>CM074739.1:73088433-73688433 GCA_037367245.1 Phrynocephalus guinanensis
TATAATTCTGTATTTTGGCACCTCCAGTCCTATGCCTACTGTCCATCCAAAGAGTAAGCCAGTGGGTTCACATCTGATATTGTACTAACACAACCATTTATAAGGAAATAACTCATTTCCCCTTATTTTTATAAGACTGAAAGAATCTCAATGAACTATGTTGTCAACAAAGATCACTTACACAGATCACTTACACAGTATAAAGGGTAAACGAACTAATGTTGGATTTTTTTGCAAACTTAACCATTGTTACCATAGTTTTTAGTTCCAAAAGTCTAAAAAAGATTATTTAAAAAGACCAAGGAAATCCAACAGGAGCCTCACAGTACACTTACAATAGTTCTGCCTTAAGATCCAAGATCTTACTTAGCTTCATAGATGCTCAGCTCCTTTAAATTTTGGAATGGCAAAATAATCTTGTATTTGTGCAGCATTGTAGTGTATTTATACATATTCAAGACCTTTAAGATAATTCTACTTTTTCTATAATTTCCAGCTCATGTCACTTATAAATATGCATGGAATTAAAATGTGTTAAAAAGAGACACCTATCTTTCAAATATCCCAGTTAACACAAACAATGACAGTTAAATTAAATAACAACCAATGAAGAGCATTCAAAAATGTGATGCAGTTTTAAAGACCTGAATAAGACTTTTTTTTTACTTTATGAAAAAACCCAAACAATGACTATACCCTTCCATAAACAATTAAACTTAAAAGAAAAAATGGCTGATTTTACTCAAGCAAATTAACAAAATAAATCTTCATTAGCAGCATTCCAAATATGCATCCGAAATAAGACCAGAGGCCCACTTATTTTGTATGATGTATTTTTATGACATTGAAATGATTTGCAGAAATTGTGTAACACTCATTGTGCTTTCTGTGATATCAAGAGTTGTCATTTGACATTGTAGAAGGCGGTACAACTCAGAGATACTGGAAAGAGGGAGCTTCCAGAGCAAGAAAAGAAAGAGATTATGAATGATCTTTTGGAATGCACATTTTTGTGTACATTCATTCATTTGTTCGTTCATTCATTCATTAAATTTATCATCTGTCTTTCTGCTTAAAAAAAGTTCAACCAATATTTAGAATAATAATAATAATAATAATAATAATAATAATAATAATAATAATAATAATAATAATAATAATAATAATAATAATAATAATAATATTTTTCAGTCATTCTTGGAGAGAGAATGTGTCCTTGACCCATTCCAGTCTGGGTTCAGGCCGGGTCGGGGGACTGAGACAGTCTTGGTCGCTCTGCAAGATGACCTCCTCCGGGGGGCTGACAGGGGTTGTTCTACCCTGTTGGTCCTTCTGGATTTGTCAGCAGCCTTTGATACCGTCGACCACGGTATCCTGCTGGATCGGCTCTCCGAGATTGGGATCAGGGGCACTGTTCACAGTTGGCTCCAGTCCTTCCTCGGGGGCCGTCCCCAGCAGGTTCAGCATGGGGGGGAATTATCGGCTCCTTGGATACTCTCTTGTGGGGTTCCACAGGGGTCGTCCCTCTCTCCTATGCTGTTCAACATCTATGTAAGGCCGCTGGCAGAGGTCATAAGGAGATTTGGAGTCTGCTGTCATCAGTACGCTGATGACATGCAGCTCTATCTCTCCTTTTCCACTGCTGCAGATGAGGCTGTCCGGACCCTCGATCAGTGCCTGGGCGCAGTCATGGAATGGACCAGGGCCAACAGACTCAGACTTAACCCCGATAAGACCGAGGTTATGATGTTTGGGACTTCTGCATCTGGTTATGGGGGCCCTTTTCCCACCTTGGAGGGCGTTTCCCTCCGGCCTTCCGACACTGTCCGGAATCTGGGCTTAGTCCTGGACCCGGCGCTCACCATGGAGGCCCAGGTGGCCGCTGTGTCCAGGACTGCCTTTTTTCATCTTCATCGAATAGCCCATATTCATCCCTACCTAGATGCTGAATCCCTCTGGACTGTGGTGCAAGCGCTGGTGATCTCGAGACTGGACTACTGCAATGCGCTCTACATGGGGTTGCCCTCGACCCTCCTTCAGTGACTGCAGCGGGTTCAAAATTCGGCGGCCAGACTGGTGACGGGTTGTGCGTCGATTCGACCACATCACCCCAGTTCTGGCTCGCCTGGATTGGCTGCCTGTTGCGTCCCGAATCAGGTTCAAGGTCTTGGCTTTAATTTATAAAGCCCTCCATGGCCTAGGACCTGACTGTCTGGCAGAGCGGATCGACCAGCGGTCAACATCGGCCCGACCGACTAGGTTGTCACGGGCGCACATGCTGCGGGTGGCCACGCCCAGCGAGGCTCGGAGAACTTCCACCCGTATCCGAGCCTTCTCTGTGGCTGGCCCCACTATGTGGAACCATCTCCCCACTGACGTGCGCCTAGCAGAGTCCCTGCCAGCCTTCCAGAAGGCCTTAAAAACTCTCCTTTTCCGGGAGGCATTCGGTGACTAAATTATTATTATTATTATTATTATTATTATTATTATTATTATTATTATTATTATTATTATTATTATTATTATTATTATTCCCCTTCCCACCATCTGCTATTTTTAACTGCTGTTTTTAATTGTTTAGATTGTTTTTGTTATTTGCTTAATTGTTTATTCAATTGCCTGTTATTGCTTATATTGTCTGTTGTAAACCGCCCGGAGTTCCACCGGAAGATGGGTGGTATATAAGCCCAATAAATAAATAAATAAATTAATTAATAATAATAATAATAATAATAATAATAATAATAATAATAATAATAATTATAATAATAATAATAATAATAATAATAAAACCTGAATAGAATTGTAGACTATAGTAGACCCAATGAATCCATGAGTTTACATAAATGTTGTCTCACCAATCAATAGATATGCAAGTTTAGGACAACATGGGTAAGAAAACACACACACCTTGAGCAATTCAAACATAGTAAGAGGCTAAAAATACAATGAAAACACATCAATAAAAGGAAACAGCAGTCCCATTTAGAAATCCAGGGACTGTCTGAATAAAATGACCTTGTGTCGAACAGAACTGGGGACACATCTTGCCTAGGCTGTCCCAGCAGGAAGTCTCATATTTTGTTTAAAGTGGCATAGTTCTCTAAATGTTTTCTGAGTTCGTAAAGCTATTACTAGCTCAAGGCATTTGATCTCCTTTCTTATGTGGATCAAATTGGAAGGTTCCTTATTCTTAGTAAGAAGGGCTCTTCCGAGAAACACTACTGTTGATGGAAGGGATGATACAGTGTTGGCACAGGGATTTATCTGGCAGCAGCACAGAATTAAGAGCCTTCCCTGCCAATTGGAAGATCTGCTATCCATTATGAAGTGAAATGATATAGGAAGGTGCTATCATCGGTGTCTGAGAGCTTAGAGAGAAAAAGCCTTCTGCCTCCCTTTGCAAACTTGCAAAAGCCCAAATATATTTCCAAAGTACTATGATATTTCTCTTTGGTGGCTAAGGATTAAATAATAAGCATATAGGAAATTAGTTAGTTAATAGTTCAGCTTTTTATGGTGTAAGTATTTTCTTATAAATATAACTATCATCCCAACAGTATTTTATGGCTGAATCTGTTCAGTCCAATTGCAGCTACCAGGTTCCATGATACCACATGATGAAAAATAAAAATAAAAAGAGGAAGAACCTTAGACGTGTATAAATAAATGCAGCTCACATGACTGTTGAGCCTTGCGGACATAACTGATATTTTTCTTTCACAGCCAGCCATTCCTCTTCCCTGTCACACATACAAAAACTGCTGACCTAGAAAACTTGACAGAGCTCTGTTGGGACTCAGCCTACTAAAATTGATTATTAATACTTGCTAATTGGTTCAATGACTTTATTAAGTTTAAATTGTGTTTCACCCATTTAAATTAGACCTCAATGTCACAGCTTTCAAAAGGATGCTTCAAAATGGACAGAAAGAATAACAAAGACCCACTGTGGGTTCATGTACTTTTCACAGACTTGTATAATCAATAGAAATATTAAAATATCAAAAAAATCAATTACAGAACATAGTATGACAAGAATGCCTTCACCCCAAGCACATAGTTTTTATAAGAACCATTAACTTAAAATCTGCAAATCTCTCTCTGCCACTAATCTGTTAATGCCTTCCTCATTCACTTTACCACTGACACAAATATGACTGCAGAGGTACTGATGAAATGTTATGTATCAGATAAAATGGGTGCAGTTTCTTTTGTAAAGATATAATTACAATCCTCACCTGCCTATACCCTCATTCAAATAGGAATACCATCCAAATACTACCCCCTCCCCAAATGCAGCAGTATTTCAGAGCCTCCCTCCAATGCACTAATGGTAGGGAAGAGCTGGGACAGACAAAGAGAAGGGTTGGTGAACAGTGATACCGGTGAAAATTGCAAAAATC
The DNA here is from genome assembly GCA_037367245.1 of Phrynocephalus guinanensis. Lineage (NCBI taxonomy): Eukaryota > Metazoa > Chordata > Lepidosauria > Squamata > Agamidae > Phrynocephalus > Phrynocephalus guinanensis. Next base: position 73,092,840 of record CM074739.1, read on the forward strand.
TGAGGTGATGTGCAGTTTCTTGTTCTAGAATAAGCACAGGTCTATGTGCTCACAGAAAGATATATTCAAATGCTATAGGATAGACTGCACCCAGACAAATAACCCTGATGAAGCAACGCCAAGTCATAACCACTGCCTTGTCCAGTTTCACCCATAATTAAATACACAGATATTTAAATCTAGGTCTTAAAGAGCTGAGCACTCTGCACTTTTAGTCCCAGTGTCTACTACAGCAGAGAGTTTGTTGTTGTTGTTGTTGTTGTTGTTGTTTTAATATTCTTTTCATTCCACATGAGGGGAAGATGTGAACTCTGGCAATATTCTTGTCCAAAATGAAATGAAACGAAATTCTTATCCATCCATACTAGAAATATCTCCCAAATCCTACTACTTCCTTATGCTAGTGTAATCCCAGTCATGAAAATTTCATTTGTGAATTGGTAGTGAAGAAGTAGAAGCATGTTTTTCTTGTCATGTGTCATGCAGGGATGGGCACGAAACAAAAAATTATGTTTCATTTTGTTTCCATTGGTCCCCACCACATTTTTTTGTTTTGTTTCATACAATTTTTTTTAAAAAGAATCATACGAAATGAACTACTAACGAAATGGTTCGGGGGGGGGGCTTGAAAGTGGCGAGGGAAAAGGTTTTTTAAAACAGCACTGGGCTTTTAAAAAAAAAACATTTTTCCTCCCCTAAGTCCCACCTGCCACCTGATCAGCACTGGGGGAGAACACCTTTTTTCCCACCCTAGCACTGATCAGCTGGCACAGGGGGCTTGGGGGAGGGAAAAGTTTTTTTTAAAATATCTGGGACCTTTTTAAAAATACCTTTTCCCTCCCCTTAGTGGCTTACAGATGGAACAAATTGGTTCATTTCAACAACAACAAAAACACCATTTTGTTTCGTCTGTAATGAAATGCTGCTTCCTCATGTCATTCGTTTAATTTCATTTTGTTACGTAACGACCTGAGAAAACAGCATTTTGTTTTTGTTTCTTTGTCTCTCCGTTTCTAAGTTCTGATAATACTTATAACACAATTATCTACACTTTATCTACATGCTACTGCTGCTAAGCTCATATTTTTCTCTGCTATACACATGTGTGTATTTTCTTTTCATAATCCCTTAATTATTGCTTAATTATTAGCCTATAGCTGAAAGCATCTAGAGCAGGACTTGGCTGGAGATCCTGATTTCAAGTTAGGGACTTTTGATTGCTGACATCTTCCCGTTTGGTCCCATCGCTTGATGTTATGAAAGTATAGTGATGTCATTCTGCCCTGCTCCACACAGGAAGATACAGGAGAAAGGCGTATGAAATGTTTTCAGAACACCATAACAGCAGCTATGGCTACTCCTTAAGCCTACTGCTGAAACAGAAGCCAGCCGTTTCCCTTCACTTCCCAGAGGAAGCTGGGAAACAAGTTAAAGTGACCCAGCTGTATCCAGGAATCAAGGACTCCATTATTATTGTTCTGGTTCTCCATCTGAAGCAATGGGTGCCTGACAATGGATCAGACAGGCAAAGCAGATAGACCAGCAGGCCAAGACAAGCTGACTCTGTCTGTGTGACCCATGTAGTCTATCCTCCATTTGGCTGTAGGCCAGAGATGGACATCCCTAAGTTGGATAATAAATTTCCTTCAAGAATGGAGGATGCAATCATTTTACCTGCTGTTTAGTCCATTGTGGGACAGGTTTATTCACTCCTTTTCCCAGCTATCACACAACATAACTGCTTGAGTGAACCAGCCCCAGAACATTCCTACCTGTACCTTTCTGGAGCCTTGTCATGGGCTTCTACTTTTTTGATGTGGGTAGGATTTGTTTCTGGTGTGTGTGCAATAACAGGAAATGAATCAGAGTAAGCTTTCAGCTGTCAACACTTATTATGCTAGGAATTTCTGGTATTGTGAAGTGGCTCAAGAAGGGAGCCCCTTCAAGATATTGGCAAATTGAACATTTCCTTTGCTCCTCCATGGAGGAGGAGATGAAGCTTTTGTTAAGAAAACTATGCAGTACAAACACACCATTTAAAACAAACAAACAAACAAACAAAAACCCAGAGAAACTCCTCATAGAAGCATGGAAATATAAGTGGAGAGAATGAGGACATTTGTTTGTTTTACTTGTTTTAAAGATCTAATAAAGAACCTGTCAACATTCAAAGGCATTGCCAGCCAGTACTTGGCAGTGGATGTGGCCATGGGTTAGTTCTGGATCTGATCTTTAAGTTAAAGGAATTTTAAATGCCCCTTTCTTCCATACCCTGTCTCCTCTCCCATCATATAAGTGTAGAAGCAGATTACACTGCCCCAAGAGTCTTTTATTTAAAAAATCCTCTCCTGCTTCACTGAGTAGCAGAGGAAGTTTTTAACTTTACAATATCCTGGAGTGATTTACTTCTCAAGTCACTTATCAGAAAGTCACAGAGGAAGGGGCAGATCAAAGAGGGTTGCTTGAGCCTGGTATGCTATTTGGACGTGAGAATCACACCAATCCCCAGCAAGCCTATTGACCCTACACCAGACCGCTCTGAAACATCCTGTGTAGATAAGTCTGTGATACATGCTTGCCACAATATTTCTGTTCACAACAAAACAGGAAGAAACCTTGGCTTGAAAGAAATATTCATTAGTGCACAGACCTGACCACACTGAATTTAACAGACAGGATAAGCAAATTTCAAGGAGAGAAAAATGGCTGAAAATCACTCATTGGGGATTTTGTCTTCATCATTAGAACAAACAAGATGAAAGGAATCTGACAAAACCCAAAGGTACCCTAGTGTCACTGAGGACTATCAGTGATTAAGTGGAATCCATGTCAAAGTGAATTTGACCCAAATGCTGGGCAAACCAGTAATGAATGATTTATGGATGCTTCACAAAGAGCCAAGTTGTAACAGGCACAGGGGGAAAGCTTTGATGGACTGAAATGAAGAACAGTAATACAGGAACACTATAATTCCTCTGCCACCTTCAAGGCTGCAAAACAAGGGAGAAAATAGGTTTCAAACTATACCAAGTTCAAAGGATTTTAAACCATGCCAGGAAAGGCAGGCCTTGCTTTCATCACAAGCCATCTATGGATAATCTTATTCCAACACTACTCTTTTCACTTGTTTCCACTATCTTTCCATCATTAGTAGTAAAGAGATTCACCTAAGCAAAGAAGGTCACTGTGATCAGAATTACCTTTATGTCTCTGACACTATAACAACAAAAGCACCAGCCGTATCTGTTCATACTGATGAACTACTGTCTATGAAGGCTTTTGGCCTTTAAAAGTCCCAAAGATGTGACATTTGAACAGAGGATAAGGTTTCAGCCCAGCTCAAAACATTATAATATTTGTGGAATATAGATTTCTCAGGACAGCAGTGACAGAGTTGGATTAGTACTTTGGATTTCAATCAGATTTAACTTGGCCCAAGCTGGGCCTCTGCAATCTAATCTGTGCCCAGATTTACTTGTCGGGGGAACTGCAAGTGTCTGCACCATTTAGGAGTTCTTACACATTCCCATGAAGCTTGACAAATGCTGGCTCCGTGGGCGGCTTGTCCTCCCACGGAGCCGATTTGCCCCTCCCAAGGAGGGCGAAGGGGCGAGGCAGGACCTGGATGTCCTGCAGGGGCGGGGGGAGGAGCGCCCTATAAAGGGTGGCTGCTCCCCCCAGCCACCAGTCTGTTCTGAGGGGCGTTCGGAGGAGCACCTCCAGCCGAACGCCGTAGGGTGACGCCATTTTGGGGCTCAGCAGAGCCACGTGGTGGGTGCCATTTTGTGGAGGCCGTGTTGTCTTGTTTGCGGCCGGCGGGCCGGGAAGAAGAGGCCTTCGGACGCGGGGAGCCTACCTCCCCTGGGACCGGTCGACTCGGCGGCGGCGCGGCGAATTCGGCGGCGGCGCCGCGAGTTGGGTGGCCGCGTCGGCGGCCCAGAGGCTTGTCGGCGGCAGCGGCGGCGGCGCAGAGACTTCGGCAACCGTGGCCGGTTCCCAGCTGGAGCCGGGCGGCGGATTGGGGGAGAGGCATCGGCCCTCCCCCCCCCTGGAGTGAGAAGGCCGGTGTAGGCCCAGCGGGGGCGGCGGGAAGCCGGCCGCGGGGCTGCCGAGAGCGCGGCCTATTCCAGGGCCTCGCCGGGGCGAGCCACAGGGAGGGGGCAGACGCGGGGGTGGGGGTGCACGCTGCGGGGCTGGGTGGCACCCTCCCCACCCTTGGAACGGTAGCGGGAGACCGGCGTGGGTCCCGAGAGGGCCCCGGCGGGGGGGGCAGTTGGGAGGGGAGAGGGCAGCCAATCCAGGCGCGCTGGGCCATGTAGTCCGGGAGGGCGCCAGCAACCAGGCCCTGCCAGGAAGACTTGGGGTTGGTAGGGTGGGAGATTGGTCGGAGGCCTAGGGCCCGCTGCCTGGGGGAGAGGGCGGATCACTCTGTGGCCCCTGGGCGATGGAGCCAGCCGGTGACCTTTTTCCCCACTTGAAGACACACCCGGCCTTCCCCCCTCCCCCCGCGCATATAGTGGCCTAGCGCCCCAGCAGCCGCAGCCCATTGCTGGGGACTGGTCCTTGCTGGGGGAGCCGGCCACGCTCATCAACGAAGGAGCCATGTCTCCAGGAAAGGGCAGGAGGGCTGGCAAAGGCAAACAACCAGCAATGCGCCAGCCCCAACAGCAGGCGCCCAGCTCAGCCGAGGAGTCTGATGAGGAGCGGTGGCCCATATGGCTCCAGCTGGAGGCGCGGCTCCAAGCCTTGGAGGCTTCAAAGGGGATGGATAAGCCGGACACCCAGCCACAGCAGACCCCTAGAACCAGTGCCAGGCCAGCCAAGTCGCGCAAGAGAGCTCAGTTGAAAGAGAGGATCGCTAATATGTCTGCTCGCTTTACAGCACTGGAACACCTGGAAGCGGTACCCAGTACATCCGCGGGAACCGGCACAGCGCCAGCCACTGCGAAGCGACCGCGACCGGCGCCACCAGAGTCGGAGGAAGACGGGGGCGTGGATGCAGCCATGGGGGAAGGGGTCCAATCCCCCCTACCTTCTGCAGAGACCGCAACCCCCAGTGAGTTGGCGTGCGCACCTGAACCTGCGCCCACTATAACATGGCCTTGGCCAGCAGGCTCCGCCACGGCCGGGGCGGCGACACCTGCACACGGGGCGGCCGACTCATGGCCGGCCCAGTTCCCGGCTACAGTGCTCCCGGCATGGGGGCCGATACCATCTTGGATGCCTGGATCGGTGCCCCCAGTGGTGGGGCCGAGACCGGGCCAGCCTACATTGGCTATGGGAGGGGTGGGGCCCTTTCAGCCGGGTCACCCGGGTGTCCCACCACAATGGCCACCTGGCCATCCGGCGGGCTGGTCAGGTGTTGGGCATATGGCAGGGGGAGGGCTGCACTGGGCGGGCGCGGCAGCAGCCCCGGGCTATTCTGGGGTGGCAGCCGCCGCCATGCCCTACGGGGATTACGCGTCCCCATTTGGACATCATTTGGCCCAGGCGACTAGGGAAAAGATATGGAGGGGCGACTATGTGGACATCTTTAGTTTGCTCAATAGGGAACTGGATGTCAAGGAGCTGGATAAGGAAGACCCCCTGGATAAGGAGCGCAGGCTCAGGAAGAAGCCAGAGCGCTCCTGGGCAGCCTGGTTGCCAGCATATCTAATATTCATGTCCCTCACACTACAGGCCCACCCTTGGAGGGCCCAGGCCCTGCTGAAGTATTTAGATATCATATACAGGGCTTTTGTAGATTACCCGGGACATTGCTGGCTGCTGTACGACGAGGAGTTTCGTCGCAGGGCGACCCTGGACCCGTTTGTCCGTTGGGACGAGCCTCTCCCCCCCCATGGCTGCAGTTTATGACGCCGAATAGGCCCATGCTAGGGGACAGGTATGACAGCGGTCATACGATTAGGAAGGGATCTGCTAATACACCTGCCCGCGCTGCGGGCCAGCCGGTTCAAGTCCGGCAGGTCTGCTGGGACTACAACGGGCAGGGTGTCTGCAATAGGAAGCCCTGCCATTTTAAGCACGAGTGCTCGGTCTGTGGGGCCCAGCACCCAGCCACCAGCTGCAGTAGGGCGCGCCCACAGCAGGGTAGACCTTGGGATGGGGGAGGGCTCAAGAAACCAGGGGGACCTGAGGGCCCCCCTGCGAAAGGGGCCCAGCCCAATTAGACTCGAGGTGTTGAGGCGTTGGGTGGCTGAGTATCCGGATAGAGCCGCCGCAGTTTTCTTAGTTAATGGTTTTGAGTTGGGGTTTCACATTCCGTTCTGTTGGGCCCATATTACCCGGTTGGCAGAGAACTTGAGATCTCTGGAGTTGGCAGAAGGGGTGGCCGGGGAGAAGATACGCAAGGAGGTCAGGGAGGGCCGTGTACTCGGCCCTTTCCAAGACCCGCCTGTGCCCAACCTGAGGGTGTCACCGATTGGTTTGGTGCCCAAAAAAGCCCCGGGGGAGTTCCGCTTGATACATCACCTATCCCATCCCTCTGGAGCTTCCATCAATGACGGCATACCGCCTGAGCTGTGTTCAGTTAGGTACACGTCCTTCGACGCCGCGGTGCGCATGGTGCGCGCCTGCGGTCCAGTGGCGGAGATGGCAAAATGCGATATTAAGTCGGCCTTTCGCCTTCTACCCGTCCACCCCTTGGATTTCGAGCTCCTGGGTTTCAGGTTTCAGGGCCAGTTTTATATGGATAGGGCCCTCCTGTTCGGGTGCTCTGTGTCCTGCGCCATTTTTGAGGCGTTCAGTTCGTTTGTAGAGTGGCGGCTTCGCCATGTTACAGGCTGGGACAGCACGGCCCATTACTTAGACGACTACCTGTTCTGTGGCCCGGCGGGCACGGACAGGTGTCGGCGCTTGTTGGACAGGTTCCGTACATTGGCCTGCGAATTGGGCCTACCACTGGCGGAAGAAAAGACAGAAGGGCCCGACCAGGTGATCACCTTCCTGAGATTGATACCAGGGAGCAGGCTTGCAGGCTGCCCCAGGATAAGCTTCGGGCCCTACGGGACAGAGTGAGACAGGCTCACCAGCGCCGCAAGATCTCCCTTAGGGAACTGCAGGAGCTCGTGGGCCACCTTAACTTTGCTTGCAAAGTGGTGGCCCCAGGGCGAGCATTTTTGCACCGGCTGTGCGATGCTATGAGTGGGCTGCGGAAGCCCACCCACAGGACCAGAGTGACGGCGGAAATGCGGGAGGACCTGGCAGTGTGGGGCCTTTTTCTGCAGGGCTTTAATGGGGTCTCCTTTTGGAGGGACGAGCTCCGGTTGGGTGCCCAGTTCCAGGTTCACACTGACGCAGCTGGGGGCCTGGGGTTTGGCATCTACTGGAGGGGGGAGTGGTGCAGTGGGCTATGGCCACAGGATTGGCGGGGGGAGGGCGTTACATGGGACCTCACCTTCCTCGAATTATTCCCTATCTGGGCCGCCCTTTACATCTGGTCAGAGGCCTGGGCCAACTCGGTGGTGCACTTTTGGTGCGATAACCAGGCAGTGGTATACGTCATCAACAGCCTGATGTCCCGTTCCCCCGGGTGATGAGGCTGGTCCGGGCTTTTGTTTTGCGAGCGCTGCAATTTAACATCGTGGTGCACGCTCGTCATGTGCCTAGGATCGAGAATGAGATCGCTGATGCTTTGTCCCGCCAACAGGCCGAGCGTTTCCGGGCTCTTGCCCCAGAAGCGGCCGTGCTGCCCGTGGAGATCCCGTCGGAGGTATGGCAGGTTGGCGCGCCGAGGCTGACGGAGCTCTCCGCGGCTCCGTCGCCCCCCGGACGCAGCGGGGTTACGCAGCAGTGATGGGGGAATTTACAGCTTTCCGGGACGAGCAAGACTTGGGCCAACTTTGGCCCCTTCCCATCGAGCACCTGCAGAGGTTCTTAGTATATTTACACCGCAAAGGACTGGCACCCGGTTCCCTGCAGGGGAAACTGGCCGCTCTAGCGTTCTTCTCCAGGCTTAAGGGACACCCGGACACTACGAGGGATTTCCGGGTGTGGGGCATGGTGGCAGGCTGGTCACGGATGAGGGGGAGAGTCCCGGACGCCCGCTTTCCACTCTCGCCGCAGCTGCTGGAGCGCAGGAGCGCCAGCTGGCCGGGGGTGTGTGCAGATAGCTACGAGGCGTCCTTATTCAGGGCAGCCTCCCTGTTGGCCTTCTTTGGCGCCCTGCGCGTCAGCGAGCTGGTGGCAGCGAGCGGGCGGGATACGTCATTCACGGCACTCTGCATGACCGATATCCGGCTGGCAGAGGGGACCCTGGCTGTGCTGATTAGGAGGTCCAAGACAGATCAGAGAGGGAAGGGTGCTGAGAGAGCGCTAGGCCCGTGCTCGGTGGAGGGAATATGCCCGGTGGTGGCCATGAGGAAATACTTGACCCAACGGGGCGCAGGTGGGGGGTACGTCTTTATCCATCAGGATGGTCGCCCTTTAACCAAATTCCAGTTTGCAACCCTGACCAGTAGGGTCTTGGGGACCCTGGGGCTGGGGGCGCTCAGGTTTGGGACACACTCCTTTCGGATTGGGGCGTCGTCGACAGCCGCGGCGGTGGGATATGATGAGGGATCTATCCGCCGGCTGGGGAGGTGGGCCTCCCATTGTTATAAAAGGTACGTGCGGCCGTTGCCGGTGCTTTAACTTGTTCCCTTTGTTTTCTCAGGACCGGAGGGCCGCGCCTGCTGGGCGAGAGTCATTTTTGTGGGGCAGAGTTATGTATACTGGGCAGAGAAATATGCCCGCAGATCTGGATGGGGACCAAATTTGGGGCTGGGTAGTTGGGCCACGATTGAATGGTGGGGTAAAAGGGGGATGAGGTGGCGGGAGTTCCTGGGGGCGGCGATGGCTGCGGCCCGGGGAATGCCACCGGATTTCCTCATGATTCACCTGGGTGGAAACGATCTGACAAGCCAGACGGGCAAATCGTTAATTATTGAAATCCTGAGGGACCTGGCGGCTTGGAAGGCCAGGTTCCCGGCCTCCAGAGTCCTGTGGTCAACTTTGATACCACGGCAAGTGTGGCGTGCAGACTGTGACCCACAAAAGCTCAACCGCTCCGGGAAGGGAGTGAACGAGGTTTGTAGGGCGGTCTGCAGGGAATTTGGGGCAGTTCTGGGCCACCCGGAGTTTAATGTCCGCAGGAAGGAGCTTTACAGGCCAGACGGGGTGCACCTGACAGATGTTGGCACCGAGTTGTTCCTGCAAGATTTGCGGAGGGGCCTGGCTGCGGAATTGGCTGCTTGTGGGTGGCCGGGGCCATAGCAAGGCTAGGCCTGCGGCTGTGGCGGCTAAAAGCATGGAGGGCAGCAGGGAGCCTACAATTGACACCTAAAACCCAAACGACCCTTCACCACAGCACTGCAGGCCAGGAGGTCTCGGGGCTGGGGTGGGGGAGGGCAAACGCATCCCTGCGCTGGGAATTACCCAGGTTGGAGAATAACAGGCAGGGAGGAGGTAACCAAATTAACTGGCCTGGTGGGTGCTGTCGGATGACTGGTGGTGGTGACCTGGGGGTTGATGGCTCGCCTGAGGCTGCCCGGTTGGAGGGGTCCCGGGAGACCCCGGGGTTCCAACCAAAGGAAGAGATGTCTGGCCCCTCCTGTTGTTGTTATGTTGTTATATGTTAATAAAGTGTGGCCCAGTTACCCCCAACACACTGTCTCGCCTCGTCATTCCGAGTGGGAGGGCAATGCTGACTCCGCGGGTGGCTTGTCCTCCCGCGGAGCCAATTTGCCCCTCCCAAGGAGGGTGAAGGGGTGAGGCAGGACCCGGATGTCCTGCAGGGGCGGGGGGAGGAGCGCCCTATAAAGGGTGGCTCCTCCCCCCAGCCACCAGTCTGTTCTGAGCGGCGTTCCCCACCCACCCACCGCGTTAGGGCTAGTGTGAGTTTACCTGGTCGCCTATTTTGGGGCCGGATAGGAATTTTTGACCCACACTCTAGATTGGCCGTTGAGAGCGGGGATTTTTCGCCTATCCCACACTGGTTCCTCGAGGTTTGAATGTGTATGAAATTGTTTATTGGTCACACTACGGCAGCTAAAACATGGAGGGCAGCAGGGAGCCTACAATTGACACCTAAAACCCAAACGCCCCTTCACCACAGCACTGCGGGCCAGGAGGTCTCGGGGCTGGGGTGGGGGAGGGCAAATGCCTCCCTGCGCTGGGAATTACTCAGGTTGGAGAATAACAGGCAGGGAGGAGGTAACCAAATTAACTGGCCTGGTGGGTGCTGTCGGATGACTGCACCACCTGGGGGTTGATGGCTCGCCTGAGGCTGCCCGGTTGGAGGGGTCCCGGGAGACCCCGGGGTTCCAACCAAAGGAAGAGATGCCTGGCCCCTCCTGTTGTTGTTATGTTGTTATATGTTAATAAAGTGTGGCCCAGTTACCCCCAACACACTGTCTCGCCTCGTCATTCCGAGTTGGGGGGGGGCAAAGGATAGCTACTCTCTGCACAAACCCAGTGACTGAACATTGCAGGAGAACCTGGATATAAAGCTTTGCGTCAACAAAGTTCACCTGCTTGCCATCATAGGTGTCATCAAACTATTACTCACAAAAAGCCCTAGCAAGCACAGTCAATACTAAGAAATACCAGAAACTGAAAAAATTGGGGGGGGGTTACTCCTGCATTACATTATGATTTTATGATTTGTAAGCCAGGCTTTATTCTTGGATCTCCAAACTATCCTAGCCTTCAAAGACCACACACTAGACATGAACTTCTCCAATGTAGGAAAAGTTAAAAAAAACACGTCAGCATGCCAGCAGAGGCATGAAGTGTTGTTACTATTGGCTGATTCCATGAAGAATTGGAAGACAATGTGAAGTGCTGACAAAACTTTTTTGTTGTTAAATAAAATTAAGTGGGATGCTCCCGAGTACATCACATTTATATTTCTTTTTTTATTCATTCATTTTCTTACATTGTTCCCCACCCTTCCATTAAAAGACAGTGCTCGAGGCAGTTCATCAAGTTCTTGAACAAACAAAAACAGAGAAAACCATATTTAGTTTTGTAAACAAATCATAAAATCATTTAACCAACCCCTACTGTAAAACTATTAAAACTTAGCAAGTACACAGAAGCAATTAAAATCAAAGGTGCAGTTAGACATCATCTATTTTTATTCCCTTAAAATGAGTCAAAGAGAGAACAGACAGCTCTTCTGATGGGAATGCATCCATCGTTTGGAAGCCACTCAGAAAGAAAGACATTTTCCACATGCTTGTTCGATGGGCTTAAGAGGTTGTTGGCATTTTAAAGAGGAGAGGCCCTTCTCTCACAAGTACGTCTTGTGGGAATCCATGAAAGGGCCTTCTCGACTGCTGACCCAGACTCTGGAACTCCCTTCCAATAGAGGCCAGGACTGCCTCATCTCTGTTGACCTTCTGGAAACAGGCAAAGACCTTTCTCTTCAGGCAAGCTTTCCCTGAATGATGGTCTACCATGTGTATTTTATATGAATCTATGGGATCACATAGACTTTGTGTTTATGACTACTTATAACCATGTTGCTTTAATGTAATGTATATTAATGCTGTAAGATGTGCCTCAATTCCTTGTTCTCAAATACTTGAACATGTCTTAATTGTACTGGACTGTATATTATCCCTCATTACTGTGAGCTCCCTTGGGTCCTTTTCCAAGGAGAAAGGCAGGGTAAAAATACTCTAAAATAAATAAATAAGAAAGAGGGACTTCCCTACAGATCTTAAAGGCCCAACAAGCTCAGAACAAGAAAAGCAACCCTTCAGATAGTCAAGATGTTTAGAGTACCTTGTTCTTCCCTGCTAGGTGGAAACTTTCTGAGAAGCACACTCACACAGAGGTTGACCTAACTATGCCTCAGAGTCTTCTAATTTAAAGGTAGGCTTTTCTGCCAAGTGCAGGTCTTTAAAAGGTGCCTGTTAGAGCTCTCAGAATAAAGAATCATGGTACTTGTACTTGATATTGAAAATCCCACCCCCAGTTCTTCAGTTTTTCTGAATTTGCTCTGTGCAAATGTTGGCTTGTCAAAGGAACTGGGCACTACTTTCGTGCAGAGATTTTGCACAGATTGCAGAGACCTTGAGAGAGAAAACAGAGGTCATCTAGTTTTCATGATAAAGTCAAGGAACCTCTCAGAGCTTGAAAATTCAAAATGTCTTATTGTGCCGCCATAGATTCAGCTGAAAAGAACAAGGAATACAGTTCAATTATGTTTACACCCTTAAACACTGTGCACTGTGTGCTATCCAAGGTCCTGATTAATGCTCCCTGATCTCTTTTGAGTATCCATAGCTTAACAAAAGTTGTTGCGGCACGTTAAAGACTAACTGCTTTGTGATTTTGGATTATGTACAGTGTTCCTAGGTACTGGAACATAAGTTAGCACAGGCAGCAGCAACCCATCTGAGAGTTGTCTAGTTGGCTGAATTGCTCAGTGAGAGATCAGGGATTTGACTCTCCAAGTTGCATCCCAAGACACCAGCCAGTTTGTATAGCCTTGGGTAGTCTGAGGGAACCCCCACAAAAAGGGGTACAGTAAATTATTTATTTATTTATTTATTTTTATATTTGTTAACTGCCCAATTTTCCCACAGGAACCCAGGGTGGTGCACAATATGTTGCAACAACTTGCCCAAACAAACAAAAAAACCCAGACATGCCTAATAAAAATAATAACTATGCTGGATTTTGTAATACAAATCACTAGGCGAACGCTTCCCAAGCGTTTAGGACTCAGTGATGTATCGGTGAATTATGCGAGCAGATCCCAGTAAGGCAGCTTTCTGCAGCTGACTGATGGTGATTTTGTCAACTCCGATTTCTTCTAAATACTTGCTTAGCTCTTTAGGTACCACACCCAGCGTGCCGATTACCACTGGGACCACCTGTACCAGTTTATGCCATAGTCTCTGAAGTTCTGTTTTCAGATCCTGATATCGGGTAATTTTTTCAAGTTGTTTCTCAGTGACTCTACTATCACCTGGTATAGCAACATCAATGATCCACACCTTTTTCTTCTCCACAATCACAATATCCGGGGTATTATGCTCAAAAACCCTGTCTGTCTGTATTCGGAAGTCCCAAAGTATTTTTGCATGCTCATTTTCAGTCACTTTTTCAGGTGTATGTTCCCACCAGTTCTTTGCTATGGGTAGATGATAGTTCTGACACAAATTCCAGTGGACCATTGAGCAACTACATTATGACGCTGTTTGTATTATTATTATTATTATTATTATTATTATTATTATTATTATTATTATTATTATTATTATTATTATTATTATTATCTGAGTGCTAATGGCACATTGGTTAAACTGCAGTACTGTAGCCAAAACTTTTATCATTACCTGGATTCAATCCTAGGTAGTCATCTTGAGGTTCATCCACCCTTCCACCCTTCCATGGTCAGTAAATTGAAGACCCAGCTTGCTGGGTGGAGGGATGCACAGCCTGCATAATTAAAATTATAAACCACCCAGAGAGTGTTTTTAATGCTATGGGGTAACGCAATTGGTACACATTCTGGTCTAGCCCAAAACTCAGAACTGATGTCGTGATATCATTCACCATTCAGAACAGAAATCCACTCCTCTCTCTCTCTCTCTCTCTCTCTCTCTCTCTCTCTCTCTCTCTCTCTCTCTCTCTCTCTCTCTCTCTCTCTCTCTCTCTCTCTCTCTATCTATCTATCTATCTATCTATCTATCTATCTATCTATCTATTCTTTATTGGATTTGTTTACATCAAGTCCATAGTAAAGTGGAATGTCATTATAAGGCATGTTGTAGTACACCTAAAGGCCTTTTGTGGCTTAGTGGATTTTAGATTCTTCTGAGATTGGTAGATCTGACATAATAGTGCAGCCAAGTTCCTAGGCCTGTCAATTCCCCAAATTAAAATGGCAATAATTTCTGAAGTCTGTGACTTGTAGCTACCAATGAGGCAGATTGTGTGAAAATATTACATTACTTGTGTTAGGAAATATTACTTGGGGTTAGAAAAAATGGCCACTGTGATTAATTTATTTGACTTGCCATATAATTCAGGTCTAAGGAAGTCATCTGTTTTCAAACTCAACTTGGGGCCTTTTCACATGACCCCTAAGATCCGCTGGCCACTTAAATTCGGACCAGGGATCTTGGGGGGTTCGTTGCTCTTTCTGCGTCCCCACCCCTCCGCACTTCCTTGCTCCTGTCTGCGTGACGGGAGGGAGGAAAAAAGAGAGGAAGAAATGCAGGCTCACCTCTGAAGCTGCCCGGAGCCCCATCGTTGTCCTGATTCCTTCTCTTCTTTTTTTTTTTTTGCCTCCCGCCCCATCTCTTAAAGGGGCGGGAGGCCAAAAAAAAAAAAAAAAAAAACAGAAGTGAGGAAAGCCCCGCACTCACCAGATTAAATCCGGACCTGGGGATTTTCACCCTCCTAGAGCAGGTACAAGAAAAGTGCGCTGGGACGCGCTTAGGTGGGCGTGGTCGCACTTAATTTCCTGCAAACTCCGGAGCTGGTGGGGAAACAATTGTAAGCTCCAGAGCTGGCAGCCATTTGCTGAGGAGTTTAGGGGTCGTGTACAAAGGCCCCAAAGCTGAACCATTTGTCCCAATAGGGCTTTAAGTATTTTTTTTTGGAAGCACAAAAATCTGTTTAGCATGATACTCAAAGGCAATTGTTTGCAAAATGTTTCATATTTGGATAAAGCAAGTCATTGCTGCCCAGAATACTTTTTAAAAAACCCTTTCCAGCTGTGATTATTGAATACAGTTATTTGTTAAAACTAAAGTTATTTAAGGCATATAAAAGCCAGTTGCCTGATACTGTTCAAAATTCCACTCATCAACAAGGTGATAAAATAGGAAAGAAATGAGATAATACAATATGGGTAGTATTAATATTTTAAATGATTTTTAAAAATATTATTTCAAATGGATTTTCACTAGCTTCTAGATTTAGAGGGCAGCATTTAAATGATAGCATTTGGCCAATCAAGTTTGCAATTCAGTTAATTACTAGCTGCAAGTATTCTTATGTGAGAGTTCAGCTAACTGGAAATGCTCCATGGAACACATCAATGTAAAACATGCAATTTAAAATCCTAGGAGTTATGGGCTTGTTTGCCTTTTAAATATGCATTATATCAGATATGCCACTTGGTGCTTATTCCCATCATTAGCTGATCTGGTTTCATTGGGTTTTTTTTAAAAGGAAAAGGAAAAATATGGAACTGTTTGAGTACCAGAGATCTAGGAAAAATATGTAAGTAAGTTTTGCCTGGTAATTTTGTAAGAAATATGCCTAGTATTTTTAAAAATATATATGTTGTAGATGAATCAGTAACATTTAAAGAAGCAGGTCGAAATTCTGTTGCCTAGTGTAATAGGTCCCAATTACAGTAAGTTCATTAGAATCAATGAAACCTATGAATAAATAGACACACCATATCCCCACTGATTCAATTAAGCCTACTGTGTTGCAACTTACTACAGAAGGACCTCCATATCCACCAAGAATAGGTTTTGCCCCCATTTAATGGATACTGAAATCCACGGATAATAGTGAATACTAAATATACAGTACAGTAAAAGGGAGGGGGGGGCAGAAAAATCTTTTAACATGCATTACCAGAACTGGCCACTAGATACCATGCTATGTATAATATTTTCAGACTGCAGATAAGTGAAACCATGGATACCTAATAAGCAGGTATGGGGGTCATATTGTGTATTAAGCAGAAAGAATTTCAGCCAGTAATGTTGTATCTATTTTCTGGAGTAAAGAATCCCTTCTTCATTTTGAAGTCATTTGGGGTCTTTCCCAGTGAAGAGGCAATTCTTTCTCAAAACAAAGTCGATTAAGAATTCCAGGGTTTTAATTTGGTTTTGATTTATCCCAAAACAATAGGGATCAACAAAGATAAAAGACCAGTTTTTTTTCTAAATTTTACCTCATACAAACGGCATTCTTTTTCTAGACTACATAAAAGTTCAATATTTTTTAAAAATATATCCTTATTGCTATAGTCACGTTGCATGTGGATGGTACTGCAGCTCAGGGCAGAAAAACCCAGGCTGATGGTAGGTATTGGGACATAGTGTCTACTGTGTAGAAGGTAGTATATGCATGTGATTGTGGTATATATACTGTATAAGAGGAGCATCCCTTTCCCATCCATGTGGAAAAGCAATAGGATAATATTTTCAGGTGAACAGAAGAACTCAGACAGCAAACTTGAAGAATATTTGTTTGTGTCTTTGTTTATCTAAAATATCTACATCACCCAACAGCCTTTTTAAAGGTTTAGAAATATGAAGACAAATGTAATCATGAAAATAACATATTCCAAGCCAGAAAATTAGTTGAGCTTGAATCAAGACGATAAAATATTTGAATGCTGAAATTTTAATGGGCCATGAGTTTGCAATACAAATTAAACACCAAAAACAATAAAATGAAAAATTGTGTCATTACAGTTGTGACTGACTCTTCGTGACCCCATGACCATGGAATTTTCTTGGCAGGGATACTGTAGTGGCTTCTCAGTTTCTACTCCAGGTGCCTACAGCACCTGGTATTCCCTAGTGGCCACCCATCCAAGTACTAGCCAGGTCCGACCCTGTTTAGCTTCTGAGATCAGGTGAGATTGGATTGAATACTGAGCTCCTTGCCCTCTGAAGATGGCAGCCACAGAGTCTGGCAAAACGTCAGGAAGAAAAACTTACAGAACACAGCCAAAAAAACTCACAACTAACACATTAACATGTTAATCTGATTCAGCATGTACAACAAAAATTAAACAAAACATGTATTTTGTGACACCCTTAAAATATTTATTTTATTTTTAGAATTCATGGATGATGTTGAACTTGTCCAGACACAGAAGGTATACTAGTTAGGAAACAAATTTATATGTAGTATCTATGATTGTTAGAGAGGTGTCTGAGTGAAATGAGATATACAAAATGTAATTAACAGTAGTGTTGAACTTTCAGCATTGATAGAAGGATATGACCATATTATAAAATTATCATTTGTGCTCTGAAAGCCCTAGAGGAAATTTGCATATAGCTTAATAAATTATTTAATAATCCCACCAGGAAGTATTAAGAATACCCAAAAGGGAGGTGTTGCCAAGGCACTACATAGGTTATTATAATGAATAATTTATTTGCATAAGAGAATAAGAAATTTTAAAGAATACTGCCAATAAAGGTAGTTGTGTTCAGTGTGGCTTGCTTTCATAATGCAGAGAATTTTATCTTTAGACGATGTTCAGTACACAATTGTGTCAATTTTATACAGTGTTTCAGGGCTCAGATACATATCGTATACAAAGAAATGTAACAGAAGTACAACCATCAACAGTCAGGTTGTTCAGATTTGAGTAACTGGAAAATAGCAACCCTACATATGACACAGTTGCATGCAGAAAACCCAATGTGTGGCATTTGTCCAGAAGGGACTGTGTCGTCCAACCATAAAAATAGGGATTGGCCTTCACACACTAGTATCAGACCACTAGTTCACACACTAGTATCAGACCTTAAGAAGGTGATTGGCCTCCGCACACTAGTATCAGAAGGTCAATCACTAAAAATAATGATTGGCCTTCACACACTAGTATCAGACCTTAAGAAGCCATTTTATATCCAATCAAAACATTGGTCTTAATTACCTGGAGTATATGTCTTGCAGTGGCAATCAAGATTTTAAAGTCCATTGTTCCCAGGAGCCTCAGATTAGGCCTTTAGCATCATCCAGGGCATGTGCTGTACTACTTTGTGATTATCACTTCCCAAAGGTAAAAGAAATACTACATCTAGATCATGCTCTGCACCATAGTGAACATAGACTGGTACTCTAATAGGCTAACCAGGTCCCAGACTAACCCCTGATATCTCAGGGGATTAGTGTGCTTCCCCACGTTTTAAGGGAGTGAGAGAGATCTCAGCATCTACATGAAACCTGACAACAATCCTGTGTTTTACAGAGAATGCTTTGCTTCTTGCACAGAAAACCATGTCTTCTGCAAAACACAAATATTTCTAATTTATGTTTGTAATTTGTCCTGGTGGATAGGTGGTATAAGGGTGCCCCCGGGGCTGTAGACTGGATCGCTCCCGAGTGCCTCCTGCACTGTGGAGATTGCTCCTCGCCGTGGTATACGGCTGAGTTGCGCTCGATGAAACAAGAACGCAGGAGGCTTGAGGTCATTTGGAGAACGAAACGGACAGTAGAGAGTAAGGCTGCACTTAAGCAGCTGACCGGCCGCTATCTTCATGCGATCAGGGATGCTAGAACAGCCTATGTCTCCCTGAGAATTGGCGAGGCCGCGAACCGCCAGGCGGAGTTGTTCCGGGTGGTTCGGGACCTCTCCAATCCCGGTCAGCTGAGGCCTCCTCCTAGTGAGTTCACTAGCGAGCAATTTGCAGCCCACTTTAGATCCAAAATAGAGGCCATCCATTCCAATTTGTCCTCCGGATGCCCTAGTCTATCCCCTGATGTCCCTGGGGCCTCACCCCCTCGGTCTCCTCTCCTGGTTGAGTTTGGGCCGGTGTTCCCAGTGGAGGCCTCCAGAGAAATGGCTTGTTGCCAGACGGCGGCTACTCCTTTTGACCCTTGCCCTCATTAAATCTGTCGAAGGGAACATGCCTGAGTGGGTGTCGGCCATTGCCACAGCCTCCTTCAGGGAGGGATTTTTTCCTTCCCATCTGAAGGAGACCGTGGTGAAGCCCACTCTGAAAAAGCTCGGCATGGTGTCAGACGATTTATCCAGCTATCATCCGATTGCCATTGTTCCCTTTCTGGGCAAGGTAGTCGAGAGGGTGGCTGCCGTCCGGCTCCAGTTGTACCTGGAGGAAAATCGAATCCTGGATCCCTTCCAGTCTGGGTTCAGGCCGCTTCGTGGGACCGAGACTGCCCTGGTCACTCTGCAAGATGACCTCCTCAGGGAGGCTGACAGGGGGTGCTCCTCCCTGCTGGTTCTCCTTGATCTGTCAGCTGCCTTCGATATCATCGACCACGGTAACCTGCTGGTCCGGCTAGCTGAGGCGGGAATTGGGGGTCCGGCTTTGTCCTGGCTCCGTTCCTTCCTAGGCAGTTGGTCTCAGAGGGTTCAGCTGGGTGATGACTTGTCGGCTCCTTGGGCTCTCCCTTGTGGGGTGCCCCAGGGGTCGGCAATCTCACCCATGCTGTTCAATGTTTACATGAGGCCGCTGGCAGAGGTCATCAGGAGATTTGGAGTTTGCTGTCATCAGTACACTGATGACACACAGCTCTATCTCTCCTTTTCGTCTTCTGCAGTGGAGGCAGTACGCTCCCTCGACCTGTGCCTGGAGGCCGTTCTGGAATGGACCAGAAATAACAGGCTCAAGCTGAACCCGGAGAAGACAGAGGTTCTGTTCTTCGGGGCGTCCTCATCTGGGTACAATGGCCCCCTCCCTAGACTGGGGGGGTTCCCTCCAGCCTACAGACAGGGCCAGGAATCTGGGCGTGGTCCTGGACTTGGCCATCTCCCTGGAAGCCCAGGTGACGGATGCTTCCAGGGCTGCTTTTATCCATCTCCACAGGATCGCGCAAATCCGTCTGTACCTTGATGAGTCCTCCCTGAGGACAGTCGTGCAGGCCCTAGTGATTTTGAAGATTGACTATTGCAATGCCCTCTACGTGGGGTTGCCCTTGACCCTTCACCGGAGGTTACAGCGGGTCCAGAATGCGGTGGCCAGGCTGGTGGTGGGTGCTCGTAGGTTCGAGCACATCACCCCAGTTCTGGCTCACCTTCATTGGCTTCCCGTTGTCCTCCGGATAAGGTCCAAGGTCCTGGTTTTGATTTTTAAAGCCCTCCATGGCTTGGGACCAGAGTACCTGGTGGAGCGTATCTCTCAGAGATCAACTGGGATCAGGCCCACGAGATTGGCGCAGGCGCGCTCACTGAGGGTGGCCACACCCAGAGAGGCGCAGAAATTGTGCACACGTGACCGCGCCTTCTCTGTGGTGGGCCCCACGCTGTGGAACCACCTCCCCAGTGAGCTGCGCCTTGCAGAGTCCCTGCCCGCCTTCAAAAAGGCTTTAAAAACTCACCTTTTTAGGGAGGCATTTGGCGACCTTTCTATATAATTTTTTTCTTTTTCTTTTTCTATTTTTTTTTTGGCTGCCTGTGTTATCCTTTAGGGTCTTGCCTTCCCTCCATCTTGTCAAAATGTGTGTGTGTTCACTTTTGCTTTGTTACTGTTAGCCAGGATATGTCCAATAAATAAATAAATAAATAAATAAATAAATAAATAAATAAATAAATATAAAACAGAAGTATTTCATACAAAAGCACTTTCTGGTGAATCTGATGATGAAGGGGAAAAGGTTCTGGTCTTTTCACACTCCTGAATGAGGAAACAATCTCTCAACTGTTGCCCATTTTTAATCAAGTGTGCAAATAACATGTCTTTTTACATCAAGGATGAAAAAGAAGCATGTACTGTATCCTGTTTAGAGTCATAGGAAAATAAGGAGAGCAATGCCTGCTACTAATTTTTACATACAGTGAGACCTAAAAGAAGGTGCAGACCTTAATGTAAGATGTTACATTTCTAAATCAGGAGACTCAAAAGACTGGATGGCACTTTTGTAAAAAGTAAAGCCAGTATTCCCATCCTTGGAGGGTAAATATTAAATTTCACTTGTGAACCATCTAGTACATGTGTTCATATGAAACCACACATACAGACAAACTGACTTTTTTAAAGAATGGCACCTTCGAAGACAATTTTAATTAGCAACATTTTAGCAGCTATTAATGAGTTGTTTCCAAAGCTAGTCATTCAGAATGCAACTTTAAAAAACATACACATGCACACAAAATGGGGGAGGGGAGAGAGAGGGGGGGAAAGAGAGAGGGGGGAGTGATCTAAAGATGGATGTTTCAGAGTTCTAAACTTAAGTTATCAGTTATTGAATCAACTTCTGAGATTCAGTTATTTCAATAGGTTTAATTATTGTGTTCTGTTCCAGACCTAAGTAAACAATTCATGTGCAGGAATAAAAGAGCAGAAACAGGCCACACACCAGCTTCACCAAGAGACTTTAAAATACTGCTCCTTCCAAATATATATTGCTTTAAGCTTTGTGACATTGCAATCTACTTGGAAATGTATCCTGTACTTATCACCTAAGGACTTGTCAGGGAACAAATACAAGCTCATTTGGAACTTGTGGAACTGAAGAAACATTATAGGAGCTAAAAATCAATCACAGAAGTTCTGCTTCCAATGTAGAAACTAGTTGCCTTACTTTGTTTTGACAGAATTCTGTATAGCCTCTTAATTCCCTATTTGGTTCGTCCTCTCCTCACCCAAAGATATGTGTATAAGAAGAAACTTAGTCTGTTATCCATGAAACAACAGAGGAATAACCCTTCTCTGCTGAAAACTGCTTCAGATGTGAGTATTAGACATGGGCACGACTTGGCGAAATTCTCGTTTCCGTTTCCGTTTCTCGTTTCCGTTACGAAACGGAAACGGAAACGGTAATGACAATTACTCCGCCAGAACTCGAACTTGAACCGACTAAAGAAAAATTGGCTCTGATTTGTCGTTGTCGTTCCTGGCATCGCAGCGATCGCGCGATGCCAAGCGGCACAGGAAAAAAGTTTTAAAAATTAAAAAAAACCTGATTCCCGGCCAAAAATTAGGCAAAAATATGCCTGCCTGAGGGCACCTACCAGAGGGGTGGTTTCTGGGGGGGGGGTCCCCGGCCTCCCCCCCTCTCCTCTCCTGGGCTGCACAAAGTGTGCATCCTCGTCGAGTCGCAACTCGCCAAACGGCGCGGCACAGAAAAAAAAGTTTTAAAAATTAAAAAAAACCGATTCCCGGCCAAAAAAGCAGGCGAAAATATGCCTGCCTCAGTGAGGGCACCTACCAGAAGGGTGGTTTCTTGGGGGGGGGTCCCCGGCCTCCCCCCCTCTCCTCTCCTGGGCTGCGCATCCTCGTCGTCTCACCAACTCACGCCATGCCATGCGGTGTGGGCGGGGGATCCAAAATGGGGCGACCACAATATTTATTTTGAAATCGCGTGGTCCAAAAACACACCAAAGCACCACAGAAACGTGCGAAAATAGCTATTTTAAAACTGCCTGAATTTTTACAGTAGCAGCAGTGGGTTTTTCTTGCAACAAAACGTCTCCATTGATTTTATTTTATTTTATTTTTATTTTTATTTTTTTACACCTGCGCAATAATGGGCTGGCCATGGGAGTGGACCATGCAAATTTTTGGAGGCATTCCACCAATTGCATGGCCACTTGGCCAGGTTTTGACCGAGACTTCTGGGATGTGCCATTCGGGCATAAAAAGCCACTAACCCTAGCCCGAACCCTAACCCTAACCCTAACCCATATGCCAGTACATTGTCCTTCTTAGTGGGTCAGAGAGGCACCCAGAGGTGCACCCCAGTAACTCACCCTAACCTTACCAGTAACCCTAAGCCTAGCCCTTGCACTAACCCCTAACCCCAAGCCAGATCTGTGTACTCACATTGCACTACAGCAAGTACACTTCCCTTCTTAGTGAGTCACAGCGGGCGCCCGTAGGGGTCCTCTGTCACTTCGTTCCCCAGCCCAAGTGCAGGCAGTGAGTCACAGAGGCACCCGAAAGAGAGGTGCCTCTGCCTGCTGTAACTGCAACTTAATGGTATGCATATCCAATTGGCTATGCATGCCATTTTGTAGTGGGTGAGGAGAGGAGGCACCCATGAGGTGCTTCCAGGAGCCCGCTTTCCCTTCATGGCGGGCCAGAGGAGGCACCCACCCCAGAGAGGTGCCTCCAGGAGCCCGCCCCCCCAAAACCAGTACTAACGACAGATGAAAAACCGACAAACGAAATGACAAATTTTTGGAAAAATTCGCGAAAAACGGAAATGAGCCGAAACGGGCCGGCTCCGACACACGACAACTCGAAACGTAATTTTTCCTGGTCGTGCCCATCTCTAGTGGGTATCTGTAAACTCAGGCAAGTGTATCAATGGAAGAATCAAGTATTGTACCTCTAACATATGTTTGCACTTCTCCCAACAGACATAATGAAGATTTTTTTACAAAATTACATTTCAAAATTACAAAGCAATCCTGTTGGGGTACAAGAAAGGAGGAAGTTTGGTTACATATTTGAAGAAATTCTGGATAGTTTTGATAAAAATATACCCTGTTCCCCTAGTTATACTATTGCACAATAAATAAATTAAACACGGATATCTGGATATAAGCTGATTCTACAGACTAAACTGGAACTAATTCAACGTAAATCCAAAATCCACTTTAATTAGTTTGTGGATCAGGCTGTGTATCTATAAAATCCCATCAAGCAAGTTACTCAAGAATCAATTAAAATAATTATTTTCTTGCGAGAAGATAATGTCCTCTAAATTTACAAGGGCATAATATTCCCTTTTTATGTCAAACTTTGAGAATAAGGCAGTGAATATATTAAACTGATTATTAAGGAGAGCCAGGACACAGTGATAAACAACTAATCACATTCATTCCTAAACATATAGATCAAGATATGAGTGGATCAAAAGAAGAGATGTTTTTAATTTTCCATGTTGCTGAAACAAATTCTGAAAGCTTACATCCAGAACACTTAGGAAGAAATCTAATCAAATATTATTACCAGCTGAAATGACTCCCTTTGCATGTTAGAGGCTGAAATCCAGCATCATAACTCAAAATACTTAAAGCAGATTATATTATTAACCCAAATATTGTGTTTCTATTTTGTTCGTCTTCTGTTCTTTTAAAAAAAAAATAAAACATCTTAGGCACTGAAGCTCCCCTGGGATTAGACATGCTCTTTCATGGTGTTGTAAGGTTATGGAATGTTTCTTAATGTAACAAAATGGCAGACAGCATTTTGTTACAAAATGGAATTAAATCAAATACCATTTTTTACAGTTGAAATGAAACAATTCATTCTCCCTTGTTTTTTTTTTTTTTTGGACAGGTTGCACTGTGGGGAGGGGGACCACTCCCTACAGCCCGACCTGCCAAAAACAAACACACACTCCTGGATGGTGGTGGGGAGAATTGGGGAGCAGAGTAGGCAGTGACAAATTCAAAATCCTGCCCCACTCTCCAGTTCTCATCACCGCCCCCCAGATGGTGTTTTTTCACAGGTCGGGCTGTGAGGAGGGAGGGTGCCCCCCCTCCTCACACCCAGATCTGTCAATAAACCCCAGCTGGGTGACAGTGGATTTTGAATTATTTTGTTGCTCATTTCATTTGTTACAAAAAAATCTATTAATAATTTGTTAGTAACAAAATGAAACGCAATGAAAAATGAAATGAAACAAAACACTATCTTTTTCGTTTTGTGCCCATCTCTACCTGGGATTACTTATGGAGACATTGGCTGGGAATTTACACACACACACACACACACACACACACACATACACACACACACACACACACACACACACACACACACACACACACACAATCAGCAGTGGCACTTTTTTAAAATTAAAAATCTGCGAACTATCCTGCACCACCCAATAGTTTCCCCACAATGTAAGGGACCCCAAGCAAATCTTACATCTTTCCAGGAAAGGGGGTTCAGAAATGTTTAAAACATCATAGTTGATGATGTCATCAATCTTATACCATATAAGTTACACTGAGGGGTTTCAGCCATTGCTTTCTATAAACATTCAGAGGCCTTAAAATGTTCTGATATAATATAGTGAGTTCATACACCAGAAGATACTTATAATTTGCCATATTGTTCAATATTCTTACATCTGGTGGGTTGATGGACCTGGCATTTATTTTACATACCTAGAAGTTTATTACCCTTGAATACAAGTAGTGTAGTATATTGTTAATAGATTGATTAGCATTATGAGGCTTTATTGTAACATCATGAGGGACTCTTCAGTTCACAGAAGCTTTACAAGGTATTACCAGGGTTTTTAATAATCAGGCTGGAAACTTACACTTGGCTAAAAGCAACCTTTCCAAACTCAACAGGACTACAAATTCACAATGTCACAAGAGAATAAATTCATGAAATTCACAATAGTGAAAAGGAACAGATCAACCTCAATGAACACACTGAAAATACCTTTAAAACCTCAGCATTTTGAGTTTACCAGCATGTATCCCGGCAACGTGAATACGGAGCTTGAGAAAATGGATCCCCACCCCCACCCTGGATCCTACTTTTTAATATCCTATTTGGGAAGGGAGGGAGGGAAATGGTTAACAGTGTAACAGTGGCTTAATAATGATTGATATTTGCATATAGGAAATAATGCCATATACAACAGTGCAGCTCAGAATCCACTAATGGAACAGTTACCTATTTTGGTTCCACTACAGGTGACATCATTTCCCTTACTCTGTGAATATTTATGTTTAAGAATGTGGTTCTGGATAGAAGAGATAGATAGATAGATAGATAGATAGATAGATAGATAGATAGATAGATAGATAGATAGATAGATAGATAGATAGATAGATAGATAGATAGATAGATAGATAGATATGTGCTACAGCCAGCCACGAATTTATGCTGTAATGAAAACATAGGCTTCACCATCATGTGTCTGCCTTTTAATATATATAATAATAATTGTGTGCCCTCAAGTCAATTCAGACTTATGGCAACCTTTTCATGGTGTTCTAAGTAGACAGTACTCAGAAATGGTTAATCATTCCCTTCTTCTGGGGATGTCCTGGGATTATGCAGCTTGCCCAAGGCCACACAGGCTAGCTGTTCAGGGAAGCACAGTGAGGAAATAACTTCCCACCTATTTTCAATTATCACCCACCCCATGATAATTGAAAATCTGCTATATGCAGATGCAGGATTGGTCAGGCTTGGGGGGGGGGCTAACTGGGGGCCCTTGTACTTACCCATAGCCTGGTGCTGCCCCGAACAGGCCTGCAAGGGCCTTCCTGGGCCTTCTGGAGGCCCCAAAAGGGCCTCCCTACGAACTGGAAGTCACTTCCGGATCACCAAAAAACATTTCTGAGGCCTGTGACAGGCCTAGAAAGGCCCTCAGTGGCCTCAGAAATGATTTTCGGCAAACCGTAAGTCACTTCTGGTAAATCAGAAGGGGCTTCCAGTTCACAGGGATGCCATTTTGGGGGCTACAGAAAGTGCAGGAAGGCCCTTGCAGTCCTATTGAGGGCAGCACAAGTCCTGGGGTAAGTATGGGGGGCCTGAAACAGGCCTTTCCCCCTTACCCCACAGGGGATTCTTTTTCAATATAAGGCTTTCCCTCTAACTTGAAACAAATTTTAAAATCTTGGGGCACACCCAGATTCGGTAGCTTTAGTATCAGATAATTTGGTGTTACCCTTTGCTTTCCTATGCTGCCATGATAAGATACGAGAGGGTTGCAAATGTCTAATGTTTTTGGCCCATCATGTTTAAGGATGTTAAATTTTTTACTGGAGCTGAGTCACAGTGATTTTCCGTGTTATACCTCCAGATTCTCATTGTGAAATAAAGCACATTACCCTTGTCAATGTGTGTCAAGGTGCATTTGCAAGTTTTGCAATGTGTTTCAGAGAAATAAAATACACACCAAAGAATGCACACTACTTAAACATATGAATAACTAAAATGCATATGATCGAAAAATATACACAGACAAAAAATATGCACAAAAATGTGATCAAGGAAATGTATTAAAATTATGGGATTGGGAAAATGTATTTTAGAATGCATATGCTAGGAAAAATGGGTAGGAAATATGTCTATTAGGAAAATTGTCCCTCGAGGGGGGGCGCAAAAGCTTATAGCTTGAAGAAAACAAAGTGTAACAGCTGGGGCATGGGCAGCAACCAGGAAATCTGCAAGAGAGGCCAGGACCAGGGTGTTTCCAGCAGCCAAGAGACACATACAAAATCATCAGCCAATCCAATGTCAAGAAGCACACAAACGCAGTCTGACAGGGAGGGGGACACAATCAGGAAGACTAAAAGGGTCGAAAACCAATTGAACTCCAGCCATGGAAATATAGAAGGATATATATTTTTTAAAAAGTGCCTGAACATACCAGGATATCTTAAGGGTCTTTACAAAAAAGAAAACATGGAAAACAACTTCTCTACCTCAGCATACTGAATTGATAACAGGGCTGATGTTGGAGTCCCGCCGGCTCGTCGTTCAGGGGGACATTAATATCCATGCTGAGGCAGCTCTATCAGGGGTGTCTGAAGACTTCATAACCACCATGTCAACAAAGGGTCTGGCCCAAATAGTATCTGACCCAACCCATCCTGTAGGCCACACCTTCTACCTGGTCTTCTCCCCTGATATGGACAGTGGGGATATTAAGGTAAAGGAAATTTCTGTAGTCCCATTGTCCTGGACGGACCAATATGTGGTGTGGTTTAGGCTTGCTGTAACAAAAGCAATATATCCCAGAAGGTTGATGAATCCAGATGATTTTTTATCCGCTCTTGGGGAGTTCCCTACCTCTCTGATGTGTGATTCTATTGAATCCTTGGTTGATCTCTGGAATGGAAAAATGAGCAAAGCCATTGACTGGATAGCTCCTAAATGTCTCCTTCCTCAAAACAGATCCAAATTTGCTGCTTGGTTTACTGGGGAACTGGCAAAATTGAAACAGGTGGCCTATATTGCTGAAAGGCATTGGCGGAAAACCCAGAATAAAACAGTCAAAGAAATAGTGAAAGGCCTTTGGAAGGCTTACTTCAAGGAAGTAGATGCAGCAAAGAAATCGTTTTTCTCTACCACCATTGATTTGGCACAAAATTGCCCAGTGCAGCTTTTCTGAAAAGTCATAAGTATGCTACATGTTGACCCATGAGTGGATAGCACAGGCCACTCTGTATCGCGGTATGAAGAATTTGCACAACAGTTTACAGGTAAAATTGAAAAGATCTGGGCCACCTTGGATGTTGCTGTTGATCCAGAGCCTGTAAATAAAATGCCCTGCCCTGCTTGACTTTCAGCTCCTACAGCTGGATGAGGTGGTCAGGACCTTTGGGGAGATGAGGGACACCACATATGTGTTGGATCCTTGCCCCAAATGGATCATAAGCAATGCCAGAGAAAGTATGGCAGACCAGTTAGGAAGAGTAGTGAATGCCTCCTTACAACAGGGCAGGATTCTGGCATGGTTAAAGGAGGCAATGCCGAAACCACTGTTAAGCAAGCCCTCCTTAGACCCAATGATACTGAATAATTACTGGCCGCTACAGATGGGCACGAAACACCAACATGGCATTTTGTTTTGTAATTTGTTTTCCCCACCCTGTTTCGTTTTGTTTTTCATTAAAAAATTCATTTTGTAATTCATTTTAGTTTGGTTCATTATCCTTTTTTTTTAACCCCACCGACCAGCTGTAGCACAGCCGGTCAGGTTTTTTATTATTGTTTTTTAATTCTGCCAGCCCGTGGTCTGGATTTTTTAAAAAATATATTATTATTTTTTATTTTTTTTATTTGTATTTTTTTTAATTGCCGACCACATGTCCCACCTACCAACTGTAGTGCAGGCCGGTCGGTTTTTTTTTTAATTTTTAATTCTGCCGGCCCACAGGCTGGTTTGCTGGCCTGTGGGTTGGGTTCGGTGCTCGCAGGTTGGATCAGTTGTATTTTATTTTATTTTATTTTTTCGTTTCTGCTGGCCTGTGGGCCGGTTTGGCGGCCTGTGGGTTTGGTTGGTGGCCCACAGTTTTAATTTTTTTAATGGCAGCTACCACATGACTAGCGGGGTCGGCAGCTCGCCATCTGGGGCGGCGTGCAGTTCGGGTCGGGGGCCTGCGGGCTGGTTCAGTGGTCCATGGGCCAGATCAGTAATTTTTTTTATTTTTTATTTTAAATGCCGAGCACATGGCCTGCCAATCAGCTGTAGTGTGAGCCTGGTCGGCTTTTTTTACTTTTTTACTTTTTTTTTTTTTTTGGCTGGAAGCCCCCTCCCTGGGGGCTGGTGGCAGCAGCGGCAGCCGGAGGACATCCTTGGACCCGGACTCAGGTATGAAATGGAAATTTGCATTTCGTTTTGTTTCATTTTTATTTGAGGGCAGTTCTTTGTTCATTTCGTCACCTAACAAAGCAAATAACAAATAACAAAACAAATTTTTAATTCATTTCATGCCCATCTCTATTGACCGCTATTGAATATTCTATTCTTGGGGAAAGTCCTAGAGCAAGTTGTGGCCTTGCAGCTCCAGAGGTTTCTGGAAGAGATAAACAACCTGGATCCATTTCAATCTGGCTTCAGGCCTGGCTATGGGACTGAGACAGCACTGGTTACATTAGAAGATGACTTATGCAGGGAAATGGATAGGGGATCTGTGTCCCTTTTGGATTTACTAGACCTCTCGGCTGCTTTTGGCAGTGTAGACCTTGGCACCCTCCTGACTTATCTCTCTGAAATGAGAATTGGGGGAACTGCATTAAAGTGGCCCTGGTCCTTCCTGCAGGAAAAAATGCAGAAACTGGTATTAGGTTATTCATGTTCAACACCACAGCCCCCAGGGTTCTGTTCTGTCTCCTATGTTATTTAACATCTATATGAAACCACTGGGAGAGATTATCAGGACTTTTGGGGTTAAGTGCCAATGATACCAAGCTCTACCTCTCGTCACCTCCGGATTCTAAGGAAGCCACTATCTAAACTTTACATGAGTGTTTAACTGCAGTAATAAACTGGATGAGGATGAACAAAATGAAACTAAACCCAGACAAGACAGAGGTGTTCCTGGTCAGTAGCAAGGGAGAACAAAGGATAGGGATGCAACCTGTTCTGGATGGTGTCACCCTCCAATTGAAAAATCAGGTATGCAGTTTGGGGGTCCTCTTGGACTCATACTTGAACTTGGATGCCCAGGTCACAGCTGGCTAGTACACAAGTTACTTCCCTTTCTTGAGAAACCAGCTTTGGCCACAGTGACACATGCCCTAGTGACATCCCAGCTAGACTATTGTAATGCACTCTATGTGGGACTACTGATGAAAAGTCTCAGGAAACTTCAACAGGTCCAAAATGCAGCAGCCAGGCTGCAGACTGGGGCAGGGTACATGGATCGCATTGCACCCCTATTCTGTCGCGGCCAGACTCTGGAACTCGCTCCCACTAGAGGCCAAGACTGCCCCATCTCTAATATCTTTCTGGAAACAGGCAAAGATCTTTCTCTTCAGGCTAGCCTTGCCTGAATTATGTACTACCTATTATGTGTCTTTCAGATGAATCTATAGGATCGCATACACTTTGTATTTATAACCACTTATAACCTTGTGTGTTTACATTGACACTATGTTCTCAATGTCAGTTTCCATCACTCATAAGTCTGTGAAGATTCTCAGTCATCCAGGTGAGTTTATCTGGAAGTTCAGTCATGGCAACTTCCATGAAGCTGTTTGGATGAGCAGCAAAATGTTTCTATCTCTCAAGAAAAAAGTCCAGTTGCCATGAGTCAACTTCCAGGCATCACTCATAACTTTACATGAAATTTTACTCTCCTTTTAACTGCTCATGTTCTCTTGTAGCTTTAAGGTAATGTTGTATTTTAATGCTGTGAGATGTCCCTCAATTCCTTGTTCTCAATACCTGAACATGTCTTAATTGTATGGGACTATATATTATCCCTCATTACTGCAAGCCGTCTTGGGTCCTTTACCAAGGAAAAAAGGTGGGGTAATAATACTCTAAAATAAATAAACAAATAACCATTCTTATCCCTTCTCTGTTCTTCTTATCATAGCTCAGGACCTGTATGAAAGCTAGAGCACAGAACAGCATTTCTGCCATCAGTATGCATGGTGCAAAAATAGTGGTCTATTTCAGATTATTTTCACTTTACTTTCAATCCACAATGGAAAAGGTTACTTTTGGGCCTTTAACCTTAAAATAGCATGGCTTAGGCAAACAAAATCACCAGCCAAATTTCAGCACTCCAGAAAACTCTATGTTACCTTTACCACCTCTAATTTAATTCAATCACAGATCCAAAAAATTAAAAATACAATAATCACTGGACAGCCATATTCACTGCACACATTTTCTGCAGTTTGACAACATGTTCTAGTAGGTGTGCTGCTGTTTTTTTAAGGGATTGACGCAGTTCAGCAATAATGACAGGTATAAGGTCAGACAACAGAACAGGAGAAAAGTGCCTGATCGGTTGTGCTATAAGCCTTAAAATGATAAATCATAATCACGCAAACTGTCAAAACAGTCTAGCCTAGGTATCAGAAGTCTTACTTGAATAAAGAATACACTGTTTTCTTGAAGGAGGAGAAAATCTTGGTGACAGCTAGCTATCTAATCAACAGCCTGTATGCTTGTCACAGATAACACCAAGGAAAAGTTAAAGCTAAGGAAGGCATGACAAGATCCAGGAGGGAAGAAGAAAATATTTGAAAGTAGCAAAAAAATAAAAAAAATAAAAAGAGCTACAGGCCTCTCAGATGCTCTCTGTGGATTAAAGAGGAACATGGACCAAGACTCAGGGATATACTGGAAGTACACTTACTGATTAGTATATAGCAGTGATGGCAAGCCTATGGCATGGGTGCCAAAGGTGGCACTCAGAGCCTTTCCTGTGGGCACCCGACATTGCTCCTTCATAGCCACCTGTATACAGGTTAAATTACTATTGGCACTTTGCAAAAAAAAAGTGGGTTTTGAAATGCAGTTTGGGCACTCGGTCTCTAAAAGGTTCGCCATCACTGGTATATAGCTTATTTAACTATAGATAGATAGATAGATAGATAGATAGATAGATAGATAGATAGATAGATAGATAGATAGATAGATAGATAGATAGATAGATAGATAGATAGATAGATTTTTCATAAAACATGAAAGTCCAGTCATTTCAGGAAAGTTGTTAGAAGGATATATCCCTTCATGTTCCCTGCAATCAGAACAAAGAAGTGTTCCATGTGCCGTCTGGGATCTTGAGAGAAAAGTATGTGTTTGGGTAGGCCCATGCATGTGTGAATACACGTGCATGCGTGCGCACGCATGCGCGCGTGCGCACACACACACACACACCTCTTTTCAGGCATTCTGCAAACATGCCAGACAACATGCCAAAACCACCAAGGAAGACTATTTATTTATAGCTTGATATCTGTTCCATGGATTTCCTGTTAACTGTTCATTTATGCTAATTTATCCTTCTAGCAAAAGACAACATTTCAGTCATAGATTCATTCATACTGAAAAGTTGATTGCTGCAGTATGAATGAAGAATGCTTAAAAGTCACCTTAAACCAGGCATGTCCAAACTTCGGCCCTCCAGATGTTTTGGACCACAACTCCCACAGTCCTTTGCCATTGGAAATACAGGCTTGGAACTCTGGGAGTTGTGGTCCAAAACATCAGGAGGGCCGAAGTTTGGGCATGCTTGCCTTAAACCAATACTAATTCAAGACAAGAACACAGCATGAGCAGTGTAAACAGTGTAGGAGGACTGAAAATGGAGAAATTTTGAAATTAGGGATATGAAAATCAAGGTTTCTGCAGCTTTCCACTATTGGATTGATGTAGATATTAAACTGTGTAGGGAAAAGTGAAACATCTGGCTCCTGGATTTTCCAGTTTAAAAAAAAATGCTACGGCAAATGCTTGGAGGAGTGTTGTGGCATTGGTAAGATTTTTCTATACAAAAAGGTGGATGATATATCCCTTCTGTTATCCAAGTGTTTATAGTTAAGATTATTGTGCAAATGATGTATGGATCCCAAATGGGTGCTCATAACTTTGGACCTTTAGGAATAACTGAAATTAGTTTTCTGAGAGCTCTGCTTTCAGTTCCCTACTGTGTCCCTAATGTGGCTTTGCAGCCAGAGGTAAGTCTAATTTCTATTGAAGTTTTGTGCCCAGGTACCCAAAGCAACTGGCTAAAATATATCTTTCTACCAGTAGGAGAAAGATATGTTAAGCAGAGAATCAAGGGCATAGAATTACAAGAACATTTAAGATCACCGAATAAAAATACTGAATAAATTGCCTTAGGCAATAAGATATTTGGACCTTCTGCCTATTTGCCTAATTTAACTTTTCTCAAATTCAGGAAAGTCTTTAAACTAGCCCAATTCAATTTATTGATTTCTGTGCTCTTGGAGAGGAGATATCAAGGAGTACCTTATCAAATGTCCCTGTAATAGTGGGGAATTCAAAATGTGGTTTCCCATACAAATGCATTGAAAATGCATTGAAAATGGATTGATCCATTCCAGAGGTTATGGGTCGCTTTATTTTATGAAAATGTTGTCTTACAAAACACGATTCCCATAGGAGAGCATTGGGCACAGATTAACCTGTTCCAGAGGATAGAATGAAGACAAATATAACTGAGTTTTTTCCTGGGTACATGTGGAAGATTTTTCTTCTTGAGAAGCATCCCATAGGGAATTTTTTGTCATGTGAAGCATGCCTATTCCCAGAATTTTTTTCTTCCTACAAGCTTTTTGTCTTACAAGGCACACACACAGAGAGAGTTCCTTCTATTGGAACTTTCATAAATACATTCTATAATCTATCCTTCAGAATTCCCAGGTAGATTAGAATAATTTCACATTTCACTGTAGAAATAAAAATAATAAAAATAAAAGAACAAATAAAAAAGATAAAAATGGCACCTTAACAGCTCACTGAGGTTTCATGAACAAGACTGCCTTTCTCAGACATAAGAGAGAAAGATAAAATGGCAAATATTTGTACATGGAATCATGTGGCTGGTTGGTTGACAAGAAAGTCAATGGGTATTTAACAGTGGAGCGATAGCCTCTTTGATGTACAGGTGTATTCCATTGAAGCTTGTACTGTAAAGGATATAAGAACCACTGTCATGAATAACAATGGCAGAATAACACGAATGTCAATTATATTGAGAAGACTGGCCTTTTATTAGTTACTAACACTGTAGTTGCTATAGTTACATTATAGGACGTTGTCTAGGATAATTCATCCATCCCAATGAGGCATGAATTACCCCAGGCAATCACCACAAGAGCAACTTGGTAATGAGCTAAGACTGCCTGGTTTACCTTTGAAGTTTTTTAGGTGGATATGTTAAGGAGAAAACTATACCTGGGAGATGTCGTACAGTACAATTATCATAGTGTTCATATTTGCCCTAAAAACACATAACATATGATTGAGATTAGTGTCTAGCATATGCATATACAAGTGGTACCTTGTATAAAGGAATTAATTCGTTCTAAATGAAATTATGTTAAGCAAATTTTCCTTTATACAAATTTCCCACAGGAATGCACTGAAAACAGAGTAATCCTAAATCGCATTCGCGACCATTTTTATGTTGTACAGATTTGCCCCATAGGCAATTCTGTTAAGCAAATTTCCCCTATCTCAGAATTTTTTTTATGTTGTACAGATTTTATGTTATACAAACTGTTTGTTATATGAGGCTCCACTGTACTTTGTATCAGCTATTACTCTCCAGATTCTTGTAATGTAGTTACTCTAGAATGGCCACTTTTAGATATTATATAGAATTAGCCTGCTAAATTAAAATCATGTGAAACAGATTTCTCTGTGATTCATTTCTGTGTTGCCTCCTTAACATAATATGCTTCAATAGAATATACCAGTATATCAAAGAGAGTGATGATTGATTTGTATCAGTTAATTCTTTTTGCATAGAGATTTTCCTGTTATTTTCCTGTTTCTTTCTGCTCATATCTTCCATATCACTAATAATAACTGTTATCCAACTGCCATAAGTTCCTACTGTTCTCTGATAACACAATTATCCCCCAACATTTTTGGATACTTGTGACATAAAATTTACATACTAGATGCTTGTGACATCATGCATTCCACATACTTCTTACATACTGCATCAATACCAGGTGGGTGGAGCAAGTTAGATAACTGACTGAGGATACAGAGATTGAGAATTCAATTCCCTACTGAGAATTCCTGAATAGCCATCCTGTGTGTGTTTGGGCATGCAGCACAATCCCAGGATGCACCCAGAAGAAGGGACTGGTAAGCCACTTCTGAGTATTTTCTACCTGGAAGATCCTGAAAAGAGTTGCCATAAATCAGAATTGCCTTGACAGCATGTTGTTGTTGTTGTTGTTGTTGTTGTTGTTGTTGTTGTTGTTGTTGTTGTTGTTGTTGTTGTTGTTGTTGTTGTTGTTGTTGCAGCTGCAGCTGCAGCTGCAGCTGCAGCTGCGGCTGTAGCTGCGGCTGCTGTAAACAGTGTTTTACATAAAGCAAGTTGGACATTATTCTCTATTGTGTAATGTACTGTTTGCTTGGTCTTGATCTTTGACCATAATGCATTTGATTTAATTGAATTCAACAAGAAAACGAAGGCCTAGCACGCCTGTTTTGGAGCAGGGTGGATTGGGCTAAACAGGGTCACTAGGAGGCCCAGTATGTCATTTGGTGAGATGAGAGAGAGAAAGATCCTACCAGCACCAAAAAAGCAGACATCCATGTGAGGGACCAAGAATGGTGTTGGTAACAATAGTTTGGGGATGGGCCCATATCAGTAAAGACACCATCTTTAAGAGCAAATCAACCCATTCCTGATACAGATAAGTGCAACAAACGCCCATGTAGTCAGTCCTTACTTTGTATTATGCTGGTTTTTCCAACAGCTACACACACTTATTCAGGCATTACGGAAGCATTCTTTTTTATGCGACTGAATGAAAAGTCCCCCATCCTTAGAAAATGGAAATTGCTCCATGGCAGGTAATTTTCTTTGAAATTCTTTGGTAATTATGCTAGTTTTGTGGTGGAGTTAACAGCTATAGAAAACTGTCATAGGCATATTTGTATTTGGTATGAAGCCACTGAGTGCTGTTAATTCCAGGCAAGAACCATATAAATGAGTCTTGTGGCTTACTAACAAAAACCCACACAGGTTAGGAAATTTTGCATCAAATAAATAAATTAAGAAAAATGCACAGAAATTGTTATGAATAATTATAATATCTAAAAGGCAGGCCCCCCCCAATTCACTAGCTAGCATGCTTCCATGGGGAAAGAATGAGATCTGGGTAAGCAGAAAGTGTGTAGATATTTATAACAAAAATAAGTCACAAAGCTGCCCCCCGCCCGGTTAGCCATGATAGCAGCACAGCACAGAAAATCTCCAGGAAATGAGGGGCAGGTTCTACTGAGCCCTGTCAGTGCAAACCATGAGAAATCAGATAATTATAATGTCAGTGGAACAAAAAAACAAAACAAAACAACAAATGACATCCATGCAAGCTTTAGACAAGGAGAAGCATATCAAGTATCAGGCTTTCTTAATAGAAAGCAGTTTTCAACAGAAGCTGATAATAAAGTCTGTCAATAGCCATAACACCGTGTGTCATCTAGCACAATGATCCACCAGAGTATGTGAGAAAACTTGCAAAGAAATGGCTCTTTCATTATTCCCAAGTCTTGCGGAGGGAAAAAAGGCTTTGTAAACACTGAAACCCATAAAAAGCTATCACGGACTAAAATGGCATCTTTAAGGGTTGTATGTGCCTGGCTGAACTCAGGATCACAAATGGAAGCTGCAATCCGTGGGCTGTTAATAACAAATGCCAGAAATAGATTTCACTAGGTAAGAAACGAAAGATGAGGTCTGCCAAACAACCAGTTGCAAATTACGTAGCTCAGAAGAGCAGAGGGGACAGGGAAATCTGTAGGTCTTGAATTCTTCCTTACTAACATTTCCTAAATCTCATACTTTTTGTCCTAAATATAAAGAAATCTTGTTACAGAGTTATAAAAACAAGTTAATGGGAATTGGGGGAAATTGTGACTTGTCATGATTCATAATCATAATTCATCAACAGTGATGAATCACAAATTAAAAATGTCTTGTATTTTTTAAAATGCCCTCTAGGCACCTGGAGACACCAACATCACAGAGAAGCTTCCGCTAACCTCTCTCTACAAACCCTGCAAGTTTTGTAGGTTTCAGTTTCAGACATCCAAATTATTCTCCCCAAATAGCCTCCCTGGAAAGGGTCCCTCTGGCACCTAGAGTCATCAGAAGCTTAGAGATACTTCCCCTGACTATTCTCTACAGTCCCTCCAAGTTTGGTGAAGTTTGGGTTTTAGTTGTCCATGTTATGCACCTCCGAAGAGCACCCTCCAAATATGCCCCCCCGACACCTAGACAGGCCAAAATAGAAGCTCTGCCCTGCACATTTGGTGAAGTTTTGGTTTTGGATGTTTGAGTTATACACCCCTAAGAGCCCCCCCCCCCCGGAAAATGACTGAGGCTATGAAGGGCATGGGCCCCAAAAAAGGAATTGATTAACTGATGAATCAAAAATCACCAAACATTCATTGATCCATATTTGTTGGAGGACATTGTGTTTGATGAATATGAATCAATGAATTAGCAATTTTTGAAGACTTTTCTGATTCGTTTTTAAATTTGTGCCCATCTCGATTGGTGAATAATACTAAAACCTAGCTGCTGACCAGGGTTGGTTACCTAGAACTTACAACTCATTCTTAAAACAACTTCCTGTTCACCTGCCCAGTTCAAAATGCTGGCTATAACCAGTGCTTGGAAATATTACTTTTTTTGGATTATACTTGGCAAAATCACCCGAAAGCATGTTCATATGCCACCCTGGTTTCGAGGGTGGGTATCTAGCGATTTTCAAGATTTCAGTATGACTTATGAAGTTCTCTGGAGTTGGGGTTCACCTTAAAAGGTCTTATTCACCCATTCCCAAACAAGATCTGGCTTGATTTTCAGAACTATGGAGGAGATCTTTCAGTCCTGTCATATAGAGAGCCATGTTTTGAGGGAACAGGACAGAAACTTTCTTGGCAGTCTGTTCAAGCTCTAGAATAATACCAAAGGAAGCTGTCTTCTACCTACAATCCTGTACAGTCGTTCTCTTCTACATCATGGTTTGTATATTGTGGTCCCAATATATTGCGGATCCCCCCCATCCATCACCATTTCCAACAGGCTTCATCCAGGAGCCCCTCTGAAGGGATTTCAACATGGGAATATTAATATGCACAAATATTAATAATCCAGCAAGCTTCCTGCAAAGGATTCCTGTGGCAATATTGACACCCTCCTACACGGGGAATCCCTGGGAGAGGACAATGGACCCATGAGATCTGACACAGGAAGCAGGTGGCTGACTATCTCTTCCTTCCACCAGGCCAGGGCATGGCCATAAGGAAAAAACAAGACCATTCATCATTACCCTTCCTGCACTGCTGAAGTCATGGGGTGGGATAACAAGCTGCTGGGGTATCCAACATTCAGTCCCTCGCTAGGTGACATTCCACATCACAGAAAGCCCTCCCCGGGAGTCCATCAAGCTAATGACAGGCTGACACATAGGACACCACGCAATATCTGTAACTCTACCTCTTATAGCCAATAAAAGTGCCAGGCCGCTGGCTGCTGGGTGAGAGAACAGAGAGATGGCAGCGAGAGATTGCAGATGAGGCGGCCTGGCTTCATGAAAACCCAATGTGTGTCCATATGTGGAATCATTTTCCTACACCCCTCCCCACCGTCCCGGCTACCACCTTCTCCCTTGTCCCCAAAGAGGTCTCCTCCAGAGAGTCTTTCCCCTCCCTTGCTATAGTCCGGATTTCACACAAACACATGCCCCAATCACCTCATTTCCAAACAGATTTCCTCCACAGAGACTCTCACAACCCCTTCTGCAGCCTGGATTCTCCTGCCCCAATCACCTGGTTGGTCTCCTTCATGGAGCCTCTCCAGGCCCATTCTGCAGCCAGGATGCCATAGTCCCAATCGCCTCCTTTCAAAAAGGTCTCCTCTACGGAGACTCTCCCCACCCCTTTTGCAGCCAGGATTCTCCCACCTCAATCACCTCGTTTCCAAAGAGACCTCCTCCACGGAGCCTCTCACTGCCACTTATGTAGACAGGATTCCCCTGACCCAATAACCTCATTTGCAAAAAGATCTCCTCCACTGAGCCTATCCCTACCCCTTCTGCAGCCAGGAGACCCCAGCTAGTAATCATTTTAGTCGCTCTCTTTTGCACCTTTTCCAGTTCCACTATGTCTTTTTTGAGATGCGGTCACCAGAATTGTACACAATACTCCAGGTGCAGCCTTACTATTGTTTTGTACAATGGCGTTATAATGTTGGCTGTTTTATTTTCAATACCCTTTTTGATAATCCCTAGCATGGAATTGGGCTTCTTCACCACTGCCACACGCTGGGTAGGCACCTTCATTGAGCTGTCCAAAAGCAAACCAAGATCTCTTTCCTGATCCATCACAGATAGGTCAGAGCCCATGAGTTGCTAGACAGAGTTTTGATTTTTTTTGCCTCAATATGCATTACTTTACATTTTGCTACATTGAAACACATTTGCCATTTTGCAGCCCATTCCCCCAGTTTAGAGAAATCCTTCTGGAGCTCTTCACAATCTTCTCTGGTTTTTAAAACACGTAAAAGTTTTGTGTCATCTGCAAACTTGGCCACCTCACTGCTTATCCCCATCTCCAGGTCATTTATGAACAGATTGAAAAGCACTGGTCCCCAGGACAGATCCCTGGGGCACACTGCTTTTTACCTCTCTCCATTGTGAAAATTTCCCATTGACACCTACTCTTTGTTTCCTTGATCTCAACCAGTTCTCAATCTTATTATGCCCTCTTATTACCTAACTGTGCAATTTTCTCAGCAGCCTTGGGTGAGGGACTGTATCAAAAGCCTTCCAAAAATCAAGATAGACAATATCCACCAGTTCACCCAAATCCACATACCTGTTGACCTTTTCAAAGAATTCTAAAAGTTTTCTCAGGCAAGGAGAGTGGAGAGGCTCCATGGAGAAGACCTCTTTGCAAAGGAGGCAATTGAGCCTGGGGATTCCTGGCTGCAGAATGGGAGTGGAGAGGCTCCATGAAGGAGATATTTTTGCAAACTAGGTGATCGTGACTGGGGAATCCTGGCTGCAGGAGTGGGGAGAGGCTCCGTGGAGGGGATTTCTTTGGAAATTAGGTGATTAGGGTGGGGGTGGAATCCCGAATGCAGCAAGGAGGAAGCCTTTTTGGAAACAAGGCAATGGAAGGTGTCCGCATATTGCAGATTTTCCTTTATTGCAGATGTTCAGATAACCTAACTTCTAAACGGGGGACTATTCTACTTGACAAATACTTTTTTAATTCAACCAAGGTTTACATATAACTTTCTGCCACAATTCTCCACACATATTTACTTTTTTTTAGTAAATTATTTTATGAACACACTTAGCAGTCATGAGAAATCATTATGCTAGTGCTTGACTTGATGATGAGTTTATGTTCAGTCAGTGACCACAAACACTTTAATACCCTTTGTGAAGCAAAAGCTAATTGGACCTTTGTTTGTGATTATATGGTATTTGTACAAAGATAGCATGTGTCCTTTGAAAGAGACCACACAATGCATCTGAGTGACATGCACAAGTTAAACATCAATGCAGAGTAATATGCAATTAACCTGTTTCCACTGTGTTAGTTGTTAGCACAACTATCAATATATTTGTGACTCCTTTCATACACAGTTTTTTCAAACCAGAATGAACAGAGCCCAGACCAGTTATAACTAAATATTGATGAATATCAGTTTGCTGAAAAATGGAATTTTAACCAAAGTGAGTGTTGTTGCCTTTCTTCTTTTTAAATCTATTTTAATTGCTTTTTAGAGAGTCATACATTTTAATTCCTCTATTTTATCATTTTCATGCACTTGTTTTAGTTCATTGTCATGTTACCTGTTCTGATCCTACATGATGATGATGATGATGATGATGATGATGATGATGATGATGATGATGATGATGATGACTGGAAGAAAGAAAGGTGGCAGATATAAATAAATCTATATATTATGCAAGTCCCACTTCACTAGGGTAGCTTGAGAGATGAACTGGAGATATGGTAATGGAGACATAGTATTGTGCTCTGGAACATGACCTAACTACATAATATTATAACTATGAAGCAAGATTAACTTTCATCATGTTCTCCGATCTGCATAGAAAAATATTTCTAGTGGCAGAGATGTCAGACATGAGCTTACACCATATTCCAATCAGACCATCATGTTATCATAGCAACAATAAATGCCAATTTAAAAAATACAAAAACATTAAGAAAATATCAGTTTCTCATTTTTCAGCATTGGGTCAAGCTTACTAGGCAGTCCATGCATCCAGGATTTTGAAGTAAAAGTCAGCAGCTTATCCAGTAGGAAGGCAATAATTAAATTTTGTTCAGGAGCTTGGCTGCCAAATGAGAAGATTTATTCTAACATAATCAAAAGGACTTATTTAAAGCTACAGTACTTTACTTTTCCCACTAAAATATATTTCTTTCCAAAGTGTGTCATGAACTGGCACAGAGAGCTACTGGTACTAATACTAACACACACACACACACACACACACACACACACACACACACACACACACACACACACACACACACACACACACAGTGGTACCCTGACTTACGACCACCCCAACAACCGAGAATCCCAATTTATGAGCAGGCTTTGGTTGTCTCCCTCCCCAGCCACCTTACGAGCGAAATGGGGTTTCCCCCAAGTAACAATGGCGGCTGAGGGGGAGAAGGGGTTGGTCATTTAAAAGGCCTTTGAGCCAGTGATCCAAGGGCATGGATCAGTGGCTCAAAGACCTCTGAAACATCGCACACTTTTTCCCTCACCAGGGGAAAAGCGGGCGTTGTTTCCAAGGTCTTTTAGGCAATGAGGGAAGCTTATAAGCTAATTGAGTTACGAGCGTGTGCTCAGAATGGAACGGATTAATGTCATATAAATCGGGGTTCCACTGTATGTATGTATGCATGTATGCATGTATGCATGTATGGGATGATGAGCACTTAATGAATAATGAAACACTGTTTTGTCGTTTCGTTAGCTAATGAAACAAAATAAATAAATAAATAAATAAATAAATAAATAAATAAATAAATAAATAAATAAATAAATAAATAAATAAAATGAAACGAAATGGGGGGAAACAGCATTTCCCTACAAATGAAATGAAACACTTTTTTGAAAAGTTTTATTACTTACAATATGAAATGAAACACGGGGGGGGGGACAAAACGGAATGAAACAAAACACAATTTTTCGCTTTCGTGCCCATTCCTTATCTATCTATCTATCTATCTATCTATCTATCTATCTATCTATCTATCTATCTATCTATCTATCTATCTATCTGGGAAATTAAAATTATTTATTGTAGCTTGATTCTTTGTCACATATGTGGTTGTAATAAATATATGTGGGACTTTTAAGTAAACAGAATAACCAGTACTATTTGTGTCAGGCCTTGGGGTGACCAACTGCAGTTTGCCTTAGTATTGGAATTACATTTGATCTAAAGATATCTTGAGTTGAGTTGCGTCGTTACAGTCGTGACCGACCCTTCGTGACCCCATGTTCATGGAGTTACTTCAAGATTATTAGTTCATTTTCTTAAAAATATGCACACATACCTCTTTGTTGTTCACATATTCCCACTAAGCTGTAGAATCACATTCTGTTCCCACACATACACTATTTTCTCACAGGAGTAATTGAGAACAGATTTTTGCTAAAGATTCAAAGTGTGTATCAAAACATGAAATGTCTTCCATGATACCATGCTGGGACACAATCCGCTACTGATAATTCTGGAGTGAGTGTTCTTTAAATGAAAGTGAATTAGCAAAAATGTTACAGTGGCTTGTATGCTTGTTATTTATTTCACCAAGTTCAAGGCTATAAATGAGAACAGTTCTGAGAATACTGCAGGGTTGGTGTGGGCTGATCCACATACTCTTACTGCTGATCACATGACACAATGAAAATGGAACTCAGCCTGCCCCAAACCTATAATATATCCTGCTTTCCCCCTATGTGGAGTCAGACTCTTGGTGAAACAAATCCCATATACCTCGATCTATGGTTTTTCTTCCCCACCAGAGACCTTTCTACTTGCAGAAACTTATAACCTATCATTTGGTTCAAACCATGTGATTGCTTGAATACACAGAGGTATTTCAATACAGAAAGGAGCAGCACACACACACACACACACACACACACACACACACACACACACACAAGCAGCACTAGCTCTCATTCTCTCAGCAAAGCCCCTCCATAATTCTTTCCCATGTTTTTAAAATAACTTCTTGGTGAGATGAGAATTTATTTATTTATTTATTTATTTATTAAATTTTAAAGAGCTCTCCCTGTAAACAAGATATGATGAGAAAATGACTAACTGAGGAGGGAGAAGCCTTCTTAAGGCAGTTCCTTTGAACAACACCACCTACAAGGGCTTCAAAAGTATTACAATATGAAGGCTTTCCCTCCTCTACCTGTGTGGCCACTTAAATCTAAGAGAATATGAGTAACTTCACACTTCCATCACCGAGCAGTCACACCCTGAGATGTGTAGGATCGGTTTTGTGTAGATTGTGACTTTATCCATAATAGAATATAAATATAAATCATAATTATAACATATTTTAAATGGTAAGACGGAATGTTGATCGTCTGTATGAGTTAATAATTGATTGTTTGATCTCTCTAATAATAACTTTATTAAAAATGAAATCTCTGTATTAAATAGATCTCTGGCTCTATTAAAGCCGACTGTAATATTTACTGTATATAATTAGAATAATTTATGTAATGTTTAGATGCAAATGATGATACCTTTAAAAAAATCACACTCTGATTAAGTTTGCCTCTAAGCCTCTGTTACTAGATACCATTTGGTACATAGTGCCTATTAAGTCCTGGTACACAACAACTCAGGGCCTCCCTGTACTGTATAGAGGACTGAAGTGTGAGAGAAATAAGATACATTCCTCCACCTGCTTCAGTTTCCTTCATAGCATTGTATAAGCAGTGAATGTAGCAGCAAAATCAATTTATGTAACTTGTTGCTCTCCACATTACTCAGCGCTATAACAATGATCATCCTTGAATACTGCAGAGTAATTGGGTGTTGAAATCAGTGATACAAATGTTACACATCTTTCTTTTTTCCTTTTGGGACAAAGTCCCAATAACCTATTTTTCCAGTTAATTTTAAAAAATAATGTGTTGAGGTCATGGCCCTGCCTATATAAGCCCCAGAGAACTCAATGGAGCTTATTTCTACATAGACGGATAGGGTTATACTAGATAGGCATTCTGAAAAAGCAATTGGATATAAAAGTGGGGTACGGACATTTAAAGCAAAGTAAAAACATAATAGTATAAATGTACTTAAATATATGAGGAAGAAAGATGAAATACATGGGTAAGACCCAGGAGAGCTGACCATTAGACCCTTTCTATGGTTACTCTCAAAATCTCTTTCAGCTTCCACAGAGATTAGATTCCCCCACTCCATGCCCCATCACTTCCTTTTTCTTCCTCAAAAGCAGAAAATGGCAGTTAGAGCCATACATTCCCATGTACTTAACTGAAAATTTCTGTGAGGACTCTAAATTTTGTCAAAAGCCCCATAATTATGGCTGGAGAGACTCCCAGTGGATTCTGGGAGCTGAACTGAAATAAATACAAAAATTTCATGCCTTGCATCAGCCACTGATAAATTAGATAAAAGCTAGCATTTTCATTAAATATTGTTATCATATGTCATTCAGACAGCAAACCTCAGAGGATGATCTACCTAAGATGATCAGCTCACATTTAGATAAAACTGTTTTATATGTTTTCTGATTTAAAATAAACTTCTGTCTGTATCTATTTCCATGTATCTCTTGCCTTTTTCTTAATCCAAGGAACCAAGATTGTGCTTTAAAAAAAACTATTCCTACACTATAAAAATATTGCACTCTGTCAAATTTCAAATTCGTCAATTATGAAGAGAGGGTAGAAATCATGCTAAAGCAAGGGGCTTCCTTTTGAGCCAGTGTGCCCAGAGTGTTTGTCCTCTGTGGATAAGAAACCACTACAGAAAACACTCAACATTGGTCTTCCAGATACTGCCTGCCCAGCCCAAGGAGTCTCCCAGT
Source organism: Phrynocephalus guinanensis (assembly GCA_037367245.1). Taxonomy (NCBI): domain Eukaryota; kingdom Metazoa; phylum Chordata; class Lepidosauria; order Squamata; family Agamidae; genus Phrynocephalus; species Phrynocephalus guinanensis. The sequence continues at coordinate 73,137,819 of CM074739.1, forward strand.
TTTATTGTCTCATTATGTCTGTTATACAACTTTTGATATGTTCCTGTTCATGGAGACCACTTCTCCTCATCTTTATCTGGTATTTTTGGTGATAAACTACATTTAATTTGGCACCTGCCATGCTGAGGTCCTCCTGTTCCCTGACTGGAGAAGACTGTTCCTGATATGATGCGTGGGTTGGCTTAGTTTAAGATATATGGGGTTTGGGAAATTCTGAGCAAAGCATGGGTTTACCCGTACAGCTGTGTTTTTGTCAAAGTTGTTTTTTTTATGTCTAGCTATTTGAATGAAATAAATGGCTGCCAATGCGTTTTTACGGCAGTCTTTCTGATTTTCCACCTGGGTCATGGAGTACAAGGAATGGGAAAATTTACAACAAACAGTAAACAGTAACTCCTCCCACAAGGCTTTTTTAAATCAGAAAAGGTAGGTAGCCAAGGAAGCTGCAGGGTAATAAAAATGCATAATACTAAGTAGGTAGGAGCCACCTTGGAATGTTATTGAAAGCTCAGGAAAGAACAAAAATTGGTGAGCCAGGGTGAGCCATATTTAGGTGTCTGTAAGGTGACTGCCAAGTAAAACTACCAGCAAAGGAACTTCTCAAGGGCACTGGCCTAGCTAGAGTTTGGAGCGCCTGGGGACAATGTCTGTTTTTGCTCCTTCTCCTCCCCCCCCAACTGTGTCTTACCCACCCAGCAAGGGGGGGCTGGGGAAACAGTGGGGGAGGGGGAAGAAGGGTGTCTCCTTCTCATGCCCTCTTTGTGGGTCTCCTTTCCAGTTAAGGCTCCCCTGTGCAAACCAAGCAGTGTGTGGATAGCAGGCAATGTTTTTTTTCAAGCATCTCCTCTGTAGCACGCTTCCCCCCCTCCTCCTTTCCCCAGCTAAGGCTTGGCGATCATTAGCCCAGGGAAAGGAGGAGAGGAAGTAGGCAGTGGGATTTTTTTGCATCTCTGTTGCCTGCTTCCCTCTCCTCCTTTCCCCGGACTAAGGAGTGCCAAGCCTCAATGGTGTGAAAGGAAGACTTCTGGTGTGATGGTGCATGGCTTCCTTCTGCTGCTCCCTTTCCAGGCGCCCAAGCTTGCTGTGCACCCCAGGGCAAATGCACTCTTCCACCCCTCCCTAGTTATGCCAGTGCTCAAGGATCTTGAGAGGGAGAGAGAAAACTGAAAATATTTTTTGGGGGAAAAGGAAATGTATGGGATAATAAATTATGATTCACTCTTTCTAGAAATGGACACAGTAGTGCCTTCCTGCATCATGAGAAGAATTTATTTTGTAAATGCATTCTGCAGTAAAGATCAAATACATCTGCAGTGACTTCTACAAAATATATCATTTGAGAGGTAAGCCTTAAAGAATGATAATTTATGGCGAGTTAACATTTCTCAGTTTTTAAAGAAACATTCTGATTCTTTGCTCCTCACAACCACCCCCCAAATATAGTAGAGTGCTTTGCTCAATTATTCTTAAATTTTCATCACCATTGTTTTAGTAGCTGCCACCTGATACCACCATTTAGTGCCCTAGAGCAGTGATGGTGAACCTTTTAGAGACCGAGTGCCCAAATTGCAATTCAAAGCCCACTATTTTTTTTTCAAAGTGCCAATACAGTAATTTAACCTGTATTCAGGTGGCTATGAAGGGACGATATTGGGTGCCCACAGAAAGGGCTCCGAGTGCCACCTTTGGCACCCGTGCCATAGGTTCGCCATTACTGCCCTACAGTGACACAGGAATTGTGTAAGAGACAAAAAGGTTATTGTAATGGATGGGTGTTTGGGACTTTTGGATTCTATCTAGCTTCTTGTTCAGAAAGCAAATCCCTAGCTAGAGAGCTGGGGTAGGAACAGGACATTAGGCCTAGCTTATTCTAAAGCCTTCCAGTTTAAGCCATTCTCCCATATTACCCACACAGAACTGCCTATAAACTGTCTGTCAGGTAGAACTCTCAAAATGGAGAAGCATAGGATTTGTAGTCCAGGATATCAGAAAATCTCACCACTAATGTTCATGAAGCCAACACAGCTGCCTTTATTGTTATCTACTGTGGCACAGTCAAGGCAGAACAAAATCGGTATGGAAGAATAGTAGAGCTGGTAAAACTGCTAATCATGAGGCCCTCCATTTGAAAAACATTTGGAAAATTTGCCCTTTCTTTGGAGAAATTTGCAAAAATTGTCCTCACATGCAATTTCTCTGCCTCAAAATAGTAAGGAGATTTTCAAGAGGCAGAGCTATAATAAAGCAACAGGTAATTGGTAAAAATCCTGTTGTACCATTCCACTTGCAAAACGGTCGTGACGTCAGTAGTAGTAACATATCATAAATTAGAGGCAAATGGTCAGTTATTAAAGATTATTTTTATTAAAGATGATTTTGGGATCATTCAACGCCTACAATGGGACAAAATTGTGTGACCTCAAAATCACTTGTGGAAACCTTTAATCAGTGGCACTTTGTTATTGTTGGTCAAAACATAATCCCTGTTATGCATGAGGACCTGTGTAACATGATATAAGTTGATGAAAATGGGTATGAAGAGATAACTATGCCCATATTCTATCATGATTAAAGTAATTTGCATTTGAATATGAATGAGCTCAGACACCACAATCTGAACAACTTTGAAGAACCCAGGACTACAATAAAAAAAGTTTCGTGGACAGATATTAGTAGGCATCTTAGCAGTACTGCAAAAATCTGCTGCCTTTGCTTTCCAATAATAGTTCTGCTGACAATAATATTTGCAGGGTTTTGCTTGTATCTGCCTGTTAGATTTTGAAGGAAGCAATATGGATCGCACTGTGTTGTACAGATTGTCAACCAACACAAAAGTATCACTGACAGGCAGGAATAGATGAGTATTTAACACATGAATGGATCTGCAGATAAAGTTTTTTTTAAAAAAAACCACCACAACTCAATATAGTAGGTTTCTTTTCATGCAGCCTTCTCATCTCTATGTGCCTTTCTCTGAAATAACAACAATAAGTCAAATTCATTACTTAGTAAGCACTGCAGTAATGATGCCTTTCCCAGTGGAATTTAACCCAGTGCTATCACAGTTTGACTTGTGTTTCTCGTTTCCATGACACAGTTATAAAATCAATGCTTTAAGTTATTATGCTATAACTAATATTAACCAAAGACTTCCACAGAAAGCTTAGAAAATGCTTACAGCTCCTGGACAAATGCAGCTCTCAAAGACTCAGCACTGCTAAACTCCCTCTGCCCCAGTGATCCTGTGTGTGTGTTGTCAGTTCAGCAGCATCACAATCCTGAGATTCAGGGCCAGTACCCAACACCAAAGGTCTTCAGTGATGTCACAGGGTTAAGTCAATGCAAAATGACAGATGCCAAACTGACAAGGGTTTTGCGGGAGGGCAGAACTAAGTATGGTCTAGGGTTAGACTCTGAAAGCAGGCACATGAAGATTTCAACTTGAGAGATGAACAAATAGTATAATCATCATTGTTGCCCCCACCACCATGAATAACACCATCATCATCATCGTAGAATATCACTATTTTGAACATGTTCAATCACCAGGACCTAATGAAAGAATACTGAAGGGACTATCTAAAGAACTCTCAGAACCACTATGCATTATCTTCCTGAAATTATGAGACTAAGGCAGATGAATAGAGGACTAATGGCATCCATATCTTCATAAAGAGCAAAAAGAAGCTAATGTAGTCAATGTCTTCAAAAGGGACTGATCCCCTTTTCTACGTGTAAAAATGACAGAAAGGAGGAACTTGAGAACTACAGATCAGTCAGCCTCATTTCAGCCTGGGGAAAATTCTGGAGAAGATTATTACATGGTCAATTTGTAACCATCTTGAAAACAATGCAGTGATAATGAGACCTCACCATGGATTTGTCAAGAACAAATGCTGCCAGGTGAATATGTTTCCCCCTTTTTGATCAGGTAATCTTCCTTGTGGATAGTGGGAATTCTTTAGACATAATATATTCTGACCCCAGAAAAGCTTTTGACAAAGTGCCTGTGATGTTCTGATTAGGAAGCTAACCAAGTGTAGGTTGAAGAGAACAATTGTTAGGTGGATATGCAGGTGGTTACAGAATCCTACTCATCAAGTGCCCATGTCAGTGGTTTTCTCTCAGAATGGGAAGAGGTAACAAGCAGGATAACTCAAGGCTCAGTTCTGGCTCTGATTCTATAGGAAATCCCTGTGATGAAGCCCAAACCCAGTACAGGAACTCACTAATCAGGTAACACAGCAGCACATACTTGGGGAGGAACAATTTTCAGCACCCAGAATGAAGGGGAAACTTGTGCAGCAGTTGCAGTGGTTGCCTTCATTCCGAAAGAGCTCACACCCTATGGGATCTTATGTACATTCTATATAATACATAGGGAGTTGTACTGGTTGCCTATGGGAGCTGAGTTTTATCCCCCTGTTCTCTGCTGTCAGGACTTTTATATCAAGAAGGCTTTCCAGCAGTGACAATTTCACACTATTCCTTGCTTTTCTGTTCACAGTACAAGATAATGACACATTCTGCCACTCCCCCCCAATTCCCTGCCTCTTGGTGTTCTGATGAATTGATATTGCTGAAGATCAATTCACATATAAACCCCAATACCCTGAGCCGATGAACTCTGGCAACAACTTGGCATGGGCAAAGTTGGGTGCCACAAACACACTATCAGGCTTTCTCATCTGCCTTACCCAGAGATTTTCCACTCGGAACCCCTGTGAATCATAGCAATTCCTTCAGATATTATCCATGTCCTGAGAGTTGGCAACCCAAGTGCAATGGGTCAAGGGTGAAACAGAGACTGTGAACTCATGTTGCAGTCCCAGGCGCTCAACTGATTCCAGATATGGCCTTGGAACAACAGCAACAAAGCATAATTATGACAAATTCTCATGCAAATTAGAATCTCAGGTGTATATGTATATTTAAAGCCTCCCAGAAATGCTCCACCAGGATACAATGATGTTCAGTACAGTCACTGTGGACATATGTTTGTGTTAATCACTGTAGCTCATAATTTGCAAGACATTGCAACTCATCTAACATGCAAAAAAGCTTCCCAGTTTAGGCACACAGAGTTGATTAATCCTCCCTATAGGTTATTAGGACAGCAGTTGTAAGCAACATTAGCTGGAGTGTGAAACATCAGATCACTCACCACTAAAAGAACTATCAACATTATGGTAGCCAGACCAAAAGTTAAAGGGAATCACATGAAGAATGAACATTTTCTGGTGTTGATGCAACCCTGGCTGTTGGGCCTGATTAAATATGAACTTGCTTTTCACACAGATATGTTTGTTTATCCCTCTATCTAAACTGTGTTTCATGTATCTACAGGAAGAGAGTCAAATCACCGACATTTGTTTCTTACTTCACACAACCCTCTTTTGTTCCTCACCTTCATTTAAAGCAAAGCAAAGCAATAATTTACCATTTTTATCACCTCTCCCCTGCCTCCCTTACAACAGTTATGCCTGCCGATGCACCCACAAGCAGCTGATTCAGAGTATGAATGAATTCCAATTTTTATTGCACATACAAAAGTGTTAAGTATATGTCAGACATAGAATTCTTGAAAGTCTTTTTAGGTGATGGAACATGTGCCCTCTCCACCATCTTGTGGCTGGGGAGGGGGGAGTGAGTGGCTGCCTTCCTTTCACTCTTCTGTCCTGTTTCAAGCCTGCTGAGATGATGGTAGGTAGCCAGAAACATCGAGTCCTCAACGGGAAATCTAAGCCACCCATACCCCATATATGCTATGCCCTGAAAGCCCTACTTGAGGGACTCATGCCTGCAGCCAATAATGAGAATGCCATTAATGGCATTGAAAGCAGAGAAACATGGCCTCAGAAAATATGGGGCACAACCCATGCAATGTTCAGCAATTTTAAAGCCTGTTAATTCCCTCCATGCACATAAGACTGGGGAAGTTAAGTATGTGCTTAAATATCATTCATGAAGTCAATGGTACTTTAAAGTCCTTAGCTCTGCCTGTACCATGCCAACCCTCTCCAAAAATGATTAAATACTTGTTCTATATACTTGAAGTTGTCAACTTTAATAATTCTTGGTTTTCTTACAAAGATATAACAGCCTGGATATTTTAGGGAAAAAAGTCAGAACTTTTAATTTCTTCCATATGGCAGCTAAATGGTACAAAAATTAAAAAAAAACGAGGATCTTTGTGACTGCTGATAGTGCCATCACTAACATCTTATTAGGCACATGCTCAAAATTTTGTTGTTTTTCCTCAGAAGAGCAAAAGGAAAGAAAGAAATGAAATGAAAAACCAAGCAATCCCCACTAAGGAGTTGACGCCGGTCTAGGAAGTGAAGTTATTAACTGGAAATCAGTGGTTACAGTTGGCCTAGGGATGGGGACAAAATGGAAAAAATGAGATTTGTTTCATTTTTTTGTTTCCCCATGATTCATTTCGTTTCATTAGAAACAATTTTAAAAATGTACAAAATGAACCAGTAACAAACCAGTTTGTTACTCTATAAAATGGGTCCCAATTCTCCTAGAGGCACCAAATTCGGTAGGTCCCTTCCGTGGACACTTCCCATTAAGACCTCCAAATTTGGAAAGATTTGGGGCTCAGGGGAGCAAGTCACTCAATTTCAAAGGGGTGCCCCCAGAAAAAACATTTCTAATTGCAATGTTATGTGCTTGAAAATAGTGATCCCAGACAGTTAGAGGTGTGCAAATTAGTGGAGCTTCCTAAATCTCTCCCTTTGAAGTGTGCACAATGTGGAGAGGATTGGGGTATGGGGCCAAGTTATTCAACTCCAGGTGCCCCCCAGGGAAAAATGTAATTTAAAAGTATTTAAAAATACTGATCCCAGGGATCTAGCAGCATGGAAATTGAAATTGAGCTTCCTCGAGTTCTCTCCCTGAAGCACCACCAATCTGGAGAGGTTTGGGGTCAAGGAGGACAAGTTATTCAACTCCAAAGAGGTGCCCATAGGAAAAAGTCATTCATAATTTAAAAATATGTGAAACTACTTATCCCAGGCATCTAGCAGTATGGAACTGGCAGGGGAGCTTCCTCACACTCTCCCCTGTAACCCCTTGAAATTTGGAAAATTTTGGGTTTCAGAGAAAGGAGTTATTAAGCTCCAAAGGGCCTGTGGGGGGTATTTAATTGAAGGAGTGTGGATCAGTGGGCTGAGGGGAAGCTGTAAATTAACCTTATAATTGGTAAAGCATACCAAAGACATTCATTCAATTAAGTAACACCCACCTCCTTTGGAGTTTAATACTTCTGCACTTAGAAACCCCAACTTTTCCAAATTTCAAAGGATTCCCTAAAATTGCTTGAGGAAGCTAGCCCTGTCACTTTGGGGGAGATATATGGCTGAGATCAGTATTTTCTACAGCACAGAAAAATATGAGCTGTCCTACCATTTCCATGCTGCTGGATGCCTGGGATCAGTATTTTCAAATACTTTTAAATTACAAATGATTTTTTCCTATGGGCAACCCATTTGGAGTTGAATAACTTGGAGTTGAATAACTCTGTATCCCAAACCTCTCCAAATTGGGGGTTCTTCAAGGGAAGAGCTTGAGGAAGCTCCACTGTAATATCCACACTGCTAGCTGCCTGGGATCACTATTTTTAAACACATAACATTTCAATTAGAAATGTTTTTTCCTGAGGCACCCCTTTGAAGTTGAATAACTTGGTCCCCTCAACCTCAAGTCTTTCCAAATTTGGAGGGCTTAAAGGGGGGAGTCCACAGAAGGTTCACACCAAATTTGATGCCTCTAGATCCCAGGAGAGCCATTTTACAGAGAAACAAATCAGTTCATTTTAAACAACAACAAAAAATGCCAGTCATTACATAACAAACTGATGAATCAGCGTTTCATTTTTTGTTTGGAGCCCATTCCTAATTTGGCCATCATATTAATATTTTAATTTGAAATAAAATGATGGCATGCCAAGGCTGCTTAATCCCTGCCAGAGCCTATGGTTTCTCTCTGCAAGCTGGAGAAATCAGGCAACACTAGCAAAATCAGCCAACATTTTTTGTGTGAACTGGGCCAGTATATTCCACTTCTTTGCCCTGATTCATGTTTTTTACCTTTAAAGCCCTAAATGGCTTGAACAACAACAACAAAATATAGTGGCTTAGAGCAAAACAAGACAAAAATGAAGCCCCAAAATCATAGAAGTACTACTTCCATATTCTCTAGATATATTTTTAATTCCAAAAGCCCCCTGAGTAGGAACACGGGGAGTGATTATCCTATGTCCCCTCCTCCTGTTTTAATTGTTTTCGACCACAAGGCTTCATAAAAATAACCAGAAACGAATAAACCAGCTGAGAAATTGAACCCAGCAAAATGCCACCTTTCCTCAAAATGGTACAAAGAGGGGTTTTTTAAAAAAAAAATCTAAAATGAAATTGGAAGTTACCCACCATGGATTTAGAATGACAAGAAAAGATTTCATTCTTCCATATTTGAATCCACCATCATCGTTAATGGAAATGTCAGGGATATATGTCATGTCTCATCTTCTAAGAAGAATCAATGCTTGCCCAGGGTCATAAATATCTCTGTTAGTACATAATCCCAGCGTATTGCAGCTTCATGTGATGTTGTATAAAATAATGACCTTCATTCACTGGAGTTATAACTTTTATTATGACACAAGCAAGGGCCAAATTAAGGAAGGAATGTAACAGCCTTTGCAGAAAATTGGCATAATGTCAATGCAAAATAATGATAGAGAGCTTTTAAAATAATCTTCATTAACCTTGATTTTCTAAAGAAGACAAACCAATACCCACAAATGTTTGTATGGCAAATGGAGAAATACAAAGGTATATTGCCTTTCAAGGCTTCACACATGCTGAAAAGAACAGCACATGAATGCACAAAGAAGTTTGTTATAGGATGGGCTGAGCTTATGTTATGGAGTCTAGGAGCTGATGACAAAAGATCATTTTTATTTCTATATTATTGACTAGGGGTGGAAAGGTTAATTAAATAAACTAAATAATTCATTCTCACTGATTTAGAGCATACTGATTTGACAAGGCATCCTGATGAAGAATTTTCCTAGAATTCCTCTCATTCTAGATTGGACCAATCCAAAACATTTTACTTGTCAGGATCTCCTTAATTTCTGAAATCTGTGTGAAACAAGTGTCTTCTTTTCCCCTTGAGAAGCAAAGTGCGCACACACTGAGTTATCAAATGAAAACGGAATCACTGTAAACAGATCCTTTGATACTTCTTAGGTCTAGTCTTCTAAAGTCAGTGTAACAAAGTAGCAACCCACTGTATTACTTGAATTTAAGCAATATTTACACTTAAGTGTTACTTTGCACAATTTTGCTTAATTGTGCAAAAATGCTTCTCATTCTCTTTTTATCACAGGTGCAGTGAAGTGTCTGATAGGAGGCAAGGGTGATTAATTTTTCAGTTCTTCATTCTCCTACACTGGGCTGAAACAAGAAAGGATTTACATCTCTCTTAATGACTGAGAAACTACAAAGACATGTTGATCAAAACATTTGCAAGGAAGCCATCATGTAGACTAACAGATGTAGTTTTCTGAATGTATGAATATCTGTCCTTTCACAAACTCAAAGCACATTTCTTGGTGCTTAATCCTACTCAATAGAGAGTCTCATCATGATCACCAGGACCTAATTCTTAGTAATTATGCATAGGATTGCAGCTGTAGCTTCAGTGATTTAGATTTATCTATAGAAAGTTAAGCACATACTTTAATGCTTTCTGAAGCCAAATTTCATTTTGGATTATGAGGCACCTTTTGCATGCTAGTCCTAAACAAAACCAAGCTGAGAGATTCAATGCTGGATAATGATTAAAGGATGGGGGGGGCATATAGTTCTTTTTTAAAGGCAGTTTCAGATATTTTGCAGCATTGCATAATCAAGGAGCTTCATCAAACTGCTTGCTTGTCTTTCCTTTTTTCCTCACCACTCCAATGGATGTCTGTGTTGTTGTTGTTTTCTTCAAGAGGAAATTTGTGCAAAGAATTTTATATCTAAAGATGTTTTAGATGGCCCTACTTCTCATTTCATTTCCTTCTGCTTCAGATAATGTGAGAGCTGAGAGAGGAAACATCAGCAAAGCATTCTGCAATTAACAAACTAAATGTCATGGACACTTTTCTTGGCTAATTGATATGTGCATTTAAATACAAGTGTTTCCTAGAACACGAAAGAAACATAAGTAGAATTTCATAGATCAAGGATGATCTATGCAGTACAGATAGAATTAATAGTAGCTAAAATCCCTTATTCTCATCAGTTTGGGCTATTTTGATGCAACAAAACATTTCAACAAATACATTTTTCTCCCCAATATGCTTTGTCTCCAGCTAAGAGCAAGATAAGGTGTTCTCCCATAGTCATCCTATAGATGTGGACAATCTGTGAAAAATATTAATGCCACCAATTTGAAAAATGGCATTGTTCTAGAACACTGTAGTACAACAACAACAACAACAACAACAACAACAACAACAACAACAACAACAACAACAACAACATGTTTGTGAAGATTCTCAGTCATCCAGGTGAGTTTATCTGGAAGTTGATTCATGGCTACTGGACTTCTTTTTGAGAGAGAGAAACGTTTCGCTGCTCAGCTGTTTGGATGAGCAGCGAAATGTTTCTCTCTCTCAAAAAGAAGTCCAGTAGCCATGAATCAACTTCGACAACAACAACAACAACAACAACAACAACCCTTGAACTGCAGAACTGAATCATTAAGTCCAGCACTCAAGGAGGTACAGTGGGGATTTGAACTCCCAGCCTCTGGCTCTGCAGACAGATGCCTAAGCCACCAAGATATCCAGCAATTCTATACATCACTACTGTTGATTCATCCCCTACCATGGAACCACATTAGAGATGGGCACGACTTAGCGGTATTCCCGTTTCCGTTTCCGTTACTCGTTTCCGTTACTCTACGGAAACGGTAACGGGAATCACTGCCCCAGACTTCGAGCTCGAACCGACGAACGAACAATTTGGTCTGATTTGTCGTGCTCGTTACTTGCATCGCGCAATGCCAAGCGGCACAGAAAAAAAGTTTTTAAAAGTAAAAAAATAACCCGATTCCCGGCCCTAAAAGTAGGCGAAAACTGTCTGAGGGCACCTACCAGGCCAGAAGGGTGTTTTATTTGGGGGGGGTTCCCCGCCCCCCTCTCCTTGGCTATTGCTACTGCTGCGCTGCTGGTACCAGGCTGGGAGGGCGCATCCATTTGCCATGCAGTGCGGGGCATCCAAAATGGCGACCGCAATATTTTTTTTGAAATAGTTGCCCCAAACCCCACCAAAGCACCACAGAAACATGTGAAAATTAGCTATTTTAAATGCTTGAATTTTTACAGGAGCAGCAGTGGGTTTTTCTTGCAAAAAAAGTCTCCGTTGATTTTATTTTATTTTATTTTATTTTATTTTATTTTATTACACCTGCACATTTGCAATGATGGGCTCGCCCATGGGAGTGGACCATGCAAAGTTTTGCAGCCATTCCACCAATCGCATGGCCAGGTTTTGCTGACTGTACCAGGCTGGGAGGGCGCATCCATTTGCCATGCGGTGGGGGGGGGGATCCAAAATGGCGACCGCAATATTTTTTTTTGAAATTGTTGCCCAAAACCCCACCAAAGCACCACAGAAACATGCGGAAATTAGCTATTTTAAATGCTTGAATTTTTACAGGAGCAGCAGTGGGTTTTTCTTGCAAAAAAAGTCTCCGTTGATTTTATTTTATTTTATTTTATTTTATTTTTTTACACCTGCGCATTCGCAATGATGGGCTCTCCCATGGGAGTAGACCGTGCAAATTTTCCACCAATCGCATGGCCACTTGGCCAGGTTGACCACAGAGACTTCTGGGATGTGCCAATCGGGCATAAACAGCCCACTAATCGTAGCCCAAACCCGAACCCTAAGCCTAACCCATACGCCAGTACACTGTCCTTCTAAGTGGGTCAGAGAGGCACCCAGATGCACCCCAATACTCACCCTAACCTCACCCGTAACTAGCCTAACCCTAGCCGTTGCGCTAAGCCGTCTTAACCCTAAGCCAGATCTACTTGCATTGCACTACATGCAAGTACGTGAGACACAGCGGGTGCAAAGAGTCTGCCAGTCCGTCACTTGTGGCTCTGGCTGACTCCTGCAGCTCCCTCCAGGAGCCCGCTACCCCCTCCCCAAACCAGTACTAACGACAACGAAAAAACAAAAAAACGAACCGACTAATTTTTGCAAATTTTCGCGAAAAACGGAAACGAGCCGAAACGGAACCGGCCCGACTAACGACAACTCGAAAAAAATTTTTTTCAAGTCGTGCCCATCTCTAAACCACATTGCACTGAACCGGGATGAAACTGTACACTGTTCCTGCTGAGGCAGATATGTCTTCCGGTATGAAAGTCTGAACATGTCCCAGTGGTCCCAAGTGCCTTTTGGTTATTGCAAATGGTACGGCAACAGGAAACTGCTGGGCTTTATCACTCAATCACACCTCTGTGGAAGGTGGTTTTAAAGCAGCAGTGATTCTTTACAAAAATGGCTTAGGAAACAGTCTAAATTAAAAATACCATGAAAGAGAATCACATGTCACCTATGAATCAACAGGTTTCAGAAATGAAATAGAAAGATACCTAAATATATTTGCAGTGGTGCAAAGGGTTTGTCATCCAGGCTATCACAGATTTAATGAAACATACACTCTTATGAAGCCACAGTTTTGACTGACTGCTATTGTAGACTTACTGAGAGATATCTTTAATACTTAAGCAGCAGAAATAAATCTGTGCTGTTCTCAAGGGAAATCACAGGCAAGGAAGCCATATATTTTATTTTTATTTTTTTTGAAAACTTCTCTTTACTAACCCCATCAGAACCAAAAAATGAATCTACTTTCCTAAACCAAGGGGGTGTCAGAGCTATAATTTGTTATTATTGTCCAAGAAAAATGCACATGTCAATGACATTGATGAAAATGTATCACCCCAAGAAAGGGGTTCCTCAGAGCACACATGAATGGAAATGGGAACAGTTATTTTTTAATTCTTATCAGTGCTTAATTCCATAACGCTAAACCCATGGGAGATTTAAAAGTGCAAATGAACTAGATGAAGATGCAAGTGAAGCAAACCAGTCATGGGAGAGAATAAAGTAGCCACCTAGGCCGGCACCCAAATCAAGTAAAAAGATTCCCAATTACAAGCAATCAGCACACTAGAAAATGTTAACAATGCTCATTATCCAGTTGCATGCTTTAGCATCTGAGTTCTGCCACTACAACATATGCAAAAGCTACCACAGAGCTTCTTTTTAATTTGCTGACAGCTGCTGACGTTCAGCAAGTCCATCACCGGCATTTCTCGGAAATCTACAGCAGTCTCTTTTCTCTCAATAGCAGCACAATTCTCAAGCTCTAGGTAGCATCCAGCATTTTTTTTAAAAAATAGGACAGTGCAGAGATTAAAGATAGCAATCTAACAAACATGATACAAAAGGGTGGGGGTGGAGGGAGGTGAACAGGAAGAGGAACTCAAGCAAATTCAAGCATCAGTTCTTATGAAACCTCAGCAGTATAATCTGATCTGGACAGATGTCTGTCTGCATTTCAGTGCACATATATACACTAACCAATGACCTTTATTTCTCTAACTGATGGATGAACCTAAAAGCCCACTTTTCTATCAAATCTTCAGTCCAAGGACAAATGATAGCTGGTTGTTCTTGGTAGTGATGGAGAAACAGGCAAGCAAGTTTTCTACAGCTGCTCTTTCTTACCTCTGCTGGGCTAATCCTAACTGTGTGACATCAAGTAAATTCTGATTTATGGTGAGTGACCCTTTCTAGGGTTTTCTAGGCAGAGTACAGTCAGAAGTAGCTTACCATTTTCTTCTTCTAGAGGTGCCCTGAGGTTATGAAGTTTGCCCAAGGCTACACAGGCTGGCTGTACTCCTTGGACGTACCGTGCAGAATTGTACTCTCTGCAGCCGCATATCTAAGTCACTCAGCTACCCAGCCAGTAAAAGAGACTAACACCATTACATTTATTAATTTTGGTACTCACACTGGCTCCTGTGCAGACCCCTGCCTGGCATAGTTTTCACACTAAAACTGTTCCCAGGGTCTGTACTGTAAATACTTCTGGAAGATGAAATTGGATTGCATAGCTTTCAATAACATTGTGTAATAATCTGCAGCTTCCTGTTTCAAATGCATGAGATACACTCCTAGAAGACCACAGTATTCTGGTGACACTCTAAATTGATTGCGTCCTGCAGTACTCTCGGTGTGTACATAGTTTTTATAGATGGTGATTGAAAGGGTATTGGCACTTCTTTAAAATAAGCACAGTCAAAGGCAAGGCCAAGAGTGGCAAACATGAGAACTACAACCAGAGCTGATATGGCAGTAGCACAGGATTGTTAGTAATTTCCCTTCTAGATGAATTCATGTTTACCCCACCAGCAATCCTAGTTGTGAAAGGAACAATTGGAACCTAGGGTCACAGCTTTTAGCAGAGTCCCACCCCACAACAGTTAAGTGGCTGCACCAAGACCCAAGCTGCCCCTATTTGCAATGGCCACACAAATTTAGTAGCAACTGCTACTAAAAAGAGGGTGAAAGAGAGTGTCAGACCATCCTCCTGCACCAAGGAGAGGAAATATTCAGAGATACAGAGATTTAGAAAGGTCTCTCGAGGAACACGAATCAGGGGGAAAATAACAAGCCAAGTCATGAATCAACTTCTTTACAAACAGTACATGCCAGTCTTTCAAGCAGAAACAGGAAATAGCATAAAATCTATGCACCAAACAGCATGTACCATGCAAACCACATTTTTAAAATGTATTGCAGGAAGTCTAGTATTTGAAAATGAAGAAATAAAGACATCACAACATGCAGCTCTTTGTTTGAATCAGCCTGTTTAGTCCAGCACCAACGGACCATGCTGCTCTGTGCCTTCCATGAAGAAAACCTAGCATCCATCTTGCCAGATGAACTTTTAAGAACTCTCTCCTGGCAAATTACATCCCTTGCCATGTTTGGACTTTTATAACCACTTTGAAAAAGAGGACTTGTGTTCTCGAAAGCTCAGCAACTTTTTTTTATTTTTCTACTAGCAACCTATGAAGGTATCACCCATAGTCTAGTTTTGACTTTGTTTTAATTGTTGCATGGCTCCAAAATCCTTTTTACCACAACATAAAGGTGAATGTGCACATAAGACAAAGCATCCTGGTCCTATCCCTGAATATTTTGTTCCAAGGACACCTTGGAATGAAGACAAGGATGCCAGAACATGATTGCAGTGTATGGCTTTTTGCCAGGGTTAGGAATCAGCCACAGATTCAGTACCCAGATGACAGATGTCAGGTGTTCTGAGGCATGAATGGTTACCTGCTGCCCTTGACATACTGCATAATGCCCTGTCTTGCAACACCCTCTGGCTTCTGACCTGAAGCCAGAATAATGCTGTGACAGTTTTTCCCCCCCTGCAGCAAGTGCTAGGATGGGGAGGTGGAGAACAGGCAAGCAGGAACACTGTTGTACAGTACTTGTCAGACACTAGATGCTGTGGCAGCCACACTAACTGCTTTCGAGAGCTCCCTGGACAGAATTACCTTCACAATAGCATCACTCACACACTATAGAGCAGTGATGACGAACCTTTTAGAGACCCAGTGCCCAAACTGCAATTCAAAACCCACTAATTATTCACAAAGTGCCAATACAGCAATTTAACCTGAATACAGGTGGTTTTGAAGGGGTGATGTCGGGTGGCCACAGAAAGGACTTTGAGTGCCACCTTTGGCACCCGTGCCATAGGTTCACCAACACTGCTATAGAGGTATGGCACAACTTAATGAAGGTAATGAACTTCTCAGAGATGAACAAAGGTGGCAGATATTCATAAAGAATGTCTTGTCAGAGTAAAAACTTTTATTATGTGGAAGAACGTTATGACAAACATTAATTGAGAAGGTCCACTCCTTACACTCTCTGGACAGGTGCCACATGAACTTATTTGTGTGCACACGTGCACATGCACACACAACATGTACCAAGGATTTCAGAAACTGTAAAGGAGTCAACAGTGCACTTCCTGCATGCACAGAGAGATTAACATCACTGCTCCTTTGATTCTCTGCATATCACCAAACATAACACTTGGTGTGGCAACAGGGTAACAAAGGGTGCAACTACATGGATTATTTTGGAGTAGGCTGCGGGGGAGCAAAATTGGGTTGTTTGGGATCGGGTGAAAGCGTGGTATGCCATTTGATTTGATCAAGAAACAATGTTTAGCCCAGCTCCTCTTATTTCTGATAAAATGAAGTGGCTTAATAAGTGAGGGCATCAACAAACTGAAACAGGGGAAATGAGTACTTTTTAAGACTATACAATAAAGTATTGCTGATCTATTCCGTTGGTTACTAAAAAAAATATAAACACTATTATATGGTCATCTTTAAGAACTAGTCGAAAAACTACTTGCAAGCAACTGAATTCATGATAGCAGATTTGACTGTGGGTGGTTTCTCAGCCATGCCCTAAGGTGAATTTAATTGGTATTTTTTATAATTTATGAAGAACATCAGTGGTCTATTGCACAGTCTTTCTTTTTTAAGTTACTTTCCCTGCCATTTTGCTGAGGAGAAGAGGAAGTGTTCCATTTGCTAATAACCTGAATTGGCTCACTTATTAAGCTGTTTCACAGTAATGACAATTTCAGAATGGAAGATTTGCCTTGGATCAGTTAGAAATTATGCAAATGGGAACCAATCCAAACCAGAGCAATACTACATGTACCCCACCACCACCACCACCACCACCACCACCACCACCACCACCAAAGGCAGAAAACAGGGACTCAGAATGATACAGATAGGATTGCTTTGGGGAAAGCTGGATCATTCCCAGAAAGACATTGTCTAATCACCATCTTTAAGAGTAAACCACCTCATCCCTTCAGGGGACAAAACAACAGGCGAGATGCCCTTGTATTCAGTCTCTAATACATGGCACATAGGCAGCACGTTCTGTGGACCTAAAGGCCAATTTTACTCCTCCTCCCCAAATCCTCTGCAGGCCACAAGACCCTCCCACCCAAATCCAGGAGTAGCTGCCAGTCTACTCCCAGTTCTCTAAGAACTCCCCCTGCTTTTTTTAAAAAAAAGGTGTGGTGGGACCACATCTAGAATTGTACTTCCTGACTGAAACTCCACTTGCCCCTACAAGAATGTTAGTTAGGGAATTCTTCTGGTGGGTTTCAGGGGCTGCACAGTGGTGGCTCTAAGTCACATGTGGTCCCTATCCTTGCCTTAGCACGGGCATAGCAAAAGCCTCATAATAGGCCTCAAAATCATAGCCACCATTGCAGATGGGCAACCCCGCCTTCCCTGCCTTCAGATGTTTAGCTTTAACAGTCTGCTGAGGAAGAAGTAGAAAGAATGAAGAGAAATTATGAGCATATATATGTATATTTTTTAAAAAATAAACAACTGCTGCTATTTGAAACCTGAACTTCAGTACCATATTGCATTTTAACCATCATCACCATTATCACCTTAGAACAGTGTTGGCGAACCTATGGTATGGGTGCCAAGGGTGGCACTCGGAGCCCTTTCTGTGGGCACCTGACATCGCCCCTTCACAGCCACCTGCATTCAGGTTAAATTGCTGTATTGGCATTTTGCGAAAAATTAGTGGGTTCTGAATCGCAGTTTGGGCACTCGGTCTGTAAAAGGTTCGCCATCACTGCCTTAGAACCTCTGTCATGGAGGCATAGTTGAGAATTAAACCTCAAACTTCTGGCTCCATAGCCAGATACCTAAACTACTGAACCATCCAGAGTTCTTGGATTTGGTTGTAGTATTAGAAAATTGCCCTTATTTGTTCTGCAAATTTCACAGTCCCGTTTTCTAAGTGGCACTTTTGGGAAGGGTCTCAAGCTAAACACAATCAGAATTTCCCATTTTCTCTACCAACGTCTTGACAGAATGCCCATTACTTGTCTTCATATTATTTCCTATTCTTTATTTCTCCTGTTCATGCAGTGAACACATATTTCTGTTTTCTAAAACAGACAGCGAAATTGACTATATAGCTTTGCTGACATTCACATCAATGAAGCCAAATAGAAACACAGATGGCTTCCACCAGCTGATGGAATTGAGAATAATAATGTGCCATCTGAGGCCACAGACTTGTAGATTCCAGGAGGGGGGAACCAAGATAAAAAGAAATCTGATTATTCCAGATGAATAAGAGTGATCAGCTTAGAGCACAGCCTCACTCTGTCTGGATCTCTGTCTGCCGCACTACAAAATTGACTCACTGCAGAAAATGGCTCAGAGCGACACACTCCCTCAAACCATCTGTTTGCATAGACAGAAGGAATATGCATTCCATGCCATTGAGAGGAAACTTGTTGAAACAAGGCTTTTCTAAATGCCCTCAACAGGGGGTCCAGTCTCCCAGTGTGGAAATGGCTTTCAGAAATCATCCAGCAACATTGTTCATCTGTTACTTCAATGAACAATAGGAGCCAAATGGTACAATATAAAAAACAGAAAGCAAGAAAAAGGGACAGATTGGTATTCGCAAGTTGATTTCAGTTGCAAACCAGTAGAAAAAAGCTGCCAGGATCACACTAGCTATGGTTATAAGGTGTCATTTCCTGCACTGCACAGTATGCTCATTGAGGCAAGTCATCTTGACATGAACAGACTGCTAAGAAATCTGACCCTCAAGAGTATTTCCTGTGACTACAAAGATGAGATAACAAGCCCTTTTTATCATTCTTTTTATATTTTGCACAAAATGTATGAAACCAGTGGCTTTCTTGAAGTCTTCATACACCACAAGAACAAAAGGAACATAAGAACATAAAAAGAAACATACTGGATCAGGCCAAAGGTTCATCTAGTCCAGCTCCCTGTATTTCACAGTGGCCCCACCAAATGCCTCTGGGAGCACACAAGACTAGAGATGGGCACGAAACGAGCAATTTTTCATTTTTGTTTTCGTTTTTTGTTTCGTTATGTAACAAAACAAAAAACGAATTTTGTCTCCAAAATGAAATGAAACGAACTGAAACAACAGAAATTTTGTCGTGCGTTTCGTTTTCGTTGCGGCAAATACATTGAACTGTAATGAATGCTAATGAAACAGCAATTTTTCGTTTTTGTTTTCATTTTTTGTTTTGTTATGTAACGAAACAAAAATGAATTTTTTTGCAAAAAATTCACAAAAAATGAAAACGAACCGAAACGGACCCCCTAAACGACAAACGACACACGAAACACCATTTTTTGAGTCGTGCCCATCTCTACACAAGACTCCTCATACCACTCCTCTGCATCTGGTCCTTGAAGTACCCTGGTTTTAAGCCTGGAGATGACACATGTCCAACATGGCTTGTAACGTGTGATGGACCTTTCCTCCAACAATCTGTTCAAACCCCTTTGGAAGGTATCCAAACCAGATGCCACCACTATACCCTATGGCAGGGAGTTACACAGACTAACAACATGCTGGGTAAAAAAATATTTTCTTTTGTCTGTTATCACTCTCCCAAGCCTCAGTTTGAGTTGATGTTTCCTAGTTCTGGTATTTTGTGAGAGGGAGAAGAGTGTCCCTCTATCCATTTTACTCATGCCCTACATAATTTTGTATGTCTCAGTCATATTTCCCCTCAGGTGCCTTTTTTCCAGACTAAAGAACCCCTAATGTTTTAGCCTTCCCTCATAAGGGAGGTCCCCCAGCCCAGTAATCATTTTAATCACTTTCTTTTGCACCTTTTCCAGTTCCATTATATCTTTTTTGAGATACGGTGACCAGAATTGTACACAATATTCCAGGTGCGGCCTAACTATCGTTTTGTACAATGGCATTATAATGTTGGCTGTTTTATTTTCAACCCCGTTTTTGATAATCCCTAGCACGGAATTGGCCTTCTTCACCACTGCCACACACTGGGTAGACACCTTCATTCAGCTGTCCACCAGCACACCAAGATCTCTTCCTGAATTGATAGATAAAGTTTTGATATTTTTTTTGCCCCAATATGCATTACTTTACATTTTGCTACACTGAAACACATTTGCCACTTTGCAGCCCATTCTCCCAGTTTGGAGAGATCCTTCTGGAGCACTTCATAATCTTCTCTGGTTTTTACCACACGGAAAAGTTTTGTGTCATCTGCAAACTTGGCCACCTCACTGCTTATCCCCATCTCCAGGTCATTTACGAACAAATTGAAGAGCACAGGTCCCAGGACAGATCCCCAGGGCACACTGCTTTTCACCTCTCCCCATTGTGAAAACTGCCCATTGACACCTACTCGTTGTTTCCTGGATCTCAACCAGTTCTCAATCCATAAGAGGTCCTGCTCTTTTATCCCTTGACTGTGGAAGTTTCTCAGCAGCCTTTGGTGAGGGACTGTGTCAAAAACCTTCTGAAAATCAAGATAGACAATATCCACTGGTTCACCCAAATCCACATGTCTATTGACCTTTTCAAAGAATTCTAAAAGGTTTGTCAGGCAAGGCTTACCCTTACAGAAGCCATGCTGATTTTCTCTCAGCAAGGTTTGTTCTTCTATGTGTTTTAAGATTTTCTCTTGGATGAGGCTTTTCACCATCTTCCCTGGGACAGACGTAAGGCTAACCGCCCTGTAGTTTCCCGGGTCCCCCCTCCTTCCTTTAAAAAAAATGGTGTGACATCCGCTATCCTCCAGTCCTCTGACACTGTGGCTGTTTTAAGGGACAAGTTGCATATTACCGTTAAGAGATCTGCAATTTCATTTCTCAGTTCCTTAATAACTCTTGGGTGGATGCAATCTGGGCTCGGTAACTTATGGATCTTCAATTTATCAATTAAACCTAAAACATCCTCTCTTTTAACCTGCATTTGATTTAATTCTTTAGTCAAGAGGGGCCATTCGGTAAGTGGAATTTGCCCAAGGTCTTCTGTCGTGAAGACAGATGCAAAGAACTCATTTAATTTCTCTGCAATTTCCAAGTCCTCCTTTACCTCCCCTTTTCCTCCCTCACCATCCAGAGGGCCAACTGGTTCTCTGGCAGGTTTTCTACTTCTAACATATTTAAAGAATCTTTTATCATTTCCCATTATATTGCTAGTCATATGTTCCTCAAAGTCTTTCTTTGCCTCTCTTATCTTCTTACATCTCTTTTGCCAGAGTTTGTGTTCCTTTTTATTTTCCTCATTTCAGGAGGATTTCCATTTACAGAAAGACCTCTCCTTGTGCTTTAGAGCCTCTCTAACCCCACTCGTTAACCATGCAGGTGCCCTCTTGGACTTAGATGACCTGTTCCTTCATTCTTTGTGGTATGTACTTGTGCTGGGCCTCTATTAGTGTTGTTTTAAACAGGCTCCATGCACTCTGGAGAGATTGGATTCTTTTTGCATTCCCTTTCAATTTCTTTCTATCTAGTTTCCTAGAGGGAAATCTAGAGGGAAGTCTGCCCCTTGGAAATCAAGAGTTTTTGTGTCAGACTTGATTGACACTCTTCCCCCAATATGCATGACAAAGGAGACTGCAGCATGGTCACTGTTCCCCAGAGGCTCAGTGACATTCACATCCCTGACCAGGTCCTGAGTATCACACAGTATTAGATCCAGAGTTGTCTGTTCTTGGGTGGGCTCCATGACAAGTTGCTCCAAGGCACAGTCATTCAGCATGTCGAGAAACTGGTTTCTCTTTCTTGCCCTGAACTGACATTAGCCCAGTCAATGTGGGGATAATTGAAGTTGCCCATGATGACTATCCTGTCCCTCTTAGACACATCCATGATTTGTCTCCTCATTTCAAGGTCCCCCTCAAGTTTTTGATCTGTTGGATGATAGCACACCCTCACTACCACATCACTCCTTGGACTTGGTACCTTAACCCACATTGATTCTATGGTGGAGTCGTACCCTCTGTCAATCTCCATTCTGCTGGATTTTACCCCTTCTTTGACATAGATGGCCACTCCCCCCCTCCCAACCCGCCCCTCTCTATCCCTTCTATAGAGTATATAGCCTGGGATTGCGGTATCCCACTGGTTCTCCACATCCCACCAGGTTTCTGTTATGGCTATTATATCTATGTTATCCCTAGCTGCCAAATGTTCAAGTTCTCCCATCTTTGCTCGGAGACTTCGAGCATTTTCGTAGAAGCACTTGTACAGTGGGTCCCCCAAGAATGGCTGCTTCTTTCTCTCTCTCCCCCCCCCCCCACCAGCTTCATGGATCAAGAAGACAAAAACACTATCCGATGCAGTTCTGTTTTTTAGTACAGCATAGACAAAAGCCAACACTCAGCACATTTTTCAGTAATGCATACTTAGCATCATCTATTGCAGAGCTGGAAGAGACTGTAGGGACCATCAAGTCCAGCCCCTGTAAAAATAAATCATCACTATATAACAGCACAGAAGGGAAAAGGTCTTACATTTTGTCTTTGTGTTTCATGAAGTAAAGAAAATAAAATCAGTATTTAGATCTCTGACTGGTCTGGCTGGCATCAGTAGAATGACAATGGGAGGAATAAGTTTTCGTGGGATATTTACACAGGTATATGAGGCAATTCACAAACTCAGACAGTGCTCCGATGTGCATAAGTAGACAAACAGCCCCTCTTGGGGTTCATGTCATGACTGCATGCCAAGAGGTAAAACTCAATACACTGAGACCCTTTGATGCATAATGCATCTCTTACAAAAAGCAGGGTAATGGATGAATCAGGTGGTTAGACAAACAAATCTCTATCTCAAGTACTTGTGTTGGGTGCACATGTGGTGTGTAATCCATGGTGGTAACAGAATTAGAGGCTAGCCCATTGCAATTTTGGAATGCTATGTGGAATTTTGGAATTGCTGCATGTGAACAGATTATAAAACAAATAAAAGCAAGTCTTCTATTCTGCATTGCAGATCAAACACCCACCATCTGTAATGCAGAATGCCACTGTATATTGATCTAGATTGGTATTGATATTCCTGATAACATGATGATATGACAAATTCATGTGGTGTAGCTTGACAAGAGTTGTTAAAAAACAAGGTGGAAGTATCACTAGGATTACAAAGATCCCAAGGTTTGCAGATGTCTATTTTTTAAAAAAGTTTTTTTTTTAAATCTGATATGAAATCCTTTTATCTCTTTGTGATTTCTTAGTTTAAAAAGTTTGGTCCACGGAAAAACAAAGACACGTTTTGTTATGTTGCAACTGTCATCATAACTTTATAAGCTGAAGCCTGTGTAGATAAACAAAAAACTAAATCAAACAGAATTAATCAGTACCTTCAGTAATAAAAAAAATGCAGAACATCAAATCAACAGCACTCAAGAGGAATCTGCAACAATATGAGCAAACTTTATAAAGCTGGATACTGATTTTATAGAATATTCAGATGTAATAAAATTGACTATAATAGCAAAAACATTGCAGCTTATTCAGTTTAGAGTAATTGTTAAATGGATATTTCATATACAATGTTTATATCCTGTGCATATAAGGAAGGAAAGGAGGACACCCCTCCAAAGTCAATAAAGATTGCTCATATCCCATGATCACAAAAATGTATTGTAACAGTTAGAGAAGAAAGATTGAGACATAACTTTAGGTATGTACAGGTGGCCTCTTGAAATTCTCCATACTCTTTGTGTGGTGGAGGAGAAAGAGGAAAATGATTGCACTAAATTTGTCTTTAAGGAGGAATTCTCCAATAGTTTCTCAGAAGTAGGGCTCACTATTAGTGGTGCTGTGCTATACAGCTCTGTTTCCCCCCCCCACACACACACACACACTTCCAAGTAGTTTTGTTGTTTGCATTACCACTGCAGGTAACAAAGAAAGGCAACTGTGCTGGCAGCTTGGCCATCACTTTGCTATTTCGACACTAACCTCTATCTCATTGAGTCCCAACCTTGGATCTTGGCGCTCCAGATGTTCCTGGAATAAAACTTCCAGAAGCCTTCATCACTAGCTGTGTTGGTCTGGATTTCTTGGAGTTGCAGTCAAAGAACATCTGGAGGGCCAAGGTTGGGATCCACTGCTCTACCTATGTAATATCATTCTGGAACATTTGGGGGAGGTGCAACAAAAATGATGGAGAAATTTTGGAGAAAAACCTGCCAAGCATCATTCTATTTCAGGAGAGTAGGAAAAACTAACCCACCCGGAATATTCCCAAAAAACACATGTTCTCAGGAATTTTGGTTCAGCATTCAGTTTTTGCCCAATTTGCACCTTCTGTAAGGCCGCCTCGATGATACAGTTGCAAGGAGTTATAGATGCACTGATTGGCCACAACATTAAAACCATTGACAGATGAAGTGAATAGCATTGATTATATTATTACATATGCACCTATCATATCAAGGGTTAGGATATACAGGTAGCAGGTGAACTGCCAGTTCTTGGATTCCATGTGTTGGAAGCAGGAAATATGGGCAAGTGAAAAGATCTGAGTGACTTTGATGAGGACCAAATAGTGATGGATAGATGACTCGGTTACAGCATCTCCAAAGCAGCAAGCCCTGCATGGTGTTCCCAGAATGCAGTAGTTAGTACCTACCAAGAATGGTACAAGGAAGGACAACCATTGAATTGTCACCATGGGCATGGGCACCCAAAGCACTTGGGGAGAGAAGGATAGCCTATCTGATCCAATCTCACAGAAGAGCTACTGTAACTCAAACTGTTGAAAAACTTAACGCTGCTCATGCTCGAAAGATGAGGCCTCTGCCAGCCATTATGAGCAAGCAACAAGGGATTGCACAACGTGACTGTGCAACTGGTCATGTGATTCTTGTCACAAACAGTTTTGCAACTTCATGGATAGGAAATCCAACTTGGCACTATTATAGCTACCACTTGCACAATGTCAGGATATGCAAGTACTGCGACTCAATAGGATTTCAATTGTTGTGTGCATTATATGTTTCATTCAGCAATGCTGTCCTGATAGCATTACAGTAATTTTCTTTCTGTGGTTCAGTACATATAACTTTGAAGGCTTTTGACAAACCAGAAACCGTAAGTGTTTCTTCTCTATCTGTATTTACTGATAAGTGTGCAGAAACTGAAAGCAGTTTCTTGGGTTTTAACAGAAGCTAGGGGGTAGTTTGCATGAAACTACATTCCTATAGCCCCAAGCCATGCAAATATCTGGCATCCTAGTACTTCAGATGCCACCAACCACGATGCTTGGAGGTTCTAATTTGACACAGTGCACTTTTGCATTTCACATGGAAAAATGTGGAGGTTGGTTGTGTTCATAAACGTATGAAATACAAGTTGGTAATGAATTATAGTCAGGATTACTAAGAACCAAGAATAATATAGAATAATATGATATTAACTACTCTTTAACACCATAGAGACCCAGAATGAATAGGTGTGAGCGTACCAAGAGATATTTTAAAAGCAAGCACCATTCTGATTGGGGTGTGTGCATGTGTCCTATAGTTTAAATTAGTACTTTAATAATTATTTTTAAAATGCCATTGCATGCTGTCACAGATACTCAACAAAAGCAGTAATTGGTAAATGGCAAAAACAATGCAAATTTTCAAAAGATAAAAAATAATCTTCCCCTAAATCTCAATAATAGTAACCACTTATTCATTTATAAATCTAGAAAGTCTGTTGATGCTCACTAAATCACCTGGATGTTCCTGCACTGCACCCTGCAGTCCAAAATTAAAGAAACACACACAGACACACACAAACAGAGTTGGGGAAATATATCATTGGAAACATGGATGAATACTTCAGTTTTACTATCATTGATTTAAAGAGAAAATTTGACAAAGGCGACAGCAATTAAAGTTAGGAAAATGTTTTTAAAAAGTACTTAATTGAATGGATGCTACTCTTTGGAACTCAGAATACTTTAGGAAAATGGTTTGTAGTCCATTTTAATCGACATGGTCAGAGAGATGGAATCATGGCAGTGGCATCCACCTTTCTATAAGATAACACTGAAAGCAAAGAGAACAGCAGACAGGAATCCAAACCATTGATTCAGTATGATTCATTCTGCCAGAACTATTTCAAAGAAAGGCTAAAGGGATTTTTTTCTTTTTTCAGTATACGGCAAACACATCAATGCACTTACTGAATTATGAGAGAGACCAACTATACAGAAGTATCTGGTGAATTCTAATGCCCTACATATAACTCATTCACTTAGCTGGCAAAATTTCTTGTGTGCCATTCCATTCCCATTGACATGTACTAGTTGCCCACAGTGTGCATGAAGTTATGGAAAACGTCAGAATCTGGTGAAAAGTTTAAACAACCTGGCTGTGATATGATAATAAAGCTCCCTGCATTTAAAAATATGGTTACTTTAATCAGCCCATCCATCAATGTTTAAGGAAAATCATTACATTTTTATATAACCCTTCAGTAAAAAAAATCACATAATATTGAAAAAAGGCAGACATGTTCTGCAAATAAAAGTAATACATCAATCTTCATATTTCTATTAGAATAACTGATTTTATTAATAGAACAATATGCTTTACCTTTAAAATATCCTCAAATTCCTCTCAGTAAAAATCCCAAAACACATTCCTCAAAAAAGAAAATGACTGAATCTGGTACTCACCAGGAGTAAAATTGTAACGTGCAGAAAATCCCAAAGATTCAAGTTCACCATCAGCAAAAAATTTAATCCAAAGGAATCTGCCACTGGATTTTATTTTTGGTGGGTTTTGTTGTCCACAGTAACGACCAATTATTGGAGAAAAGCCAAAAGGTCCATCCCGCACCTCAATATGATCAAATTTACATTCCCAAGAAGGTTCTATGGAATATTTTTCATCGAAGTGTAACTCAATACATTGTCTTGGTGCAGCTGAGGATCAAAACAAAAACATGAATTAGTTTTTACTCTCTCAAATATATTCACACTCAAATGTGACACCTCTATTCCAACTATGCCTCACAGTACTCTATGGCATGTGTTTTTCTCAGTGAAACTACATTCTTCTTCTGTCCATTCATCTCTTATTGGGTGATTGCTTCTTCTAGATCAGTTGTTCTCAGCCTTGGGTAACCAGGAATTTATGGACTGCAACTCCCAGTAACCCTGGCCAGAGGAGCTGGAGGTAAAGCCTTCTGGGAACTGCAGACCAAGAACACATGGATTACACAAGTTTTGGAGCACTGACCTAGAACAATGTGGGAAGGGTACTGAAGAATGTATGGGGTGGGGAATCATCTCTCACCATCACGTCCTGCCACTTAGAGCATTCTGAATATGACTTTGTTTGGGTTGTGTTCCCACTGTAGGATGGCATTCTGGATCCAGCACACTGGATTAAAATGTAGGTCCTCTGCCTGTTCAAATCTAAACTCCTTCCATTTTCAAGAACTACATTGACACCACAATCCTATACCCAATTATCTGGGGATAAAGCTCCCTGAAATCAATGAATGTCCTTAGATGTTGGCAGGTATATGATCGTGCTATAAGGGACTTCTCTAAAATCCTAGAAAGATCCATACATATATCAGCTCTTCATGTTCTGTTGTTCACTATATAGGAGCGTTTAAGCTATGAATCCATTCACTGCACAGCCCATCTTTTGGATTAACAAAACAGATTGAACTGCAGCAAAGCACTATGTGATGGCTCAAAGGATTATTTAAGAGATTTCTATGCCCTTTGCCAGGGAATCAGGTCACGTGACATATCAGAAGCAAGAAACATAGAATTAAATTTCCAGTTTTAGAAAAGGTCCATCTCCTCATCTCCCCAAATCTATAATAAAAAGCTATCTAACCAAAAGAATTGGGTGGTCCTATGGAAGTAATTGAACTGAACATTATTTTACTTCCAAAATTATTCCAGAAAACTTGGTTTGATTTCTAAATTGTATGCAAATCCATAGCCTTGATTACAGCAAAACTATTTGAGTTCATTCTGAGATGAGACTTAATTCAGAACAGAAAATGTAGCTGCTTTACTTTCCTGCTGTATGTCTAAATTACTCTTTCCTTCCAACACTGCCATATGCTTCCTGGTATTTCTTTTCATCTGCACTTTGCACATACACTACAAGCTCTTGATATGCACATGACCTTATACAACACAATGGCTGAAATCCAATAGTAAGTTGCAACCACATTAAATCCAATGAATCAATGGAACTTGCATAAATCTCAACAAATTGCCACTTTCTTTCTTTCTTTCTTTCTTTCTTTCATTAATACCTTACCTTCCTCTCAGTGACAATGGGCTATAAATTAGCAAGGTAGGATACAACAACTAAAATGCATTATATTTAAAATAAAAGTAAATTAAGGGATTAATATTAAAATACAGTTTGACTTACACAGTTTTTAAAGCATCACTGGTTCAATGGGGCCAATTCTGCTTGGAATGTGCTACTGGATTTATGCCAATATTAACTGTTTACTTTGTTCAGAGTCAAGGTGAGTTGATTTGAGGTTACAATGGGAAAATTCCAACACAGCATGGGTTTTGTACAAAGGATCTGTGACGTAGCACATGCCAAAATGTGCTTCAGAATATTGGAATGAGGATGTTCTGTACTTTAATGTGAAGCAGAGGCAAAAACATCAGAATTAGTTTCAACATTCTTGCAGTCTCTTGGACTAGTGAGACAAGTGACATAAGCCACAAGGAAAGAGAAAAACTTTATTCTAGCCATTACCAGTTGTATAGAATCTAATTCTCTGGGATCATCATTTACTATAGCCTTCACTGTTGAAGAATACTGTATCTAGTACTGTGGTGTGTAGCATTTATTATAACCTGCCTAGGTGGAGAGTAGCACTTCTTAAAATCTAATACTTTCTCTTCAAGGAACAAGCTAAATGGGCTTTAAAATTTGACAACCAAAGCCTAATACCAAAATCATTAACTGCTCTCACAAAACTCACAGCTTTCTTGTTATGATTAAATATGTGACATAAAAATAATAATTTTAAAAAAGGATTTGTGTCCAGTTCTAAGCAAGCAGATACAATGTGAATGACTATATTTCACCTCCCAGTGGAAAATTACAGCACAACACAGCAGCTGGCAACTTCCTAGAAAGATGACCAAAAGGTAATTCTAGCTTATTTAACAAAATGAACCATTTTCAAAGTCACATGACAGTATGACAGCCCACAGAAACCTTCTAATGCATTTTTGGGGGTGCAGACTCACCAAATGTGATGGCTATAATAAACCACTGTAAGTACATTTGCCTTGTCTCCTTTAAAAAAAGAAAGAAAAGAAAAGAAAGACTTGGAGAAGCTCAAGTAAGTCTCCATCACCTTCATTGTAAAATGTACTCCTTAGCCTCAGCCTACTCCTACTGTTGCATCAAAAGCAATCCCAGTCTAGCACTGAAGCAGCAGCTAGTATGCATCACCCTCAGAATCCCCTGCTAGTTAGTGGCCCAGTAAAATACAAGCTTCCTGCACAGGAAGAACCATGGGACATACAACTGTTTTCCTCACATCACCTGAAGGCCTCTCTCATGATTGCCACAAGGCCCATTCCAAACATGATAGAAATAATTAGATCAGAATAGCTGCTGAAGTAGCCAGGTCAACAGGTGAGAATCACCCTATTCGCTGAGATTTCAGGTCCAAAATTTGAGGGGAAAGAGGCTGAAACTTTGTGGGGTAACACAGCAGGCCCTTGTGATGCCACAGAAGGAGGGGAGTGGCTGGGAGAGGAGCCAGAACTGTTTCTGGCCCACGTTGACTGAAACAAGAATATGGGCAGCCTCAGCAAATGGGCCATGAAACTTAATAATATGCTTGAGGTGCATAATATGGCAACTCAAAGGTAAGAGAAGTGGACGGCTTTATTTGGTATCCACCTGAGTGGCAACATACACCTGGCAGATGTAGCAGTTGCCAGCATTCCCAGTAGAGCTTATCTGAAGCACACACAACCTGTGGGGAAACACTTCCAACCCCTATCCTGCTGCTAGCCAGCACAACAGATGTGCAGTCACCTTTGCACGGAGCCAGTGAACCTGGGCACCAATTGGGAACGTTTGGAGATGGATGTGGAGGCTTCAAAGCTATCGCACATGCAAAAACCAAGCTTTTTCTTTCTTTCTTCACTGCTAGTTTATGCAGGGATTAGTCCCTTGCACGGAGGCTTGTTGAAGCATAGCAATTACCCAAGGTTTCAGCTGGCATCTTGAGACTTTGGCAGGTCTAGTCGTTGTCTTAGATATTCGCATGGCGAGTTTGATAGTTTCATCCTGAAGTCTGTATTCAGAGTTTTTGTAAACAAGCTGTGGACTTTGAGCCAACAACCTTCCAGTATACTTTGTTCTTCTAAGCACATAGCCCGTCCTTTTTAGCTGGCCTAGAGCAAACGCTGCTGCATGTTGCTGTCCATGGTTCTGAACCCCACCACATTTTACCCTCCCAACCCCAGGCTCCTTTATCTAATTCTGCCACATGGATAAACCCACAAGCCAAGTATGTTTAAATTTACAAGTTGGCTACTTGAGCAAAAAGCTTAAGGAAGCCATTTTCTGTCCTTGGGCCGAATCCAAGGCCACCATTCTGCTCACAAAACACCTTCCTTTGGAACTGAAAAATCAGGAAGGGCAAGTCCTGCTTTCCCTTGCAGCCCCTTCTGGGCCCTTATCAAGGAATGAGAAAATCTGTTCTAGAATGCTGAGAACATTCCTAAGGCTGTTTTGAGGGCAGAGCAGAGGACTGTAGGGAGAGAGGGAGGGGAGTAGGTTCTGGTGCACAGAAAGACTTCTGTTACCGGAGTATTGGGTTTAAGCACATTTTTGTAGAAGCTCTTGGAACTGATGTCCAGTTTTGTTGCTTGCCACCCAAGAGGATACAGTAACTGCTTTTGCAATGGATGTCTTTCTGCTCAATACAACACCTGCAAACTATTACACCACAAAGTTACAGGAGAGCTGAGCATTACAGAGGCCCTGTTATTGCTTTTATAGCTATGGTAATCTATGTACACTTTATATTTGCCTTTTACTGAACAGTTATTTCCATGTACATCTAGGAAAAGAAACAACTGGAGTGGGAAACTGTTGGGAGTTTTATTTACAACCTCACATGTTGTCTATAGTTTGAGTGACTGAGCAGGACACCATTTGGCTGGGAGGATTGTCTATCTATCCAGCACTAACCAGCCATTCCTTTCAGCTTTTGACATTTAAAAAGAGCCCTACCTCTCTGATGATTGATCTACCTCTATGTTTCATTGCAGTTGTTTGCTGCTGTTGATCTCTTTAGTTGTATTGCTAGCACGTGTGCAGTAAAGAGAGTAGTATACAAAAATCTGTAATTTCACCCAACTATAAGTAAAGTTTCCTAGTCTTTATTCTACAAATGTCTCAGAATGAATCACTGATACTTTAAGTGCTGGTTAATGAGAAAGTGGTGGACTCTGGGGAACTTTTAGCTATTCTCCTCTGTTGAGTTCCATGTTTCTGCTGTATAGCAAAAAGACAATTTTACCAAAAATTCAAAACTGTGCAACAAAAGCTACAAGTGTCATGGCCTCAAATCCGTCATATTATAAGCTGGCTGTGGGTTCATGATATTGGCGGATGCTCCTAAGAGGACCTTATTAAGTTTGTTGCTTTTCCAAGTGTTTGTATATCTGCAGCAATAGTACAAGCAACAGATGCAAAAAAATGCTGTGACAAGATTCAGAGGTAATGTGGTGCAGCTGTCCTGAGACGAGCTTTTCCTACTTGAACTCTGAGCAATCTTTTTAATTTAGGCTCTAATTACCTTTCTTCAAAGATTCCTAATAACACAGAAAAGACTGCTTAATGCTTGCATGTCTTGTCATCTTTTTCATCTAATTATCTTATACAAGTGCTGTCTGGAGATTTTACATCTGCTTTAAACAGGCTCTGAGTTCTAACTAGAAACAGAGGAACCGTTGCAGAGAAATAGCCCCCCTACAATTCAGGCTTTAATTCTTACTAGAATATAATTTCGTGTAGGTGACAGCTGAAGCTAACTGGGGGGCAAGAGGGAGGGGGGAAAGGAAAGACTCTGTTTCACTTTACCAGTATGCCTGAAAATAAAGGATTGATCTAAACATCTCCCCTTCATCCGTGTGAACTGGTATCACACTAATGGATTGGAATAATCCTTGGTATCTCTCTCTTGAACAGGGAAGCAAGGGTCATTTTTCTTTCAAAAAGAGATCCTCTGCTGGCTTTGAAGATTGCATTTTGAATACAAGGAATGGTGAATGGAATTAGAGGATATTATTACTCCTGAAGATAATTACACAGATGTGCTTTGGTACAGCAAAATACCACCGTTCTTCCACAGATATTGTTGCAGAAGACAAAGAAGAAAAACTCATTAGCTTCACAAAATTGAAAGTCTTCAAGGGGACTGCTGCTAATTTGGTATTGTTTACAACACCTCAATCCCATCTATGGTACATGAAAATCCAGAATGTGTGTCTGCCACAGGGAGTTTAGAACATATACTTTTTATGTTAACAAAAAGGGACTTTGCTGAAAATGAATTCTCAAGCAAGCAGATAATATACTGAGTGATGAAACCTCACGGTACTGGCTGACAACTGCACACATATCATAGAAAGTACATCTAAGGCAATTTATTGTATATCTGGAAGCATCAAGTACGAGGACCACAAAAGCACACTTATCATGGAGGCCCAGTTGGTGGCAACTCCCTGTGGGTATATGTGGTAGCAAATTAAAGTAAGCCGTCAAGCACTGTCTGACATAATTATAGCCTTAACTACACTATGGACCAATTAGGAGTCATTGTTCATGTAACATTCAATGCAAATAAATAAATAAAATATAAGTAATTTTCCACATTTGTTACTACTCTTATTCCTATATTACTAATGACAGGCAAGAGACAGAACATCTTGAATTAAATCCAACATTACTGCCTCAGTTATGTCATGTTTATTCTTTTTTGGTTGGTTGTGTTCTTCCCAGTCAACTCCTAAAAAATATAGCACCAGCAAGGAAGACATTATAAGGAAGAACACCTTTAGTACTGACATTTTAGAGACATGTTTTAGGAATGAAATATGTATGTAATGATCCCTTTCTAACCTGGTTGATACATAACAGCTTATTACACTGTTGGAATTGCTATGGAAAGCTCCAGCAAACGGTTGCACTTCCAGGTCAGGATCCTGGCTTCAAAAATGGTCATATCTGATCTTCTAACAAGATTTAAACCTAGGACTGTGCACAGGCTCCGAATCTGATCTGGGTGCCAATTACGAGCTCCCACTTGAGACCTGATTTGACCCAACACAACTGCATTCTGGCCTACCCTCAGATATGGAATAATATCTAAATATTTCCTATAACTTTGGAAAGGCAAGATGGCACTCCACAAAGAGACAATGGGGAGGAGATCAGACTATCGTAAACTGACCAAAGCTAAATCATTCAGATAGCAGACAAAAAAGCAAGCACTCAGTACATTTTTTCACGCACCCTTGGTCCTAAACCAAAGGGAACAAGGCAAAGCAGTGCTAAATAATTTGAGTAGAAATGTGGGATGCAAGACAATGTGCAACTTTCTCCACTGCCTTAGCAATTTTTTTCACGGGGGAAATAAAGCTGTCAGTCCATGAGCAGTAACTCTTGCCCTTTTTCACCATTTTGCAACACTTTCTGTTTCCCCTTTCCTATTTATTTATTTATTTATTTATTTATTTATTTATTTATTTATTTATTTATTTATGTACCACCCATCTTCCCAAAAGAACTCCAGTTACACGTTTTCCCTGTTGTGAGCCAGGATGGCCCAAATCTGAGGTGGGACCAGCTCAAGGCTGTTTACTTGAAAAGGAATTCATCATTGAGTGAAAGCCAGCACACAGGCCTGCTTAAAATATCCCAGGAAACTTACTGTCATTTCTTCATTTACTCTACAGAATATTAAAATTTACAGAGACCAACATTCCCCCTAATTTTCTGTTAGCATGAGGTGGGGGGGGCCCTGCTCCAAGCATGTAGAGTTCTGACGGTGATCAGAAGCAGATGGGCAGCAGCACTGGTTGGCTGTGCAGCCACACAACCTAGAGGGAACGTTGACAAAGACCCAAGACAATGGGAACAGGAATCCGCCATGTTCTCAATTTCCAGTATAAAGAGTATTTCTGTCTGCCTGGATACAATGCTTACTACTTTTGCAATACCAGCTACGTTCATACTGACACCAGACAATAAGGAGACATATAACATGATCGTTTTCAGTTAGCAGAGCAAGCATTTCAACTCAAGTCACAATGTTCCTTATCTATCATTCTAAAGAAGCATGTCCAATAAAAGATAAAAGCAAGAGAGAGGAAACTAGTAGTGGTGTGGTGTTTGTGCTATTTTTCCCTGGTTGGCAGTGAAGCCATGGCACCTGATGGCTCCTCTCAGTAGTGAATCTTTCTAGTCTGGCCTTCCTTTCTCTTACCCAGAAGACATGTGGGGAAGTGGGTTAGACAGAAGCTGACAAAGTGTGCTTGTGCAAATGATGCAGCACCTTTCAGTGCTGTCATCTCTGTCTTTGGTACAAAGAAGACATGCAGAGATAAAACCTGCAGTAGTTGGGGTAAACCTCAGCTCTTATTCTGCTACTGAAACAACACCATACTATGTAGCAGCTTTGAGAGGCAGAAGAAAAGAATGAGGCCCAGATGCCATTCAACAAGTATAATGGTGAATCTCGCTTCACCAAATATTCCTTTATCAGCATATTCATATACAGTGACCCCCTGCCTATTGCAGGGGTTAGGGACCCATCCTGACCAGCGATAATTGAAAATCTGCGATATGCAGATGCAGATCGGGTTGGGCCTGGGGGGGGGGACACTAGCTAACGTCCTTACCCCCAACCTGGTGCTGCCCTGAACGGGCCTGTGAGGGCCTTCCCGGGTCTTTTGGAGGCCCCAAAAGGGCTTCCCTGTGAACCGGAAGTCATTTCTGATGCCTCCGACAGGCCCTGCCCCTTACCCCAGGCCTTTGCCCCCTTACCCCAGGGGTTCATTTTTCATATACTGTGGTCCTGCGATATAGCGGTATATTAACCGTGAATTAGCAGGGGACCACTGTACAGTATTTGTATTAGAGTTGCTAACAAATCATAAATTTTAAAACACTATCGGAAGATTTTGGGACTCGACTTCTTTGGCTGCTATGAATCCAAGTATATATGCTAACGGAAGAATAAGATTTATTAAGTAATCACCTTCTATAATGTAGACACACTCTCTATCAGGAGGGTATTTGTTGGGGTAATTGGGAGAAGTGAAAATGCCTCCTTCTGGGTATTTTGTCCACGTTCCACACTGCACTGTCTTTTGTCCTTCTGAAGTGGTTTGCTTTTCTGAAGGAAAAAGAGACAGAATGATGTTAGGCACAATAGAGACATATTGACAATGCTGTTTCTACTACTTTCCTTTGCAAGGGAAGGTTATTTGAGTGCCTCTGTTATTCTTCAGCCTATGCCAGTTCTCTCTCCATGGCAGATGGATCAAGTAATTATGCTTTGAAATATAGGATCTTCCTTCATCAGGATTATGCAGCTATGTAGGAGAGGGAACATTCCAGGACCTAAGCCTCTGGAAAGGTCTCAGTTGGACACTATATAATGAAAGGCAGTGTGGAAATACTGCAATAACATAGTCCTTTCCCTACAATCAGTGTTACAAATTACATAATTTGTATCAAGCTCAATTCTAAAGCTATTGCCTACCTAGAGCAGTTGTTCCAAACCTTAGGTCCCCAGATGTTTTGGGACGACTACTCCCATAAGCCTTTGCCAGCACCACTAATGGTGAAAAGGATTCTGGGAGTTGTAGTCCAAGAATGTCTGAGGACCCAAGGTTGAGAACCCCTGGCCTACAGCAATGAAAGGGCAAGAACACCTCGGACAAGAAGATGAACCACTAAACAGTTTTCTCTTACAGAAGTCTATGCAAATTTGAATGAGGGGCAGACTCCTTGATGCAGGAGTCGGCAGAATCTGGAGGGTTCCTTCCCTCCACCTCAAGACTTCATGAGGACTATCTATTCTTAAGACAAAATAAGTTGTTGGGATGTGGGTAAAAGTGTGTGAGAGACAGATGTGAGAATGAGAACAAAAGAGGGAGAGGGAGAAGCAAGCTAGATAGGCATAATCTGCAGCTAATTTTGGTACTTGCAAAAATCCAACACTGACTCTAACCACCAGAAGCTATCTTAGCCTAAGCATTTTAGAAACACTTCCCAGTGGTTTAATGGAAAGCAGTTCCCATTTCTTTCTGTGTTGTCACCAGGTAAGACTAAGTAAGCCAAACATTAGCCTAAAAAGATTTTGGGTGCTGCATTTTTGGTCTACATGTTACTTCCTTAGTCCTTCATTTTTGAAAAGTGAAGTTGTGCATAAAATACTGTTTCATCTCCTAGCATGGCCATTTTAATGATTTTTCGTTGTCAAGAAGGAAGACATTAAAAAAACAAGCAAAGTAGCATAATAAAATAATTACTGTTATGCCTTAAACATTCCTAGAGGAATCAAAATAATGGAAATATTATTCATTTCAAAAAAGGAAACATACCTGCTCCTTTTTTTGTTGCCCCAGCCCAATGTAGGATGATAAAACTTGCTACAACTGAAATAAAAAAGGGATATTAGTGGCAGTAGTGTATCATTCATTCAAAATAAACAAAGCAGCCCACCATCACAGAAGGGAAGCACTAAAGAAAGGGGAAACAGCATATGGGTTTTGTGACTGCACATGACCACCCAGGCTCTTAATACAGGTGATGTTATGGTATAAGTGTTAGAAAGAATAAAAAAGACATTGTGGACATGAATCAAAATGGTGAGGGTTTTATAGAGAAAGCCATATGGTGATTGGAATATAATTAGGCTACATTCCTCTACCTGAAATTACTTTCTAAGAAGTAGGCTGCAATGGCAAGTGCTCCAAGAGGAGCATACACAGAAGTATCAGGGTGAAAACTGCCCCCTTCAGATCACAGATTGATGATAGACTGAGCCCTTCCATAGGCCCTGCTTCCAAGAAGACTTGCCTAAGATTTCGTTGCTTGTCTTCTCAGAATAACACAGGTGCTCTTTCCAGGCTGTTAATTCCCCATTTCACTGGTGTGGACAATATATAACCACCATATTTGCATTTATCTGGAGCTTCTTTTTAGTTTAGCCAGAAGGAATTTAATAGGGATTTTTATTGGATCTAGTTAAGCCAATCACACTTGTTATACATGGCTCAATGGTTCAACACCATCAAGCCATCGGCAGTGTGGGTTCCCTTACTCTGCCCATGGGCCAGCCATGCTTCATGGTCCCACAGACTCCTGAATCATATCAGATTCCTCAGTGGCATCTGGTGGCACGTGCTACTTTGTTAAGGGCTGCTGTAAGTACAATGGTAGTTTAGCTGTTGCATCTATAACCAAATGAAAAAGTATTTGCCTAAAGTGCCAATAAGACAACTGAACAGTGCCAGCATCATATATACCTAACATGTTAACCTTCAGTGAAACTTCTGACATCTGAACTTTCAACAATTACATAGTTTCGTATTGGCTGAATACTGTCAGAGTGAAGTCCATCTAGTGATTTTGTTGCTTGCTCTATGTTGGTTTCATGGAAAAGACCATTTTGAATTAATGCCCAGTTGTCTAAGTGCTACCCCAGCAGAAACTCAGTTGGGTGGGGTTTATTCTCAATTTTTTTCCACTGTGGGTACTAGAGAAAACATTTTGTGATAATCTAATGATAAACAAATAGGAAATGAGAGCATAACCATGCCTCCTGAGTCAAAACAGCTCTGTCTGATGGTGGTATGTATCCATGCATGCAGTAGTACTTAAAAACTTTTTTGCCAAGTGGATATCATTTGCATTGGAAATGCATGAAAGATACTTGCCACATTTGTCCCATTTATACATCTTGCATGATTGTCCACACTCGTTTTCTGCTCAAAGATGGACTGTTGCAATACATGGGATTCCAAAAGCCTTCAAGGTTGTTAGAGCTTGAAACATGAGCACAACACACCTTTGCTAATGTGCATTATATGTGGAAAAAATAAGAAAAAATGATCTGTGTTTACTAAAGGCATGACAGTAGATATCTGCCTAACTGTACAAAGGTTCCATTTTTGAACCTTGGTACAGCTACACTGTGGCAGCTACACAAGAGGCAGCTACATTGTGAGCTGTAATATTATTGTTATTTTGTGGGATTTATCCTCTTCATGAGTCCTTAGAATCTATTCCAAATAGTTCAGAAAGAGTTTTCCAAGGTCTAATACTGACAATGGTAGAACAGATTAAAACGAAATAGATCTTCAATGGAAGGGAATGTTCCAATCTTAGAATCCAAAGCGTATTCCCAAGGCAAGCTCTCTGCTCTTCTCCCCATTGTTTTTAAATATGTATCACAATGCCATTGCAGTGAGAGAATCTGACTCAGCTGGCAGGGACAAGGAAGAAGGTAAGATGATGGCACTGTGCCACATGAGAATATAGCAGTAGTTCTTCGTGGTACGTTGGGGGTGGGGAACTCATTGATAAAATGCTGGTATCAGCCCAATGGCAAATACAACATGTCCTTTGGTTCATAATGGCCTCTGGAACTTGAGTCCTGATAGCCTTTTACTACTCAGCAGCAAACAGCTCACTTGCATCCCCCAGCCAACTTGACTATATGTACATATTCTCAGTGTGATAATAAGTATTTGCATCTTATGTCTGACTCCCTTGCCTTGTCAAAATATGTTTTCATCCTACCTTAATAACAATTGGTCCAGAGCACCTGGATTATCAGTTCTAGAACTCCTATTTTAAAAAAGGACATGTGGTGTGTTCAGGCATGTCCTTATTTAAAGACACCATGATTAGTTCAATAACGGGCAGTGGACAGCTTTCCTACAAGAAGTAGGATTGCTAACACCTTCCATCTCCCTTCTCTACAAATATAAATAAAAGACTGGGTCATTTGATAGAATACTACACTTACAGCAATCTTACAATAGATCTGGAACTATCTAAAGGCTTACATCTTATGGAAAAGCCACATTATTGGACCATTTGGTCCACCAGTTCAAAATCTGGACAACAGGGGGAATCCACATCACCCATTCATCCATAATGCTGATGTGGTTTCCTTCAGCCCAATTGCTTGGAGGAAGTATTAAAATTTAATAAATATATAAAACCTCCAGCTCAAACAATTTCATACTATGATCTGACCAAGTAGGAAAACCATCCATTTTCTAATTTCAAGTTCTAACAGTCCTTCTAACTAAGGAAAGGGCTGAATATTTTGGTCAGCAATATCATTTAAAAATTGTGTTGTGAAAATCATAGCCATAAACAGCTTACATAAATAGGTGTGTTTTATAATCAACTCTGGAAAGACTTTCAATCTACTCTACTCCTCTTCTCCTCTCCAGAACTCAACATTAATTAAAACATTGGGAGAAGTGTCTTCTATCCCATTGGTTACTACAGACCCTGGTTTTAAACAAAACCAGCAAGCTGGGAAACAAACAAATAAACAAAACCACCACCCATAGTATATAAGTTTCCTCAATTACATTTTGGAATTGGATGGGCAAAGCCTTGTTAAACTTCAATGAAATGTCAATTATGACAGGCATGAAGTAGATTAGGAATACAATCTAGAATGCATTTTTTCATGTTCTATAACAGTAATAATCATGTGCCATCAAGTCAATTCTGACTTATAGAAACATTTTTCAGGCTTTTCCAGATATGCAATACTGTTGTAATTCTCAGTCATCCAGGTGAGGTTATCTTGGAGTTGAGTCATGGCAACTGGACGTCTTTTCTTGTACTCAGAAGTGGTTTACCATACCCTTCTTCTGGGGCTACCCTGGGACTGTGAAGCTTGTCCAAGGCCTGACTCAAACTCCCAACTCTGTCTTTGCAGCCAGATACCTAAACCACTGAGCTATCCACCCACCTCTTTCATGTTCTAGTAGGTAGACACTTTTATTCCACTATGATGCCTATTAAAAAGTGGCTAGTAATCAACAGTCATGACCACCATTGAATGGGTACTAAAAGTTATTGAATAAGGTTTACTTTCTTTAAAAGTGAAATAAATGGAACATGTTGCAAGCATTTCAATCATTAACTGTGTTCAAAAATTTGATTTCCCATCGTGGTCACATAATCATTCTGATAGCTTTCAGAGGAGACAACATAACAGCCATCTCCATCCCTTTCTTTGAAGAATGGATTTTGAAGCATGCTTGCACTGTGAACTGGTAAGCTTCCAGAAGGAAAGCTCCAAACACTTACCAAAATAAAGGGCGCTGTGCAGTTATTAACATATTTTAATTAAGTTTTCTTGCTCTTGCAGTAATGAAAAAAGCAGCAATGGCAGATGGGAAATACCAGAAGGTTGCAAATGGAAGAGGTCCCTCATAACATTCCACAAAGGAAATAAGACAAGAAAAGCTGTATGTGGGGAAGCATCCTGGTACTAACATGGACAACATTTTATAATGATTCATAATATCATCTAATATTACACATTCATGACCTCTCTTACAAAACTGAAATCTTGTGCCCATATATGCAAGGACAACCACAGATGATATTCACATCCTGGGCCTAACAGGAGCTTTTCAGAAGCCAAATCATTTGGTAATTGTAATGAAAGCCACTCCATTAAGAACAGGTTTACTACATTCTAAGATAAACCACACAACTTAATTTGTTATGCGGATTGTGACTCAGAACACGGACAGTAAGACCAACTGTTTAATATAGCAGCATTTGCTTCCTAGAGTTCTATCAGGTATGTTTACAATATAGCCTGGTGGTCTTCTTCTACATGAGTTTACCTAGTTAAATGGGCTCCACATATACAAATCCCAAGAATGCATGCATAGAGTCACAGCATTCTTGAATTTTTAGAGTCAGCTTCGGCAAACTACAAAACTGAGGAGAAACCACTCAGTTGCTCCAGCTACATCTGGAAAGGGAGCATAATAATGACCTAGTTACTTTGGGTTGATAATACGATATCAGCAAGACTCAGCATGCCTTTACGTTTAACTGTGGAAGTTTCTCTTACTTTAATCAGATGGAGCTGGATCCATTCAAAGATTAAAATGCACCAAAGAAAGCATCCATTCCTATTTGCTGCTAAGTTTGAATGCTAACAAATGTAACTCTAGTTATGCACAACTTTAAAATTAACTGTATTTGTGTGAGCAGAAATATAATGTTGATACATCTGTTCTTCACACACACACACACACACACACACACACACACACACACACACACACACACACACACACACACACCCCTATGACCTCAATCAAAGAAACTTCTACAAGAAGGAGGCACAGGGACAGTCCCATTTACTGAGCTTTAGAAGAGGCAAACCAATAATGAGATCAGTTCACCCGGGGTCATCTTTGCCTTCATTTCTCTTTCCTATTGCACACTTTGCTGAAAGCTGGCATTTTGCTATCTGCAGCACTGGTCCCCAGTTCAAATGCTGCTTTGCTCAGTCAACAGACACGGATCATCAACGCAAGGCTAGCACAGCTCAAATAGGTCAAAGATGAATGTAAGGCTGTCAGGCCATCGTCAAAGCATGCTGGGATTTTCAGATCACAAAACAGGCAGTTTTGAACATGTTCCAAAACCCAATTGAGATGGGCTGACTTGGCCATGCATTCTTCAAGTACCTGGCCTGCTTTGTGTGTTGAAATGTATGTGTCTGCAGATTGTACACTCCCTTTGTCTTAACTGTTTATGGAACTGGCTCTGGCTCAGCTTAAAAATACTCACTCTCTTTTCCATTACTAAACAGCAGCCGATTTTTAACTTTTGTTTAATCTCTTAATACATAGGGCCCAGGGGATTATTCTAATTTCTCCCCCCCCAAAACACACACACACACACACACACACACATAAATAAATCTTAAAACCCACAGAAGGCCAAAGGAGCTTGTTGGCAACTAACAACTTCCAAAGCACTGGATTTCATTGGGGAGGGGGGGGGGAGGAAGGGAAGAGGACTACAGTCAACAACAGCTCTGGCACTAATCCTAAATAATGACAGTAATCAATGAGTCCATGCTCTGGATTAATGCTGATGCTGTGGAATAGGCACCAGGGATGGATGTGTGTCATTAGGTTTAGTCACAAGCCCACCATTCAATTCCACTGTGGGTACTCGATTTTACTCCACAGGAAGATATGAGGCTAAGGAGTTAAGAAGCCCAGTGGAGGCCCCCACCCCCACCCCCATTTTGAAAACAGTTACAGGGAAACAAGTCCCAGTCATTTCAGTGCAACTTTTCTCCCAGTTCATAATTGAAAGCTGCAGCCAGAGTTAAAGGGGGGGGGGCAGAAGGAAGTAATCCCTTCCACTAAATTACATCGTTGAGACCCATTGCTTTCAATGCGGTTGACTTTTAGCGTAAGTGAGCTTACCGTGGCCTAATATAGCCCTGACTTAACTCGGGGAGGGAGCCTGGAAAGAGTTTTGAGAGTCTTTTTTTCTCTCAACCCTCCGCTTCTACCCCACCCCACCCCCCACGCCGCCCTCCAGCCTCGGTTTTTTACGCAGGACTTTGACAGCTACCAGTCCTTCTGAATTTCCTCCTAGAGTCAATCCAAAGCCTCGAGTTCAAGGCATGGTGTTATTAGTGTCGGACTCCCAACGTCTACGAAAGGGTCTAGCTGTGGGGTTTTATACTGCGTGGGAAGGAAGGGTCGGATGGGAGTGCAGAGTGCGGGGGGTGCGTAATTACACGTACGCCATTAAGCTTCCCGCA
Source organism: Phrynocephalus guinanensis (assembly GCA_037367245.1). Taxonomy (NCBI): domain Eukaryota; kingdom Metazoa; phylum Chordata; class Lepidosauria; order Squamata; family Agamidae; genus Phrynocephalus; species Phrynocephalus guinanensis. The sequence goes on from CM074739.1 coordinate 73,180,692, forward strand.
TCTGATTCCTCCATAAGAGTTTGTCACAATTCACCGAGCGACGCCGGAAACAGGGAGTGCGTCTCAGGGGCTCCAGGTCCAGGGGGGGGGGGGTCCAAGGCAAGAGAAGCGACGCCCATACTCACTGTGAAACAAGCTGCGCCCATGGATCATGTCTGTTCCTTACACCAGGGGCTCCGATCTCCACTAATTCCATTTAGAGACGGGAGGGCGTCCGGCGGTGGGTGGAGGATGAAGCCCACGCGTGCTGCGCGCTGGAGCCCGAGCGGATCGGCGCCCCTTCTCGTCTATCTCCCTGCTTTCTCCTCTCTCCGCGTCGTCGCCGGCGAGGATCAGCCTCCCAGCTCCATCGCCCGGCTCCCGAGCAAGCAGCATCGGCTCCTAGCAGCTGCGCCCGCCGCCGCCTCCAGGAGTCTGCATAACTGGCAGAGAAGGGCAACGGGGGGAAAGAGCGAGCCAGCCCGCCCGCGAGAGCCCCTACGACGCACCAGCTCCCCGCCGCGAGGTCGCCGTCCGCCGCTGACTGGAGCCACGGGGAGAGGCTCCCAGCGAGAGAGAAGGGAGGATGGCTGGCCGCCTCTTGGCCCGGCTCTCCCCCCGTCCCGCCCCCCGCTCGCCTCCCTTCCTAATCGCCCGTTTCATACAACCCACCCAAAGAGACCCAGCTGCTTCCCGGAGAAAGGCGAGGCCACCCTGTCTCGGTCCTTGGGGGACTGGTGAGGCATGGAACGAGGCGAAAGGAAAGGCTCCGTCATCCGCGCCTGGCTTCTCCGGCGGGGAAGTGTCCGTGCGGAGCTGGAAGGCGAGCACACAAGCACCCCCGCACCTTCCACCCCCACCCCCACCCCCAAAAAATAGGAACAAGGGAGTTGAAGATTCTGTGGGAGGGAGAGACCCACGCGACGGGGAGGTGGGCCGCCTGAGGAAAACGATTTACTCAAGTAGAGGGTTAGCCATCTCGGGAGCCCTAGGAGACGCCACGAGCTCTTAGACTGACCTGATCCATGCCGCGCTCGTTTTGTGGCGTCGGATCAACGGGGGGGGGGGGGGGGGTTGGAAGCGCCTCAGTACCGGCCCCGAGCGTATGGGCAGAGGCGGGGGTGGGGATGGAGGTCCGAAGAAGAGGAGACGAAGGGAGAGAACACGATAAAGAAGGAAAGAAAAACCTGCCTCATCAGTCCCGGACAGGAAACCTGGCGGTTTTATCCAAAATATATATTTTTTCAAAATTAAAATAAGGCAAGATGGAGATACAGTACAGCCTAGAGAGTTGTGGGTCGGGGTGATTATTTCGGGGATGGGCTTCTCCTTCCGGGCCGCCGTTCAGAATAGGTCCCAAAATAAAAGCAGGGTCCTTCTCCTCTCCGCCGTCTCATCCCCGACGCGGTGCTTCGACGAGGGGGTCGCAGTCCCTTGGCTTTCCGAAAGCGTCGGCGGTGGGTTCCTTGGGGGCGGCTGCGTTGGGCTAAGCAGGGGGAGGGGGGCTGAGAGGCTGAGGAGGGCGCGCGGGCCGGGGTTCTGCAATAAAAGTTTAGCCGCGCATCCGCCGGCCGCGGCCAGAAGGCTCCCCTTTTCGGATCCTTCCCCCGGCAGCCGAGGAGGCGCGGGGTCTCGCTCTCCCACCCTTCTTCTCTCTACCCAGGTGAGAGATCTTCCCCGCCTTCTCCTCCTCCTCCTCCTCTGTCCTCCCCATCACGACACCATCCCCAAAAAGCCGGGAGGGAAGAGAAGCGCAGCGCTGAGCCAGGAGGCGCGAAGACAAGGAAGAGAAAAGGCGCCCCCGAGCAAACGTGGACTGGACGGGGTGGGGTGGGGGGTAGGGGGTGGGAGGTTGTGGCGACCGTTTCCTAATAGGATTCTCCCCCCTCCCCCACGCCTCCAAGCTCCTGGTTTTGCAAAGCGGCGGCGGCGGCGGCAGCCAAGGGCAAAGCCCGCAATACCCGCTCCTTGCGCACGCACGCGCGCACCCCCACACACGCGTGCGCAGGGATTTCCCAGGCTGCAGTTGCCGCCGCCGCCGCCGCCGCCGCTGCGCTCTCTCTCTCTCTCTCTCTCTCACTCTCCCGAACTGGCAGAGGCATCCACGCAGGAAGAGCAAAATCTGGAAGGGGGGGGACTGCGTGTGGGGAGGAGGAAGAGGCAGCGTTTGAAAAGAATCAGGCGGTGGAGACGGGAGAGGAGCTCTTCTCCCACCCACCCCGCCGCCCCCACCTCTTCCGACACCTGCTGATTCCGAAAGCTGATGCAGAGCAGGACTGGGTGACGGAGCCAGAGAGCCCTGATTCTCGACACATCCAAGGGGGCTCCCCAGCCAAAGGACTGCGGAGCAAAAGCGGTGGGGTACTCATCAGGGAATGATCGGGGATCCACAACCAGAACTCCAGCCTACCTCTCGCTCTCTCTTAACTGGAGCCGAGCCTCTCTGCAAAAGCGTCATAGCACTCTGATGTAAACGATTTGCTTACAGGAAATACGCCTGGAGCCTCCGAGCTTAACTTTCCCGTTAACTTCCAAGTCAGCGGGAGGTCGGGGCGGCGGAGCAGCGGGTAGAGAAGATTTAATACCATGCCCCTAGCCGACGTCCCCCTCTCTAGCATCACTACCTCTGGGCCAGGACCCGTAAAAGAAACGGGGTGGTGGTGGTGGGGAGATCTCTCCCCAGGCTCATTCGAAAGTAACAAGGGCACTGAGTCTTACTCCCAAGTAAGACAAGCGTTACAGCCCAAGCGGGATTGCATTAGCAGTGAACTTCTGATGCCATGGAATGTAGGGCGCCGAGCTCAGAGGATGGCTCTGGTGTTAAAGTTAACAGATGGAGAAACAGAGAGTGGTGCCTGGTTCTGAACGGATGCTTTTAATTTGCTGATGTGTTCCTAAAACAATAGGAATTAATTGCCACCCGACCTTGCCAAAGAAAAGGCAGGAAGAAGCGGCGAGACCTTTGAGCAGAAAGCAATAAACGTCAGCTCTTTCTACCCACTAGTGGCCCACGCAGATCATTTGGGTCCCTGAAGGGCAGGAAGAGCTGGCACTGGTGCTGCGGCGGGTACAATTAACGTGCCTCCATCGCTTGGCCCATTGGCGAGACAGTCATCTTTCAGGTTTACTTGTTGGTTTAATTAAAACAGCTGAGCCCTGGCGCAGTCCTTGGACGGAGCTCGGAGTTTGGGTTTGTAATCTGCTCTAAACGCAGGACGTGGATTAAGAATGTTGTGGTTACCCTGGAGGTGAGGACGGCAGCCTCGTAGACCCGTCCTGCGCGCACCGACAGGGAGAAAACGTCCCGCCAAGCTTCAGCGCTGCTTGCTTCCTAACGACGTTCACAGCCGCGGCTCGTGGCTCTGGCGCGGACAGCTGAGAACACAAGGGGTAGCCAAAAAGTGCCCGCCAAGCCAGACCACATCCCCTTCCCACGACGTGTGTGCTACCTCTTCACGTGCTCATTGAAAGCCCCCAACATCAGGCGTTTTTCAGACAGAAATATCGAGGCTGGTGATTGGCCATCAAGTCCCATATAATGCTTCAAAGGCAACGGGGGAGACATCTTGGCAGGTGGGCTCCCTTGAGGCCTCATTTTATCCGAATAAAAAAATTCTCCCGGCTCTACAGCCTCTCTAGAGCCCCCCCCTTCCCCTCGCCACCCCCTTCTTTTGGGAGAGCCTTCTCCTTCCCACCTCTGCTTTGCGTCTTCCCGCGATCAAACCAGTCTGAACGACGGGTACTCCGTTTCCTCCTTACCGGTTTTCCCCGCCTCCATTTCTCGTGCGCAGTTGAGCGACACGTAAACACCTCCTAAAGATCAAACTTCTTCACGCAGTCACGCGGTTCCCGACTCTTCTCCCCCTCGTCCTGACCACCCATACTCAAGAAACGTGGAGAGAACAAACAGAGGGGGGGGGACCCACAAACAGGGGGGGGGACCCACAAACAGGGGGGGGGACCCACCCAAATCGAACCCGAACGTCTCTCCAGGGAGAGCTTGAAAACATGCCTGCGGGGCAATGCAGACAACAAGTAGGGCTGGGTTTCACTTTCAAGTGATGTTTTGCTTGCAAAAGACAAGGTTTTAAAACCAAAAGAGCAGTAGGAGGAGGAGGAGGAAATGAAGGAAAGAAAATGTGCTGCGTAGCCTTTTCCAACAGCAAGAATCCGTAGTTTTCCCTTATTCTTGCCAGATGGTTGCTGCATCTTGGGAAAGGCACCAAAATGTATGGAGTAATTGCACACCGTATGGTACTTTCCCAACATCTGCTGGTTGCACATGGTGCACATTCTGATGAGCCAAAGGGAATTGATGTTGCCCAGCATGTTGGTGAGGTCAATAGGGCACTGCCCAATCCCTGGCTGCCTGCTCTCACACCACTTCTGCCTCCTTTCTTTCCCTCCCTGGGGTATCAAGGTCATCCCTGCTTTTCTCTCCTGTTGTGCCTGCTCCTGTGTGTGGATGCTATTATCATTATTACAGTATTATTTATTTGATTTATATACTGCCCATCTGACGCAGAGCCACTCTGTGTGGTTTACAACATAAAACAAATACTATTATTATTATTATTATTATTATTATTATTATTATTATTATTATTATTATTATTATTATTATTATTATTATTATTATTAAAGGTGCAGAAAGCCACTTTACTGGGATCTGCTCACATAATTTGCTGATACATCACACAGTCCTAAATGCTTGGGAAATTTTGACTAGTGATTTGTAATAAAAAATCCAGCACAGTTATCTTGTCTACTGTGTGATAATTTGTTGTTGTTGTTGTTGTTGTTGTTGATGATGATGATGATGATGATGATGATGATGATAGTAGTAGTAGTAGTAGTAGTAGTAGTAGTAGTAGTAGTAGTAGTAGTAGTAGTAGTAGTAGTAGTAGTAAAATCAACTGTATTATTATTTATTCAATTTATATAATTCTACTTTATACTTCTAATTCTTCTAATTAGAAGTTTTATATAATGCTACTTTGCACGTGTGCTGGAATGCATGTCTGAATGCCTACTTTGGTTTGAGGCTCCATCTGTCACTCCAGTGCTGCCTGGTCTGCCTTCTGGCCACCAACCAGCAGTGGGTGCCAAATTGCCACCAGATTTGAGTAGCTGTTCTCTTTGCCTTTAATCCCTGCTGCACTATTGCATGGATTGGGTAGGTGCCACTTTCTCCCCCCCCCCATGTTTCCCATAGGCAAAATGGGAATGATGCAGTTCCACATGGTATAACAACCATTCTCTAGATGAGGAACATCCAGTCCATCCAGTGTTGGTCAGCTCCAGCTTTCATCAACCCTTCAGCCAGAATGGCCCTAAGTCAGGAATCATGAGAGTTCACACAATGGAGTGTTTTTAGCTGGGCTCACACTTTCGCCTAGATGCCCTAAGCACATCTGATCTCACCTGATTTCAGAAGCTAAGCAGGGTCAGCCCTGGTTAGTTCTTGGATGGGAGACCACCAGGGAATACCAGACACTGTAGGAGCCTGGAGTAGCAACTGGCAAGCCACTCCAGTATTCCTGCCAAGAAAACTCCATGGACATGGAGTCATGAAGGGTCGGTGATGACTGTAACGACACAAACACACACACTTTCGCAAGAATATAGTACAAAATGCTTGCACACATTCCAAAAAAGCCATCCCCATTCACACAGTGTGTGTGGAAGGAAGCAGTAAATTTTACACACATAAAAAACTGGATAGTATAAGGGAAATATTATCTGCAGTTAAAGTAAATCTTTTTGAATCAATGCAATTTACAAAATAGTTGACTTGTCTCCATTGACTCAGTGGGCCTAACTCCAGTGAAACTTCCTATGGTAAACAACAGGATTTTGTTCAATAAATATAAGCATATTCAACCAATGCTGTACCTAGTTTTTGGACCTAGGAGGATTTGAAGAAGAAAATCCTGCATCTTTCTCAGTGTTGAATTTAATATACACAGTGGTATATCATTCTCATCACTTGGAAAACCTATACTGCTGACAGAAACATAATGTGTAAGGTGCATATAACTCATTTTACCTAGATGCTGTGAAGGCAAGCACAATAAAGACTGCAAAATGATTAGGAACTTAAAGCTGCTTTGAAAATGATAGGAAGCAACAGGTCAACACTCCCTTGATGGATGTCTTTGTAGAGAAAACAAATACCTATGCAGGTGATGGGAAGATTGTAGAAATGGAAAAGAGTCAAGAAAGCAAGAGTTGAGAGTTGCTGTACTTATACAGCTTTATCTTCTCCCACTAGGAAGTAAACAGCAAGGATTACATTGAGAAACAACACATTAGCATTATCTTTCTATGAAATGTCTCTGGCAGAATAAGACATGCTTTATAAAATTAGCTAATACAAGAAGGAACAATTGACTGGAGAATTCCTTTCTCCTTCTTTATCCTCAATGGTAGTTTGGAGAGAATGTGCCGTACCCAGTCGATACACACAATGCTTTAACTTTATCAAGACTGTTAACTAAAATGGCCTTAGCACTGTCATAGTCATATGCATACTACCGAGGTGCCAGAGAAACAGAATTAAAAGGATTCGCTATATCATAAATGTCACCATACCCATTCAACATTCTCTTTTTAAACAGCCAATCCAATTTTATTTTATAGGAAATGATTTAACCACTACAGTGAAAGTAATGAAAGGAGCCTTTTTTAAAAAAATGAAATATAACTTATCTTATTATCTTGGACAAAATAAGAACATAAGCCAGGGTGAGGGTCTTTCAGAAAGGACAAGTCTCTGTTATCTCTGAGACAACTAAGTGTCCCACAGCTGATAGGGCTTCCAACACAGTGTGGCATCTTTGGGGAAAAAACCTGCCTCTGGGCATGTGAAGTGGATATCATTTGCAGTCAAAACTGTGATGCCCTGAGGACCGAAGATGCCCTGTAAATCTGGGGCAGAGGTAACCCAATTAATGTTGCAGTTGGTCTTTAACTCTGAAGTTCTTGTATGCAAACCAACTGGACTAGCAGTAGAATCTCCCTTCACTTCTGTTCATGGAGTATTGTCTTCCATGACGTTTTGAGTAATGCATTAGCTTACAGGGTCCAATGCAGACTGCCCTGCAATACATTACAGAAGATACAGTCTTTGGTTTTCTTACTGGGATATGGAAATCCACCTGTCACAACCAGGGATAAAAGACTGATGGGCAAATGCTTAGTGTTAAGAAGGTGAGAATCTCTGAGTACTTTCAAAGCTCAAGAATTTGCTTTCCTTATCAGAGATGAGCCTACAAAACCTATGCTGCATTTCCTAAGGCAAGATTAGGACAGAGCCCTAAAGATGGAGATACTACAGATATTACCAAAACAGGTTGAATTATGGCATACTTGAGGCCAAAACACACAAACTCATGCCTTCACAGCTAGACCTGGAGCTGGCTTCAGTTGTAAATAACATATGATTAACCTCTAACATATTCCACAAATGCCACAGGCTAAGTCACTTTTGATTGGTACAACAACAAGCTGTAGTTCTACATTGACTTAACAAACATAGCTGGTTTGAAAATATGTATCTGGTGATATCTTTTGGCCATTGATATCACTTCTTCATCCTTCAAGGTTTTGCTCTGAGTGTGTATTATTGTTAAACAGATGGCAGCCAATACCCTTCCTGATGTAGTACAAATTGTCTGGACATCTACTAGGAAATCCTGCTCTCCCATCTCCTTCTAATGACGCAAAGTGCAAATGTGAGGTTGTAGCCTGCAGCAGCTCTTTTTTCACTTAGGAAAGAAAGAACAGTGCAGTGTTGGCAAATCGTTATGGAGTTCTGGAGGGAATATGTAATTCATATTCCTCAATAAGGTTAAGCAGGTTATTAGCTCATCATAAGTGGAAATGAAACAATTTTCTTACAGAGAAAGTCCAATTTTCTCTGCTATTTTCTTTCTAAAGAGCATCCCAGGTACAATAGAATGAGAAAACTCATTGGTGCACACAGCCCTGTCTAATGGAAATCTGTCTGTTTATATCTGAACAGAGCGTTATGTTCCCTTTCTTCAGATCTAGAAATTCTTTTTTTAAAACAAAGCATACTTACAAAAAGGACAAGACAAGATCCGACTGTAATTCTATTGTATCCAGTCAGAGCCTCAACACAGTAACACGGCACAGTAGTGTACACTTAAACACATTTATGTTGTGAGGTCTAAAATGGGGTTATTTAGCCATACACTGAATGCTTTGTTAGCTGAGGCTACAGAGCTCCTTTTTTTTACCTCACTAGCTTCTTGGTTTGAGAATAGTTGCCAATAATGCCAAGCTAATGAAGGTGACCCCTGTAAAATCCCAGATTTATGGACCAAAGGTGGTGCAGTAGTCACAGAGACGCTCTATATCTTCACCAGCTGATCATGAAACTCACTGAATGACCTTAAGGCAGCCACACTTCCTCGGTCTGACCTACCTTACAAGCATGTTGTAAAAAACTGAAGGGGAGGTGAAAAGATGAGTAATAAATGTCATCAGTCAATAACAAGGAAGGGGGAAGGAAGTGTCTTGTTTATACGTCGGATCTAGAAGTGATGTAAGATATTCCAAACAATCTTAAACAGGCATTTGGATCTATTTATCTGCCTCTAACAACAGCTTGAACTGTGCCAGGATATGTAAAGAAGAACGCAGCCCTTCGGTGGTTTACTCTAAGTTGCACAATCACTTATACCTGGCCACTTTCTGGTGGGGAAATGAGATTTAGAGGGCAACAGTATCTCTCCCCTGAGCTACAAGAATCAGCACATGTCGATTTTTATTAGGAAGATGGATTTGAATTTGGAAATATTCAAAATTCACTTAATAATGCCATATTAGTTTCAAGTATATCAGAATAGAATATGAGAGTTCTGAATATCTTTAATAATAGTTCATATTCAGATAAAAACCAGATTATGCTGCTGATCACAAACATTCTACAAGGACATCACATTTGAAGAAGAAGAAGACAGTTCGTACTTCATAGTATTCAGCATCCCATTTACTCCTATAGATTATAAAACAGAATGCTAGAATTCTGCTTGCCAGCAAAATAAGTGGAAGTTTAATATATTTCTCAAACATCCTCGTTTCACTTAGAAACGAAACTGAAAAACACTCAAGCACCAAGGGCCATGGGGGCAGAGAACTCAGTGGGCTGGGGTGAGGACAAAACTTGTAGATGATGTTTGCCTGCATGCACCAATGAAATCTAGAAGCAGGAACAGACACCAGAAGGTTTGGGGTGTTTTCTTTTACATTGGCTCTTTCCGATTGAAAGATGGGCATAGCTCCTTATAAATCCTCTGAGCATTTGCTGGTGCAAGCCTACACTACAGCAGTTTTCTTTGTATCCTTTTATGAACCCTCAAAATACATTTATACTCTCCACATTTCTCTGTACATTGCTTATGTACTATAGATAAGAGTAGTAGATTAATAGATCAATAATTTATAAATCAATAGGGTAGCATTATATTAGGTTTGGTCCCCTTTTGGGGTATATCAGGAAAGAGAATAGGATATTCTTATATAAAAGCCAAACATGCTGCTTATATATCACCTCATAGTGTTTAAAGCATTCTCTGGATGGTTTGCAAGTGAACTACGCAGGTTGTGGATAGTCCTACCTCCCCCCCCCCCCAAAAAAAAATGCAAGCTGGGCACTCATTTTACTGACTTCAGAGGATCAAAGGCAGAGTGAACCTTGAGCTGGCTACCTAGGATTGCCCCAGGTAGTCAGCCGTAAACCCAGTTTTGTCTGCAGTACAGCAGGTTAACTACTGCACCACAAAGCTCAATGTGTGTGTGTGTGTGTGTGTGTGTGTGTGTGTGTGTGTGTGTGTGTGTGTGTGTGTGTGTGTGTGTGTGTGTGTGTGTGTGTGCATGCTTTAGCAGAATCAGATCCGGTTCTTTGGGTATAGTTTGGAAGCGGTATGAACTGTGGACATGGTAGAAGATGTAGACACTTGGAGGAAGGCCATGGGAATGCTGCCTGCACCCAGTGCAGTAGTTGCTCCTGAGAGAAGTAGGAGATAGAGAGGAAAAAGATTATTATGAGTCCCCTCCACCCAAAAACAATTTTTTTTAATCCAGCTGCCTTGATCAGCACTGAAACTATAAAAGAGCAGCAGGCAGCATACAGGGTGTGCGTGTGTGTCTGTCTGCCCAGGAGGTGGGACAGATACAAGTGAACCTCCAAGCGTGTTCCAGTGATGTCTTTAGGCATGCTAGCACAAGCTGTTAGGAAAGAGATTTATGAAGAGAACCAGAGAACTAAAGTCACTAAAGCCCAACTTAAGAGTGTTTATGTGATCTGAAATAGGCACTATGTAGCTTCATTTAAGAATGGGGTGCCATCACCGAAAAGGTCTTCTTTCAGGCAGACACAAAAAGGTCACTTCAAACAGGCACAAAAAGCAGTAATAAAGCCCACTGGAATAAAAGGATTTTGCACAGCTAGTTCTGTACTGACTTATGGCCCAAGGAAGTAAAACACAAATACTGTGATCTGTGCAAGCTTCCACTTGGGAATAAGTCGACGGAATGTAGTGGAACTGGCTTTCCAGTAAATGTAAATAAACAACAGAGAAAACCTTGTTATTTGTGGATCTAGTCTCAGATTTTTATAGCACTGAACTAAAAATGAAAATTCTGACATAATGAAAATAAAATAAGCAGAACAAGGAGAGATGTTTGAAGAAAAGAAACAAAGAACATATATCCGTTTTGCCATTAGGAGGAGAGCCTAATGATAAGTAGGAATGTTAATGCCACAGCCTCTTAGAAACTGGATGTGTGGTGTGTGGTGATCACAGCTTTCACAGATTCATACAATCCAGGCCTCTCTGCTCCACCTCACCCAAAGAAATGTTATGAGGAATTTCTTTGACATTTCACCATCTTTCTTTCCTTTTTTTCCTGGCAGAAATCTCAAGCTGCATATGATCCTTACCAGTCTTGGGTGGTAGTCTGGCAACTGCCTTGCACAGGATTCACACAGAAAGGGGAAATGAAGGCCACACCACACAGGGGCTGTGCCAATTCATTCCAACATGGCATTCATCTGGAAAGGTCAAAAGAAACACAAAGCTAAACAAACGGTTACAATTATTGTACAAAAGGGGAACGTTTGTGCCCAGGAGTCACCAGAAAGGGGCATAAATCTTTGGAGGATTTGGCAGTTTCCTGAATAGATCAATGGGCAAAAAGCAAGCAAGCAAGCCAAAAATAAAAACGAAACTGGTAGCTCATTTCATTGTTGGAAGCTAGGAAATCTTGCAGGGGGATAACCTTGTGAGACGTTTCAGCATGGGACACATAGAAAATCACCAATTTTGTAACGGCATGCCACATCTCTAGCATAAAGTCATATTTCTGTTTATCTGAAATCAAACTAGAATAAAGATTTGGACAGTTAGCTGTGCCACTCAGATTTTGTTAGAAATATATGTGAAAATGCATAGAAGGCCATTGCCCAGTAAACTGGCTAAATACATCGAGGGATTACAAATACAAACTATGACACCGGGGTGGGGGGAGATCCAACTCAGAATGGAGCTGGTTGCTGTTTCTGAACAGCAGCACCATTACCACCCCCAGATTGTAAGCGCAAACACCACAAATGGATATGCTATTATTCTGTATCCTGAATGTAAATGACAAAAATGATAAGTGATAAATATGAAAATCAATTTACCAAAAAAATGAACAGGGATGAGATGATATTTTGTCAAGTTGTTTCTTTCCCACAGTGAGTTACAACAAAACCCACACCAAGCATGAATGCCAAAGACAGCAGTTCCAGTCTTTAGTCAATGAAAAATTATTTGAGATAGTGATTGTACATAAAAGCATAAAGTAAAATATCACATACATATTGAATCTCCAGGAGGTTCAAACCTTTGGTTTCCTTTTGGGTGGAGACAGAACTTCAAATAGGAAGTTACCAGTAACATGATTACCTATAGCAAAGTACAGTAGGACCACGGTATCAGTTGGGATTAGTTCCAGGCCTTCCCATGGATAACGAAATCCGTGGATAAGAGAGAATGCCAAAAACCCCAAAACCGCTGTTTTGTGACAGTAGCTTGCCTTATGGCTGCTGAATTATTTATTTAATTTTTTCTTCTGCCAACCGTGGATAACTGAATCAGTGGTTAATGAATCAGTGGATATTGGGATGCTACTGTACTCTGTGCATTGTTGTCTGAAAATGCATTTTCAAAATCAAACACATGAATTGTCTCTCATTCAATGTAGTGAGAAAATGATATATTTTACAAGGTCTTTGTAGAGACATTTTGAGTAGAATTTGTCAAGGTTTATGCCACTCAGTAATTCAAACATGAAAATTAACATGGAATGTAACTGTACATAAAGCATGTCATAAAGTTATTTGTATCAGTAATAGACATGGGCACGACTTGACGAAACTTCTCATTTCCGTTTCCGTTCCTCGTTTCCGTTACGCAACGGAAACGGTAACGACAATTAAGCCGTCAGAACTCGAACTCGAACCAATAAAAGAAAAATTGGGTCTGATTTGTCATTGTTGTTCATGGCATCGCGGCGATCGCGCGATGCCAAGCGGCACAGAAAAAAAGTTTTTTAAAAAAACCCGATTCCCGGCCAAAAAAGCAGGCGAAAATATGCCTGCCTGAGTGAGGGCACCTACCAGTGGGGTGGTTTCTGGGCGGGGGGGTGGGTCCCCGGCCTCCCCCCCTCTCCTGTCCTGGGCTGCTCTGGTGGGGGACATCCTCGTCGTCTCACCATGCCATGCGGTGCGGGGGGATCCAAAATGGCGACCGCAATTTTTTTTTTTGAAATCGTGGTCCAAAAACCCACCAAAGCACCACACAGAAACATGAGAAAATTAGGTATTTTAACTGCCTGAATTTTTACAGTAGCAGCAGTGGGTTTTTCTTGCAATAAACGTCTGTCTCCAATCCCATTGATTTTATTTTATTTTATTTTTATTTTTTTACACCTGCGCAATGATGGGCTGGCCATGGGATGGGACCATGCAAATTTTTTGAGCCATTCCACCAATCGCATGGCCACTTGGCCAGGTTTTGACTGAGACTTCTGGGATGTGCCAGTCGGGCATAAAAAGCCAACTATAACCCTAGCCCTAACCCTAACCCTAACCCATACGTCAGTACACTGTCCTTCTTAGTGGGTCAGAGGCACCCAGAGGTGCAGCCCACTAACTCACCCTAACCTTACCCATAATAACCCTAAGCCTAGCCCTTGCCCTAACCCCAACCCTAAGCCAGATCTGTACTCGCATTGCACTACACGCAAGTACACTTCCCTTCTTAGTGAGCCAGAGGGCGCCCAGCAGAGGCATTCTTCTCTCACCTCGCTCACAGTCCAAAGTTCCAAAAAATTCCAAACCTGTACGCCAGTATGCTGTCCTTCTTAGTGAGCTAGAGGCACCCAAAAGAGAGGTGCCTCTGCCAGTGCCACTTGGTATGCAATGGCTACACGGTCATGTACCCTTCCTTTTCCCTTTGTAGGGGGCCAGAGGAGGCATCCAACCCAGAGAGGTGCCTCCAGGAGCCTGCTAAATGCCTTCCCTTCGTAGCGGGCCAGAGGAGGCACCCACCCCAGAGAGGTGCCTCCAGGAGCCCGCTACCCTACCCCCCTAAACCAGTACTAACAACAGATGACAAACAAAATGACAAATTTTTGAAAAATTTCGCGACAAACGGAAACGAGCCGAAACGGGCCGGCTCCGACACACGGCAACTCGAAACGTCATTTTTCCTGGTCGTGCCCATCTCTAATCAGTAACGTTACTGCTGAGAGGGTGGTCACTGTTTATAAGCTGTGGAGACAACAAACACATGCACACACACACACACACCAATCTTTCTCATGCTGTCTCACTGTTCAAAGGCTTGGGCAATGGGAGAGTAAATTGGCTGTATGGTACCAGAAAAATGGATGAGAGGATTCCAGAAAGGTTTATTCCATCAAAAGCAACAAAGAGGCTTGCAGCATTTAAATTCAATAGGCCATGCATTACACACAAGAGAAACTATGCAAGTGGCAAAGCACATTTTTTCCTGGCTTCCTGTTGCAGGTGCAGCCAATCTTGAGTCGGGTGACTGACCTGGATACTTAAAAGAACTGGTAGTGAAATTGTGAAAATCAACTCTTCAGCTGTCCCTATGCACACCACATTTTCCAAAGGAATCTTGGTCCTAGCCTTGTCAATTGCTGATGGATGTACAGAACATAAAAATCCTGTTCATTTCCCCTGTGCATGCAACAGCTCATTCCACACATGCTTGCCTTTTTCTTCTTTCTTTTCTTTTCTTTTCTCTTCTTTTCTTTTCTTTTTTTTGGCACTCTCACAAGGAGGCATTCATTAACCCCCTTGCATGCACAGAAGACCCACTGTCGTGTGAATGCAAGTTGGAGATCACACAGAGTGCTTTATCTGTGGAGCTGTTGCACTTTGCATTTCCAAATAAATTCCACTCTTAGTCTTTCAAATGGTTGTTTCGGATTGATGCTGCTGCTGCTTTCCTTACTGAGGAATCAACCAGCTTGATATTAGAAAGGTAGGGCAAGTGCTTTTAACAAACATTTTGAAAACTGGAATAACAGGAGAAGGGTTTTGTTCGACTCTCATCCCATCTGAGAAATGTCATTTTCACTTCCAATTTATGTCCAAAGCTGGTGGCCAAATTACACTTAGGACTCATTTCTACCATTGTCTCCACCCACCGCCCCAAGCCTGGAAATAAAGAGATGAGACACGTGTGGGGGATTTAAAATTGGACGACAATTCATTGATATTAATTTCTGCTATTGCTTCTGCTATCTCCTCCAAGGGGGAACCAGGCATTGAAAGTGGCTCTGTGGTATTTCTGGGTTATTGGAAGTGGGCAGCCCTCATCAATCACTTTCAGGCCTGTGTCATAAATCACCTGATCTGTCATATCTAATCTCATCATCTATTACTGAGAAGCGTTGAGGGCTGCCGATGTACTAGCTCCTATTTGTCTATGATTATCCTGAGGTCATTTAGCCACTTGTTCTGACCACCAATTGCGACCGGATTTCATTTTGTGGTAACCCCATTAACATAGAGAATGGGATGGGCAAAAATGTGCCACACTCATGGCCAATCAGAGAGGTGGCCAAAAGTTCCCATCTGGCCCTTACACAACCTGCTAATCTACTTCTCTTTTAGGGGAAGGGAGTGGGTGAGCGACCAGCAAACAAAGAGGCTGGTCATCTCCCAGCTAGACCTTAAATGGCGTCTGGACCCTGGGTCACATGGCAAGCAGTCAGCCCTGGCCCTGGCCAGTCTGGCTGGCAGGAGGGTCCGTTAGGACCACATGACCACTGGCTGAATGTTCCCATTGCAAGCGGGTAGACAAGGGAGCCCCTTCCAGCACAGGTCCGGTCAGAGCAACCATTCTTTCTGAATAATGCAGGAATGGTGGCAATTGTTTGGGCATGAATCCCAATCCCAAGTCCACATCTCTGGTATCAAGTTCCTAGTCCCAAACCCCAAGTTCGTGTCTGTATTAAAAGCCAACTTTTCCCCCCAGAGAAAAAGGAGGGGTGGGTGGATTCTAAGTTGCAAGTCAAGTCTGAGACATTGAAGATAAGCCCAAGATGAGTCAGTGGTGCAAGTTACGTCTGACTGCAACTCAGGTGCCCATCCCTGGTAAAGAGAGGATGCTTTGAGAACATGTTCCTATTGCAGTGTGACCAAACACTCCCATATGCAGCTTCTTTATCTCCTTATCTTTATCTCTTTCCGCTCGCTCTTGAAAACTGACCACCAAACCTGACACAGAAGATCAAGGAGAAGCCCTGTTAGGAAGTTTGATTGGAACAGTTCATCCCTTACTGATAACTTTTCTCCCTAATTTTTGGACAAAAGGGAGAATTAGCAGTGCCAGGCTACCATCGGAGAGTGTGTACTCAATGAAAACATCTGGCTTCAAAACTAAGATTCATTTCATTCTAGTGGAATCATAACTGGAAAGTGTGCCACACCCAGAAGCGTATGTGTGTACACAGCTACCTTTGACTGACCGACCAGCAGAAATTATTATAAGCAGTTTGCATGGCAAGAAGATGCAAGGTGACCAGTAAATAAAGTGTTTGTAATCAAACAGTTACCTTAAGTTCATGCTAAGGCTGTGTAAATGCCCCTGTGGAACAGTGAGCTGCCCTGGAAAAGCCACTTTTTAGAATGTGTGTAATAAAAGCAAAGTTAATTGGCACCACAAACAGCAGGGCCTTGAATGGCATTTAAGTTATTCTTTCTTAAATCTGCATTTAACAGTAATGTTAAATCTGTTTTTGAGTTTTTTCCCTTTTATCTGATGTTCACATGCACACATTTCAGGTTCAACTGAACAGCATGACAGTTTCTTGAATTACATCTCATCCCACTCAACACATGTTGTATCAGCTTTCCAAAAATGAGCAACTAGCAGTCTTGCTGTCTGGCAGTTTGAAAAGCACCAAGCAGGGTGTTAGCAAAACATCCAAATTGTTCAAGAGATGTTTAACCGTGTGGCTCGGAACAAATGGCAATTGGTCTTCTAAAAACTGTTTTTTAAAAATCCCCAAACTGGGAAAATCCAGATCCTCAACTACAACAGTTTGTGCTTAGAAAAAAAGCATCATTGCAGCCCAAATGTTGTTATCCAGAGTATACTACTTCTTTTCATCCCATGGCATGCTGAATATAGTACAAAATCTTATTAGTCTTAATAAGTTGCATTGGCTGGGGCGAAAACAGTACCCCAACAGCAAATACAATAGACATTTTTGTCAGCATTTTTATTATTATGAAAAATCAACTATGCCTGTAAAGTGACTGAATCTTGGGGACAGAGGTATAACAATGGAAAACATCTGGAGGACCACATATACATAGAGAACCATAAGTTTCTGCTGTAAAAACAAACGTAGTCTCCCCATGTATAAAGGGGAGACATTATTTTCATTAATGGGGCTTGCTGTGTTGTCTAAATGCTGACTAAAGATGGGGATGGATTAAAAAAAATCACATTTTCTCAGGAATTGGGTTGATTTGTCAATTCTTATTTATTATCATAAATGGAGGTCCCTAACATATATGAATTGATGAATTTTTTTAGCAGTTTTGGATTTATCAATTAGTTGGGCTATAAAATGGTCCCCATTTTCAGGGAAGCGTCCCCTGACTCTTCTCTAAAATGCCTCCAAGTTTGGGAAAGATTGGATTTCTGGTTTCTGAGTTAGGCACCCCCAAAGATGCTCCCAGAAAAGTTCCTCCCCTCCAACTACCTAAGGACCCTAAACCTGCAAAGAAGCTTCCTCTGACTCTCCTCTATAATCCCTCCAAGTCTGGTGAAGACTGCATTTTCTCCAACCTAGTGGCTAAAGGGTACTTTCCTAGGGGGCCACTTTGTGGGTGTATAACTTAGACGTCTGAAACCCAATCTTCAACAAACTTGGAGGAATTGTTTAAATGAATTGGGAGAAGCCTTTCTCCAATCAAGGTGTATCTAGGGGCCTGGGTGTCAATTTGCCACCCCGATGAATTACAAATTATGAATAATGACAAATCACAATTTTATTAATTTGTCCCAATCTTTAATACTGATTAACTGATCACTCTTAACCACAGTCAATGAAAGTACGACTAATTCAAGCTATAATTTATGGAGGTTTTTAAATACCGCATGGTTTAGCATCTCGCCTAAATGCAACCAGCCTGTAGCTTTCTGAGAAACTGAACATTTCTCTAGTTTCATAGTGATTTAATGAATGAAATCAATCCGCAGAAACCTATCCTGTCATTGAAAGTTTAATACTAACATTTAAAATGAACCATCACATCTGTGTTTACAGCGGTCATAGGTGAAAAGTGAAAACCATTTGTCAACATCTTTGGAAGATGATGGAGAAATGTTGAAACGCAGTCAAAGAAATTCTGATATGGTTGGGAGGCTGGCTAGAGAAAGATTGGTAATACAATACTTTTCCAGGCATCAGAAAGTTCTGGCACTTTTTGCACGTGGAAGGAGGGCCAGTATGAAGAGACAGCATCAGTGGGCACCTGCCAAGAACCGTAAATCAGCAAGGGACCAATTACTGGCTCCTCTCCCTGCTGCTTCTCTTTGCTGTTGCTGCCTATCATCTGTAATTCTGATGCCATCGTTTCCAGTGGTTGATAAGGTCTTGAAAATGTATAAGAAGAGTTTCAAAAGATGGTCTGCCATACATTATTAATAACATCTATGAACTTTCTTGCCACAGCTGCAAAAGGTAATTGAAACTACTTGAACCCAGACGAGATCTAAGTGGTATGGCTTGCCATTGTTGAGCGCACGAAAACTGGCAAAACCGTTCACTAAATAAATATTTCATTAAATGTTTGTTAATTTCCCTTGTAAGGAAATTAATGTATAACTAATCAGTTCTTCATGCATGCATTCATAAAGACATCAAGGGGCTGCTGGAATATGTGGACCTCATTCAGCTTGAGCAGAAGTAGGGTTCCTCCACAGCAGAACAAATTGGAACTGAACACTCCTGCAGACTGATTAGTGGTTTGGATTTGCAAAGGCACAGACATCCAAACATACATTTCTCAAAATTGATGCATTTCAACCCCAGGCCCTCCGAATAATTTTATCCTAGAATGTGGAGAGAGGAAGGAAAAGGAAGAATGCCATTTTGTGACTGTCAGCTTTAGCTTCTCATCAGAAAGGCCCATGACTTGGAAAGGCCTGGCGTAATATATCCCAGGACTGAAGCAATGTTTCACTAGTTTGCTTGCCCAACAGGAGCTGTTCTGGTGGTATCTATGGGATGCAGCATTCCCACTTTGAAAACGGTGCATGTTTGAGTCCTTCTGCTTCTGCCACTGGGTGAGCCATAACTTATCATAGACTACATACTGTTGCACATCCTGTGACTTTTATGCCAACCAAAGAGAAAATGAAGTCATGAACTGTTGCCTGACCCCCCCCCCCAAATAAAACACCCTGTCTTTGCATATTTTCTACAGGTTCCTTGCACAGTTCTGTTGGAAATACCATTTGAATACAAATTGTCCCTAAAGCCATTGTAGGAAGAAACAAATTATCCCCCTCCCAATCATTTAAACTGCTTCATCCAGCCAAATGGTGCATATATTCTTCTAACTTCTTCCAGGTTTCATAATTCATGTCACTTCTCTTCCATACATAGCAATTTGTTGTGGAAATCTAAGGGAAATCATTTCCTTTTCCCCCCTTTTTTTTCTTCTTGAAAATCCTCAAAGTGTAAAAATTGCTTGATAACAAAACCCCATGCATGTATTATTCAAAAACTTGGCAGACATGGTCGCCTCAAGCAATTCTGCCACCCAATAATAGAATAGAATAGAATAGAATAGAATAGAATAGAATAGAATAGAGTTTCCTCAATACAAATCAGAAGCCTATAATTATAAAAGCCATTGCAACTATTTGTCTGAATTACTACTGAAGTAATCCCCATAGTAGCATCACTATGATGTACTTGATAGACTAGGACTCAGGAGATTTGGGTTCAAATCCACAGTCACCCATGCAAACTCACTAGGGTAGCAGTGGTACAAACATTCCTTAACTATCTCACATACAGTACCTTGAAAACCATATTAGAGTCACCATAGTTTAGATGTAGCTTGGTGGCTGGTAACAAACCACTTATTGGTAAGGAGGATCCATGTCTGAAAATTTAACCCAGTTCTGACAAACAACAAATTTGTAGCCATAGCCATTTTATTGATTTCTATTGTTTCAGTGGGAGGTAGATAAACCTGGATGAAGGCGTTGATGTAGACTGGAAGTGAAGTAAGTGGTCTCAAAATTTGTTTAACCCCCCCCCCCCAAAAAAAAAGATTTGATTTAAACAAAATTGGGATCAGTGTTCAATATTCTGGTTGGTGCACATTCCTAATTTTCAGATTTGTTTTAGCTTATATTTACAGTACTTTATATTTGTATTCCTATATGTGTGGTTGTGTGCATGGTGCACAAGCAAACACATACTAGACAGCAAAAAAAAGTCATGATGTCTTCCCCCCCCCTTAAATCCTTTCAGATGTTGGTAGCTACCACATACATTTCATAATTCAGGGACTCTTAGGGCCTTTTCACATGACCCTTAAGATCCGCTGGCCACTTAAATTCGGACCAGAGATCTTAGGGGTTTGTCGCTGTTCCTGCATTCCCACCCCCTCCGCACTCCTGGCTGCTGGCTGCGTGAGGGGAGGGAGAAAAAAAGGAAGAAAAGAATGCCGCTCACCTCCGTTCTGCCATCTCACTTTGCTCCCGGCACTGCATTTAGATCTCTTAAAGGGGTGGGGGGGGCAAAAAAAGAACAAACAGAAGCAAGGAGAGCCCGGCACTCACTACGTTACATCCGCATCAGAAATTTTCACCCCCCGGAGAGCAGGTACTTGAAAAGTGCACTGGGACGCGCTTAGGTGGGCGTGGTCGCACTTAATTTTTTGTAAACTCCGGAGCTGGTGGGGAAACAATTTTAAGCTCCGGATCTGGGAGCCATTTGCCATGGAGTTTAGGGGTCATGTGAAAAGGCCCATACTTTCATTTGGAGTGAATTAATTCCTTTGTACAAGGTACCACTGTACTGGAGTACTGGAACAGCCTTTTGGTGGGTCTTCCTTCTGCTTCACTCTATCTTAGGTGGGTGTGGTCGCACTTAATTATCTGTAAACTCCGGAGCTGGTGGGGAAATAATTTTAAGCTCCGGAACTGGGAGCCATTTGCCGCAGAGTTTAGGGCTTGTGTGAAAAGGCCCTTTGTGGAAGACAGTTTTAAGCTTCCTTTTCTCTCTTTTCTAATGTGCATTTTTATGTGTTAGTTCATAAAACACACCATTGAGGTTCTGACCTAGGAAAGTCACCGCTTCCGTGGCCGCAGTAAAGGTGTCTAACCACCAGTAATGTGTTCTTCTGCGTATGTGCCAAAAGAAATGACAGCCAAGTGGAGGGTAGCTTGTAAAGAAATACTGTGACTCTAGATTTGTAGGGAGGTATTAAACCATTGTGTATATCCTGAGATGACCTTGAAGGTGAATATTTCTGAGAATTCATGCACCACAGAAGAGATCCAAGATAGATGTCAGCCTGTATCAAGTACATACAGAAGGTGTATAAAATACTTATATTGGATTAATCATAAATTGTGCATTTAATCTGGACTTTCCTCTTGCCAATTTTTCCTACCAGAGCCAAGGAAAAAACACTGCTCAATGTTCTAAGCTTTCCTTATTGTTCTGATTCCTTCAACTTAAACAGTTGAACAGACTGATGCACCTAATGTGACAAAATCTTGATCAACCTCCTAATTTACTCACAATTTGCATTATTTGTGACTTTCATCTCATTGAACAATGAATTCTTTCTGTGTGAGACTCTTTTTGTTCCTTTTTCCATTGATTTTCAAGGGCAGCATTACAGAAGAAATTGTCAATATCAGCTACAATGAAACTTTTCTGCTTGATATGCCATTCTTCCTAATTTTCCCCTTTAGTTAAATATCTGTAAAGATCCCATTGTCTGCCGAAATAACAAATTCACATACACATATGAGTGAGGGTACTTTACAACCTCACATTTGAGACAAAAAGTATCCAGCAGTCTTTGGTTCTTTATTCAAGGCAGAAGCAGCACAATACAGTTAATCAAATATAGCACAAATTTAGGAAATAATTTAGGTAAGCAAATCAAATAATTTGCCTAATAATGGACAATGTCAATATCACTAGAATATCAGGTTTCCAGTGGTACATGTTAAGGTATAGAATACACTGATATGGATGTGATGTTGCCTTTCTTTGCTGTGCTTCAAGTGAACTATCACAGTACATTTTCATTGCCTATTAAGTAGCTTCCAAACAACTCAGTCCTCTGTGTGAACAGAGGTGAGACACACCTTGATTTCTATCTCTCTTTATGGCACTATCCCATGACCACTTTAAACTGCTTCATACTCTAAGAAAATGCAGCTCCTAAAATCATGTCCCCAGGACCAGTGGTGTTTTTAAAAAACAAAGTGCAGCCACGCCCATTTTAGTGCAACCCAACGAGTTTTCCAAGTACCAGGTCAGGAGGTAGTACAAAATTTGTCACAGTTCTGATGCACCTTTTTTTAACCAGTAAAAATCCACTGGGACTCAGAAAAACCATTGTCTTCTGCCTCAGCAGCACCTCTGGGCAAGGAGAAGCGAGCAAAAGCCCACACACTGTGAGCCACTCGGCTTCGACACGGAGAACAGTTCCGGAATCAATCCAATCATGTGACGGATGGATGGGATGAGGGGGCCACCCCATGAAAAGCAAAATGGGGGGACATAAAAATACATATTCCTTAAGACGGCTGGCTTGTGAGCTGCCCACTGAGTTTTGCAGTGTCCCAGCTCTGCCACACCTTCCAAGCTGCTCAAGAGGCTGGGAGAGCGCATTGGCACACTCCATCCCCAGTGCTTTCCTTCATTCCTCGACTGCTGAGAAGCCAGAGCATGCCTTGCTTCACCAGAGCCAGAACCCACCACTGCCTTCAAGATTGTGTGTGTGTGTGTGTGTGTGTGCTTGTGTGAGAGAGACTCCATGCCCCCCACTGCTCCTCTTCCAGCAAGGAAAGCAGACAGCAAGAAGCGAAGGCAGCACAAGGGCGGCTATGCATAGCTATCTCCCAGCGTCCCACCTCTGCCATCTCCATCTCCACCACCTCCTTCTGCCCTTTGCACCTGCCCCCTTAGTGCTGGGCTCACTGCCATTGACCTTGCCTGCCCTCACTGGCATGGAGCGCAGGCTGCCGGCATTCCCCTCCTCTCAGCATGCCCCCCCCGCCCCGTGTGATCAACTTGACCTGTGGAGGGAGAGCTGAAGCAGGTGGCGGCAGCAGCTTGTTTTACCCATCTTGGAATGCCATTCGAATGAGGTTTGGGGGACAGAAACATGGAGGGGTTGTTAGGCCGCAGGGGAGGTGAAGGGCAGGCATGGTCTCTGGGTCCAGTGCCTTATGCCCTAGCTATGCTGAAGGGCCAGGGATGTCAGTGGATCAATAGAGGGGCAGGCTAGTGGGGGGCATTGTGCAGTCATAGGGACACAGGAACCACCTCTTAAACGATGTCAGCATTACCAGGGAAAAGCTGGTTTTTCTTTCTTGCAGTTTGAAGTGGTTTAAAGCGGTCCTGGGATAGTGCCCTTAGTAGGTTTCTTTCTTTCCACATTATAATCCTGGTGTTGACTGTTGGCAGTGATTTGTGTTGAGACAATGTTTTAAGGAATTAAGGGCTGACTTCCTCCCTGCATATCATGGTCTGAGCTTTCATCTTATATTGCTACATTTTGTAAAAAAAGAATGAGGGAAACATTAAAAGTACACTTTAATGTAGTATGTTGTAGCCTGACCTGACTGTCTGGTTCATTTTAATATTCTACTTCAAATGTACGAGTTAGTGAACAGTTACAACTAAATATTATGGAACATTGTCCTGTTGTTTGCTTTAACAAGAATATGCATCTACCACTGCTAAGTAGACACTGAATATATATTTTAGTTAATAGATGTTTATGTGCAAAATCTCAAGTAGCTGAGTGTAAAATGTTATTCATATTATTTGTGAAAACAACTTTCAGAAGGACACAGAAAAAGTTTAATAATACATTTAGTAGTTGTGCAAGTTCATCAGCAGATTAGAAATTAAAGTAATAATCATACAACTTCAAGTCTGAATTCTGAATCAGGGTTTTCCAGGCATACAGTATTCATACTTAGTTTACTATTTTCTTTTTCTGGAGGCACCATGACACTGTGCAGCTTGCCCATAAAAGCTGCCTGGACTCACAAGAGGCACCACGAAGAACTGAACTCTTAATTCAGCCAGATACCTAAACCTTAAGAATAATATTTTAAGAATAATATCTTAAGAATAAAAACAAATTCCTTTTAATGGTCATCTTTACTCCTCACAAAGGCTGCTTTTACACGACCCCTAAAATCCGATGCAAAGGGCTCCCAGATGCAGAGCTTAAAAATTGTTTTCCCACCAGCTGCGGACTTTAAAAAAATTAAGTACTACCACACCCACCTAAGCGCGCCCCAGCACATTTTACAAGTACCTGGTCTCCGGAGGTAAACATTTTTCTGATGCGGATTATAAAGCTGTGGATGCCAGGCTCTCCTTGCCTTCTGTTTGTTTTTGCTGTCCCCGCCACCCCTTTAACAGACAGGAATCCCTACGGGGCTGCTCCGACGGCAGACGGAGGTGAGCCTGCTTCCCCCCCCCCTCTCCCCCCCCCCTCACCGCAGACAGGAGCAATGGAGTGCAGAAGGGTGGGAACACAGGAAGCAGAACAAAACCCCATGATCTCTGGTCCGAATTTAAGTTGCCAGCAGATTTTAGAGGTCGTGTAAAAGTGCCCAAAGATTAGCAGTTCAGAAGTCTGGCATTTTAGGAAGGAAAGTATTGAGCAAACGATGCTCACATTCATGCATCGCTATGACTGATGCTATTTATTCACAGCTGAAGCAGGTAGTCTTTAGAGCTGACCTGCCAGGGAAAGTAACACTAACCTAAACGTACATCACCTCACAGAATTTAATTCCTGCTCTTCCTGCTAGATTAATTCTGGTGTTTGCTGGAAGGCATGTTCCAATTGGTGAGAAATCTCAGGCATTTCCCAAAAGATATCGCTAAATATATATGGAAGTATTAAAGTGTTAGACCAACCTGTTACACACAGGAGATTTGTGTCTGTAGATTAGGAGCATTTCTTTTTCTTGTTACCTTTCCTCTACCCCTTCATGCAGAAAAAAATCTGTGTTCTAACAGTTCAAGATTCTGAACTTTGATTGAAAAGATAACATGAAGTGTCTCAGGAACTGAGAATATTGCCTTTTATTTTCCTGAGAAATACCAATAGAATAGTGTTGACACATCAGAGCACAGCTAGCTATTTTTAAATGTACGGCAAGTAAAAGGCCAGTATGCTATTCAATATTTACACATATTGAACTCCAGCTGTGGAAGCTGCCAGATTGATCTGATGTGGTACTAGTTGTGTCCCTGGTCATGCACAAATGGCACCTTGTTCGGCTGATTGGAAGTGGTTGTGCATTTGGAGAATCTACATACTGGTCAAAATATTTTTTTTCCTAGCAAACCTGTTTAAACCCAGGAAAATTCACGTATCTGAAAATGAAGTGCACATTTGCAGCCAGGTAGTAATGTTGATAATAAAAACATAACAGAGAATACACAAATGTCCGAAGGAGCCCTAAATCTAAGCTGGCCCATTAATGCATCAATACAGCTGTGACTCACTGGCTGGTAAATCCTCCCATGTCTTCATCCCACCCAAAAGACAGACATACTTGTGTATATTTGCAGCCCAAATCTGTGGTGGTTCCTTCACATAAGCTCTGGTGACTTATAGGATTTCTGTGAGTGGAAATCGTGCCTTATTAGAACCTCTATTTGCAAAAAATCGAGGAAGCAATCTTAAAATTTCTGCCACTTTAAAGCCCCCTATGATGTCAACTGATAAGTTCTTATTAAAGGGAAGCAACCGCGACATCTGTTCTGCTGATTTTTCAAATCAGAAGAAAGGTAAAAAATACACATAAATATTTCTCCACATTTCAGAGACAGATACACATATTTATTTATTTATTTATTTTTATTTATTTATTTATTTATTTATTTATTTATTTATTTATATTTTTACAACTTATATGCCGCCCACTACCCAATGGAATTATGAAATAATTCTAAATTCTAAATTCTAATCATAATTCTAAATTATGTTTGTTAGGTTGCATGCCATGTATGGTAGCAAGCAACGTATGGCTCTTGAACAATATCTAGTCCTGCAGCAGTTAATCTGTGCCAGATATAGTGACAAACTGCTTTATAGCTTAAAGTAAGATCTGTCTAGATCAGAAGATGAACCTGAAACCTGGTATCCTATCACTCTTTGCTTCCGCTATTCACTTCTATCACTGGTTGAAAAATCTGCAGGCTCCTGGCTTGCTTTGGGTATAAAACACTATTATGGCTATGTGTCTACGCCTGTAATAGCTTTTGAGATTGCTTGATTTTTAAAAGACATCTTGTAGAAGATACTGTTCTAGATGCTTGGTTGTATAATTTGGAGCAGCTGAAACTTTATTATGCCATGCACATTCCCTTTTCTATACATTTCTTCATATTTTGGTTATTATTGACTTTGGTGTTGTGTGTTTGACAGTATCCTGCATATAAATAAAGCATTGTAGCAAATGCAGTTGGACTCATAGAATCATGCCATTGGAAGGGGCGTACAAGGCCTTGCATTTAACCCTCCGCTCAAGGCAGGAATGCAAATCATAGGCTTTCTGCCAGATGGTTGTCTGCATTTCGCTTGAAGGCCTCTAGCGTTGGATCACTCACCACCTCTCAAAGTAACTGGCTCCATTGCTTTCCATTAGAGATGGGCACGACTTGAAAAATTTTTTTTTCGAGTTGTCGTTAGTCGGGCCGGTCCCGTTTCGGGTCGTTTCCGGTTTTCGCGAAAATTCGCAAAAATTAGTCGGTTGGTTTTTTCATTTTTTCGTTGTCATTAGTACTGGTTTGGGGGGGGAGCGGGCTCCTGGAGGCACCTCTGTGGGGTGGGTGCCTCCTCTGGCCCGCTATAAAGGGAAAGTGGGCTCCTGGAGGCACCCGTGGGTGCCTCCTGCCACTAGGAAGGGGAAGCAGGCTCCAAGAGAGACCCCTCTACATGGGGGTCTCCCCTCCTCACCTGCTGCTGCTGCAAAATGCTATGCAATAGCCATATGGATATTGCATAACATAATGTGCAGACAGTGAGACCAGTGAGAGTGATAGTGTCATGCCCGCCCTGCACAAGGCTCTGGCACCACCATGTCTCACACAGAAGGGAATTGTACTTGCTGCGTGTAGTGCAATGCAAGCAATGGTTGTCCACTCCCACATGGCTGGCCACTCGGCCAGCCCATCATTGCGCACTGCGCAGGTGTAAATAAAATAAAATAAAATAAAATCAATGGAGGACAGAGGAGGAGAGGAGAGAAATTTTGTTGCAAGAAAAAACCCACTGCTACTGTGAAAAATCTGGCAGTTTATAAATTTTCGCGTGTTTCTGTTGTGCTTGTGTGTTTTTGGACCACGATTTCAAAAACAATATTGCGTTTGCCGCCCCATTTTGGATCCCCCGCCCGCACCGCATGGCATGGCGAAATGGCAACTCGAGTCCGGCTGCCCAGGACGGGGGGGAGGCGGGACCCCCCCTCCAGAAACCACCCCTCCAGTAGGTGCCCTGCGCCCTTAGTCAAGCAGGCATTTTTCCGCCTGCTTTTTTGGCCCGGGAATGGGTGGGGGGAGAGTTTAAATGTTTTTTCCTGTGCCGTCCGTGCCGCTTGCTTGCGCTTTAATTGCGGGCGGCCGGCGGCGAGACTGGGCTTTTTGCTGGCTGCGAGCCTGCGGCGAGTCCCACCAGAGCAGCCCAGGACGGGGGATGAGGGGGGAGGCCGGGGACCTCCAGAAACAACCCCTCTGGTAGGTGCCCTGAGGCACGGCAGGCATTTTTCCGCCTGCTTTTTGGCCGGGAACCGGTTTTTTTTTAACTTTTAAAAACTTTTTTTCTGTGCCGCGTGTGGCATCGCGCAATCGCGCGATGCAAGGAACGAGCACGACAAATCAGACCAAAATTGTTCGTTCGTCGGTTCGAGCTCGAAGTCTGGCGGAGTAATTCCCGTTACCGTTTCCGTAGAGTCACGGAACCGAGTAACGGAAACGGAAACGGGAATACCGCTAAGTCGTGCCCATCTCTACTTTCCATTGTTCAACACCTTCTCAGAGTAAGAATATAATATAATAGAGCTTTATTGTCATTATGCATATGCAAATGTATGCACAATGAAATTAGAGTGCTGTTCCACTACATACAAAACACATAAAACAAGGGACCATACAAAATACATAAAACATATAAAACACCATACAAGATATTAAAAACTCTTAAAAGCACTTACAAAATTTAAAACACTACTTGAAAACTGCTTAAGATATGCTAAAACTGTCGCATTTAACTAAGATACTGCTCTGGGATAAAAACTGTTCTTTAGTCTATTTGTCCTTGAGTCCTATATCTCCTGCCAGATGGCAACAGTTCAAAAAACTGGTGTCCAGAATGCAAAGGGTCTCTCAAAATTCTAGATGTCTTACTTAAGCATCTGGAGTAAAGGCCTTCATGGAAGTCTAGACCTATCATTTGAGATAAATCAAAGCTTTTTCGTTTTGTTTTTGAATTGTGAAAAAACAAGTGTTGCTGCAGAATATTTTTTTAAATGCCGGGCCCAATAAACCAATCACGGCCTATGTACATGTGTGACTCAAACATTCCTAGCTAGCTTATGGTGATCGTAACCAGGTGTGCAGTAGGGTCCAGGAACCTGGATGCTTCTCGGTCCCAAAGCTTTCTAAGGGATTTTCTTTTTCTCTTCCCCTTGGACTTCCTAATAAGCAAAACATCTTCAGTTTGTTTCCATAAAATTCCCTAGGCACAGTAAAGGATACTTGATGACATTCTTTTCTGGGCTCCATATCAGTAGATCTTACTTACTGCTGTGCAAGCAAATGATAAACATTAAATGGATTATTTGAGCATTGGCCATTAAGGGCCATTACTTGCCCTTTAAGAACAGAAAAGCAAACAGTGAAGGCTATGATGACCCTCATTTTGCAGAGGCAAATGAATGCAGGAAGCAATCATAGATGTCTCTCTCCTCCAAACTGCTTCTACAATATGGGATTCAGTTTGTTTTTATTGTTGTTCCTGTTGAATTCAAACTCTTACACTCCCTGGTTTCACATAATTGTGTACCATATCATAGAAAGCTCACTAATGCAGACATTTGAAACTGAGCTAAAATTGACAGAAGCAACAGATACTAAAATTATGCAGAGAATAATATTTTATTTATTTATTTATTTATTTATTTATTTATTTATTTATTTATTTGTTATATTTATATCCCGCTTATCTACTTGGTACTCTAAGCGGCTTACAAAAAGGCTGCAAAACCAGCAAAATACAATAAATAATCAGACAGACAAACCTATAAACACCCTAGACACTGTAAAACCAAATGACACCTCGACTAACGCGCGAATTGAGATGGCGGGGGAAGAGAAAAAAAAAAGGTTTTAACTATCGCCAAAGGCCTCACGAAAAAAGGTAGGTTTTCAGCGCCTTTCGGAAGGCCAGCAGGGACTCTGCAGAGCGCACTTCACTGGGGATGGAATTCCAGAGGCTGGGGGCCGCCACAGAGAAAGCCCGGGTCCGAGTGCTCGTCCTCCGGGCTTCCCGAGGGGTGGCGACCCGAAGCAAGTGCGCTCGCGCCTGCCGAACGGGACGGGCCGAAGTTGACCGCTGAGCGATACGCTCTGCCAGGTAGTCCGGTCCCAAGCCATGGAGGGTTTTATAAACTAAAACCAGGACCTTGAATCTAATCCGGGCTGCAACGGGCAACCAGTGCAAGCGGGCCAGGACTGGGGTGATGTGGTCGTAACGACGCACACCAGCCACCAGCCTGGCCGCCGCGTTCTGGACCCGCTGCAAGCGCCGGAGAAGATTCAAGGGCAACCCCATGTAGAGCGCGTTACAGTAGTCCAGCCTCGAGATCACCAGAGCTTGGACCACTGTTCTCAAGGAGTTCGCGTCGAGGTATGGGCGGATCTGGGCGATCCGACGGAGATGGAAATAGGCGGACCTGGTCACCGACGCCACCTGGTGCTCCATGGCAAGCGCCGGGTCCAGGAACACACCCAGATTCCGCACCCTCTCCGCGAGCTGGAGGGAGACTCCCCCCAGACAGGGAAGAGGGCCACCGTACCCCGACGGCGAGCTCCCGAAGAACATAACCTCCGTCTTCTCGGGGTTGAGCTTAAGCCTGTTCGCCCCGGTCCAGGCCAGTACGGCCTCCAGGCACCCGTCGAGAACTTCCACAGCTTCCACAGCAGAGGTGTTGAAGGAGAGATAGAGCTGCGTGTCATCAGCGTACTGATGACAGCAGACTCCAAAACTCCTGATGACCCCCGCCAACGGCCTTACGTAGATGTTAAACAGCATGGGGGACAGAGACGACCCCTGTGGAACCCCACAGGGGAGGATCCAAGGGGCCGATAACTCCCCCCCATGCTGCACGTACTGTGGCCGGCCCTCCAGGAAGGAACGGAGCCAACTGCGAGCAGTGCCTCCGATTCCGACCTCAGAGAGCCGGTCCAACAGGATACCGTGGTCGACGGTATCAAAGGCCGCTGACAGATCCAGGAGGACCAACAGGGAAGAGCAACCCCTGTCGGCCGCCCTGAGAAGGTCATCTTGCAGGGCGACCAAAGCTGTTTCGGTACCCCGGCGGGGCCTGAACCCGGACTGGCAAGGATCGAGGCACTGCCGATCCTCCAAGTATGACTGCAGCCGGACCGCCGCCACCCTCTCGATCACCTTGCCCATAAAGGGGACATTGGCGATAGGACGATAGTTTGTCAGATCATCCACCGCCAGGCCAGGTTTTTTCAGGATGGGCTTTACCACCGTCTCCTTCAGGCGAGAGGGAAAAACCCCCTCGCTGAACGAGGCGGTGGCGATGGCGGAAGCCCATTTGGCCATGGTCCCTCTGGCAGCTCTAATTAGCCAGGCAGGGCAAGGGTCGAAAGGAGTGGAGGCAGGCCGGCAATGCACCATAGCCTCGGAGACCTCGACAGCAGAAACAGGCCCAAGCGCATCCAACCGAGGCGACGAAGGCGGACCAGCAACTGGAGATGGCGGGACAGGACGACTGCAACCGGAGTCAAAACCAGCACGGATGGCCTCAATCTTAGTTCGAAAAAAGGCTGCGAATTGCTCACTACTGAACTCAGTAGGAGGAGGCCTGGCCAGACTAGGATTGCTGAGGTCCCGAACCACCCGGAAGAGCTCCGCCTGGCGGTTCGAGGCCTCAGCAATTCTCAGGGAGGTGAAAGATGTTCTAGCCTCCCTTATCGCGATGATATAGCGACTAGACTGGGCATCAACAGCAGCCTTACTCAACGCCGTGCGGGATTTCCTCCAGCTGCGCTCTAACCTCCTCCTAGCCTGCTTCATTGCCCTAAGCTCCCCCGTGAACCATGGGGAGGGCCGGGCTCGGCAGCGGAGGAGGCGCTTGGGGGCGATCTGGTCAATGGTGTGGATAGCTGTTTCATGCCAAAGGTTCGCCACACCCTCGGCCGGGTCGTCAGTCATTCCACCAGGAAGTCCCCCAAAGAGCTCAATGAACCGCTGAGGGTCCATGAGCCTCCGGGGCCGGGCCAAGATAGTGGGCCGATGGTCCCCGCGGGGAGGAGCCAAGATCGCCAGGGAAAATGAAAGCAGGTGATGGTCTGTCCATGACACAGGAAGGGAGACAAGGTCCCCCACCTCCAGACGCGAATCCCCCGACATGGAGGTAAACACCAGATCCAGGGTGTGACCAGATCTGTGGGTGGGGCATAAAACATGCTGGGACAGACCCATGAAAGCCATGGATTCCATGAACTCCAGAGCTGCACCAACAAGCCCACCATCCGCATGCATGTTGAGGTCTCCCGCAACCAATAGGCGCGGGGATCTCAACAATGCAGCGGAGATGAACTCTGTGAGCTCTGGGAGGGATTGTGCAGGGTTGCGGGGAGCTCGGTAGCCCAGCACAATGCCAAATCTGTCCCGCTGTCCCACCAACAGATGAAGTACCTCCAGCCCCTGGCTAACCAATGTCGAGGACCTGCTGACGTGTAAAGAGTCCCTGTAGACGATTGCGGCCCCTCCCCCCTTTTGACCCCCCAATCTTCCCACTCCCTCTACCAGGTACC
Organism: Phrynocephalus guinanensis; assembly: GCA_037367245.1. Classification (NCBI taxonomy): domain Eukaryota; kingdom Metazoa; phylum Chordata; class Lepidosauria; order Squamata; family Agamidae; genus Phrynocephalus; species Phrynocephalus guinanensis. The sequence continues at coordinate 73,212,606 of CM074739.1, forward strand.
CGGGCGGGCAAAGGAGAGAGAGGGAAGCCCCCCCCTCCATGCCCACCCAGGTCTCGGTGATGAATGCCAGGTCGGGCTTCCCATCCGCAATGGTATCATAGATGAGAGGGATCTTGTTATGAACCGACCTGGCATTCATCAGGATACAGGTACGGTTGGGGGCGCTGGTGGAATGACTCCCGGGCACGTGGCAGAGTGCCGAGGGGTCAGAACGAGGGACAGACACGAGTTGTCTGGCCCGAGTTCTTCTAGTCTGACATACCCAACGGCTACCAGCGTACCGCCCACGGCCCATCACCGTTGGTATATGAGCCCCTGCATTCATGGCGAGAGGGAAAAAAAAAAGGGAAAAAAATATATATAGGAAGTTACAACAACAGCAATATAAAAATATAAAAATTACAATAACAATGAAAATAACAAAACAATACAAGACAATAATGCACTAAAATTACAAATTGCAAACTACAAACAACAAATTAAAGGGCTGACCGCAGGGCAAATGGAGAGGGACAGGGGGGGACGCAAAGATGGTTCACAGGCAGTGAGTGAGCAGCGATAACTGGTATGGCAGCTGATGTCACGAGTGGGTAAATACAAGCACGAAGTGGGTCAGGCCATCAACTGTCGGTGGGCCGGCAGCGGCCTCTAGGCCTGGAAGGGCCCAAACACAGCAGCCGCGAGCTAACCCCGAGCCTTGGTAGATGGAAGGCCCACTGCCGCCAAACAGTCCAGTGTCCTTAGGAAGCAGCACGGAGGATAAGAAAATTAGATGAAAGGGGGAGCGGGATAAGCACCGCACCCCCTAGTCCACAGCAGTCAGAGAGAACCAACAGACAAAGGGAGAGAAAAAGGGAAGGGCAAGGGTGGAAGAGGGAACAGTCCCCCTCCATAGCCAAGGCGGGCCCCCACAAAAATTTAAAAGCAAACATAAATGAAAACATAAAAACAAGGCAGCAAAAATAAAAATAGAAAACGCAGCCGACACAACCCGCTGTTGCTGCCGCCCGCCATCTTGCAATTCATCCGGTCTAACAAGCCCTCCAAGGGGGCAGAAGCTGAAGGCTCTTCAAGAGCCGGGCACACCTCTCAGCCGACACAAACCCCAGGTGGAACAAAGGGAGGGAGAGGGTCCTCTGTGAAGAGTCCAGCCGATCTAAAAAGCCCTCCAAGGGAGCAGAAGCTGAAGGCTCTTCAAGGGCCAGGCACACCTCTCAGCCGACACAAACCCCAGGTGGAACAAAGGGAGGGAGAGGGTCCTCTGTGAAGAGTCCAGCCGGTCTAAAAAGCCCTCCAAGGGAGCAGAAGCTGAAGGCTCTTCAAGGGCCAGGCACACCTCTCAGCCGACACAGACCCCAGGTGGAACAAAGGGAGGGAGAGGGTCCTCTGTGAAGAGTCCAGCCGGTCTAAAAAGCCCTCCAAGGGAGCAGAAGCTGAAGGCTCTTCAAGGGCCGGGCACACCTCTCAGCCGACACAAACCCCAGGTGGAACAAAGGGAGGGAGAGGGTCCTCTGTGAAGAGTCCAGCCGGTCTAAAAAGCCCTCCAAGGGAGCAGAAGCTGAAGGCTCTTCAAGGGCCAGGCACACCTTTCAGCCGACACAGACCCCAGGTGGAACAAGGGGAGGGAGAGGGTCCTCTGTGAAGAGTCCAGCCGGTCTAAAAAGCCCTCCAAGGGAGCAGAAGCTGAAGGCTCTTCAAGGGCCAGGCACACCTCTCAGCCGACACAAACCCCAGGTGGAACAAAGGGAGGGAGAGGGTCATAAAGCAATAAGGCTGTCAGCCTTAATTTTGTGCAGGAAATTGGTGAAGGGGGGGGGAGGGACGTCCAGTGCCCAGCATTTTCCCCTGCCACTTCTCTGGGACATCCCTCAGTCTTCATGAGAGGCCCAGATAGATTTTACACAAGTGAGAGGTAACAATTGCCAAGATGAAGATGATAGATAGATAGATAGATAGATAGATAGATAGATAGATAGATAGATAGATAGATAGATAGATAGATAGATAGATAGATAGATAGATAGATAAGTGTTACATCTCTTGTATGAAAAGAAAACTCAGCTGAGGAACTGATACTACTCCAGCATAGTGGCATAATCAGATACATTTTTTGTGCTGAAGGTGGCCAAATATTTTATTTTCCTTTCTAATTATACTGTGCATGATGAAACAGGCTAAAACAGGTCCAATTTTTAAAAATAAGTAGAGATGGGCATGAAACATTTTTTGTTTTGTTTTTGTTTTTTGTTTCATTCCCCAATGAAACAAAAAAAAGACCCCATCAAAGAAAAATGAAACAAAATGAAATGGACATTTTCGTTTCACTTTATTTTGTTTTTTGTTTTCCTATAGGAATACATTGAAGCAATGAATTCCTATGGGGAAAAGCCTGTGGTCCCCCCTACCAATGGGCTTCCCATATGCCAGCTGGTCGGCAGGAAGGAAAAAAAAAACCCACCAACTGGCCTCCCCAGGGCTTCCCGCAGCTGGTTGGTGGAAGAAAAATAATAACAATAAAAAACTGCCAACCAGCCTCCCACATGCCAGCTGGTCGGCAGGAGAAAATAAATAAACAAAAACCAATGACCAGCTTCCCCAGGGCTTCCCACACACCAGCTCGTCAGCAGGAGAAAAAAAACTTTAAAACCCACTGACCAGTCAAGCCCCAACAGTGTTTAAAAAGGAGGGGGGGAATTAAAGATGAAACAAAACAACATACAAAACAATTATTTTTAAAATTCATTTCAAAATGGGGCAAAGAAACAAAAAATGAAATGAAACACCATTTTGGCATTTGGTGCCCATCTCAAAAAATAAGGTAAATCTACGCGAAGTGTAACCTCGTGGCCAAAATAGTGTTGATCATCCAGGGATGGGGAAGGTTTGATTCTTAGTAATTTTGGTGACTGGAAGTTTTGATAACCTTACAGTAAATATTAATTAGGTTTATTCTCTTTATCAAGGTACGGTAATCCCTCTAGGAGATGAGAAAAGATAACAAGGTTTATTTGAGTTAGGGGTAATATCTATGAACAATTTAATCTAATTTCTTTTCTAACTTTCCTCATTTCCTGTGGCCACAAATTTTCATAGAGAGAAAGATTACTTATAACTGGGGCAGGGAGCAGCTTTCCTCTGAAATTTCAGAAACACCTGTCTCACTCCATGAACTGCTGTACTTCTGTCTTGGAACAAAGGGAGAGAAAGATAGAGTCAGCAGAGAATGGCTAGAGTCCATAATAGAATTAGTTTTCCCATTGGATTACAAGTCTCAGGGTCTGCAACAAAAAGAAGTATTCTTAACCTTATTATGGAACAAGTTTGTTTATTGTTAAAAAGTACCAAGCACAGTCATTCAAAATTATAAAAACATTGATCTGTATTATCTAAAACATTCAAGTTTGAAGTTTGTTGTTACTACTGCTGCTATATTTATCTTCTTTCCCTTCATGGAGAATAAGACAGCATATGGAAGTCCTCCTGTTTTTGTCCTCTTAAAAGTCCAGTGAGTCAGGTGAATGTGAGAAATATTGCCTGTACTAAGGCCTCTTGGTCTTTTTGGTTGTCAAGTGATGATCTGAAATTGATCTCCTAACAAGTGAAGACCACTGTATAACTCTATACACGCATGAAAGCATCTCATCTAGAAACCTGAATGTTTGAAAAAGCTTAAATGCAATGGAGTAAATCCAGTTGTTAGTCCCAGCTGAATCAATGAGACTTGGAAAGGTGTGGTCTTAACAAGCCCTTCTCCTTCAATGGATCTACTGCACTCAGATTAGGATTTAATGTTGTCTTTCACCCAGTAAATTCTTAAGATAACAATACACATGTATTTGCTACATTTTTTATACAGAGAGTCCTTCAGAATGCAGTCACTAGAGATGGGCACGAAATGAATAAATTTTTTGTTTCGTTATTCGTTATCATTCCATCAGGCAACCCAATCAATAACAAACCACCTCCTCAAAGAAAAACGAACGAAATGAAATGGAGAATTTTGTTTCATTTCAGTTTGTTTTTCATTCCCAGTATCATCTCCTACCTGTGTGGGATGTCCTCCGGCCGCCGCTGCCACCACCACTCCCTGGGAGGGGGCTTCCTGCCACAAAAGAAGCAAAAAACCTACCAGGTCTACGCTACAGCTGATCACATGGCCAGTTATTTTAAAAAAAAATTAAAAAATCTGATCGGCCCCATCTCTAGCAGTCACATACAGGACAACTAAGGAATTCCTTTTGGAATAATATGAATAATTTGGAATTATTCATAGAGTAGCGGGGAATTTCCCTCAAAGTTCCAGTTGAGTGTCCCTGTTTGTTTTCCAATGACAAGAAACCTATGGTCTGGCCTGTCCTTTATCTACTTTTACCCCCTCAAATGGCTGATTCAAATGGCTGATGCATTGAATCAGCATGAGATGCAACCATGTTACTTTTCCATGGTGTGTTGATGGTAGAATCATTCCACGGCTCTTATGCAAAATGCTCATGGTATTGATTAGCATCACTGCCACCGTTGCTAGTAGAGATGGGCATGACTTAGCGGTATTCCCGTTTCCGTTTCCGTTACTCGTATCCGTTACTCTACGGAAACGGAAACGGGAATTACTCCGCTAGAATTCGAGCTCGAACCGACGAACGAACAATTTGTTCTGATTTGTCGTGCTCGTTACTTGCATTGCGGCGATCGCGCAATGCCAAGCGGCACAGAAAAAAAGTTTTTAAAAGTTTTTTAAAAAATGATTCCCGGCCCTAAAAGTAGGCAAAAACTGTCTGAGGGCACCTACCAGGCCAGAAGGGTGTTTTATTTTGGGGGGGTTCCCCGCCCCCCTCTCCTTGGCTATTGCTACTGCTGCGCTGCTGGTACCAGGCTGGGAGGGCGCATCCATTTGCCATGCAGTGTATGGGATCCAAAATGGCGACCGCAATATTTTTTTTGAAATCGTTGCCCAAAACCCCACCAAAGCACCACAGAAACATGCAAAAATTAGCTATTTTAAATGCTTGAATTTTTACAGTAGCAGCAGTGGGTTTTTCTTGCAAAAAAAGTCTCCGTTGATTTTATTTTATTTTATTTTATTTTATTTTATTTTATTTTATTTTTTTACACCTGCACATTCACAATGATGGGCTCGCCCATGGGAGTGGACCATGCAAATTTTCCACCAATCGCATGGCCACTTGGCCAGGTTGACCACAGAGACTTCTGGGATGTGCCAATCGGGCATAAACAGCCCACTAATCGTAGCCCAAACCCAAACCCGAACCCTAAGCCTAACCCATACGCCAGTACACTGTCCTTCTAAGTGGGTCAGAGAGGCACCCAGAGGTGCACCCCAATACTCACCCTAACCTCACCCGTAACTAGCCTAACCCTAGCCCTTGCACTAACCCGTCTTAACCCTAAGCCAGATCTACTTGCATTGCACTACATGCAAGTACGTGAGACACAGCGGGTGCAAAGAGTCTGCCAGTCCGTCACTTGTGGCTCTGGCTGACTCCTGCAGCTCCCTCCAGGAGCCCACTACCCCCCCAACCAGTACTAACGACAACGAAAAAACAAAAAAACGAACCGACTAATTTTTGCGAAATTTCGCGAAAAACGGAAACGAGCCGAAACGGACTGCCTCTGACACACGACAACTCGAAAACATCATTTTCCCTAGTCGTGCCCATCTCTAGTTGCTAGTAAAATGGAATCCCACCAGTTTTCTTCTTCTTCTTCTTCTTCTTCTTCTTCTTCTTCTTCTTCTTCTTCTTCTTCTTCTTCTTCTTCTTCTTCTTCTTCTTCTTCTTCTTCTTCTGGTGGAGAGCACTCAGAAGTGGTTTGCCATTCTCATCAACTGGGGCATTCCAGAACTATGCAGCTTGCCCAAGGACACACAGGCTAGCTGTCCTTGCAGGAGATGCAATGAGGAATAAACTTCCAAGCTGTGTCTTTGTAGCCAAATTCCTAAGCCACTGAGATATCCAGCCAGCCCCCTCAAACCTGAGCAATTCCTAGCTATCTTAGGTCAGTATAGACCAGTGGTTCTCAACCTGGGTGTCGGGACCCCTTTGGGGGTCAGACAACCATTTCACAGGGGTTGCCATGAGTCAGTGAAGAAAAAGGCATAAACAGCTGGGTCTGGAGGAGGAGGAGGAGGAAGGGCATGATAAGAATTGATAAGGATGAGAGAAGTCAAATAAGCATTATGTTATTAAAATATTAACATATCCCAACTGTGACTATTAGATGCACTTCTCTGAGAAAACAGGAAATCTCATTGAGCCATCTTCTCTGCAGCTAAGGGTCAACATGACCGGGAAGATGAATTGACGGGGGGGGGGGGGTGTCAGTTTGCTGACAGCAACATTTGGCGGTTAGCCAGGAATGAGGAACCAACTTGAATAAACTGGGTAAAAGGTCGGGTCATTCTTAGGTAAAATGGCTTTTGACGGCCAACTGGGTATGAGCTAAGAACACGTGCAAAGAACAGACACATGTAGGGGCAAGCAGGATACGTAAGTCTGAGGTCATTTAGAAGGGTATATAAATGATGAGAAGCCATTTGAGTTCTGTCCAGACCAGCAAGGCTTGATCTGTGGATAGATCAACCCAGGCAGCTCTGAATCATTAAGCTAAAAGGCTTAAGAATTCCTACTAATTCTATCTGTGTTCTGTGTAATACTTAATTGCTTCATATACTTTCTATATTTCTGTACCTATGTGAATGTCTAATAAACCCTTGCTATATAACTAACTCTCTGCATGGCAATTTTTAAGCAACCACTCCATTCTTATCAGGAGGAAAGAGTGAGTTACAGCTTGATAGGTTGGAGGGGATGTCAGTAAATGGCACTGGAGGCTGCAATTGGCTGAGGGTGCCTGTAGAGGGAAGCCATCTATGGCACCTGTGGCATTTGCCTGCCAAAGGGGGCTTGTGGCCTCTTCCCAGCAGGGTAAGGGGTCACCACAACATGAGGAAATGTATTAAAGGGTCGCGGTATGAGGAAGGTTGAGAACCACTAGTATAGATAGCAAGAATTTTCTGTATTTTCAAGTATGATTGTTCATTGTAACTTTCACCAAACCCATTGTAACCAGAAAAACAATGCCCATTTTTATCTGCAGCATACCTTGGTAAAGGGATTCGAGTCTTGTTTTGTAATTGGGGGCAGGGTAAATATAAGCCCTCCCTATCTTTCCCATTTGAATTAATGACTGAACCAAGATCAACAAATGAGAAGGAGCAATCAACTAAGAATTCTCCACACTTTGATTTTTCCACTTGTTCTCTTACTTAAAAGATGAAGGTTCCTCGGGTCAGAAAAGGGAACACAATCTTGGGAAAGAAGAATCTTGTCTTAAGACTTTTTGACAGTTTGATTTATCTATTTTATTGGAACAGCAGCAGGAATTGTTCTTTCTGTTTTTACTATCTGAACAATGAAGCCAATATTGAGAAGAAAAATCTTGGATCATATTAGCAGTTCCTTTCCAATCTCTAAGTGTCCTTGAAAATATTGGCCTAATTACAAAATTATTCTATGAATACTTCCAATCTGTTGTTTTGGTTATCATAGTCTTTCATGCATCTCTGAAGAGACTAGAGATGGGCACAACATGAAAAACAGCATGCTGTTTCATTGTTTTGTAAGATTATGATACATTACAAAATGAAACAAAACATAAGCAAACATTTTGTCAAATAATGAAACAAAGCCCCATTGTTTGTTTTAGAAATGAAATGTTCCATCTTCTCTTATCGGAACATACCAATACCATCCTAGGGAGTCAGGATAGTGGGCTGAAAATCGCAATCTGTGGGCAGAGAGGTGGGACCAAAGAATGGATGATGTACCAGTAAGATATAGTGGTCTGTCTGGGAAGCAATGGACTGTCAGATATATGAGTGTGGAGGATGATTTTATGGTGATTGGGAAAGATCCCATGCAAAAATCATATAAAAGCAAGAGGATACATTAAGATCCAGCTTCCTTTACCCATAAACCTCTTTTACTTAATTTAAAGAGAGTTTTAAAGTCATGAGCATAGCCACCAGCCAATCCTCTCTTTCTAGACAGATCACTGTATCTTACTGGTACATCATCCATTCCTAGGTCCCACCTCTCTGTACACAGACTGCAATTTCTAACTTGTCACCCTGACTCTTGAGCTATCAACAAAATTAGGGTGCTCTAGGACCCAGGGAAGCATTTTGTTTTATTATTATTATTTTAAAAATCAATAATGAAATGAAATGAAACGGCAAAGGAAATAAAATAAAACAAAATGAAATGCTATTTTTTTCTGTTTCGTGCCCATATCTAGAGGAAACTCTATAGACCAAATAGTTGTCAATCATTAGAGTAGAATTCTTGATCATTTCTTAGTTTATGTTATAAATGCACAATGTATTATAATCTGTCATTGTAATATGAGCAAGTGTGCTTACCCTCAAAATTTCATGTTAGTGTTTCCCAACAAGCAACATATATATTGTCATATAATAACAATTGGTTAACTATTCAAATTATACATGTGTTGTTCACTAGAGTTCTATAGTCCTTTGCAGTATTGTGAGTGCTGTAAGGTAGCACATGCTTTAGAATGGTTATTTCAGCATAGCTAGTGATAGAGATTCATATTTGACAAAAAAAGCTCTACAATCTCTTAGATGGAAAATATTATTTTTTAAAAAGTTATTACTTCACAGAAGGCCTTCCCCTTCTTCTCTTTATGCATCATGTCTCAGAGCATTAAAATCATAGTTTAAACTTGGCTAGTTTAATTTAATTTAATATAATTTAAACTAACAGCATACAGGAGTGGCTTAGTTCAGAATACTAACTGCGGTCTAAATGCTATGGTTAAACCAATCACTAGCAACTTTTAACTTCCTTCTTCTGGTTGTAGTCCTTGGAAGAGGGAGAAACAGAATGCTGACATCTGAAACTCCAGGAGGAGGTTTGCCTGCACAGCACTAAATGGTGGTTCAGTATTATTTCCAAACCAGGCTATGGTAATAGGAATGCCTGAAACAAATTCAGGTGCTATAGAATCAGTTATTATGAACATGCTTTCTGCATGTGATCAGCTTCAAGTCTTAAGAGAAGAGATTATTGTGCTTATGTAGACTCTATATTGAAACAAGATCCTTGAAAACATTGGGGTCTTGCCTACACAGAGAGCCTACACTTGAGCAGTAAGTTCTTCTCGTTAGTCTTGGCACTGAAGGCATGAAGAAAACAAGGAGGGCATGGGGCTGGATTCTTCCTTTTAAGTGTGTTGACAAGGCTAGGTTCTATAACAGAGTGGTTCCCAACCTTGGGTAACCTAGATGTTATTGGACTACAATTCCCAGAAGCCTTCACCATCAGTAATACTGACTGGGGTTTCTTGGAGTTGCATTCCAAGAAACCTGGCTTCTCCAAAGTTGGGAACCACTTCCATAATGCATCAACTGGGCTCAACAATTTCATGGAAGAGTAGTATACTGTATGTTGAATTTTGACCTCAGTATAAAAAATAAGGTGGAAAATCTTGGAACGGAGCCAAAATTGGAAAATTAGAAACAAAGTTACTGCTCACATATCTATGAAAATGTGTGACCGGTGTGGCAGGTAGACAATGATGATTTAAGGAAAATACCTTTCCAGCAGATGGTGTCATTTAATGAATAAGTGAATTGTCATAAAGCTAGTAATGAAGCTTGTCATTTTCTCACAAGGTTAAACAGTGCAACACTGCTGATTAGCGGCTTCTCTGCAGGTAAATTTCCCACATCCCTTTCTCCAATGTTGGAGGCTATTCTAGCAGTGATGGCTCAGAGACTGAAGGATGTTCTGGGTAACCTTTCAGAATATCTTTAAATTCCAGAATGTTTACATAAGTTTTTAAAAGCTGCAGTTCTTCAATTATCTGTGCAGTTTTGGAAGTGAAAAGTTCAAGCTTCTGTACTACATCCCCATTGCTGTCCCTCCATGGGAGAAAGAACCTGGCCAGTGCCTTATGGAAGCTGGACACAGTGTGGATCCAAGACTGAGACCATGAGGTTTAAGATCTACTGACAAATGCACGCTCCGCGGGTGGCTTGTCCACCTGCGGAGCGGATTTGCCCCTCGCGAGAATGGCGAGGGGCGAGACAGGGCTTCAACGTCTTGGGGAGGAGGGGGAGGAGCGCCCTATAAAGGGTGGCTCCTCCCCCCAGGTGCCAGCCAGTTTCTTTCCGGCGTTCGGTGGGGAAGACCTCCGAACGCCGGCTGCGCATCGGGCGCCACGAGGCGGGCGCCATCTTGAAGGCCGCAGCGGCAGCAGAAACAGTAGGGAGGCCCCGCTCCCTGGTCGGGGCCTAGCTGAAGCAGTTGGCTTGGCCCGGACCGGTGGGAGCGGGGCCCCTGCGGAGGTGTCTCCCCGCCGCGTGGCCTCGCGAGCGCCACGCGGACGGCGCCATGTGAGGCGCTGGAGCTTCAGCCCCTTCAGCGGGGCCCGACCAGCTCCCCACCGACCGCTGCTGCTGCGCTACCGCGCGGCACAGCTGATGGTCGGGGGAGCGCGGCAGCATTCCCAGCCTCTGCTGCTGCGCTACTGCGCAGAACAGCTGGGGGTCGGGGGAGCGCGGCAGCATTCCCGGCCTCTGCTGCTGCGCTACTGCGCAGAACAGCTGGGGGTCGGGGGAGCCTGGCCGCGCTGCCGCGGCTCCGTCCTGGCTGCACCGGGCCCCTTTGCTTCCTGCGTGCGGGCGGCGATGAGCCTCCGGGCGCCGGGAGCGGAGGACGACTGGCGGCGGGCGCCCTTTCGAGAGGCCCCATCGGTGGCGGAGCAGGACGTGGCGCGGCGGCGCTCCCCGGCCTGGGCCAGGCCGAAGCAGGCCAGTAGGGCCCGGGTGCACGGAGCAGACGCAGCACCGCGCGGAGCAGTGCGGCGGCAGTGGCGCCGCGAAGCGGGGCAGCTCGGCGAATCCCGGCTGAGGTGGGACGACGGAGCGGGGGAGAGGCCTCAGCCCTCCCCCACGGAGTGAGCGGGGCCGAGTGGTGCGGGCATCGCGGCGTGCAGCCGGCCTGGGGCTCCACCGTTAACCCTTCAGAGCGCGGGGGCGGGGGACCACCGGGGCGTACAGGGCCGGCGATGGGGTGGGGTGCCGGCCGGGCTGGGATGGACGCGCGCACTGGTGGGTGGGCTCCTCACCCCCACCCTTACCCATGGCGCGAAGGAGGGCCTGAGCCCCAACTGGGCCCCAGTCGAAGTCCCATCGGATTGGGGGAGCGGGGCCGCGGAGCTTGCTCCTCACCCCCCCACCCTTCACCCAGTCCGGACCACGGTCGTTTGATAGTGGAGTGGAATAAGGAATTCAGAGTTCCAAATATGTAATTATGTAATTTATCGGTGGGTCACACTGGGCCTAGAACTATTCCTTCAGTGGGCCGGTAGAGCCTGAGTGTATAATTTGCAACCCTTTCATTAATCAAACACATTTTAACTGGCCATTGGCTGGGTCATGGATTTCATCAGCTTTCCATGAATTATGTTAACCTTCTACACCTGACCCCCTCAGATGGCTTAGGGAACGCGTCTCCCATAATTCCAGGAAAAACGGACGACCTCGCTGGGAGGTTTCAGGTTTGCACCAGCCTTGAGCCAGTCCTGACAGTGAGCAGGACTCGACCTCCTGCAGTGGCGAAGGTTCATTGGTACATGTCACCCCGGGTCCTCGTCTCACCCCTGTAGGTTCCTAGCTGAGGTCTGCACTGTAGCTTATATGCCTGTTCAGGGGAACAGACTCTCTGTTTTTCAGTGATGGGCACCCATTCTTTATCAGAGTTCTTGGTCACGTTTAGGGACTATATGAAGGTCTGGGGGACTTTTGGAGAGCTGGGAACACAGAAGGTGACCACATTCGCTAACCTGCCTTAAAGCCCTATCTAAGGTCCGGTGTAAACACAATGTGGGCTTCTTAGATACTGCCTCATCAATCCAAACATTCTGCCTCTGTTCTTATCCTGTTGATTTCTTTACTTCGTAGTGTGTATACTGTTGTTCACTATAGGGACCCAAAAGGGCTTACAAAGCACTTTAAGACAACCTGAAAGCTTATTGGAAAACGGCAAACTGGTACAGGTGGCCAACTGCATAAGAACATGAGACGGGCCATGCTGGATTAGGCCTAAGGCCCACCTAGTCCAGCTTCCTGTATCTCTCAGTGGCCCCGCCGGATGCGTTTGGGGAGTGCGTGAAACTAGATATCGGGCCATTGATACCACTCCCCTGCACCTGGCCCTTAAAGTACCTTGGTGTTAAAGCCTGGAGATCACACATCTCCATCATGGGGCTGTGACCTGTGATGGACTTTCCTCCAGGAATCTGTCCAATCCCCCTTTTGAAGGGAGAGCCAGGTCGGACCGCACTAAAGGCCCACCTAATTCAGCTAGCACCTTCCTATATCTCACAGCAGCTCCGCCAGATGCATTTGGGAGGGCACGAGACTAGATAGCTGTCTCCTGCTGCCACCCCCCGGATTACGCATCCCCGTCATGGTTTGTAACCCGTGAGGGACCTTTCACCCAGGAATCTGTCCAACCCCCCTTCTGGAGGCATCTTGGCCAGACGCACTCGCCACATCCGGTGGCAGGGAGTTCCGTAGACCTACCATGCGCTGGGTGACAATCTGTTTGCTTTTGTCAGTTCTTACTCTCCCAACCCTCCAGCGGAGTGTATGTCCCCTAGTTCTGGTATTTTGGGAGGGAGAGAGGACCTGCCCTCTATTCATTTTACTCATGCTCCGAGGGGCCGTGCCCGAGCAGGACACAGGCCCAACCAGTCCAGCTTGCTATAGCGCACAAGTGGCCACGCCAGAGGCCGCCGGGAGCGCATGAGACTTGATACCGGTATCCTGATACCTCTCCCGTGCATCTGGCCCTTGGGGGACCCTGGATTCAACATCATGGTCCGAAGTAACCTGGTGGGAAGTGCCCGTGTTTCTCCGTCAAGTGAACGTGACAGCAGCGAGGCAGCCCCCCCCCATGGCAAGCCCAGCACAGGGCAAGGGTCGCAGGCGACGAGCGATGCCACCCCTTGGTACACGGGGAGGCTAGCCTTAAAGCGGGGGTGGACACCGGAGCCCAGCTGGGCCCAACTCTCTGGACAGGAGCGCGTCCCACATGTGCATGTCGGCGGGAGCAGTGGGAGGCCTTGATTCATGATACGCCGTCTCGTTTATAGGGCCCGAGCAGAGGAAAGTAGCCGGGGCCAGCCGCTGGGTCCAGCGCCCACGTCCGACCCCGCAGAATGAAGACGAGGAGGAAGTCCTGGCAGTGGAATCAGGGGAAGCCCCCAAGGCCGGCAACGGAGAGCACAGCACTCAGTGAGTTGGTGTGCACACACGACGCCGCGCCCACTATCGTTTGGCTTCGGCGGGGGGTAGTTTCCGGGCCGATAGTCGCCCGGCGCAGGGAGCAACCCAGGCGCCGCCTGCCCAGCTGCCTGCGGCCAGGCCTCCGGGAAGCGGATCCCATAGTGGATGCCCGGCTGGTGCTCCCACAGGTGGGGCTGAGACCGGCCCAAAAGACACTTTCCTGGGGGCGGCCCAAGACAGCACCAACCACCTCTGCTAGGATTCCCCCCAAGGGGGGCACCTGGCCTGTTGCCGGGCTGGTCGGTGAGCGGCCGTATGGCAGAGGTAATGGCACCATGGCCAGGGTTGGGGGGCAGCCCCGGGCTACCCTGGGGTAGCAGTGGCCGCCATGCCATATGGCGGCTACGCCTCCCTATTGGGGCACCATTGGCCCGGTCCACTAGGGAGAAAAGCTAGCGGGGGGCATTCATAAACATCCTCAGCTTGCTAGGGGTGGAGATCAAGGAATGGGGTGGGGAGGAACCACAAGTTAGGGAGCGCAGGCTCAGGAAATAGCCGCTCGCTCCTGGGCGATATAGCTGCCAGCATACTTGGATTTTATGTCTTGGACCTTGCAGGCCTACACATGGGGGGGCCCGGATGATGCTTAGGTCTCTCGGTATTATACGCAGGCTGGGAGGTATTTTCCTGGCCATACCTGGCTTCCGTACGACAGGGGATTTTGTCGCAGGGGGGGCACGGGGCCCCTACATCCGTTGCGAGGAACCGCTGCCACCCATTGGTGGCAGTGCTGGACCACAGTTAGGCTGATACTGCCCCTGGACGGGGCGGTGGGGGGGGCAAGGACAGCACCCCCAAGGAAGTCTGTGGGGGCCGTATCCGCGCCCCCTTCTAGGAGCCACCAGCATCATATCTGCGGGGTCCCCGATGGACTTGGTACCAAAATTAGCTTCAGGGCAGTCCCGGGGGCTCCATCACCCTCCCACCCCTGTGGGATATCCATCAAGGAAGGATAGCGCAGGAGCATCGCACAGTCCGGGACACGTCTTTTGAGGCAGTCAAGCGCATGGTACGCACCTGCGGTGGTGGTGGGGGACTGCGAAATACGACATTGAGTCTGCCTCCGTTCGCTCCCCACTCCCTGGAGGACTTCGAAGGGTTAGGGTTCCGATTCCAGGGCCGGTTCTATGCCGGCTGGGCCCTCACAGGGGCAGGAGTACACGGCCTTTCGGGACGCACAGGGCCTGGACTAGCGTTCCCCCCTGCCCACGGGGCACCTTCGGCAATTTTTGGTCTACCTGCTTCACAGGGGCTGGCCGCAAGCTCCTTGAAGGGGTAGTTGTCCGCCAACGTGGCAGCGGGGGGCCGGGAGTTGTCCCCATTTGCCAGCCTGGTGGGGGGCCTCGCCATCTTGGACAGATGCGTGCGGCCGTTGCCGGCACTTTAACGTGTTATTCTGTTTCCCCAGGAGCAGAAGGCTGCCCACGGCGGGCAAGAATGAGTGTGGTGGGTCACAGTTCCAGGTACCAGGCCGGGAACGGCGCACGGAGTACACACGGGCAACCTGCAGTGGTGGGGAACGAGGGGAGCGGGGTGCCTGGAGTGCCCGGAATAGCTACGGCTGCGGCCAGGGGCATCTACACAGACGTTCCCTTGACTCGCTGGGGGAGAGAGGATTTGACCAGGCAAATTGGTGAGTCCCTAAGTCTCATATTGGGGCGACCTGGCGCCTGAGAGGGACCGGTTCACGGCCTGCAGGGTGCTCTGGGTAGTGATGACTCTTCGCCAGGTTGGGAGAGCTAACTGTGACCCACACAAAACGGACCCACTCCTGAAGAGGGGGTAAACCAAGTGGTTGGTCGGGGGGTCTGCCGGGTTTGTGGGGCAGTTATGGGCCACCCGGAGATCGATGGACGCAGGACGGAGCCATGTGGGCCGGACAGTGCATGCCTGACGGACACGGGCACTGAGTAGTCCCTGCTGGAGGGGAGGAGGGGCCAGGCTATGGAAGTGGTTATTTAATGGGTGACCGGGGCCATAGCAAGGCTAGGCCCTCGGCAGTGGCGGCTAAAAGCTGATGGAGGGCACCGGCGAGCATAGAATTAACAGCCGAACACAAACCTCCTCATCCACAGCACCGCGGGCCAAGAGGTCTCGGTGCTGGGGGTGGGAGAGAGGAAACGCCTCCCTGCCCTGGGAATCTCCCAGATGGGTGACAGAAGGGGCACGGAGGATCAAATAAAGGAACCGGCCTGGGTGCTGCTGTAGGAAGACTGCACCACCTGGGGGTTAGTGGCTCGCCCGATGCGGCCCGGTTGGAGGGGTCCCGGGAGACCCCGGGGTTCCAACCAAGCTATGGATGCCTGGCCCCTCCTGTTGTTGTTGATGATGTTTGGATATATGTGTTAATAAAGTGTGGCCCATTTACCCCCAACATACTGTCTCGCCTGGTCATTTCGAGTGGGGGGGCAATGCACGCTCCGCGGGTGGCTTGTCCGCCTGTGGAGCGGATTTGCCCCTCGCGAGAATGGCGAGGGGCGAGACAGGGCTTCAACGTCTTGGGGAGGAGGGGGAGGAGCGCCCTATAAAGGGTGGCTCCTCCCCCCAGGTGCCAGCCAGTTTCTTTCCGGCGTTCGGTGGGGAAGACCTCCGAACGCCGGCTGCGCATCGGGCGCCACGAGGCGGGCGCCATCTTGAAGGCCGCAGCGGCGGCAGAAACAGTAGGGAGGCCCCGCTCCCTGGTCGGGGCCTAGCTGAAGCAGTTCCCCACCCACCCTCCGCGTTAGGGCTAGTGTGAGTCTGACTGGTCGCCATGTTTTGGGGCCGGATAGGAATTTTTGACCCGCTCTCTGGATTGGCTATTGAGGGCGGGGATTTTTCGCCTATCCCACACTGGTTCATTGGAGTAACAGTTTGAGTCAAGTACACACCGGTCACACTATGGCGGCTAAAAGCTGATGGAGGGCACCGGTGAGCATAGAATTAACAGCCGAACACAAACCTCCTCATCCACAGCACCGCGGGCCAAGAGGTCTCGGTGCTGGGGGTGGGAGAGAGGAAACGCCTCCCTGCCCTGGGAATCTCCCAGATGGGTGACAGAAGGGGCACGGAGGATCAAATAAAGGAACCGGCCTGGGTGCTGCTGTAGGAAGACTGCACCACCTGGGGGTTAGTGGCTCGCCCGATGCGGCCCGGTTGGAGGGGTCCCGGGAGACCCCGGGGTTCCAACCAAGCTATGGATGCCTGGCCCCTCCTGTTGTTGTTGATGATGTTTGGATATATGTGTTAATAAAGTGTGGCCCATTTACCCCCAACATACTGTCTCGCCTGGTCATTTCGAGTGGGGGGGCAATGTGGGTGAGGCATCAGGCTGTTGCATGACAAATGGGGAGAGTTTCTGAGAAAGGCTTACACCCTGAACAGTGTATAAAATGCATAGTCTAGTGCAGTACAACTCCCACAGTCCTTCATCACTGGCAATCTAGGCTTGGAATTCTGGGAGTTGTGGTCCAAAATATCTGGAGTCCTGAACACCACCACTGGCATAGTTTGTCTAATCTTCAGGGTTGTCAAGTACCTGAGCATTAGTGATAGGCAGTCATGGCCTGGAATGTGGCTCACTCCCAAATGATCAGCTGCCCCAGTATAGACTTTAAAAAATATCCAGAGAAGGGTTGTCCACCACTCTTCAAGGCAGTCAATCCCATTGCCAAATGGCGCTCATTGTTAGGAAGATGGAACCCTTCTGTTAGACACCTCATTGAGAGGAGGGACCTCATTGAGCCTTGCTGGGGTATATGTTATCCCAGTTTTGGTTGCATTGATTATTTCTATAACAACTTTAGATCTCAAAAAAACCCACTGTGTTACAATTATCAGATTAATAAAAATCCCACAGTGAATATTTTTTCTGGCTGTACAGGAGAACTAGAGACAATAGAAATAAGTGACTGGGTCCCTTACTAGAATAAGAGTTTTAAGTTGAAATAGATGGGTGTGTGCCTGTGGGTTTTTGCATTGGGTCCCACTTATCCCTAGAAGCTGTTCCTCAAATTCTCAGGAACAGGATTTGGCTCTCCAGCTGAGAGAATTCACCAGACTTTGATGTATGGAACATGGAGGGCTGCAAACCTTGGAGAGTCTTCAAAAATGCCTTGCTACTTACAAGAATTCAGCAGTGGGGTGGAATAGAACTATTCCGTAGTATGTCCAGTTGGAAGAGTGACTAAGCAAAAGTCACCTTGTGAGTCTCTTATCTTGCTAAAGCCTGGGACCTGGGTCACAAAGACCCTCAACCTGACACTTCCACAGTAACACTATGCTGGCTCTCTAATACAGTATGTCATATTGCCCTGAATAACAAAGCAGTAGAAAGTGATGATGAGCAGCTAACCTCATTGTAGGACTGTGCATTGTTCTAGATATTTCATAGAAAGTCCTTGTAGATCTGTTATGTGAGATATGGAGCAAATATGTTTTTTGCAGTTCAAGAGAACAGGACTGGAAATAATTGATTCCATTTACAAAAAATGAAGTTTTGTCTAAAAGTTAGAAAGAATTTCCATTCTTTCAATAATGGGACTGACTACCTTGAAGGGTGGTAGTCTCTGCTTTGGAGATTTTTAAGCTGAGCTCGATTGCCACCTGTCATGCATACTTTAAATGTGGACTTAATGGCATGGGCCTGGACTCAATGACACTTGGGCTCTCACTGTGGCTATATAATTTGATGGTTCTATGATCTGATCCAGAAAAAAGATGAGTTAATTCAATTTATTTTATTCCAAAGTTCTTTCCTGTATTAACAGAAAACACTTGATCAATATAATAGTTTTTTAAAATGCAATCAATGTGGCATATGTAATAGTCATATATAGGAGTCTCAGAGCAATTTTCAAACTTTTACAATACAGGACTGTCTTCAGTATTCAATGTTTATGATCCCTGAAACTACCTAAAGTGTTTTGACATACTGACATTTTACTGTGTACTCTAGTCATTCTCCACAGGGGCCATATGGCCCACTGGAGGGCCATGGCACATTTAAAGGGGGACACATAATGGAAACACTTCTTCACAAACCACGTTATAAGGTTTGCTATATGACACCATCCCAATTCAGCCTACATTTCTTTCATATTGCATTTATGACCATGGGGGAGGGAGAGCTTCTGAATGGCAGGTGAGCCTATTCCTAAGAAAGCAGGTATATGGTTGCCACTAGAGATGGGCACGACTTAGCGGTATTCCCGTTTCCGTTTCCGTTACTCGTATCCGTTACTCTACGGAAACGGTAACGGGAATTACTCCGCCAGAATTCGAGCTCGAACTGACGAACGAACAATTTGGTCTGATTTGTCGTGCTCGTTACTTGCACGCGGCGATCGCGCAATGCCAAGCGGCACAGAAAAAAAGTTTTTAAAAGTTAAAAAAAAACCGATTCCCGGTCCAAAATGGCGACCGCAATATTTTTTTTTTGAAATCCTTGCCCAAAACCCCACCAAAGCACCACAGAAACATGCGAAAGTTACCTATTTTAAATGCTTGTTTTTTTACAGTAGCAGCAGTGGGTTTGTCTTGCCAAAATACGTCTCCGTTGATTTTATTTTATTTTTTTCTTAATTTATTTTTTTACACCTGCGCAATGATGGGCTGGCCATGGGACGGGACCATGCAAATTTTCGGAGCCATTCCACCAATCGCATGGACAGGTTTTGACTGACACTTCTGGATGTGCCAGAGGGCATAAAAAGCCGAGGCAGTTCCAGTCCGTCACAGTCTGGGCTTGGATCTTGTGGAGGGTGGTCAGGGCTGGATTGCTGCGCTCAGTCTAGTTTCGATTTCGCGGTCGCGGTCTCGGTCTCGCTAGGCAGGGAGGGAATTGAATTGATTTTAATTCGCAAAACATAATAATTTCTTTTATTCCCTGTGGGGAATAGCAACACAGTGTTTATTCTTTTTTGTTTTCTGCATTTTTGAGGAAGACTTCCGTTTTTTATTTGCTTATATTTGCCTCAAGGGGGAGGGAAGATTTGAGTGGGAGCGGTAGGGGAGGGGAGGTGCTGCGGATTTATTTTGAAAATATATTATTTTACACTACCATACCATTTCTTTTGTATCCCAATTTCCCACCAAGTTCATTTACTTGGCCAAGGTCCTTTTACCCTGCGCCTACAGCTTTTTTGCTGCTGTTGCGATTGGGGTTTTGGAAGGGAATCCAGCAACCCTATCCTACCCTAGTAGCAGCTTATAGTTTTATTCCATTTATTTTCTATTCTACAGTTTATTAGCAAGTGGCAAGCAACAGCCAAGGTCCAGTACTAGTGCTTAGAAGGGGAGGTTGGAGGCTGTGGATTAAATTATTTTAAATATTATACAGAGTACAGACTGAGTAGGCAGAGTCTCCCTCGCCAACCAGTGCACTCAAATTTCTCAAACACATTTGTTGGCAACAAGGCTAGGACACCTTCCTCTATAGAACATTTTACAATTTCATTTTACTTAACACTTAAGATATTCTTTCACTTGTCCAACACCTCATTCATTTTTTGCAGTCAGGCACTCAAACAAACATTTGTTGAAGGGCAGGCACCCAGCCACCTCTATAGAACTTTTTCTTGTGTTTCACACTGAAGGGGGGTACTGATTTGAACAGCGTTCGTACTACAGCACCACCCAAGAGTTTGTCAGAAAGTGCCATGTGGTGCATCGCAGGCAGTGTGGTGCCAGACCAGACTCAAGGTGATTGGCCTCCTCCGCAACTCAGTCCTCTGGGCTGCAAGACACTGTGACCCAAGGCCAGTGGCATTTAAATTCCTGTCATGCCATTCAGCTCCATCCTTTTTATACTGGAGCTGGCAATGAGCCTGCCGCACTCTGGCTCTGTGCTGTGATGCTCTCATACTCTGCCTTGTGGCCTGGCCGGAGTGGCCGCCCTTACTCTGGCCTTATGGACGCGTCGACCAGAGATAGTCCTCCTCCTTGTATAGCCTAGTGGGCTGGGCTGTGGGCTGTAAAACTTAAGTCAGAGCAACCCAGAGCCCTATCCCATTCCCATCCCTACCAAAACTATTCCTGGCTGTAGCTACTAGCTAGGTACGTAGCTTAACAACCTCAGGCTCTAACTGCTAATGTTTTTGTTGACCATGACCAAAAGCAGGGTTGCATTGGCTTTGGCTTTATTGCTTGTCCTTTAAGTGTGTGTGACTTTGACTGTGAATGTGAAGTGAAGGCAGAAGGACCTTGGTGATGGGGGGCCAATTTGAGAGGAGTAGAGTAGTAGACCCCTCATCCAGATTTGGGGAGGAACGGAATGTCTGTTTCTCCTGCTGCCTCTGAGAGAGGTGGAGGGGAGATGGGATGGATTCAAAACCAAACAACAAAAAAGTACAACAAACAGGCACGTCAGCCAGACCAAGTAGGGTGGCTGGCTGGTTCAGCATCAGCATATTCAGCACAGCAGACCAAGAGAAAAAAAAAGAAATGCAAATTTGTTTCTGCCCCACTTTGTTTGCTTAGGATGCACTAGCCTTGTTGTGCAGCAGCAAGTCCATCACCCAGGCAGGTTTAAACTGTATTTCGCCTGCTCATTTGCGGGACCTGCGCCCACCCACCAGTGAGCCCGCGCGCCCGCTTGCCCGCGCGCCCGCCCGTGCGCTAGCCACTCCCCCTGCCGCTGCCGCTGCCACCGCCCACGCATGTACCCCCGCGCCACCGCCGCCCGCGCTGCGCCCGCAAGCCGCAAGTCTCGGTCGGACGTCAAAATGTGAATTTTCGCGAAAAATGGAGACGACCCGAAACGGAACCGGCCTGACTAACGACAACTCGAAAAAAATTTTTTCCAAGTCGTGCCCATCTCTAGTTGCCACCATATTCTTACACATTAGAGTTGTTTGTTCATGCTGATAATATTTGGTTTCAACTTTACAACAGGCAGATATATTGATGTACAAGTGGCATATTTAAACACACACACACACACACACACACACACACACACACACACACACACAAGCTGCCTAGATGCCCTAAGCACATCCGATCTCACCTGATTTCGGAAGCTAAGCAGGGTCGGCCCTGGTTAGTACTTGGATGGGAGACCACCAGGGAATACCAGGTGTTGTAGGCGCCTGGAGTAGGAACTGGCAAACCACTCCAGTATTCCTGCCAAGAAAACTTCAAGGGCACGGAGTCACAAAGAGTCAGTCACGACTGTAACGACACAACACACACACACACACACACACACACACACACACACACACACACACACACACACACACACACACACACACACACGGTTTGCACTGACAGGGCTCAGTAGAACCTGTCCCTCCTTTCCTGGAGACACACATCTCTCTGTCTGTCTGTCTGTCTGTCTGTCTGTCTGTCTGTCTGTCTGTCTGTCTGTCTCTCTCTCTCTCTCTCTCTCTCTCTCTCTCTCTGTGTGTGTGTGTGTGTGTGTGTGTGTGTTGTGTGTGTGTGTGTGTGTGTGTGTGTGTGTGTGAGAGAGAGAGAGAGAGAGAGAGAGAGAGAGAGAGAGAGAGAGAGAGAGAGAGAGAGAGAGTCATTAATTGGACATGGAAATAATTCTGGTAAAATGTGGTATAGCATAATCCATGTTTTGGATTAATAAATCAACAATTTTCCTCCACATTTCAAAATGTGAAGACTGAATTGAAAAACTTTAAAAATCCTATTACCAGAGAACAAAAGTAGTATTACAAAGAAGAATCACTGAAATCTTAATTACTTCTGAATGTATTGTTCATGAAGAAAGAAGACCATATTCACGATAAATACCCTTTTGGCTTTAAATGACTGTAATTCTGTTATATAACAGAGCAGTGTACTATAACAGAAAGCAGGAGAAAAAAATCCATTTTAAAAGGAGGGCAAAGAGAGGCACTGTAGAGAAAGAATAAAATCACCCTGGAAGTACAAGATGTGGATCACCTTAAATGTTATAAATTATAATTTTCCTACACATTTAAATGCTTCTAAATATATCATATAATTATAAATTATGAAAATCTTAATTAGTGTTTGGTTACCATTGGTGACAAATTAATATACAGTTTGTGATAAGGAATGAAAGAAGGAAGGAAGGTTATTCACAAGGTACCATATGAAAAACTTCTCAATGCAAGCTTTACTGGGGGCTTCAGCTGTCATTTCTCATTTGATATTAGCTCACTCAATTGCACTGATTTACATTCCCCCTTTCCTCAGTTCCATCCACTGACCATCTTTTTAAGTTATGGGTACTGAATGATATATGAAAGATCTATCATCGTGCTGCTCCATCATGGAAGTAATCAGCAGCTTCCAGCTCAGCCCTACAGTCACCATGAACTCATAAAAAATTCAGCTGAAATCCTGTTGCTTTGAATACTAAGTCCCAGTAAAATAAGGACATTGAGTCAGTGAGGATACAATGAGTCAACTCTTCCATAGGTTCTTTGGCTTATGAAGCCAGACTGCCAACAAAGTAAAATGGAGTTAAATCCAGGATACTGTAAGCTTGCCTGTTCTTGAGGAGTAGCCCACTGTGAACAGTATGTCTATGAAGATTCTCAATCATCCAGGTGAGTTTATCTGGAAGTTGAGTCATGGCGACTGGACTTCTTTTCCTTGAGAGATTGAAATATTTCACTGCAAAATGTTTCCATCTCTCAAGGAAAAGAAACCCAGTTGCCAACACTCAACTTCCAGACTGTGAACAGTAGTTGCACACAACAAGCAGATTTCGGAAATGCTTTCTGATAACGCTTTTGCTGTGCTGCTCTGAATTATTACGCAATTCATGTGGCCAAAGGACCAAATACTTTAGACCGTTCAGAAGTGTTAAGAATTGTGCTGACAACTGGCAATGTGATCAAAACGGTTTATGGGGCAGGAGAAAATTAGAGTGATATATATTTCAAACCATCTATGAACAATTCATTTTCAACCGTAGAAGCAAAGAGAATTAATGCATTACAATGTCTGAGAGCACACTTTCACTGCATAACCCATGGATATTAATCATATTTTAAAAAATCATCAGGCAATCCTAAATTTCCAATCTGAAATGGATTGGAAGGTTGCGTTTAATCATGAAACACCTGCATGATTCATGAAAGAAAGATACTTTATTTCTTCCTCTCTTATCCAAATCTCTCTGACTATTTCCCCCTCCTGCAACAATGTGGAATGAGTTCAGAAATTCCTTCCAAGAACCTCATCAAAAGTTTCCCCATTTTGAGCTATAGCTATCTTCTTCCACCAATCTCAAAAATTATTTAGGAGCCTTTTATCACTAAAGGACAGGCAGGGCCGGCGCATCCATTAAGGTGAACTAGGCAGTTGCCTAGGGTGCCAAAATGAACAGGGGGTGCGAAAATGAACAGGGGGTGCTGCCCAGCCTGCTGCCCCCCTGCCGCCCCCCGCTGCCCCTGCCCGGCCCCTCCTGCTGCTGCCGCCCCTGACCCCCCCTGCCGCCGCCGCTGCCCGACCCCCCTGCTGCCGCTGCCCAACCCCCTGCCGCTGCCCAACCCCCCTGCTGCCACCCCGACCCCCCGACCCTCACCTAGGGCGTGAAAAACTCTAGCGCCGGCCCTGAGGACAGGGATGTTGGGAAGTCTTTGTGACCAAGACCCAAGTCCAAGTAAGAGTCTTTGCTACCAAGCCCTGACTCTAAGTACAAGTCTTCAACACCAAGTCCTGAGTCCCAAGCCCCAAGGCAAAGGCCTGATTAAAAGCTCCCTCCTCCAAAATAAGCAATTGGAGGGGTGAGTGGTTTCTGACTTGCCAATCAAGCCTGAGTCCATTCACCAGTGTGACTTGTCCCACTTGACAGCAAGTCCCCCATGACTTGAGTCACCCATCCCTGCTGAAGGATAGGAAAACATATATTCCACAAATCTTAAAATGAATTTTAAAAGGGACTAAATCAATACCTACTGACATTATGAGACCTCATCTAGTAATGGCCCTAGAGGATAATTATAAATCTGATAAATAAGCAAATGTATCTGTACCAGTGACATAGTTTCCTTACACATTTTATGCTGCAGGTTTCATTCCTGTGGAGTTTGATGTCCTGAATTTTGGAATCCATTGGTATTACATATATTTGAAATATATTTGCAATATTTATATGTCACAAAGATATGTCTTTACTGAATTCTTAGTGGCAGATGCTTAGGAGGTTGGAACCATATTATTCATTTTATAGGTATCCCTTTTGTTATATTAACAAGACCTACTATATATTGCTCATATTTTTAATTTTAAACTAAATTTTATTTAAAAATACATAGATTCAGTATTTAATATTAAAATGAAGATATGTTATACAAAGTGCATTTGAATCACAAGATCAGCAATGGCTAAAATAAACAATTTTGATGCACATAGGAGGTGATTGTTGTTCCTTGGGAAAATAAATATTTTCATAATAATTCACACTAGAGATGGGCAGAAAACAGAAAATGAAATGCTGTTTCATCATTGTGTTATATAACAAAA
This sequence comes from Phrynocephalus guinanensis, assembly GCA_037367245.1. NCBI lineage: Eukaryota > Metazoa > Chordata > Lepidosauria > Squamata > Agamidae > Phrynocephalus > Phrynocephalus guinanensis. Next base: position 73,237,453 of record CM074739.1, read on the forward strand.
TGGTAGGATGTGTTTCATTATGAAATGAAATGAAGCAAAACACATTTTTCCTCTAGGAATGAAACAATTTGTCCTACAGCAGTGATGGCGAACTTTTTAGAGACTAAGTGCCCAAACTGCAATTAAAAACTCACTAATTTTTCGCAGTGCCAATACAAGTGGCTGTGAAGGGGCAATGTCAGGTGTCATAGGTTCACCAAGTCACCTGTACCATAGGTTCACCAACATTGTCCTAGAGCAGGCATGTCCAAAGTCAGGCCCGGGGGCCAAATGCAGCCCTTTTCAAATTGAGTGGCCCGCAACCTCTTCTCCCTGCTGGCTCAGTTTGTCACACATCCCCGCTAGCTGGTCCCTCCTCATTCTGGATGGAGATGTCAGCTTGCACTTTTACAGTTTGCCTTCCCTCCCTTGCTTCCATCTATCATCCCAGCCACCTGCCCAGCCTACTGGCCCCTGTCTCCATTACTGCAGCGTCCTCCCCACCACCTTGCATGTCCTAGAGCAGGCATGTCCAAAGTCCAGCCGGGGGGGCAAATGCGGCTGAATGGTCAGCCCCAGCAAAAAGTTTGGATACCCCTGTCCTAGAGGAACCAAAATCACAGGGTAGCTTCTTTGGACTCTTCTCTATAAGCCCCTAAAATTTGGAGAAGTTTGGGGTTCAGGGGGCTGAATTATTCAACTCCAAATAGGTTCCCCCTAGGAAAAATCATTTCTAATTGAGTCAGAAGCTGCTAATAGCCACCCCACAGGTGAGCAATTAGCAGCTTCCTGACTCAATTAGAAATGATTTTTCCCTTAGAGGGGAGCCCCTTTGAAGTTTAATAACTTAGCCCCCTGAACCCCAAAACTCTTCAAATTTCAGAGGCTTACATGGATGAGTCCAGATGAGTCCAAATAAGCTACCCTGCAGTTTTAGTGCCTTTAGGACCCAGGGGAGCCATTAACAAATCATTTCATTTCATTTCATTTTGTTCCAAAACTACTTTAAAAATTCTACACTAAAGAAACAAAACGAAACTACTAAAGAAATGAAACAAAATGCTATATTTTCATTTCCTGCCCATCTCTAATTCACACAACATCTTTTCAGATTCTAAACTGGTCTTGTGAAGGTCCCATGAAAACAGATTTGCTATTGATAAATATAAACAAAACAGTGACCATGTCTACAGAAGTCGGTCTTTCTTTTCTGTTCATTTTGCTCCTCTCATTTTGCATGCTAGTCTTTCATTCAGTAAAACTGACCATGCAAGTTTATATCAGAAAACCATTAAAATTACTTGTCCATATTACTCATTTTTATGTCAAAGAACTTTTACATCCAGTCGTAAGAATTGATTGTTTATTGTCTTATGCTTAACCCCATCACAGAATCATAAAATGTCTTCTTTGGGCCTTTTTACACGACCCCTAAACTCCGCCGCAAATGGCTCCCAGCTCCAGAGCTTAAAATTGTTTACCCACCAGCTCTAGAGTTTACTGAAAATTAAGTGCAACCACGCCCACCTAAGTGCATCCCAGCGCACTTTTCTTGTACCTGCTCTCCAAGGGTGAAAAATCTTGATGCGGATGTGCCGGGCTCTCCTCGCTTCTTTTTGTTGTTGTTTTTTGCCTCCCGCCCCTTTAAGAGAAGGAACCAGGAAGTGACGGGGCTCCCGGCAGCTTCCACCGGCACCGGGAGGTAAGCCTTTATTCTTTTGTCCCTTTTTTTCTCCCTCCCCTCACGCAGACAGGAGCAAGGAAGTGCGGAGGGGTGGGGATGCACGAAGAGCGACAAACCCCGAAGATCTCTGGTCCGAATTTAAGTGAACAGCGGATCTTACGGGTCATGTAAAAGCGCCCTATACATGTGTTTACTTGAATCTTCTGCCCCTAGTCTATGGATGGCTCAGAGCACCATGTTTCTAAATATGGACAAAGAGTATTTATCTTTTAAATCCAGCTCAATGGGGCGGGTTGGGGCGGGGGAGGAACAATGTGTATGTAGCCTGTATAATTAAATTGCAAACCAATCAGAAGGCTCTTTAAGTGCAATGAGAGAGTATATATTCAACACACTTTGTTTTTTTTGCTTTGTTCAAACACTTTTAAACACCTACTGTACATTAATCAACCAATATTTCATAACCCTTAAATGAAATGCCCAAGTTGTTACAAGTAACAGTAAGGTCTTGTCAGTTCAATGCCTCTTATAGCCTTTGCCCTGATGTAGTATCAGGTTACTATGAGAGACCAGCTGATGAAAATATATCAACAGCCTTGTAACAGTTACATTAGCTGTCAATATAGTTCCAAGAAAAATAGAAAGTACTGCTGCTTATCCTTAAATCTGCTCTTGGCTTGAGAACAATTGACTTGAAGGATTGCTTTCAGCCATAAACAAAACATGAGAGGAAGTGCCCTCAGGTGGCATTTTCCAGTGCAGTACCAGCTTAGTTCTGATTTTGACATTTAAGGCCCATCCAGACAGGCATACTAATTGGAATGCTTTTGGTGTGGTTTGGTTCAAATCAGATTAAAGCATCCACACATGTTTGACTTGGAGCACTCCATCCTACCTCTTTTTAGAGCTACCCCATTCCTTCCTGGCAAAGCAGGTGTGCTTCTGCTTTTTGGTACAATTCAGCACACTCCTAATTATTGCATTGTGCAGCCTGTGCAGGTGGTTAGACTGCACCCAAAAGGAGTTGTGGTCGGAGTTATCTCAGGCGACAACTCTATGATCTGTTTTAGTGAGTTGTTTTATTTGAACAGGTGATGGAACCCTCCTCCTTTATTTTCATTTTCTCTACCACTTTGTTTTTTAAAATATTTTCCCTAGATACACTGAATATTGCCCACCCACACGGAATGACGAGACCGGGCAGTAAGATGGGGTGAAACTGGGCCACACTTTATTAACACAACTTTAAAACAACAACAACAGTAACAAGGAGGGGCCTGGCTTCAGCAATCGTGGTTGGACCCCCGGGGTCATATCTGACCCCTCCAACCGGGCAGCATTGGGCGAGTTTTGACCCCCAGGTAGCGCGGTCAGCCGACGACACCATCCAGGCTGGTCCGCTACTTACCATCCCTGCATCTCCTTATAATAAAGCTGGGTTATCCCCAGTGCAGGGAGGCGTCTCGTACCCCAACCCAGGCCCTGTGACCTCCCGATCGGCAGTGCCTGGGCTAAAGAGTACCTGGGGACAGAGTTTAAACATCTCACCGCTGCCCTCCATCCGCTTTAGCCGCCAGTGTGACCAAAATTCCAATGTGGCTTTACCTAATGCCCAGGTACCAGTGTGGGATAGGCGAAAAATCCCCGCTCTCCTCGGCCAATCTAGAGTGCAGGTCAAAAATTCCTATCCGGCCCCCGAAGGCGACCAGCAACGCTCACACTAGTCCTTAAAGGGAGGGCGGGCGGGGAACGCTCCTGAAGACTGCTGACGGGAGGGGTCGGAGCAGCCCCTTTTAAAGGGCGCTCCTCCCCCCTCCCCTCTGGACGCCTGTTGGCGTCCTGCCTGTCCCGCCCCCCATGCGGGCAGGCAAACACGCTCCGCGGGCGGAGGGTCCACCCGCGGAGCGACCATATTATGCATACCATGCTAGGTAGATACTGTATTGCTGTTTCACTATGTTACTTACTGTACATAATAATACTGCAATAAAAAAGAGGAAAGTCAGTGTGGCCCACTGAATGACAGCTGTGGGAAAGGTGAGGAAAGGGAATATGTGGGCCCTCCATCTCCCAAATTCATTGACAGACGACAGCATCTTTCCCTCACCCACCAACATTTTTGGCTTAGTGTTTGCCCTGTTTTTTATTTGCCTTCTGAGGTTCAGCTCCCACAAGGTAGTACAGCCCCAGCACAGCTGCAGCTGACCCCTGGCTGAGGAGAAAGACAGAGGAAAGGTGGGGTTACCTCCCTTCTCTCTCCCAATAAAGAAGTTTTGAGTGTGACAGGATTTGTTTATATAAAAAACCGCACCAAAATTAAAATAGTTGTTACGAAAGCTACAAGAAACCTAGATCTACATCCTTTTGAGTTTTTCATTTTTTGCCACAATTATTTTCTTGGCCTTTCTCTCAAAACTTTCTATTATTTTTAAAGCAAATCAAAACAAAACTGACCAACTTGTTTTGAAATCATATTTATCTGCCAACAAAAGATTTTCTTATTGGAACTGTCATCCCCATTTCTTGTATAAATGTTGGACTGAAACTAAGGATGGGAGTGTAAACAAGTTCAACCATTGATTTTTTCTAAAATACTACAAACAGCTAAAGGAAACATGAGTCACACAAATACTGCACTGATGCCAAAAGCAGTTAATTGATGTTCACAAACACTTACCACAACTTATGAAGCATTCAGGCAGTACATGGGAAGATTCTTAGAGTTACCTGTAAAAACAGAGTTCATATATTCAGTATTGTCATGGCTAGATCTGGTTAATCTCTATGTTACAACACAATTATCAAAATGCTCATTATTATTGGACAGAAGAAGCTGATATTTGTGTAGAAGGTATTTTGATATAGAAACCAACACCATGCCACGGAAAATCCACCGGTACAAAAGAATATTCTTCTCCTTCCTCCATAATTCTCTATGGCATCCAAAACAACAACAACAACAACAACAACAACAACAACAACAACAACAACAACAACAACAACAACACAGTTTTATAGGGTCTTCTAGTGTTCCAGAGCCAACTTAAGGGGTACACAAGGGGTTCTTCAAGAAGTGCTGGGTTGTGCCCCTCTAAATTTTGTTAACAGTGATAAGTGCAAAGTTCTACACCTCGATAAATAAACCAAGCACACAATTACAAGATGAGTGATACCTGACTCCATAATACTACATGCAAGAAGGATTTTGGAATTGTCATAGATCAACTAGTTGAGTATGAGCCTGCATTGTGATGGGGCTGCAAAAAGGTATATTCTAATTTTGCCTGCATTAACAGAAGTATAGCTTCCAAATCCTGTGAAGTACTCTCTCCCTCTCTCTCTCTCTCTCTCTCTCTCTCTCTCTCTCTCTCTCTCTCTCTCTCTCTCTCTGTGTGTGTGTGTGTGTGTGTGTGTGTGCTGTGCCATTAAAGTCATGACCGACTCTTCATGACCCCATGTCCATGGAGTTTTCTTGGCAGGAATACTGGAGTGGTTTGCCAGTTCCTACTCCAGGTGCCTACAGCACTTGGTATTCCCTGGTGGTCTCCCATCCAAGGACTAACTAGGGCTGACCCTGCTTAGCTTCTGAAATCAGGGGAGATCAGATGTGCTTAGCCTCTATTGAGCACTGTTTTGGCTTCGCTTTGAGCACTGGGACAGTTCACAGGATGGCAAAAAAGGATGATGCAGGGAACAGACAAAAGAATATATTTTTTTTACCCAGCGTATTGCTAGTCTATGGAACTCCGTGCCACAGGATGTGGTGATGTCACCTGGCCTGGATTGGACAGATTCCTGGAGGAAACGTCCATCACAGGTTACAAACCATGATGGAGATGTGTAATCTCCAGTCTTAAAACCGGGGTACTTCAAGGGCCAGATGCAGGGGAGTGCTATCAGATATCTAGTCTCGTGTGCTCCCAGACGCATCTGGTGGGGCCACAGTGAGATACAGGAAGCTGGACAAGATGGGCCTTTGGCCTGATACAGCAGGGCTCTTCTTATGTTCTTATCTTCTTATGACAGGAAACAAAGCCCTGTGAAAAAAAGATTGAAATAATTCGGCATGTTTATCCTTGAGGGAAAAAAAGATTGAGGGAAGTCTTGCATGGCAGTATCTTCTTCTGTTTGCTTCTCCAACAGTACTTGTGTGACGAATGTCTAGGAATGTCCACACTATAAAAAGACTGCATTAATGTTTATCTAGTTGGTAGTCAGTTATGCACAGAAAATAGCTAAGATCAACTGGCTCTTGCCAGACCACTGCATTTTTAAATAGTGACTGTAAGATTTTTAAATGTGCCCATTGTTCTTATGTCATTTGATTTGGAATGCTGTAGATATGTAAGAATTGTTTTCATGAAAGTTATTTTGTATTTTAGACTTTCTGCTACTTATGCTTAAAAAAATTGCTTTTATACAGGACATTTGGTCAACATGTCCACTTATACAGTTTCTTCTGAAATACTTCAAGTCCAATTTTACTTGAAAAATGACAGCGATAGCTTGTGATTAAACTGGGAGCTTCCCCCAGATTTTGATGTGAAGTGCCCCCCAGCCCAGTCCATGAACTGTCCCTGGATTTAAGAGGCAGAGTTAAGCAGAAAGTAAATCACACTAAATATAATGGAAGTTGATTTAGAGCATGCATGTCCAAACTTCGGCCCTCCTGATGTTTTGGACCACAACTCCCAGAATTCCAAGCCTATATTTCCAATGGCAAAGGACCGTGGGAGTTGTGGTCCAAAACATCTGGAGGGCCAAAGTTTGGACATGCCTGGTTTAGAGGAAAGAACTAAAACCAGGGAAATGGCAGTTTGTCCTGGTTCATAGTTTGTCAAAGTTCATGAACCACACTCATGAATCACGAATCCTTTCCCCTTATGACCCACAAATTCATTTGTTGGTTCATTGCCTCCACCTTTTAAAAAAAAAAGATAACCACCAGACTGTTTGGCATGAAAACCAGCAAACAGAAAAGTGCATTAGAATTGGAAACTACAGATCCTTATGGAATGAATTCTTAATTTGGAATTTCAGAACCTTTGGCATTGAGAAATGCCGGCTGACAACATCATTCCAAACTACATATTAGTTCTAGATGTTGTGGATCACATATCAAGCATCCCTACTTGTTTCTGAAGTGGCCTTTGGGAAAGTCTCTCTCTCTCTCTCTCTCTCTCTCTCTCTCTCTCTCTCTGTGTGTGTGTGTGTGTGTGTGTGTGTGTGTGTGTGTGTGTGTGTGTGTGTGTGTGTGTGTGTGTGTGTGTGTGTGTGAGTGAGTGAGAGAGAGAGAGAGAGAGAGAGAGAGAGAGAGGAGTCAAGATCACACATTTTGTTCCTCTGCTTAGTATTCTTTTGAAGCCCACTGGGAGGCAATTCTGTTGGGCAATAAGGGATATCCTGACTACATGCCACATTTCCAGTAGAATCATGGGGATGTAGATAGTGGTTCCTACTTAGGGAGGCCTCAATACACCTGTAGGAGGGCATAAACAGCCTACAGATAGCTCCGAACTGAAAAGTAATGTCATGCCTTCACTATGCCAAAATCTTCAGGAGAAGAACCCAATCCCAAACCTACACCCCTATAGTCACAACTTACAGTTCCAATCTGTGGCTGCCTTCGAGAAGTTTAATGTTCAACTATATATTTTTGTGAATATGGCCTAGAGAAACAATTTATTCTTCAGTATTCAAATGCCTTATTCTGGCAATTTCAGCTACATTTTATTTTCAGGAGGCTTACTTTACATGATAGGAGTCAATTCATCTAAAGCTGTTACACAACATATGGCCATCTGGTCTTGGAATTAGGAGGAAAGTTGATGTGTGAATGACATATGACTGACTATTTGGAATGTTTCCCTGTCAACTTTAAGCCGCACCTTAGCCTTCCAAAGACAAAAAGCATCACTCGTGCTGTGAAAAATGACAGCAATGAAATAACTTATTACCATAAAAATTTCACTGATCCTGTTAGCACAATTGCATTTAATAGGCAATTAATTCTCAAGTGATGCCTCGTCTATTAATAGCATTGGAAGCAACATTAGCAGAGGTGGGGTGAGATCCATCCAGCTGATTGTGCAAACGTGTCTAAGTAGTGTACATACAGGGAGTGGATTTATGCTGATTTATATAGCATTAAATTTACATGAGTTTGTTTCTACATACACACAAAAGAGAAACTGGAGGGGAAAGTGAGGAAAGCATTGCTTTAGCAATAGTAAGGCTGACATACATTGCAAAATGCCCATGTAACAGAGATTCCAACGTGACTGCTTTCTGCAGGGGAGCTCTATATCAACATAGGATTAAAGAATATAGTTTCAATGAATGTCTTTTTCTGCAGTCATATCAGTACTTCATCTCCTTCTGTTTATCAGACACCATGATCTATCTTGTCCACTATTCCACTTTCCTTTTGATCAAGATATTCCTTATACACACGATCACTCAAAAAAGCTGTCTTCATTTTCTGTAACACGCAGCCTTTCTTTTGTTTTTAACAAGTTTTTAATAGCAGTGTATACTGGATTGGGAGAAAAGTGTCCAATGCATTCCTCATTTTCTCTACCCCTGTTTTGGAACCAAAATGAATTTGATTAGGCTTTAATTAAACATGACATTGAATAGGGATTCAGCACTGAAAGTCCACATGAACACATCCAGAATTATGTACAAACAGATATGCACAGATGTAGCATTTAAAAAGACTATCCTATTGGAATACAACACTAATGAAGGGCATTTCATATAGAAGAGATGTCTATAGAAACATCTTAGTATTGTTTGTGTAGCAAAGAACATTTTGCAGACCCGCATGAACATAGACCAGGCATGTCCAAACTTCGGCCCTCCTGATGTTTTGGACCACAACTCCCAGAATTCTAAGCTTAGATTGCCAATGGCAAGTCCAAAACATCTGGAGGGCCAAAGTTTGGACATGCCTAACATAGACAAAGCGCTGGCTCTGCCAGAGGCTCCTCCAATGAGCAGAGTTTCTTTGCCCTCCCGGATGAAATAGCGTGAGATACTTTTTGTGCTTCTCACAGCTCGGGAATGGAGGGGGAGAAACCCTGTATATAACAAGGATTATCTCAGGCTTCAGCCCCTTTCAAGGTGATCGCCCTACCACCCACCCTTTTTTAGTACTAATGTGAGTACAACTGGTCACTTTTGAGGGCCATATAGGAATATTTTTCCGTGTTCCCAGAATTGGCCTATCAGTAAACAGGGATTTTTATCCCACACTGGTGCTTGGTGGTGTGCCGGCTAGGTTGTCATCATACTGGTCACACTGGCGGGTAGTGCAGAAATCACAAGCATTGGGTGAGTCTGAAGGGGAAATATATCCGGTTTGATACTGAGCCTCATTGCACAGTAGTTAAATCCCTGTACTGCAGCTAAAGCTGTGCTCATGACCTGGTCAATCCCAGGTAGCCTGCTCATGGTTGACTCAGCCTTCCATCCTTCCAAGATCAGTAAAATGAGTACCCAGGCTGTGGGGGGGGGGCTTCATACTGTAATTAAAAACTGTAAACTGCCCAGAGACTACTTGAAGTGGTATGGGGCAGTATATAAGCAGACCACTTTGGTTTTTTAGCCAATTCAACCCCAGGACACTGTGGAACTGGAGACTATCATGTTGGGGAAGGGAAGATGTGCTGGGATTCTTTCCTTGGCCAAGAGCCACCAGCAGGGCCAGCGTGTCTATTAAGGCGAACTAGACAGTTGCCTAGGGCGCCAAAATGGACAGAGGGCACTGGCCAGCCTGATGACCCCCCCCAACCCCACCACTGGCCACTGCCATCCGTCCCCCCGCCGCCCATTGCCGCCCCCCGCCGCCCCCCGAGCCCATTGCTGCCCACCCCCATGCCCGTCGCCGCCTGCCCCCATGCCTGTCGCCGTCCCCCACCATCTGCTGCCCCCCTGCTGCCCCGCCCCTTGCTGCCGCCGCCTGCCCACCACCCCTCTGCCACTGCCGCTGCCCACCCACCGCCACCCACCCACCTGTGCCCCCACCGCCCACTGCCCCGCCCCACACTCCGCCCCTCGCCTAGGGCACAAAAAAACCTAGCGCCAGCCCTGGCCACCAGTATCAGGGCTTGCAGACCCAGGGAGTGGCACAGAGGACTCATTAACTGTATACTAGGGATAGTCACAAAAGTTTTTTTGTTCCATTTCGTCCCCCCACATTTTGATTCGTATCGCAAGTAATTATTTTTTTCAAAATAATTTTGTTAGTTACAAAATGAAATGATATAAAATGAAGGAATCCTCCAGCAGGGAGATGAGAGGGTAGCGCTGATGTCTGCACTCTCCTCTCAGCCCCCTGCTGGAGGATTCTCCACCACCTCCCAGCTGGGAGGCAGCAGCGGCAGAGAAGAGGACTCGTCAGCACTGTGCCTGCCTTCCGCTGCTGTGGAGCCTCACTGAGGCAGGCAAAGGAGCTGAGCTCCAAGGTGAGTCCTCCTCCAAAACTCTTCTCTGCTGCTGCTGAGATTTTAAACAGGCTTCAGCCTAGCTGTCAGAGGCTGGGGCCTGTTTAAAATGGCAGCAGCGCAGAGAAGAGTGTCAGAGGAGGACTTACCTCATAGTTGAGCTCCTTTGTTTGTCTCGGTGAGGCACCACAGCAGCGGAAGCAGGGGCTGCAAGTCCTCCTCAGGCACTCTTCTCTGCTGCCTCCCAGCTGGGAGGCGGTGGGGAATTGCCTGGTAGGGGGCTGAGAGGGGAGTGGTGAGCTGATGTCAGTACTCTTTGTCAGCAAGCCTCTTTGGTGGCGGCTTTGGTGGAGGTGACAGGGCCTGGTTGCCCTCTCAGCTGGGCTGGTAGGGTGGTGGTGGTGGCAGCGGCGGCTTTGGTGGCAGTGGTGGCAAGCCTCTTTGGTGGTGGTGATAGGGCCTCATGCAGGGCCCACTCACCCTCTCCAGCCAGGCTGGTAAGGGAGCCGTTTTACACTGGAATGAAATGGTTTGTTTCAAAAAAAAAAAAACCACCACCACCTGCACCTGGTTTGTATCAAACAAAAAGAACCAACCACCTGCTTCCTCATTTTGCTTCGTTTTGTTTCTTTTTGTTAGCTAACAAAATGACAAAACACCATTTTGTCTTTCATTTTGTGCCAATCCCTACTGTATACCCAACCCTCAGAGCTCTCTACCAGTTTCTAAGAACATAATAGGCAATTATACAAAACCAGCAGACATATTTTGCTTCTTCCTTCATCCCATAATTCACATTGTATAATGGTCTCCTTATTATGATTTGCACAGGGATTGCCATCCCTAACAGCCAAAAAAATGCATGAGAAAATTGAGGTCCATGAGTGAATATTTCACCTCTTTAAATTCACCAGAAGTGATCTGCAATAAGGGATTTAGTAAGAAGAAAAAATGATTGTGCCAAGGGATTCTGAATTTAACTCTACATCAGACAGTGTATGACTTAGCAGCAGCTGTCTTTTCAAGTAACAGGATACTAATTGTGCACATAAAATATTGTAGCCACCTAAAAGGATTTCATTTGTTTAAAGGAAAGTGGACAAAAATGTCATGAGTTTGTATTGAAAGATTTTACAGAGCTCCTGAGTTTTGTTTAAAGACAGTTTGCATGCCAGGGTGTAGGTTGGGCCCAGACAGAAAACTGAAAAAAGCCTGAATTCTCTAACGTCATAAGCACTACCTTACCAAGTACCAAGATGAAAGCTGTTTGCAAACCCAGGGATACAGTCAGTAGACTATGTGGTCCTGAATAATAATAATATGTACATATGTGTATGTCTACGCACACGAGCATTTATCTTCGTTTTCTACAATATTGGCATTTTCCTGCAGGCAGTTATAAAAATGAATAGCTAGGCAAGGTCAAATGTTGCAAATGAGATAATCGGAAGACCGTAAATTGAAGACAGGATGATCTTTTGGAAGGTTCATCAATAATTTGCAGGCAGTAATTTGTACTCTTTTCGGCCTTATCCTTTATCCGGGGATGTTCAGCGATGCCATCATCACTATACTGTGGAAAGAACCTAGCCAACTGTGGCCAGTTCTGCTGAAATAGCAAGCAATCCAAAATATGCCTTTCCTGCCGGGTAAGCAACAAACCAGTGGGTGTTTCTGAGCCAGCTGCATTTAGCAAGTGTTGAATGATGCCAAGAACAAAAACAGTGACTTGATTCTGCTTATGCATGTAGAGCTTAGTCAGAAAGCTAGCCAAACCTTGACCAAATTAGGGCACCATCTTCTGAGCCAGAGTCTGGAGCCAGAGAAGTTATTACTGATTTAACATTTATCTAGTGTCAACAGCATATACACCAATGGTTTCAAGGGGACACAACTCCCGGCCTGAGCATTTCCTGACCATGTCAGATTGACAGTGAAAGGAGGGGAGAGGTCAGGTGTAAGTAGAGAGGAAGCTGGAAGGGCTGGCAGGAATCACAAATTGGAGAGCAGTGAAGCAGCAAGGATGGTAAAGATAGAAATACCAGGAAAGTAATGTGCTGCCAATTCTGGAGATGCAATTCTCATGTTATTCCTATTTTATTTAAAGGACCTGCAGTCCCTTCCCTGGATTCCCCCCCCCCTCTCTCTCTCTCACACACACACACACACACACACTTTTTTCCAAACTGGGAAAGTTTTATTCTTTTCTATTGGGGACATATTTGCCAATTTGTGTCCCTTGCTTGTGAGTAAATGGAGTAAATTGGCAATTCAAAAATGTGTGTGTGTACCCTTCTCATGGCAGAATAAACACCTCCTCTATGAAAAGAAGGATAGCTCAACTGAGATATAAAATAGATAACATTGAAGAAAAGAACCTGTTAGGTGCAAACCAGACTTCTCCAAATTCTTCTCTCTGGACAGGCTTAAGTTCTTGGACCCTTGATGCTTTCATTCTATGTCTTACCTTACCAAGGGATGTGAGTTTAAGATAACCACAGAATCAGCCACAGAATTTTTCTGTGCTCAAGGAAATCCATATTATTTGTTTTAGTCATGGCAGATTTCCATCATGGCTTAGACCCTCTGTTAGCACCAGGCCTCAGAGCTTGTCATATCCTAAGATAAAGCAGAAGCCTTTGGGAGCACATATTTCTTTATAAAATCCAAAGCATATATTCAGTGGGAATATGAGAGAGGAAATGCCTCAGTGGCTGCTCAACAGAAGCCCATCTATATTTGTTTCTCCATACTTTCCTCCTGTATGCAAAGACATTGTGATTTACACGATCCCATGGCTCATATGCTATTAATATTTTGCAATTGGCTTCAACTATTTTTAAAATTTATTTTATGCTACGGCTTTGTTTTTATGTTCACACCTTGATTTTAATGTAAGGTTAGTATATTTTATTTTGTTCTTCTTGTTATTCCTCTTAAGCATGATTGTATGGAAAGGTGGGATACAAACTTAACAATAAATAATAAAATACAGACCATACAGGTATGGGTATAGTTGGGTTTATGGGACCAGAGAGAGGGAGCTTATCCAAAAGATGCAGCTGAATTTGAGACAAGGCATTTCAAAATGTGATTACACTGCTCATGGCAACAAGTTGCCCAAATGGAAGGCCTAGTTCTGAGAACAGAGCTTTTTACATGAGGTGTGAGTTTATTGAACAGCAAACATTTATGTGGTAACCTTGCTCTATAACATTTAGCCAAATTGGCAGGAATGATATGGGAGATAAGGTATCAGACTGAGATTTCTAAGTGACCCATGCTGAGGAGCTACTCTCCAGTTAGTAACTAGTTGACCAAGGTAGGAAATGTTGGCCCTTCAGAGATTGTGGGCTACAATTCTTCTCAAATGACCATTCCATCTGCAGCTGATAGAAACTATACACCACAGTATCTGGAAAGCCAAAGGTCCCCTCCAGTCTCTCTCCACTGTAAAACCACATGCCTCATTTTAAGGCATGATTTATCCTCAAAATATGTTTCCATGAAGATATCTGGGTTCTCCACAGCAGTTTCCCATAATCTCAGCACCTGCTGTCAAAGCAAATTCATTAGGAATGAAAAAAAATGTAGTTTAGGCAGGGGGAATCCTTGATGATTGAGAACTCAAGTTCACATCTTGTTAAAATAAAATAAAATCAACTCTCTCTTTTTTGAGCTTGTGAATTATACCCAGAGTTGGCACAGTCCTTTGATTAGAATATTCAGTGAAGACAAGTAAAACCAGCAAGGTTTCAGGGAGCTGTCATGCATTTTACACTTCTTTAAAATAATGTGTGCCAGGATGATAGGTTTCTTGTGGATTGTAAAGAATGAGGATGCAACGTATCTTTTATATCTCAGTGGTGCACATTTTAAGACACACAGTGTAAGAATTAATGAATCTCATAAACCATAGCATCAAAAAGGATTACTTAGGATTAATTTGGTGCACCACTACAGAACATGGCTATTGAGACTGACTCCTTGCATTTGATATTTGTTTGTTTAGTTCCCCCTTCTAAAGATAAAATGAAATACTTGGGAAGTAGCAAATCTGATAAAGCCTTGTTACTACATAAAGAACTGGAAATAGCTAAGAGCCAAACCACAGCTGACATTTACCATCCAGTTGCCAGCTAATGCTGCTTTCCCAGCTGACCAAGACCATGGTATGGATGGGGTTGCTTTAAACCCCTGTCTTCCACTATAGCCCTGATGTAGACAGAGTCCCTTGGACCAAATATTTAGATGAATGCGGCAACATTCCCCAACAGGAGAGCTTTTTACTTTCATCCAAACAACACAAACAGGAGGACTAAGAGATATTGGGATTGCAGTTGGAGCAAAGAGTTAAAAGACCTGGCAAAAGATGAGATAAAATTCTCACCTTTTACACCAGCAGTTCCCAGCCTTGGGTAACTGATGTGTTTTCAGACTGCCATTCCCAGTAGCTTTCAGCAGCAGGTGTGCTGGTCAGAGTTTTGGGGAGCTGCAGTCCAAGAATGGCTGGGTTACCACATTGAGAACAGGATCCCACGTTTCTGTGAAGGAGAAGGAGGACTCATTTGTAAGCCATGGTAGGACAACTTTTAGAGATCTGGAGGCTGCCGATTCCGATCCCTAGACATTGACTTGTTCCTATTAGCTACTCCCAATTGTTTCTTTTAAAAAATGCCTTTTTAATTAAAAAGCCTGCTTACACCCTGGACTTCCAAAACCATGACACAATTGTCTACCCATAGCACCTGGGGGGCTCACAAGATCATTTTCAGGGGTTGCTGAAGGCACATTTGCACTGCTCTGGAGGCTTCATGAAGTCCTCAGGTGACTTTGTTTTCACTCCCATTCCAGTTCTTATAAAGGAAGGAATGTAAAGTAAAACTTGTGGCTACTGTTTTGGAAATACGTTTTGAGTATGTGAAGGGCAGGGGAAGTATCAGTTGCATGAAATGAAGCCTTCCACCATCTTACAGGGTCTTAAATCAAATCAGTCTCCCTTTTCATGTGATCATGTTGTAAGCCTGACCTTAGCTGGTTTGCAGACTGCTTATACCTGATTTGCAGAACTACCTGCAAACAGTGAATAGATAATAATGAAGCTGTGCAAACAAAAGGGAGACACCTGCTAGTACCTTAATAATATGTTGATAATAATTAAGGCGCCATGGGCTCTATTATTTTACTGCTGCATAGCAGACACATCATAATATAAGAAAAGCTTACTTTTTGGGACTACAACTCACATCACACGCTAGCTTGGGGGATTCTAGCAGCTGTAATGCAAAATATATATTTTTCTGTGCTCTGATTTTATGGACGTCGTGGGCTTCCAGAAAAATGTAAGCTACCTTTTATCTTCCATAAAGAATGGGGTTTTTGGGGTGTGGGGAGATGCTACTCATTAGAAAGAAACTGTTGGAAAAAATGAGAAGAAAGGACGAGGAGGAAAGTAAACTGTTAAAATCCTCTCCTAGTTGCTATTGTTGCTAGTTTCTTTGAGTTTATGGTTGCTGCAAATCTTAGATTTTTAGGAAGTGATTTCAGACTATAGTACGGAAATTGTCAAGTTCTTTGGAAAATATACATTTTCATTTACTTGTCTAAGCAACATGTTATGGCCCTTTGAACAGCTTCGTCAGATACATGTTCTAGTCAGTTAAATGAGTTCTAGACCACCATAAATGTCCACAGGAGATTGATATATTTGTATTTATTAGGAAGTACAGATTGGGGGGGGAATGACTTTCTTGGACAGAAACCCCCTGAATTCCTCAGCCAACATGCTCAGTGGGCATTCTGGATACTGTAGCCCTAAATGCAGGGTTTCCCCATTTGGCTGTGAATCTGACTCCCTACTACAGTGTAGCCCATAGCAGTGAAGTAACAGAGGTGGGGTTTAGAAAGGATGGATCCTGAGGAGACACGGAAGCAATGTATGGGAGCAATGTTAAGGGCTGTCATACTAAACATTCACACCCATTTGCCAAATGCTGCTTCCACAAAAGGGTGGTGGTGGTGCTTGTTTGAAGAAAACATTCCAAATCACCAAGGAGAAGATTTGCATAGAGAGATAAAGGAATAAAAGCAGCTTTACTCATGACACGCCAAATATTTACACTTTTCCATAGTTCTCTGGTACCAACAACTCATGCTTTCACCAATAATGGCGTCAATTTTCCTCCAGTGGGAGATAAGGCATTATCCTGCTTCCACAGAAGTTCACTGCCATTCCTTTCATGGTCTGCAGACACGGCCTCTTCTTCATTTCCTATCCAAGGAAACTTGCATTTCTTAGGGTCCCTTTTATCTGGAGGAATTCAACTTGATAAGCTGCAGCACTTATCAAGTTGTCTCACTATGGTGTAACCAGAACCAGAACTTCTTACAGCCATTTTTAAAAGGGAGCATTTCAATGAGTAGGAATGTGGGAAATAATGTGAATTGCGTCAGTTAAAATTAAAACACTACATATTATGGGTTTTTTGAGAAATGTAGACAGGCTGTTATTAAGGCCTGGCTGTGAAAGAGTTGTGTGCCCATGACAGCTTGGATACAGAGACCATCTTGCCACTCAACAGTGTAACATCTGACGGAATAGGATGGCTCAGATTTGCAATAACACAGCTCTTGCAAATTGATGCATACAAGAAATTTGAATCTGAATTCTGCCAGATGACCAGCGTGGTATAACAGTATAGTGTCTGCTGGGTTGAACTGCTGGATATTTTAGGCTGCTTTTACATGACCCCTAAAATCTGCTGGCAACTTAAATGCAGATCCCCCCCATGTCGTTTTTGTTCTGCTTCCTGTGTTCCCACCTCCCACACTCTGATTCTATTGCTTCTGTCTGCGGTGAGGGGAGCGAGACAAAAATGCAGGCTCACCTCCACCTGCTGTCGGCAGCAGCTAATTGTTCCAGCCCTAGGATTCCTGTATGTTAAAAGGGGGGGGACCCAACAAAAACAAACAAAAAGCGGAGGAGGGCCAGGCATGCAATGCTTTAAAACAGCAACAAGGAACAGCAACAAGGATTTTACCTCCTCCATTTACAAGTACAAGGTACTTGTAAAATGTGCTGGGGCATGCTTAAGTGGGCATGGTTGTACTTGGTTTTTTTAAAAGTCTGCTGCTGGTGGGAAAACAATGTTATGCTCCACATCTGCAGTGGATTTTAAGGGTCATGTAAAAGCAGCCTTAGTCATTTAGGTATGGCTGGGAGTTCAGTTCCTCACAGTGACTCCTTAACAGGGGTTGGACCCAATGATCCATAATGTCTTTCCACTGTACAGTTTTAATGTTATTATGTTATTATATTAGGTATCCTGGGAAAGGGGATGGTGCAAACCCAAGACAAAGGCAAACCAACCACAGGGGCAATTCTCAACTCTTTGGATCAAACCTCAAACATTGGTTTTGATCCCATCCCAGGCCATGTGTACTTTTTCAGAAAAGCTGCCACAATTATGTTGTCTTCATTTTCCATGGTATAACGGCCAGACTTCTGAATTCAATTTGCGGACAACCTAGCCGAGTGGAACTAGAGTGAAGCAACAGGGGTCTTGCTCCAGGGGAACAACAATTGGAGAGCACTGTTGTGAATGTTTCTATCCACTGCGCTCCAAATGGAAAAATCAGAAAGACAGCTGCAAAATGCACGTCAACCATTTATTTTAGTTTAACAAAGAAGCACAAAGCCAGAAATCATTTCCCGCCTTTTCTCAAACCTCCTGTTTTCTTCTTCTTTTTCTTGGCATCTGTCCCACTTGGTGGCAGGGTCCACTTTAAAAACCAATCCCTCTGACACTGGACAAATCCATTGCAGTGGACCCTCGTATAACAAATGGTTTGTATAACATAAAATCTGTACAATATAAAAAATTCCGGAATTAGGGGAAATTTGCTTAACATAATATCCTATGAGGCAAATCCATACAGCATAAAAATGGTTGCAATTAGGGATTACTCTGTTTTCAATGCATTCCTATGGGAAATTTGTATAAAGGAAAATTTGCTTAACATAATTTCATTTGGAACAAATTAATTCCTTTATACAAGGTGCCACTGTGTTTGATGCTGCTTTGGTTTAATCTGCTGGCCTGTGTTGGGTCTGCTGTCTCCCATTTGGTCTGAATTCAGCTCACTGTGCTTGGGACCGGAAGTTTCCAGTGGCACCCGAGCAGGATGGGACCTCACTACCCTATATAGGTTTGAATTATGACAACCTCACTTTCATTATGACATCATGTCAGAAAGGAATCCAGTTAAAATCTAGCTAAAACATGCTTTCAGAGAGATGTGTAAAAGTCAAATGGGTCCCAGGATAATGAAGGTGGGGCTGGATTAACAGTATCTGGAAACCCATTTTAGGTCTTTTCTGTGTAGTCATAGCAACAACTATTTCCTGGGCTGGTTATCTATAAGGGACAAAAAGTCTGATCAAAATGCCTCAAAGGGAGCTCCTAGCTTCATGTTGCTTTCTATCTTTGTTTAATAATCTGAGAATATGTAACAACATGTTCTGTATTTTTCTGTCTATAAGGCATCCCCATGTATAAGATGACCCCCCTTTTCAACCAGAATATCCCTCACTTTTGCAACCACTTGGTTCTCTGCCTAGCTTACTTCTGTGTGTAAAACAACCCTTAATTTTAGTCTAACAACTTTAGACAAAAATATAGTCATATACAGAACAAATACTGTATATAGAGTTATAACAATATTATGTTATAGGGACCCAAAATCTAGAGATGAATCTACTGGTGAGTGTCAGAAAAATAAATGAGAGTAGCTCTCAGCTCTATTTTCTTTCAAAATTCTGGAAAGCAAAAAACATTTTCTTTCTTTTTGGGTGGTAATACCACATTTTCTTCCTCCTTTTTCATGGAAGGCACATGTCCATACCTCTCGGTTTCCCCAGATCCTAAGTTCTTCATCCAGTTCAAAGCCTCATTCTCTCGTGGGTTTTGGCAGTATTGCATCCCTTTGGTGACAAAGATGTCCTATTATGCTTTCTTTCTATTTGTTTTCAAAGACCTTGAATTTTTGCCATCTGAGGTTGTATGTTGTTCATTTGCTTTATGTATGGCTGCATACTGCTAGAGCACTTTCTGGGAGGTTTATTACAATTATGTTTCTATTTCAGGGACTTTGGAGCTAAGCTTGAGTCAATTCTAAGAAAGCAATTGCTTCTCCAAGCTGTTAAAGCTAGAAGGTTTGTAGAATTTTAGGAGCATCTCTAGAAGAGAGAGACAGAAGACAGTGAATATTCAACAAGAGGATTAAAAATTCAAGCTCCTTTGCCTGGACAGCATCCTAAATTGAAAGTGTTCTCTGGGTGGCAGGGTTAATGAGTGTTATTTACAGAAAGCAATCTGAGAGCCTATTTAACATCAACATCATGGGGAGATGAGCCCTGACCCAGTAAGTTAATAAATAGGGGTTTCCACATACACAAGACAGAAGCCAAGCACATAATTAGCAGCCCTTTCCATCTGCATAAGCTGGTACATTCTGCAAAACATTCTATTCCACAAAAAAAGAACATGAAGATAGAATTTAAAAGAGCCCAAAGACTTGCATTGATTATTTGCAGAGCTTTAACATGTTTTTTTTCTTCATGATATGGAACTGGTTGTTTACTCAGAATGAGGGATATTCTGGTATAATTATCCTGAGCTAATTCTTGTCTCTTCATAAGTAGAGACAATTTTGATGCTTATTTTTATAAGTGACTGGCCACAGTGTAGTTATATGTTTAAATCCCACACAAGACTTTAGTGAACATGTGGTGGGCAGATGATGCATATTTCAAGCTAGAACTTTGAAGTAACTAGTTACTAATAATGCAGTTGCCAAAACTAGCTACATTTGAGACATTTCTTTCTATTCACTTTCAAAAGTTACTTTTAAAGGGCATTATAAGGCACTTTCAACTTACTTTTAAAGGACATTTCAAGGCATTTTACAGGAAAGTTTACATTTTATTATGCCACATTCTTGCCAATTTAAGTGACACGGGAAGAATAATTTTACCTCAACTTTTAATATCCCCCCCCCCCAATATGCAATATCAGAATTGGGCTTTAGAGAGGAGAATATTAGATAATTACATTTTCTGTGTTAATGATGTAAACATAACAAATTCTCTTTGTTCGTGTGAGAATAATGGCAATTTGACTGCCCCTAAGTAATACCTAAAGCAAGGAGTTCCTTTTAAAGATTAGCATAGGTTTATGCAAACATGCAAGCTATTAAGTCATGAAGCTATGTGACACTTGTAACAAATGGGATCATGGTTCCATAATATTCTACCTGAATTTTGCCAGCTCTACACTAGATATTTAAGTACACATACCGAAGTCCCTTTTTCTGTGTCCTACCTTGATAGGAAGGGATCATTTGAGAGAGAACTTAAATTAGTTCCTTTACTATAAAATATCTTGGAAACTAGAGTAAGAATTAAAGAGATCTAGAAAGAAAAAGGTGCAAACATAAAATAGGAAAAATGTAGCATTGTGCAAGTTTCAGCATACCTGTTTATCAGATACATAAAACCAGACAGAATTACGAGGCATCTATCAAACTGCCCATTTCTCTTTGTTTCGTGAATTTTATAGTTTTTCTTTAGGGCAAAAATCTACCCTATAAGCAACTTCACTCTTACTTGTGTGAACATAGCATGTATCCCTTTATTGTTTTATTAAATTCGAAAATACATTTATAAAGCCAGAATCCTGTTTGAAGTCAAGGGTGCCCAAAGCACATTTCAAGTTGCAGGGCATTAGCAATCTCATGTGAGAATGTTGCGTATAATATTGGCATTGGCAGCCTGAAGCGAGTCTGGCTGACATGCACTGTATTAGGTTATGTGTACAGTGTAGGAGTATCCTTTGGCTGCAAGTACACAAAGGTCAGCACACTTTAGTAATTGCACTAGCATATATTTTATTGCTGTTATGTCAGAGTCACTAGAAGCCCATTAATTCTTATGCCAAAATCAGCCTTAGCATCAAAAGCAGCCCTTTTCTTAGTGTGCCTTGGGTACCTAACCCAAAGAGTTCATGCTGTTGCCTTTCCTATTGATAGCGGTGAGGCCATATCCAGTTCAGGGAGGGATTAAGTGCCATCTAATGTGTGCCTTCTTTTTTAACATAAGTATTTATTTTTAAAATTCATACCTTTCCAAAGATACAGTTTATTTTTTGTATGAAAATGTGTATGAGATTGACACACATAAGGCGAAATAATATCCTCATCCTATCTTAACAATTAAAAACAGAAAATATCCGTGACACCCTGTGGGTATATCCATGCTAGGATACATGTGGCTGGTTGGTTCAACTGCCCCCTGCCTTTTACAATGCTATGATTTAAACCTGGGGTTTGGTTTCATTTGACCACAGTTGCCTGAATATACCCTGACCATGATGACCAGCATATTCTCAAAGCTACAGTCTAAAAAATAAAAAATAAAAACAGGATGCATTTCATGTCTGAGAATCAGTTGTAGCTACTTTTCCTCATCTGCTTCCTTCTTGATTTGAAACTCCATCAATGTCCTTCACACAAATATTTTCTTTAAAGCAATTTTGGAGAACAACTGCAGAATTATTGCAGTTAGCATGGCTAATAAGTATTTGGGTAGCTACAGTCCCAGAAACTAATGCTATCCATCTTTGGATTACACTTGTAAAACAGACCCTTTTCCAATTGAAATCACATTCTGTGTCTTATTTACATAAAATGAGTGTTTTATTCCTGAACTCTCTGTTACACAATGAAGATGTGCACAAAAGGGAAAATCTTTTGTAGAACATAAGAGTTTACTTGTAAACAGCTAGAATCTATACTTAACAAACTGCATGCAATCTTATGTACTATTTTCTCCTTTATAGAAGAAGGTATTATAATGCACATGTTTTTTTCTGATATTTCTCCCAGTTGATTTGCTCCTCTGTCACAAATTCCCCAAGATGTCTTAGTCAAGGCTGCCAGTTCTCAGCTTTGACCCTAGTTTGAGGATAGTACCACCACTATCAGGAATGTTGCAAGGAATGCTGAAATAAGGTACATGGATTGCTTTGTATACACTGCAACAATTTACAACCTGGGTTTAACTTTTATCCAACATCAACACAATCATGATGGCAGCCAATCAGTTTCTAGGCACAATTCAAGGTGCTGGTTTTAACCTATAAAGCTCTAAATGGCCTAGGTTCAAACCTCTCAAATACCAGATTTCCCATTATGATCTGGCTTGGGTGCTAAAATCATCAGCAGAGGCTTTTCCTTCGGTCCCACCACCTTCAAAGGTGTGTCTGATGAGAACACCGGAGAGGGCCGCCTCTGTTGCTGCTTCCAGACTTCGTACTCCCTCCCACAGGAGGTCAGACTTGCCCCATCTTTGATGACCTTCTGCAGGCAGTCAAACACCTTTCTCTTCAGGCAAGCCTTCCTTCAGTAATTAGCTACCTCTGGTGATTTTTAGATGGGTTGCTATGGATTACTAATTTGACTGCAGTTTAAGTACTAATATTTTCCATTTGTTGTCTTATCCATTTCTCAGTATGGTATTTTTTCCCCTTGCTCTATTTGTTTCCTTATTGTTGTTAGCTTTAATATTGCCTTTTAATGATGTGGGATGCCTCTTCATATATATTGTCTTTCAGATTCATTTTACAAATTCAGTAAAATGAATTTGTCACAGTCTGATCACTCCCATATAGGTTTCTGAAACAGATTTTACACATCTCCTTAATCTACTTGTCTGTTTGAGGAAGCCAGAGGAATAAACCATATTTGGTTTATCTCAAAGGACATGTCATTATCCAAATGTCATTATAAGCAACCCCACAGTCTGTGCTGTCTTTCATCTTGTTTCACTCCTCCTCTCCATCAGGCAGAATTTCCTTCAGGCTCATAAGCCAGTTATGCCCTTCACTTCCCAGTTCCTGCAGCTGACTTCCCAAACAGGATTCACCAAGCTGTAACGCTGACCTTCAGTGATGGTGTTACAAAGCTTTAGTGTTCTATCTATAAGGAAGGAATAGAGCGGCCCAACTTGCAGTTGATTTCCTCTCCAGTACAAATAGGGAACTTGAATCCCATTATTGCACATTCTACTCAATTTTTCTGTCACAACAAAGTAAAAAGGAAACCTAATCTGAAGGGAGGGCATGTGTGATAGATACACCAGTCTATCAAAGAGACTGTTGATGTTCTCTCATTAAGCCAACTGAACAAAAGCTGTTCAAAATTTGAGCATCTCCTTTTCCTTATCCCACAAACAAATTCCAAATACTCTTTTCAAATAGGATGAAGTCTCTTCTACTATTCTAAATGAAAATGTACTTTTGTGCTCCACCACATGGACACCGCCTGTACAGCTTTTAGGCTTCTGTTAGATCCTGATTTGATTGCACAACACAAGGAGGCAAACACATAAAAAAAAACATAATTAACTGGGGCAGCAGGTCAGGGAGACAAATAATAATAAAAGAAATAGAGAAGCAGAGCTTATGTACAGACTTTAGAAATCAAGCCATTCAAATCTTGTTAGCTGTAACAGAAAACAAAATGTCAGTTTATCATCAGACTTTCAGCCTAGGAGTTCTGATAATCAATAGAATCACACTGGGGGGGGGCTGGCTTCTGTCAGTAGCAAAGGACAGCTTTCTCTTTGGAACTTAACAGTTGTAAAATTATTTTAGTGATCAATGAAACAATTATAACCTTTTAGATAAATATGTCACAGATGTTTTCACTTTTTTGGTCGAAGCACAATGTATTCAAAAAATTAAAATATAATTATGTGCTACCAAATTAGTTCAGAGTTATGGTAACCCTTTTCAGGGTTTTCTAGGTAGACACTATTCGGATAGACACAACAAAAGATGCTGCCTGAACAAAAATGCTATTGCAATGACTTACAATTAATATGAGTTACATTATCTTCCATTTGGACCATAAATATAAGTAGAAAGGATACCCCAGATTTCTATTTATGTCATCAAAGTTAATTCGAGTTAAGGACAAAAGATCAAGTCACAAATTTTTTTGCTAATCAGAGTATCATCACAGAATCTACCAAAATTAATTGAAACAAAGATTTGCTATTGTCAGGATTACAATCGAGATTCTTGAACTCTGAGGATCAACAGCTCTGAACAATTCCAATATTTGAACATCTACAAATCAGGGTGGTGGCGGGCGGGTGGGGGGCGGGGCGGTGGTTGGGGGTGGGGTGGCAGGGGGCAGCAGATGGTGGGCAACGGCGACAGGCACGGGGGTGGGTGGCGATGGGTGCGGGGGTGGGCGGCAGGCGGCGGGGGGCAGCGATGGGCAGATGGCAACAGGTGGATGGCGGGTGGTGGGGGGACAGACAGCGGTGGCCAGCACCAGGGGGTCACGGCGGGGGGTGCGGCAGGCTGTCCAGCACCCTCTCTCCATTTTGGCACCCTAGGCAACTGCCTAGTTCGCCTTAATGGAAGCGCCGGCCCTGGCTATCAGATACCAGCTGTGAAAGCCTTCGAGAATACAATATTCTTTCACTTTATTTTCTAGAACTGTAACTTCTTTCTCACAGGGTTACTATTTTATCAATTCTGTATAAGTCTTCTGGATACTGTTTCCACGTTCTCGTTATTTTCTTCTGGCCACATAGTGTGCTTGCTTGTTGGTCATTCAACATTCTTAATCTAGTCTTAAATTTCCCTTTGAATTCTTGGCTCTTCAGGAAGAGAGCAGGTGTATTCCCCCTTTTCTTGTTCTCTTCCATCTCTTTGCACTAGTTTTTGTAGTCATTCTGTACTGAGAAGAACAAGAATGAGAATGAGAACAGCAAGAATAGATAACCCGACTGGTTTATGAGAATGGTGATCCACAGTTAAAATGACATCCAGTTCTGCAATTACACAAAAGTGTAACATTTAAAGTTGAGTGTTGTATATTAACATCTTTCATGCTAAGTTGCCAGTTCCAGCTAATATTCTTTTTAGGTGCCACAAAGAGGTGCATGCATTCATGTTGTCTAGCAATTTTTAACTGTCTGGGAGGGACCAAAATGGAAAAGAGTTTCCACATGGCTGTCTAGAAATAAAAGTCCAAGCTTGCTTGCTTTACGGTGTAATCCTATATTCATTTATTTACTAGGAATAAGTTCCATTGAACTCATTTTGACTTACTTCGCATTAAGTAAAGAGACATAAGACTGCATCAATACTGTAAGTGGAAGGTTACTCTTCTTGGCATGCATCCATTACAAAATGCTTGTTTTGCTTCTGCTATGTATTCAGTATGTATTATATGCATAATAAGATAATATTTTTGTAACAATGTTCAATAAAAGCCAAATTAAAAATCCTAACTATTGTATTGCATTCTGATCACCTTTGGCTGTACTAGATTTCTTTCTGGGGCAAATTATTCCAGGTTACTTGAGATGGAAGGTTTATTGATCTGCTGGGGAAATCAAACAATACTAGATGCCCAAATTCCTCTGCCTGCATAACAATGTTAACAATAACAAATTTATTAAATGGATTACTTTGAGAAAAGCAAAGGAGAGGTGTACAATTGTGTGCAAGATACTGGAGGCTAGGAAATCCAGTACTCGAAACTGAGCCTTCACTATGACTGGCCCCTTGCTTTGAAACCATCTGCCAAGTGAGATGCGCCTAGCACAGTCCCTGCCTGCCTTTAAATGTGGACTTAAAACCTTGCTTTTTAAAGAGGCATTTGGCGACCTTTAGCTTTTTTTTTCTTACACCATCTTGCCAAGTATCTACTATTATATTTATTTTTTGTTTTTATGTGTTTGATTTAGGTTTTTATCCCTTATGTTGTTTACCACCCAGAGTTCCTTTGGGAATACGGGCGATATAGAAATGCATAAATAAATAATAAATATAAATATATTAAATTGATTAATATTAAAGATGTAAAATTTTACAAAAAAAAATAAACCTCATCTGGAACTGTGAACCTGTGAGTTCTACCTCTTTAATTACTGTGGCTCTACAAAAGGAATCATTCATGGCCACTTGGACCTCGCCCTCTCTCCATTTCTGACTTGCACTTATGTTGATCGTTTGAATGATGCAGATTATGTCTGTTTGACTGACCTTCTTGGGCAATGCCTGAGCTGCCACCACCTTACTTGTTTTTAGTTCCTTTGGTATGTTTGTATGTAGTGTTAGCAATTTGTTGTTTTATTAGGAATATCCCATTTACCCTTTTCCCTAAGAGATTTAGATATTCTTTTATACTTCACTTTTGTCTCAGAGTCTTCAGTCTCCAGTTTTTATCCCAACATCTTTAACATGAAAAGATAATGATAAAATATAGAAGGGCATTTCAAATATCATTTAAAAGCTGCACTCAAACTCCCAAGGCTTTGTCAAAAGATCTTTTCTACTACACAGCTGTGACATCCCCTCTCAATGAGCTGTCACTCAGACAAGCACAGCGACACCTCTACTGCAGCATAATAACTAGCTATAAAAATATTAGGCACATGCTGCTTTACTGCAATGACCTTTTTCTTTCTTTGAATAAAGCAAGTTTAATATTTTGCAGGGGTTTTTTGCTATCGTTGTTTTAAGGGCTGGCTCATTTTGTTTGCTAAAGCAATTCATGTGTACTTTACCAAGCAAGCAACAATTCAGGTTTCTATTTCAAGAAAGTCCTTTCCATACCTTTGATTTTGTAGTCTTATATTGGAATGTATGAATCATCATGACATTACAGCTTTTCAGATTGTAAGGGCAAGAGAATCGCCTCAAAATATTTGGCTTTGTGTCCAAAGAGTAGAATAATAATAATAATAATAATAATAATAATAATAATAATAATAATAATAATAATAATAATAATAATAATAATAATAATAATAATAATAATAATAAAGTGCTTCTTCTGGTAACGTCTTAGGCTGCTTTCACATGATGCCTATAATCTGCTGGCAACTTAAATTTGGATCCCCCCCAACCAGAGATCATGTGGTTTTTGTTCTGCTTCCTGTGTTCCCACCCTCCCACCCTCTATTTCTATTGCTTCTGTCTGCTGTGAAGGGAGGGAGAAAAAAATGCAGGGTCACCTCCACCTGCCACCAGCAGCAGCTAGTTGTAGTAGGACAGGAAGCCTATTAGGGATTCATGTCTGTTAAAGGGGGGGGGGACAAAAGCAAACAGAAGGCAGAGGAGAGCCAGGCATTCACAGCTTTAAAATCTGCATTGGGGAAAAAATTAACCTTCTCGAGACCAGGTACTTGTAAAATGCGCTGGGGTGTGCTTAAGTGGGCGTGGTAGTACTTTATTTTTAAAAAACTTTGCTGCTGGTGGGAAAACAATTTTATGCTCTGCATCTGTGAGCATTTTGCAGCGGATTTAAGGGGTCATGTGAAAGCAGCCTTAGTAAGCTCTTATAACTCAATTAGATCTTCAACTGTTACATATTAATGCAATGATAACCAGTTGTTACCTTCACTCCATACCTCAGGTCTGTACAATAGCTGTATGTCCTGAAATTTCCTGTTAGTTACATAAATTAAATTGCATTTAATTTATTAATGGGATTTTACAGAAGCTTTACATTGGGGCAAGATGGGTCTAAAAAAAGCAGATTCTTGCTTTCACTCAGACACTGGAGGCAAGTGGGCATGTCTCCACCACTTGCAAATGTATCATTTTCAAAATGAAGAATGACATTGGAGGGCTTGGTGATCTTTTCAAAAGATCAGGAAAAAACAACAACAGAAATGGGTCTCCAAAACAATACAAATATGGGAGCAGGTGATACCATTATTAGATCCCTTAAAATCAAGCAAACAACAAAGTTAGCTTTTGATGAATATTCATCCTCTTCAGGCTGTGCACCAAGTTCCTGTGGGTAGATTATAGCAGGGGTGCCCAAACTTTTTGCAAGGAGGGCCAATTTGGTGAGGTGAAAATGTGTGGGGGCCGACCATTCAGCAGCATTTGGCTCCTGGGCCGGACTTTGGACAAGTCTCTATTACATGCAAGGAGGCGGGGAGGATGCTGCAGCAACAGAACTGGGAGTGGGTAGGCTGGGCAGGTGGCTGGGGGGATTGACAGAGGCAGGGAGGGCAGGCAAACCATAAAACTGCCAGCTACCCCTTCATTTGGTATGGGGAGGGGCCAGCTGGTGGGGGTGTGACGGGCTGAGATGGTGGGGAGAAGAAGCTGTGGGCCACTCAGAATTTGAAAATGAGCCACATTTGGCCCCTAGGCCTGACTTTGGGCATGCCTGGTTTATAACATCATACTTTTATTAAAGTTCCAGAGTCTCATGACCATCGTTGGGGCCAGGATAGCTTCTTTAAATGGATAAAGATGCAGTCTGCAAAAGGGAGAGGATGTTGTTTCAAATTCCTTCTCAGCCAGCAGTTTGGAATGGATCAGTCATCATTTTAAACAAAAGGCTGACAAGCCTCCTCGTTCTCTTTTGGAACTCAAATAATTTCTTACCTAGTTAGGGAAAACAAGATAACAGAGGCATGGTAATCCCATGAGTTGGGATTACAATTTAGTTCAACCACCAAGAACAGTCTATGTTTGCCAAATTAAGGCCAAATCAATGACTTTACCTAGTGGATGCTTTCCTCAGCATGCAGTACTGCTTGGCTGGTGTCAAGAGTCCATGATGCTCAAGAATCCATGTTATTCTTCATTTGGTGCCGTGCTTGTCTATTCTATGGTAATTTACACCATTTGGGGAAAAAAACAGGAAAGAGATAGCTCCAAAACATGCTGATTGTACCCATGAGTAACAACTGAATGCCGGCAAAAGTTAAAGGAAAAAAAAACCCTACTGACTCGCACTACAGGTGGTAGACAGGCCACATGGTCGGCTGTAAAAAATAAAAATAAAGTAAAAATAAAATAAAATAAAAATAATTCATACCAGCAGGATTTAATAATAATAATAATAATAATAATAATAATAATAATAATAATAATAATAATAATAATAATAATAATAATAATAATAATAATAATAGCAACCTACCGGTGGGGTTAAACCCCCCCCAAAAAACCGAACTCAAACCAAAATGAATTACGAAACAATTTCCTGAAAATTTGTTTTGTACTTAATGACCTGAACTGGACCAGAAAACAAAACAAAACAAAACAAAACACCTTTTTTTGGTTCGTGCCCATCTCTAGTTTTAAGGGGGGGGACAAGGAAGGAGCTTAAAGCCATAAAATTTTAAGTAACTGACTGCCTTATTGAAATTATATTGGCAGTGTTTTCTTAATCGCAAATAAATAGTAACCTAAATGAAAGCTAATCACAGGCAAATATATCTCTTTCTCACAGCAAATATAAGCTATGATAAGTTATTTGAAGAGGAAATTTATTAACCTTTCACTTATTAAAATTCTATTTGGAACTGGAGTTAAAATTGACATTTTTAATCATGAAAACATACAGTGCTTGGATATTTGCACAGAAGAGGCTGCTTGCAAAGGAATATGAATTAGCAGAGTGGCTGAAAACCTCCAAGTCAATAAACCATTATACTTGGTGAATAAACAGTGGGAACACCATGATGGAAGCTGAATGTTCTTGAATTAATTGAGGGCCGATGAATGTTCAACAGCTAATCTGATCTCAAGGCTAATTCAGGTAATTGTTAAGGTGCTGCAAATTATGATCACAGCAGATGGACAGGAGAAGGAATTCTTCACTTCCCAAACATGAAGGCTTGTGGAAACAAACTTGCATTAATACTAATTTAGACACAAGTTATGATGGTGGGTCAAGATAAGTCTTTGATATTAGTATGCTCACCTAAGAAAGAGTGGGTATTGTTGGTTGGAGTGGGAGGGGTTCTCTGTTCTCTTTCAGTGTTGAATTCCCTGTTACAGAAGGATTTGACTTCATATCTTGACTTGGACCCTACCAAACCTTAACTATGTTATAATACAGTGTAGGGAACAACAGAGCACATTCTGTCATCATCTAGATCAGTGGTGGTGAACCTTCGAAACTCCAGATGTTTTGGCCTACAACTCCCACAGTCCTTTGTCATTGGCAATCTAGGTTCAGGATTCTGGGAGTTCCAAAGTTTTGCCACCACTAGACATGGGCACGACTTGGCGAAATTCTCGTTTCCGTTTCTGTTTCTCGTTTCCGTTACGTAACAGAAACGGTAATGACAATTACTCCGCCAGAACTCGAACTCGAACCGACTAAAGAAAAATTTGGTCTGATTTGTTGTGGCCGTTCCTGGCATCGCAGCAATCGCGCGATGCCAAGCGGCACAGGAAAAAAGGTTTAAAAATAAAAAAAAATGATTCCTGGCCAAAAAAGCAGGCGAAAATATGCCTGCCTGAGTGAGGGCACCTACCAGAGGGGTGGTTTCTGGGAGGGGGTTCCCCAGCCTCCCCCCTCCTCTCCTGGGCTGCGCAAAGTGCGCATCCTCGTCGAGTCACCACGCCAACTCGACAAGTGGCGCGGCACAGGAAAAAAGTTTTAAAAATAAAAAAAACCCGATTCCTGGCCAAAAAAGCAGGCAAAAATATGCCTGCCTCAGTGAGGGCACCTACCAGAGGGGTGGTTTCGGGGGGGGGTCCCCGGCCTCCCCCCTCCTCTCCTGGGCTGCGCAAAGTGCGCATCCTCGTCGAGTCGCCACGCCAACTCGCCAAGTGGCGCGGCACAGAAAAAAAGTTTTAAAAATAAAAAAACCCGATTCCTGGCCAAAAAAGCAGACGAAAATATGCCTGCCTCAGTGAGGGCACCTACCAGAAGGGTGGTTTCTGGGGGGGGGGTCCCCGGCCTCCCCCCTCTCCTCTCCTGGGCTGCGCGCATCCTTGTCATCTCGCCAACTCGCCATGCCATGCGGTGCAGGCAGGGGATCCAAATGGGGCGACTGCAATATATATTTTGAAATCGCGTGGTCCAAAAATACACCAAAGCACCACAGAAACATGTGAAAATACCTATTTTAAAACTGCCTGAATTTTTTCAGTAGCAGCAGTGGGTTTTTGTTGCAACAAAACATCTCCATTGATTTTATTTTATTTTATTTTTATTTTTATTTTTTTACACCTGCGCAATGATGGGCTGGCCATGGGAGTGGAATATGCAAATTTTTGGAGCCATTCCACCAATTGCATGGCCACTTGGCCAGGTTTTGACCGAGACTTCTGGGATGTGCCAGTCAGGCATAAAAAGCCCACTAACCCTAGCCCGAACCCGAACCCGAACCTGAACCCTAACCCATACGCCAGTACACTGTTCTTCTTAGTGGGTCAGAGAGGCACCCAGAGGTGCACCCCAGTAACTCACCCTAACCTTACCCGTAACCCTAAGCCTAGCCCTTGCGCTAACCCCTAACCTGTAAGCCAGATGTGTACTCGCATTGCACTACAGCAAGTACACTTCCCTTCTTAGTGAGTCACAGGGCGCCCGTAGGGGTCCTCTCTCACTTCGTTCCCCAGCCCAAGTGCACCGCAGGCAGTGAGTCACAGAGGCACCCAAAAGAGAGGTGCCTCTGCCTGCTACTGCAACTGCAACTTAATGGTATGCATATCCAATTGGCTATGCATGCCATTTTGTATCGGGCCAGAGGAGGCACCCACCCCAGAGAGGTGCCTCCAGGAGCCCGCTTTCCCTTCATGGTGGGCCAGAGGAGGCACCCACCCCAGAGAGGTGCCTCCAGGAGCCCACTACCCCCCCCCAAAACCAGTACTAACGACAGACGAAAACAACAACAAACGAAACAACAAATTTTTGGAAAATTTCGTGAAAAACGGAAACGAGCTGAAACGGGCCGGCTCCGACACACGACAACTCGAAACGTAATTTTTCCTGGTCGTGCCCATCTCTAGCCACCACTGATCTAGACAATTGTAAGAAACCACCTGTCTGGTTAGACCAAAATGTAACTTTGTCTAGCATCCTATGGGCCACCAGAAACTCCAGAACATATCATAAACAACTTTTGAGGGAATAGCCATATCACACTGTTGCTCACCTGAAACTAATATCCTGAAGTAGCCTGCCTTTTTAAATCTTGAATAACAGATGATGAAAGTTCAATGAATCTGTCAGCCTTCTGTCTTTGAAATGTCATTTGTTAAAAAAAATCACAGGAAGATATTCTCTTCCACCAAAAGCATTTTGGTGACATCCAATAACATATGGAGTGCCATGAGTTTTCCACCATTGACCTAGGACTACTGGGCAACACTATCTTGGCTCTTTTCTGCCATTTTCTAATAGAGTAAGGTGTGTAGGGAGGTGGTTTGGATTGTCTCCACAGAACAGAAACATGAAGATGTATCCCCTACTGAAACTAAAAGGATCATTATATCCATAATTCTTAGGGTGGGTGGGTGTGTTGACATAACTCAACAGCAGAGTTTCCTCAAGATTTGAGTTGGCCATATGAATTTTTCTCCTGTTAGTGCCTTTTCCTACAACCACTAAAGGGCCAGTGACAACTTTTCCCTTCAGTCAGGTCTTCTGCAGATGATTTGTGGATTCTCTGTAGAATCCACCACCACTCTCAGCAGCCCAAATGTGAAAGATGAATCCTGCTAGTGGAGAAACATCTTTTATTCCAAAGGTAGTGACTCCTTTGTGTTTTGGTAACTCTTCCTTGGATTATTTTGCATGTCCTTCTCGCTCTCTTTTTGCAAATCAATTGATCTTCTTTACTGTTTATACTTTCCATTCAAAATCAAGACAGCACCCCATTCCTTTTCCAAAGCAAATGTGTGATAGTCAGTAAACTGGTCATGCTCATAATACTGGAGCCATGACCTGCCCCTATTCCTCTACCCAATATAAAGGGAAATGAAAGGGAAAGAAGGGAAGGGAAAAGATGAAGAGAAAATAAATGATTTATCTAAATCACAAGCTGAGAAAATCTCATCAGTAATCACATTTCTACCATGCTATTACCACTTTAACAACCTGAACTTGCTTTCTAAATCAAGCTGTAATGATAGGATGACAGACCTTGGAAGGATTGTTTTCCTGGTTGTAGTTTCTAGAACGGTAAGGTGATGCTGGATGGGTAATTCTGGCAGTTATCATCTCATTAAATAATTTCACTATGTTCCGTCCAATATTTATTATCTGATTGGGGCTACACACATCCCCTCCCAAGAATGCTGTGGAATTAGTTGGATGTTATTGC
The DNA here is from genome assembly GCA_037367245.1 of Phrynocephalus guinanensis. Classification (NCBI taxonomy): domain Eukaryota; kingdom Metazoa; phylum Chordata; class Lepidosauria; order Squamata; family Agamidae; genus Phrynocephalus; species Phrynocephalus guinanensis. The sequence continues at coordinate 73,270,736 of CM074739.1, forward strand.
TTGGCAATTTTTTCCTTGTCGTTTCCAGAGAGGAAAGGACAAGGTAGCAGCAAATGCCACAAAGAAGCCTGTGGCATCTTAAAAAAAACCCCAGCAGATTTATTATGGCATAAGCTTTTGCAGACTAGAGTCATACAGCATTGAATTTATCCCATAATAAATGTCTTTGTCTGCAAGTTGCCCTGCACCTCTTTGTTGTTTTCTTTTCCCCTCCTCATAATAAATCTTAGAAACAAAATGGGATTTCCTCCATATTGAAACATGACAGGTTAAATTCCACAGAAAAGACATTGCTCCCAGATTCCTTTTTGTCTCTTTTTATGATTTGGAAACCCCTGTGCTTTATCATTTGGCAGGAATAATATTGAGGGGGGGGGGGGCTGAAGCAGAAGAAGCCAAGAACCATTTGAAAAATGAAGGCAGATCAGCTGTAGCATAGGGTGCACTTGATATAGGTTCTTTCTGCTTCTGTCAGAAACAGATCATTTTTAATACCCACTTATAAGGCTACCTGTTTTGTGCATGTGGAATTATTACCAATGTTATAGGCTTGAATCCTGCCTGTGGTCCAACTGAAGATATCTCTGACAGAAGTGGTAGGAAGTGGTTGTGTCTGATATGTGCTGCTCTCTCTGTAGCCCTGCTTTCCCATGTCACTCCCAATAATCTTCTAGAAAGTTTCAGGTTGCCATCATAATCTACAAGGAGAAGGTTGAACCTGCTCTCTTCCATTCTTAGGAGCAGCCCATGGTTTGAGATTTGTTTTGAGGCTCATGGACACAAGCCAACTCTATATACCATAGGCATCCTCTGCACATAATGCAAGTGGGGTGTGAAGTGTGTGGTCCTTGTGGCCCAACAGTGGCCATGCTGGTTATGGTCTATGCTTGCTGTAGCCTAGCAGCATTTGGAAGGCCAAAAGGATATTTTCCCCTTTATGCCTGGAGCACCAGGGAGAGATTTGAAAATGGGAAGAGGCAAATCCGATGCTTGGGTGCATCTATATTGATATGTGAATGTACCACATAATGGGCAAATTAATAACCCATCAATATGCATTCACTAATAATTTAAACGTGCCCGTTTTAATTAAATTACTGACATCTGATCTGTATATTTTCTTCTCTGCTTGCAAGTTGCTCACTCCCACTTTGGGAGTTTTTTTTAAAATCTACATTTACTTTTTAGTGACTCTTCTTCACTGGATCTCCCTCCACACCAGCTCTTTACACAGCCTGAATGTCAGACCTGACCAAGGCTTTTCCAACAGATATTAGGCACAGCAGTACTAGTCAGAAATTGTTCTATAGAGTGAACTGGTTTTTTTTTAATTTCATGCATCATTTACAACCTGTTTCCTTAAATTCTACAAACTCAGAAGGTGTTAATAAAAGCTAATGAGAAACTAAATAAGAGTATTATCTTGTTCTTTAAGCACCACATGAATGGCCAGATATTTTAACTGTTTCCCCCTTTAGCCCTTCTATTTCACATACTTTAATTTCCTAATCAATGAGAAGGAAGCAATGGAGCAAACTCCTGGTGCTCTTATGATGGAATCAGAAGTGAAGTGCATTGAAACAACCCAAGTTACTCCCCTGGACTATGTTTAAAAATGATTCAGCCATCTCACCATATTTTAAAACCCAGATGCACAGCCATTTAAAAACCCACATATTTCCTGTACTTTCATTGGTTACATTTGTGAAATTCCAGCTTTGTTTCTGGCACAGGATACATAAATAGACCCTGATTATGCTGATTTTCAGACCAGATGCCAATGGGTCTTCTCTGTTGGAGGCCAGGATATGCTGGGAATTGACCAAAAGGAGGAAGGCTGCCTGTGAGTGCCACAACTCCTTGATCCACAAGGAGTTATTTGCTGTTCCAGACAGCTCACCACCTGGTTAATAGAGGTGATGGTGATATCCTTTTCCATGATTTCTCAATCACACAGTGGTAGGGGACAAGTGTCTGGTCTGGTGCCAGCCTTGGTCATACTAGCACAATTGTATGTAATTTTTGGCCTCTGTTATGCTTTGGGCAGCTCAGATGCTCTGAGTTGTACAGAAAATATAAAAACTGTATTAGACCTACTTTTCTTTTAAAAAACTTTTGTCATGCTGGGATGGAAAGAATACTCATCACATTCCTTGTTCTTGTCAATGTAAGCTGCTTGAACACACCTCAGTGAGAGAACTCCTCAATACAGTGGAACCTTGACGTACGTCATGAATCTGTTCCGGAGGTCTAGACATAAGTCAAACATGCCTTAAGTCAAACGAACTTTTCCCATAGAAAGTAATGGGAAAGTGGATTAATCCATTCCAGATGATGAAAAAGACCCCCGAAAACAGCAATTTAACACAAATTTGACTGGGATAGGAGATTCCTTCCAGGGATGTAAATGAAATGTCTCTTCAAAGAGAGGAGGAGGCAGTGGAATTATAGTCCGCAAGTTATACGCCTCTACTTTTTAATGTTCATAGCAGCAATGTCTAACATTTAAGTTTTACTGATTTTTAACCTGACGTTCCACGTTCTGAACAACTCTATGCTTACCATTAGAGTCCCACAACTTGTACAGCTCCCCAACTAAAATGCTTCCATTGTGGACCAGAATTCTACAGGCAGATTTTTTATAAGACTTAGCCGACTGTCTAACCAGCAAGGCCAGCCCTGAGCTCCCGGCCCTTCTTCTCCTCCGGCGGCAGCGGCGGCTTCTGCAAGGCCATGGACCAGCTCCAGGTGCTCGGAGCTGGCCTCACCAAAGCCGCCGCTGCCAGAGGAAAGGAAGAAGGCAGGAGCAGTTTGGAGGCGGCAGCCACAATGCTGGGTCGTGGCTGCCGCCCGATTCCGGGGCCTTGTGCCGGGGCTCTTAGCTGTAAGTCAGAGCCTGCGGCGCAAGTCAAACAGGCCCCTTCTTGCTGCAAGTCAAATATGCTGCAAGTCAAGCAGCATGTAAGTCAAGGTTCCACTGTATTACCTTTAGGTGAGAGTGAAACAAAGATATCCCCTCTCACTTTAGACTGTATTTTATGCAGAGTATCTTGGGTCATTTTCCTTTGAGATGCAAGGCAGATACACAGTAAGTGGAAATACACTGGCTGATGTATACAAAAGTTGCAAATAACCAATTGAATGCTTAAGCTACATACAGCTGTAGTTCAGGTAAAATTGAGGGTGTTTTTTGCATATACTTCAAGCTGTAAATATCAAACCAGTAAAGGCTAAGCTAAACCTCTGGGCAGCAAAAACAACACACCTTGCTGAATGGGTGGATGCTAAAGTGTGTCTCCCACCAAGGCAAGACTATGTCTTGACCATCTGGAAGTCAGTGTATAGACTTCAAAGCAAAGTATGTATAAAGATCAAAGAATTATCAAATAAAATGGAGATAGTTGGATAAATGACTTTTTTCCTGCAATGATGGAGAAATTCAACTGATGAAGCACTTATGTACCTGAAATTTATACCCCACCAGCTATACAAAAGATCAAGCAACTAGCAACGATAACTCTTTATTGAACTACCCTGCTTCTTCATAGCCTATCTTCATGTTTTAATTTGTTTTTAATTTTATCTTATTTAATATATATCCACCATTTTAAATTGTGCAACACTCTGATACGATTTGTGCAAAAGACTGTTCTCACCAATACAAAGAACCCACTTGGTAGTGTCTGAACATTGCTTGTTACCAATTTTTGCCAAGGAAAAGAAGGTTGCAAATTCTCATTCTTTTGTGTGAGGATGGGGCGAGAAAGATTTTGTACCCTTAATGACATGGTTCTGTTTTATAACTGGACCTATTATTTGAAGCAAGGTGATAGTGGAAAGAATTTAGGTCCATTTTAATAGCTCTTGTATCCTTGGGGTAAGGAGCATTGATTTTCCCCTTCCTCTGTTTACTTTCCACATCACTGTTCCTGGGACTTCTTTACATTCCCTGCCAACAAGTAGAAAATGCCCCGTCTGTCAAGCCAACTGAACTCAGCAGGCTTGGTAGTGAAACATCATTTCTTCTGATATGGCATTTTACAGTTTGAATTCTGTGTCTTAAGAAGAGATTAAGATGAGGCTTCCTATTATAATAATAATTTAAAAAAAAACAGAACAGAAGCAAGGCAAAGTCAGGCCAAATCTGGATGTGTTTTAATCACAAATCAGTAGCAAACGCCATTTCATTAATTATTGAAGCTCATTATGCAACCTTGTGCGTACAAATTTGCAAGTAAATCCCACTGAATTCAATCTGGCTGTCTGTAAATATGCATAGGATTGAGATGTTAATTGGCTTCTGTAAGTCACTAAAACCAGCTATTTGCTATTTCTAGAAATGAGTGCAAAGCAGCTATTAGTTGGGCTGTGTCATACAGTCTTTTAATGTATTGGTTTTCAACTTTTTGCCCTCCAGATGTTTTGGAATTTGTGTCCCAGAAGGCCCAGACAGCACTGCTAATGATCAGGGATTCTGAGAACTGACAGTCAAACATTTGGAGGGATATAGATTAAGAGTTGTGAGTCTTATATGACACTGATTGTGGGTGTCTCTTGTTGTTAGCAGAAGGAGCTAGCTAACTATTCAGCCTTCTGAATACTGGAATGGTTAAAGGTCCATGCTGCACGTTTTGAAGGAAATCACAGACAGATGTCTTATTTCAGGACAACAGAAAGCTAGTATTTACAAGAGAAATACATTGAGATGGGTAAAATGTTAGAAGCTTAATTTAAAATAATGGTAAAGATTCAGAACAAATGTATATTCCATGGGAACAAATGTAAAATGTCTCCCATTGAGCTTGCAATACTTATGAGGACATCATTATGGCCTAATCTACTTGCTGAGCTTTGAAATTCATGACATGATTTCACTGGATGCCAACATTTCCCCCCAACAAAATATTATTGAAGATCTCAGGCCAGCAGCTGTTGCAATGACAGTAAGTGTTGGAGAAGCAACTTCTAGTGAAACTGCACATGCTCTTCTCTTCTCACTGTCAATATGTATTAGAAAGGTCAAGGTAATGTTTGATGAATGGACTAGAACTCGTGTCCCAGAAGGCCCAGACAGCACTGCTAATGATCAGGGATTCAGAGAACTGACATTCAAACAGGCACCTCTGTACATTAGCAAGCACTGAACCACAGACTGGATTCTCCTTTGAGCAAACAAGGGGAACACCTGAAACCAACTATGGCTGCAATCCAATGCATCTGTTTCCTGAAAATGACTTTCTCGGAATCACCGCTTGGATGCGAGATGCCCACCCTTGCCCAGACCATAGGATGCTCCTGACTTAGCCACATATGTATTTTAAAAGTAATGCTTCACAGTGTTTCCATTTAATGACATTAGATACATGCCTAATGACCTTCTCAATTATTTATTTATTTATTTTAGAGCATTTTTACCCCACATTTCTTCTTGGAAAAAGGACCCAAGGTGGCTTACAGAATGAGGGATACTATACTGTCCAGTACAATTAAGACATGTTCGAGAATTGAGAACAAGGAATTGAGGGACATCTTACAGTATTAATAGACAACATTACATAAAAGCTACAAGAGAATGCGAGCAGATAAAGTTTATCATTCCCTTCTTTTGTGGGTGTCCTGCATATCACGGTATTGGTAAAGCTGGTGGGAGTTTCAGTCCACCAAAGTCTGGAGGGTCAGTCTTTGGTTGTCCCGGCCTTGTGACTTGTGATGTCATGCTGGCCTCTCTTGTGAGGTCACACCGGCATCGCTGTGTCAACCCCTTTCCACTGTGCTGTCTGCCCAGACTCCAGGGTGCCATCTGTCTCATCCAGCATGGCAACCATGCCTTTGTGAGAACCTGGAGATCTTGGCCATCCACCTGCTATGGGCCTTAGTCATGGTGTCTGTTGTGGCCAGTGGCCTCAGGATGGTGAGCTGGGGCAGATCCCCTTCCAAAGCAGCAGCCCCCCACACACACCTTAAGCTGTCCTCTTCCTCCCTTCCAGGTGAATCTTAACTGCACACACCACTGCCACTGGCCAGAGCCCTGGGCTGAGCAGAGGGAGCGACCAGACAGTGTGAGGGAAGACCACTTAATGGTGCAGAGACCTTAGCCTTGGTGATGCCAGTGTGCTGCCGCCACTGCCCCTTTTGAACATCCAGGGACCCGCCACTTACAACCAAGGGCAAAGGGAAGCCAAGTGGCAGCAACATAAAAATGCCAGGAGCTGCTCCCTCAGTTTGTGTGTCTGCAGATGCCATGGCAGCAAGCAGAAGTCTGAGTAGAAGACGCTGGGCAGCGGAGTGATTTGAAGTTCTCCGAATTTTCTTCCCACTGTTTGCCGAAAGGATACATATTCACAAATTCCATGGGCTCCATGACCACCCTCTGCTGCTATATGTCATGGTGGGTGGTCCAGACCTGCTCCTCTCTCTCAGGCCACAGCCCAGAGCTTGACAGGGAGTTGGGAGCCCAACGGTTGGTTGCTCTGGCAATGAGGGAGTTGCACCTCCAAGCTATCATGTGTGGGGGGGGCAATATTGCTTACCCTGAAGGTCATGTTTCTGAGACACCCAACTCCCCACCCCCATGGGGAAAAATAAAATTAAAACCAACCATGCCACCCCAACCATCAGCTTCATGCATAGTACAAAACTGGAAGTCACACAAGCAATTTACTAAACAGCAGAGGGGTGACAAACTTTAAGACACCTTAGTGGTGAATACACATAGTCAGAAAACAAAAGAATAGGAGTCCACGTTATGATGCCATGGTTTCTATTACCTACTATGTGGAAACCTTTCAAATTTCTGATTGCATTCCAATGAAACAGAATTACATCTGTCCCCACTATGATCTATCTTCATAACATACACACCTAGACTCTTTAAATTGGTAAGAAGTTTGATCATAGACTCTTTCAGTCTAATTACCCACAGTTTTGTCCATGATATATTAGTGATTGGAATCCAAAATATCCCTTTTCCATTTTTTAGCGATGTTGCTGTAATATTACGCATGTCTCTTTCCCCCTTTTTTGGTGTCTGTATTTTTAATTTAATTTTACACACAACTATCCTCACTCAATGGTAGTAATTTGCCAAATTTTTCTAGAGCATTATTCATCTGTGAAAAATGTCAAAACCTATTATAGAATTTCTGTATATTCACCCAAAGTGTTTGTAACTGCCAAAGTCTTGGTGTGTATGTGTGTGTACAGTGCCTAATTATTTTTAATCAGAGACACATTGTTTTAAGAGCAGCAGCCAATGCAATCAACTGTGTTTCCAAAATCACATGCCTTTTGTAGGCCACTAACTTTGTACTATTCTATCTTTATTCTCTTACCATCAGTCTCATTCTAAGCAGCAGCAGTAATAGCATTCAAAAAATCAGCACCAAAACCAAATTGTATACTTTACCCCAATCAGGTTTACTTAAAATGCAAATCAGTATAATTTATTTGTTTGAGAATTTAGAATCCTGAATAATTTGCTCAGTTCCCATTATTCCTAGAGAGGTTTTGCACACACACGCACGCGCGCGCGCGCGCGCACACACACACACACACACACACACACACACACACACACACACACACACACACACACACACACACACACACACACACACCATGTCATATCCTGGTAATAAGGTAATAGCCCTACTATGAAAGTGAGTTACATGACAAACTAGTAAATCTACAGTAGCTGTTAACGCTGAACATTATTCCAGTACACCTCCCAGACAATGAAGACAGTATTTGAGAGAAAAGATAGACCAATGAAGAAAGGAAGAAAAGATGGAAAGAAATAAAAGATACTCAGGAATCCACATGCATGAAACAACAGCAGATTCCCTGTTGTTTCTTTCTTTCTCCCTGTAATTGTAGAGAAATATAACTTTGCAGTGAACATCTTCAGTTTGATTACACTATAAAAGCCATATAAGAATATTGTCTAATTCTATATGCTGTTCCTCAAGTAACTACTACTAAGATGAACAAGACTACATATACTCTCAAATAAGTGTATACTGGGTTGCAGCCAAAGAATCACATTATCATTTTATGAAGTCCAGCTGTTGAACATTTTAAGGATGGCACGGCTCCTAAGGCATAATGTTTATCAGCCTGCCCAAACATCAGATGAGGAATGGGCACAAATCTTAACTGTGATTTGGTGTTACCACTATATACATGAGATTATGCAGTAACTATTAGGGCAAAAATGGAGGTGTGGATAATCGATAATATATGAGTAGACTCAGATAATCCGCATGGTTTGCAGAAGTATGCTCCTTAAAGGGAAAAACACATGCCTTCCATCAGTTCCATAACAACAGAATTTTGGGGAAGGATACAAAAAGTAGAGTATCAGGTGACATAAAATATATGGGTGTGTAAGAGATGGAGGATGTAAGAGATGGAGGGTCTGATGCATCTGTTGTCCAACTGCACATTTGCCTCAAGCCCTCCATTTCGTCTTTCCTGGCCCTCCAACACATAGAAGACCATGAGTTTGAAGAGGAAGAACTCCCTGTGAGTTGAGACCTGGATAACAGAGCTCTCCCTCTTTCCACTTGTCTTTTATCTATTTGTTTATTTGTTTATCCACCCTGCTCATTAGTGGCTGAATCACTACTCAGGGCAGCAAACAAATCATAATAACAGAAACAAACTCAATAACACCCACATAATCATTTAATGTGAAAAACACAATAAATATAAAATTCCTAGTAATGAAATATAGGCTATAAAATATTTATTTATTTATTTATTTATTTATTTATTTATTTATTTATTTATTTATTTATTTATACCCTGCTTCATCTAGCAAAAAGGCTACTCTGGGCAGCTTCCAAAAATCATCAAACACCAGGCATAGACAAAATACAACTTATAAACAACATAGCATAATAAAATATAATAAACATAATTTAAAATATTAAATTCACTAAAGGCAGCTAAAGTGGCAAGTAGATAAAGACAGCTAAAATGGCAAGGGGGAAGAGGGAGAACCTGGCTAGCTAAAGGACCGCCTTCTTCCATAGGATCCTGTCCGTACACTAAGATCTGGCTGGGAGGCCCTGCGGAAGGTGCCATCCCTTAAAAAGGTGGCATGTTGAAACAGGGCCTTCTCGGAGATTGCCCCCCAACTTTGGAATGCCTTCCCAATGGAGATCTGCCTGGCGCCGATGCTTTTGGCCTTTTGGAGCCAGGCAAAGACCTTCTTGTTGAGCCAGTATTTTAATTAGTCAATGTTCTTTTAGCTGGGTGCATGAGTAGCAGAATTTTATTATTTGTATTGATTGTTTTTAACTGTTATTTTGATGATTTTAACATGTTGTTTTATTGTTTTAATATATTGTTGTAAGTTACCCAGAGATCGCTTTGTAATGGGGCGGCTAAAAAATTCTGTAAATAAATAAATAAATAAATAAACAAACAAACAAACAAACAACCAGTCAGCAAGATTGATCCAGAGTAAGGCCATAGAAGTCTTGTGAGAGAAGCCAGGTTTTAACGTGTCTCCTGAAACTAAGAAGAGATTATCTAATCATACCTCAGGAGGGAGGGAGTTTTAAAGTGATGGAGCAACCACCAAGAAGGCCCAATTTTGAGTAGCAAATGTTCAGGTCTTCTTCAGGGTTGCTACTTGCAACATCTCAGTATATGACACAGGGGTGAGATGGGTAGGTGGTTTGAGACAGATGCACTCAGACAGACAGCAAGGCCCTAAACCATTAAGGGCATTAAATGTTAGCATCAACAGTTGAACCTGACCTGGAAGCATACAGACAGCCAGTGCAGATGTATTATTTATTTATTTATTTATTTATTTATTTATTTATTTATTGAGGAATAGAAATAGGAATCTTTATTGTCATTGCACCCTTGCAGGAACAATGAAATTTTACGGTTGCTATATTCAACTCATATAAACCATTCCACATTTATGTATGTATGTATGTATGTATGTATGTATGTATGTATGTATGTATGTATGTGTGTATGTATGTATGTATTTATTTATTTATTTATTTATTTATTTATTTATTTATTTATTTATTTCTATACCATACCTTCTTCCCAAAGGAACTCTGGGCGGTTAACAACAAAACGTGCAACAATAAAAACAGATATCAAACATGTAGTTCAGCAACAACAACAATACCAAATTTTTAAAAAATCAAATAATACTCGGCAAGATGGCAGAGGACAATGAACCCAGGTATAGAAATGGAGTAAATAGGCACAGTTTAGTAACAACTATAAATTTTTGGAGGAATAGAAAGAAATGTCTCATTGCCTTGAAACATCATTTTTTGTTCACATTACAGAACTATTTTTAAACATCTCCTGGGACAGAAGTAAAAGGGAAAATCAATGAATTTAATGTATGAAGTAGTCAGCACCAGTATATCAACCCCAAAGTAGAAAATGATTCCAAATGAGGTGGGGAAATCCAAACAGCCTACAGATGACTTAACATGCTTAATTAATCGTCATGCATCATCAAGTCAATTCTGACTTATGATGACCCATTTCAGGGTTTTCTAGTTAGAGAGTAGTCTGAGGTGTTTTACTATTGCCTTCTTCCAAGGACACTTTGTGATTGTGCAGATGGATCTAAGACTGCAAAAGCCAGATAACAAAACCACTGTGTGCACAAAATGCACACTGATTTTTGCGAGGGGGGAAGGGAATGAAAAAACAGAAGAGAAGCCGTCTTCACTTCAAACTTTTGTTGCAGGACCAACCTGTCTTTGACATATTCTGCATAATGGCTAGATTATTCCAGATGATCTTCAGAGTTCTTTTAAAAAAAACACTGTGTTCATTAATTAATAAAACCTATTTACAATTTCAATTCCAGATAATTTTGTTAATCATACTTGGCCTTAAGATATGTTGACTTAAGGTAACTTGAGTCTTGGCTTAAGGTTACCTGCAGGATTGTAATAAGTGAACAAATAAATATACCCAATGAAGCTGACCCTGGGAAAATCAAGATATTGAAGAACCTTGTCTAGATACTTTAACCTAGTATCCCAGATTTGCAATCTACATTCCCCTCAGTCCCTCCCCATCCACCTGTCCAATTATTTTTGGCTGGCCAAATCAGCTGCAATCATCAGACAGGAAGCAATTAGATTTATTTATAGTAATCTTGTAGGAAAGCAGAAAGAATTGGCCAGATTCCTATTCACATCTAAGGAGAGAGAAATTGCAGGACAAGGAAATATTCAGAAAACGTGGGGGGGGGGGGTCTGAAAGCTAGAAAAGCTATCCTGCCAATGCAAGCAAAATCCAACTTTTTGACCTTCATGCTTTTCCCTTGCCCTCTTGTAATATCTCACTTGCTAATTATTAAATTTGTACGTGGTACCTTGATTATAAAGCAAGGTGCCAGCTGGGCATAAGAATCTGATTAATACTCAAGAAAATAAGTACAATTGAGTGGATATCATGGATTTCAGCCAAGTGCCTTGAAAAATCCTGAGTGAGGTAAGAACTGCTCTCAGTGATGACTGAATGCTTGGTCAGGTTTTTGAATAGTTCCTTTTTTATTGTTACCTAGGGATGGGCATAGAGACATAGGAACTAGAAATCCACTCCAGTATTCCTGCCAAAAAAAACTCCATGGAATCACGAAGAGTCGGTCATGACTGTAATGACGCAACACACACAGGGATGGGTACAAAACAGAAAAACAGTGTTTCATTTCATTCTGTTTTGAGGGGCCCCACATTTCATTTCCTTTCATCTCGTATGAATTTTTGCAACAAAAATTTGCACGAAATGAAACAAAATGTTTTGTTACCTTGCACGGCTCTGAAGGCTCCAGCAGCTGCTCCAGAGGGGACAGGGGCGGCAGTGGGCCTAGGCCAGCCTGCTGGCTGCTTGCCCTCTCGAGCTGGCTGGCAGCGACTGTGGCAGTGGTCACGGCGACTCTGGCTGTGGCCCTGGGCCTAGGCTGGCCTTCCCAGCTGGATGTTGGTGCCTTTGGCAGCTGCCTCGGCGACTCCAGCGGCAGTGGACCTATTTCCTGAGGCAAAACCTAGATGTAAATTCTGTTCTTATAATGCTACAAAGCCCATTTCAAACTATCATCTCAGAACATGTCAATCATTTCAAGGTGCTTTTGTTGTGCCTCTGGAGTAAACTTGATCAGCTTCACCTCTGAAAACATGTTATATCTATATCAAGTTGGAACATATGGACTTGGAATGATATTAAATCTTATGAAAGTGGATTTCAGTGAGGTCTTATATTCATAACTGCCAATTTTTGGGCAAATGTCTGATGAGAAATTTGAATCTGGTTCATTCAAAAGAATTACAGTCCTGAAATAAATAAGGCATTTCATCTTATTTCAGCCAAGGAAGCATGTACTGATAAATCTGGTTTATTCAAATGTCACTCTTTAATTCTATGCCCCATAGGCTTTATCCTCAATCAGCAACAATTGTTTTAGCAACTATCTTTCAATTCCTTTAGGATTCAGTTCCACCCTTGAAGATTAAAGGAAAATTAGAGATTAATGCATGTGGCCTAATGTGTGTTTAGGCTGTTAAAACTGAGGTTTTAAATTGCTTATTTTTACAAAACTAACACAGAAGCATCCTTTGGTGTAAACAACTAGTGAAAAACAGTAAAGCCAGGATTAAATTGCTAGTCTCACTTGGAGTCAATCCATTGAATCAATTGCTCCAGTGTAAGCTAACACTTATGTACATTCCACTGAGACTAGCAACATATATTGTCCTAAGGCAGGCATGTCCAAAGTCAGGCCCGAGGGCCAAATGCAGCCTGTGTTCAAATTTTGAGTGGCCTACAGCCTCTTCTCCCCACTGGTTTAGCCTGTCACACATTCCCGCCAGCTGGCCCCTCCCCATACCAGATGGAGATATCAGCTTGCAGTTTTACAGTTTGCCTGCCGTCCCTGCCTCTGTCTGTCTCCTCAGCCACCTGCCCAGCTTACCTGCCCCCGACTCCATTGCTTCAGCATCCTCCCTGCCTCCTTGCATGTCCTAGAGGATTGTCCAAAGTCCAGCCCAGGGGCCAAATGTGGTTGAATAGTCGGCCCCCAAACATTTTCACCTCACCAAATCTGCCCCTCCTTGCAAAAAGTTTGGGCACCCCGTCCTAAGGCATCCAGAGATCTGAGAAATTATTTGGTAATTCATGTATCAAGATCTTCAGCTATGACATGCCTTGTTCATCTCCTTAAGTACCTTCCCAGCCATTACATCCAATGTGGTTCAGCATTGGTGTATGGCCATCTCTTTTCCTCTGTAGGAGAGAACTGTGACATTCATTTTTTTTTCTCATGCGGTGATCTGATCTGCCATGTTGGCAGAACTTCCAATGGTTGGTCATTTAAACAGCTATGGATATAAATTCTTAAACTGAAAACTATGGCATTGTGAATGTTAATGAATTATCAGATAATTTGGAAGGTTCTGTTTCTTTCATCTGGTCATTCACCAGCCCATTGCATGTGTACCTGGATAGTTTCTCTGCTTGTTCAGCAAGGTATTACTTGATACCTCCATTCTGAAACTCAGAGACAGACTGTTGAAAAAGCAGGAGTAAAGAGAATTCTGCCCACTGACTTTTGAATTTCCCTGCTTTTCTGACACAGAAACTACTTTGATCATTCAGGTACCTAATTGCAAGGTTTCTTTTCTGTTCTTGTTATAACGTAGAGATGTGACACTCAATTAGCTTCATTTTTACAAACTCTAATACTCACTGAATTTAACTAGCATTCCTGCCCTGTCTCACTTTTGTAATGAGGTTCAAATATTTATCTTCTTGTACAAAGTAGTAGGGCACCTTTGCTAATGAAAGCCCCCCCCACCCCAAGCTTATATACTGCCCCATAGCGCTTAAAGCACTCTCTGGACAGTTTACAATATAGTTACTACAGGCTAAACATTGTCGCCACCCCCAGCAAATTGGTTACTTACTTTACTGACTTTGGAAGAATAGAGGGCTGAGTCAACCTTGAGTCAACTACCAGGAATTGAACCCTGGGTCATGAGCACGGTTTTGGCTGCAGTGCAGCAGTTACATCACTGTGGCATGAGGATCCTAATGCATTCACTTTTGTACTCACTTTTGTATTAATTTTTCCATACATAAGCATTTAAAAATTGTCACATTGATTAGAGGAGGCAGAACATACTGCAAGTCTTGGAAATGTAAGGAGGGTTCTTCCTACCACCATTCATACAGACAAGAATACACAAGATATATTTTTGTCATGAAAAATTTAGCTGCCTCATTTACAAATATACAGATTTCTTTAATGAGATTGTGTTAGATTTTATCAGCCAGACAAGACAATAGAAGATCTGGCTTGGTTAGGAGCCGACGTATTTGGATAAGCAGCAGGAAATAAAGACGGGAGGCACTAGGCCTGTATGAGAGAAAGCCAATGTTGTGTCAAGGCAGTGGATTTTGAGTCCAGGTTTCCCCAGTCTGCCCCAACGTACGTACGTACGTACGTACATACATACATACATACATTAGAGATGGGCATATTTAGGGTATTTCCGTTTCCGTTTCCGTGGGGTTACTCTACGGAAACGGTAACGGGAATTACTACCCCCAGACTTCGAGCGAACCGACGAACGAACAATTTAATTTGTCGTTCGTTCCTTGCATTGCGCGATTGTTTTTGTTGTTCCCGGCCAAAAAGCAGGCGGGAAAATGCCTCAACCAAGGGGTTGTTTCTGGAGGTCCCCCGGCCTCCCCCCTCATCCCCCGTCCTGGGCTGCTAGCAGGCTCGCAGCCAGCAAAAGCCCTCTTTCACGGACGGCTAGAAAAAAACTTTTAAACTCTCCCCCCACCCATTAGAAAAACTGCAGGGCGCAGGGCACCTACCGGAGGGGTGGTGGAGGGGGGGTCCCGCCCTCCCCCCCATCCTGGGCAGGGACTCGCGAGTCGCCATCGCCAATGCCATGCGGTGCGGGGCGGGGGATCCAAAATCGGCTAACCAAACGCAATATTTTGAAACCAAAAAACACGAGGACAACAGAAACACGCGAAAATTTATAAACTGCAGATTTTTCTGCAGTGGGATGGATCTACAAAATGTCTCTCCTCTCCTCCTAAGTCCTCCAGTGTTATTTTACAAGCCTATTGGCCAGTCCAATTGGGAGTGGACAACCAGAAATTTTTGGAGCCATCCCACCAGTCGCATGGATGGAGAGAATTGCAAAAAGCCCCCTCCTTAGCCCTAATCCCTTAACCTACCCATGCACAGACTGTCTCTTAGTGGGTCAGAGAGGCACCCAGAGGTTCTAGCCCATCTTAGTTAGCCTAACCCTAGCTCTTGCACTAAGCCACCTTTTCAGATCTACTTGCTTGCATTACTTTTGCAGGTAAAATTTTGTGTGAGTTGGTGGTGACCTTGTGGGAAGGTATGACCCTATTTTTTCTCACACTGGTCTCACGTTGCACATTATGTTAATTCCATATGGCTATTGCATAATTTTGCAGCAGCAGTCCATATGAGAGGGAGACCCCAATGTTGTGTCAAGGCTTCCCTTCCTGTGGCAGGAGCATACGGGAGCAGGAGCCCAGTAGCGGGCCAGAGTACACCCATCCCACAGAGGTGCCTCCAGGAGCCCGCTCCCCCCCAAAAAAAAACCAGTACTACGAACCGACTAATTTTTGCGAATTTTACGAAACGACCCGAAATGGGACTGGCCTGACTAACGACAACTCGAAAAAATTTTTTTTCAAGTCGTGCCCATCTCTAACATACATACATACATACATACAACCTCTAAGTTGTCCCATAAAGGAGTCAAGATAGCACACAGTGATTAAAATACAAGCAGAGTTAAAAACACACTAAATTATCCAGTTAAAAAACAGCTAAAACAGCAATTCTACAAAAGTCAATTACCTTGAAACCTCAAAAGGCCCAATAAAAGCATACTTAGAATTAACAATACCAAAAATCTCAGGACTTAAATGTAATTTAAATGTCTGTTTAAAATGTTTTGGCCTGTCACCCAAAGGACAAGAGGGGGCCAGCCTAGTCTCAAGAAGGGCGGGCATTCCACAGAGATTAGGAGCAGCCACAGAGACTACCTATTATGTTGTATATTGTCCCTCATTTTTGTAAGCCACCTTGGGTCCTTTTCCAAGGAGAAAGGCAGGATAAAAATACTCTACAATAAAAATAAATAAAATTGATGCTCTGAGGGGAAGCTGTCAAGCTGTCAATTAACCCTATAATTTGGTAATGTGCACCGGACACACTCCTTCCATTAAGCACCCCACCTCCTTTGGAGCTTACTATTAGAGATGGGCACGGAACGAACATTTTTTCATTTCCGTTACCATTTGTTGTTTCCGTTACGCAACGAAATGACAAATGAAAATTGTGATGAAAATGCAATGAAACGAACAGAACCGCGGAAAATTGTGGTTGTTACATTTCGTTTCCGTTAATGGCGACGCACAATGAAATGAGCTGTTTTAAATGTTAAAAAACGCAATGGACATCCATAAAAATGCAACAATAATTATTTATATTGTCTGATAACCTACCAGGGGGTTTGGGGTCCTTAAAACGTTTGTTTTAGTCTTCTCCCATCGCGATGTATTATTCTTTTCCCTTTAAAATGGATGTCGCCACCAGCCACAAAATGGCGGCAAGCCATGTGATGGGATCATGTTCAACCAATAGCATGCCTAGATTGCAGACTGGGCGGGCAGGTCTGGCAGCCACAGAGGGCATAAAAAGCTCTGGCAGCCCCCGTCCTCCTTGCAGTCTCTGGTGGGAGTTAGGGTGGGATTGCTGTCTCTGCTGCAACTCTAGCTTCAGTCCTGCTGCCTCCCTGTGTGTGTGCGTGCTGCGTACCTCTCATTGAATACCCTCCCTTGCCCCGCAGTGCAGTCACTCTGTGGCTGCCTTGCACCCTGGGCAACGCCCGCCGCTGCCTTTGCAGCCTCCTGCATACCTAGTCTATACTGTGTCTCTGCCAGCATCCATTTTTTTAGTGTTTTCCCTCTGGTCTGGGGCATTGGGGGATGCCTACGCATGGAAATGCTTTAAAAATCATGCAAAAAGCGGGTAGAAATGACAAACGAAAAAATGAAAAACCGTAACGAAATTTTTCAAAAAATTCACGACAAACGGACACGAACCGAAACAGATCTCTCAACTACAAACAAAAAACCGAAACATCATTTTTCTGTTTCATGCCCATCTCTACTTACTATCTCTGCCCCCAGAAACACATGAAATGAAAAAAAATAAAAAATGGAACAAAAATTGAAATGAAACACCATTTTGGCGTTTCGTGCCCATCTCTAATAGTTGGTGATCTCAGGTCAGTCCCAGTCTCCCAGCCTAACCTAACTCACATGTTTTTTGTTAAAATATAATAGACATGAATATGGCTTTGAAAGGAAAAGCAGGGCAAAATGTAGTGAAGTGATGAATCACTTCAAAACAGATATAGGACATCCATTTCCTATGTACACACCACTGTTTATCAGTGAAAACATCAAAATAAATATTCAAGACATGCTTCTCTGTTACCTTGTGGAGTCACACAACTGCAGTAAAGCTGTCCCACATTACTTTTATGACTGTGTTAACTAGCACATTTAGCAAGGGTGACTGTTATTTGTTTATTGCTGTCATTTGTTACATTTATATCTCCTCATTTCCTTCAATAAGCTCAAAGCAGGACATTCTGTGCCCCATCTCCCAATTTCATACTCAGAGCTGCTCTGTGAAGCAGGTCATACTGAGAAACTGTTATGGGTGCAGGCTCATCCTGAAGTCTGTTTCATGCGGTTTTGAGTCCAGGTTTCCCACCCCAACCCGCCCCTTAGCAGAAGATATTTAGGGCATACACATGGGGAGAAAGGTGGCATAAAAATAAAGTTGTTGTTGTTGTTGTTGTTAATATTAAAAGGGTGTCTAGTAGAAGAAAATCTCTTTCAACCTAGTCTTAGAACTTCAGAGCTGGAAGTGGCACGACAGGGGATCAAACTCCCAACCTCTGGTTCCACAGCCATATACCTAAACATGGAGACTGAAATATGCTTCTGAGGGATGGATCTACCTGTAAGACTTACAGTGTCAACAAGCCTATTGCATCCAATTCATGGAGAGTTAATGTAAGGAGGGAAGAATTGCACCTCCTGCATCTCTTAACCTTGCACACTTCTCTGTGTTCACCATCAGTTCCACTAGTTTTGTTTCCATTTATATTTTGGGAAATTTGGTTTGTGACCTGGGAAAACACTTTTTTTCCACACTACGTTAATACTTCTCATGTATACAATCCAGCAGTCCATATGTCGTAGTATGTTGATGATGTACCAAAAAGTTGTTTTTGCAATTGAAAAAGCATAATTTAGCTATAATTGCTGCTCCCTGTTTAATTTCCAGATTAATGCAAAGAGTCTGACAATTACAGGCAAAGAGACAGCATTCAAAGCAAGATTATTACACTGGAGTACTTCCAGCTTGAAAAATAAAAATTGCTCATAGAAGGCAATATGGTAAAGTGGATGGAGTGATGGGCCAGGACTCAGGAAGCCTGGATTCTAATCTTCATTTGACCGTATAAAACAGTGCTGGAAAAACTTCAGCACAGCCTGCACTACAGGTTGATCTGGTGAGTTACTCCATAAGGACACCACAAAAAGACCCCTCCCGCTATGGGTCTGGTCCCAAAAAGTCCCTAGCCCCATAAGAATTAATGTTTTGCTATCTTGACGGGGTGGCCTAGTGGCATCCTATACAATCAGATGAGTCCTGTACCTCTCTGTAGTGGGTGGACTCGTCATACTGCTCTGAGGGTGTGAGGCTCAGGATTCGTGGGTCTAATTCATGGGGCTAGACATAATATGGGGCCAGGGCCATTTAATACCCATCTGGTTGCCCCCTTTTCCGACACAGGGATGGGGTGCCACTGACTCAGTACCTGTTTTGGAAGTAACATTGGCCACATTTGACAATGTGGCATACACGTTTGCATTTTGACTACATTGCTTTCAGATTGGGGCTGCCTCCATGGCCGCGATTCATTGGGCAGTCAATGTATCAGTAGGTAGAGGCCTCAGAAGTTCTGAGTTTATGCCTGGCCGTGGCCAGAGTGTTGGGCTGTGGCCTCTCTTTTAATGTTTATGTCATTCCAGGTTGGACACTGAAGACAAGAGCGGCCACAGCCTTGTCTTCTGGGCAGCCGAGTATGCTGCACGTTTTCATTGGGGCCGAGATCCTGGCCGGGTGCGTGTGCCATTATTGGACATTGAAGACAAGAGCGGTCACAGCCTTGTCTTCTGGGCAGCCGAGTATGCTGCACGTTTTCATTGGGGCCGAGATCCTGGCTGGGCGCATGTGCCACTATTGAACAGTGGGGCCAGAGAGGCATGCTTGGGACCAGATTCTACAACTGAGCATGCCAGGAGTCTCTGTCAGGGCCCCTGACCTCTTGCTGATCCACCTGAGTGGCAACAATTTGCTGGCAACCCCTGGCAAAATGCTTATCCTCAAGATCATGGAATACTTGAGTGAATTTCAAATGTCCCCTAGTACATGTGTAGTCTGGCTGCGTTGGTCCCACATTTAGAGTGGAGATCAGCCCATGACCCTAGACGGGTGGACAGAGCCCGTAGGGGAGTGAACAGGGAGGTAGCTAGATTTATCCTGAAGGGGCAGGGGTCGGTTAGAGACCACCCTGGCATTAATGTGTGTTGTCCCCAATTATAGTAGGGATGGCGTCCACCTGTCCAACCGTGGCCTAGAAACTGCCTTAGTGACCTGCAAGGGGACCTGTGGGCTGAGCTGCTCGGCCGTGTGGGGTAAGAGGTGATGAGCCTCTTAGTGTGGCGGGTAGTGCAAGAGGTAATGGTATTCAGGTATGCCCAAGTAAGTTGCCCTTAAGGTGCTAGAGAGCCCTCGATTAAAGTTAATAGTATGTTGAGGAGTAAAATAAAGTCAGCAAGTTAATATTAGGCCAAAGCGAGGGCTGTGGTGCGATAGCAGATTCACTCACGTTGGCATGATGCTGAACAGGTGGGCAGCATCTTGCCAGGGGTGAAACTCCCTGAATACATAATGGGCTGAAAGAGGATTATTTCCGCCCATTACCTGCTTGTACTACGGTCTCAGGTCCCCTTAACAGGTTACAGGCATGTTAGTAGATTTAAGTAAATATGTTATAAATAAAGTTGTGGCCCAATTTATCCCAAAAATGAAGTTGTCTCACCTCTTTATTTCCGGGACTTGGGGGGCAAGGCAATATGGTAAAGTGGATGGAGTGATGGGCCAGGACTAGACATGGGCACGACTTGGCAAAATTGTCGTTTCCGTTTTCGGATATCGTTTCCGTTACGTAACGGAAACAGTAACGACAATTAAGCTGTCAGAACTCGAACTCGAACCGAAAAAAGAAAAATTGGGTCTGATTTGTCGTTGTCGTTCCTGGCATCGCGCGGCGATCGCGCGATGCCAAGCGGCACAGAAAAAAAGTTTAAAAAAAAAACGATTCCCGGCCAAAAAAGCAGGCGAAAATATGCCTGCCTGAGGGCACCTACCAGAGGGGTGGTTTCTGGGGGGGGCAGCCTTCCCCCCTCCTGTCCTGGGCTGCTGGTACCGGGCTGGGAGGGGGGCATCCTCGGCGTCTCCATTTGCCATGCAGTGGGGGGGGGGGAATCCAAAATGGCGTCCGCAATATTTTTTTTGAAATCGTGGTCCAAAAAAACACCAAAGCACCACAGAAACATGCGAAAATTAGCTATTTTAAATGCTTGAATTTTTACAGTAGCAGCAGTGGTTTTTTTTATACCAGTAAAAGGTCGCACTGATTTTATTTTATTTTATTTTATTTTTATTTTTTTACACCTGCGCAATGATGGGCTGGCCATGGGATGGGACCATGCAAATTTTTGGACCCATTCTACCAATCGCATGGCCTTGTTTTGACTGACACTTCTGGATGTGCAAGAGGGCATAAAAAGCCGAGGCACTCCCAGAAGAGTCGCAGTCCGGGCTTGGATATGGGTGGGAGAGGGCTGTGTGTAGCTGGCTGCTGTGCTAGACTAGTTTCGATTTCACGGAGCCTTTAGATTTCAGTTAGGCAGGCAGGGAGGGAATTGATTCAATTGAATTTTTAGGAAATAATAATAATTCCTTTCATTCTCTGTCTGCTGTGGGGAATAGCAACGCAGTTTATTCTTTTTTATTCTCTTGCAGTTTGTTAGGATTTCTTTTCTGATAGTGCTTCAAAGGGGGGGAGGTTTGAGTGGGAGGGGAGGTGTGGATTTATTTTAAAAAATTCATTTGCTTGGTGGCAAGCCAAGGTCCTTTCATACCCTGCCTGCAGCTCTGCTGTGGGTGCACTGCCCTTTGTTTGCAAAAATTGCAATTGCTTTATTCGATGCAGTCTTGTGCAGCAAGTCAGTTTAAAGTGTTTTCCGCCTGCTCTGGGTCATTGCGGGACCCGCGCCCGCCGCCCGCCCCTCCCCCCTGCCGCTGCAGCCACCCGCCAATGCCCCCCCGCCACCCGCCCGCCACCCAGGGTGCAAAAACACCTAGCGCCGGTGGGACGCCACTCGCTGGGACGTCAAATTGCGCAAAATCGCGGCGGTGGTAACGACAAACGAGAAACGACACGACAAAACGACAAATTTTTAAAAAAATTCACGAAAAACGGGAACGACCCAAAACGGACCCGTCCCGAAAAACGACAACTCGGAAAAAAAATTCTGGTCGTGCCCATCTCTAGCCAGGACTCAGGAAGCCTGGATTCAAATCTTCATTTTACCGTATAAACCAGTGCTGGCAAAACTTCAGCACTCCAGATGTTCTGGACCACAACTCCCAGAATTCCAAGCCTGTATTGCCAATGACAAAGGACTGTGGGAATTGCGGTCCAAAACATCTGGAGTGCCAAAGGTAAAACACCACTGGTATAAACTCACTTACATTGAAAGCTATATTAGGATTGTTATAAATTATAAATTGCCTTTGTTAATGACATGGGCAGTATGCACTACAAACACCTTAATATGTGGTACAAACAATGTCTACTAAGCTAATTTTAGCCTGATAACTAAAGATGGGAATCCATTTGTCTTTAGGGTGTGTTTTCATTCAGCAGATAATGTATTAATTCCTGAATCTCTTATACAAGTTTATTGTAGCCTTTCAAAAGAGGAAATATGACTTTTCTTTATAAAAGGCTGCATAATAATTGTTATACTGATACAAGACTGGCCACAATAAAGTTCTAATCTGTGGCATGCTGTATAAAAGCAATCAAAAATAGCAATGATTGAACTTTGAACAATGAGAACCAGCTCACCCTCTGGGATTTTATAACTGGAGGCTCTTGATTTAAGGCCTGCTTAAATACATAATGACTCTCACTAGACAGATTTTTTTCAAGATGGACAGATTTTAAAGCAGAGGCAGGTTTGTATGGGAATATATTTCAAATAACTTGGACCCAAGACATAGAGGACATGACTAGAGATGGGCACAAATTAAAAATGAATTTCAAAATCTGCACAAAAATAGCTAATTTTTTGATTCATATTCATATGAATTGATACTCCCAATGAATACAAATGGACAATTTCTTAGCATTTTTTGACAATTATTTAGGCTATAAAATTGTCCCCACGACACCTACAAACAGCCCTGATTCTTCTCTACAATCCCTCCAAGTTTGGGAAAGGTTAGATTTCTGGTTTCTGAGTTAGGTACCCCCAAAGATGCCCCTAGGAAAGCACTCCCTGGCATCTGGAGACCCTAGATGCTTCCCCTGACTCTCCTCTATAATCCCTCCAAGTTTGATGAAGATTGGATTTTCTCCAACCCAGAAAGATTGTGTCCTTTCCTGGGGGGGGGGGGGGGGCACGGATTTTGTGGGTGTATAACTCAGAAGTCTGAAATCCAATCTTCAACAAACTTGGGAGAAACCTTTCTCCAGTCAAGGTGTGTCTATGGACCTGGGTGTCAATTTGTCACCCTGATGAATTACAAATTATGAATAATGACAAATTACCATTTTATTAATTTTTCCCAATCTCTAATTCTGACTAACTGATTACTCTTAACCACAGTCAATGAAAGTATGACGACTTCAAGCTATAATTTATGGAGGTTTTTAAATACAGCATGGTTTAGTATCTCACCTGAATGCATCCTATAGCTTTCTGAGGAACTAGACATTTTTCTAGTTGCATAGTGAATTAATTAATAAAAGTAATCAGTAGTTATTTTTCCTATCACTACAAATTTAATACTAACATCACTTCTGTGTTTACAGCAGTCATAGGTGAAAACCATTTGTCAACATCTTTGAAACATTTCTGTGATGATTCTCAGTCATCCAGGTGAGTTTATCTGGATGTCGAGTCATGGCAACTGGACTTCCTTTTTTGAGAGATTGAAACATTTTGCTGCTCATCCAAACAGCTTCATCAGTCTGAAGAAAGCTAGTGGCGAGGCCTCCATTTTATAATTCACTTTGACCTCATGTCATCCTGGTCTGAAATGAGATGAACAATGGCCTGAATAGGCTTGTTAGGTGGACAATAGGCTCAATAGGCTCATTGGATAGAACGGCCTAAGGTGTGTGAAAGTCCCATCTTTAC
Source organism: Phrynocephalus guinanensis (assembly GCA_037367245.1). Lineage (NCBI taxonomy): Eukaryota > Metazoa > Chordata > Lepidosauria > Squamata > Agamidae > Phrynocephalus > Phrynocephalus guinanensis. Next base: position 73,294,373 of record CM074739.1, read on the forward strand.
GACCTTCCCAACACAAATAAAGTATGATTCATTAGCCATGGCCTTGCTGGTGGAGGTGATGGAGAAATCTTGACATGCATTCAAGGATATTCTGATATGGTTGTGAGGCAGGGCAGAGAAAGAATGGCAATACAATACTATTCCAGGCATCAGAAAGTTCTGGCAGCTTTTCTATGTGGAGGGAGGATCAGTATGAAGACACAGCATCAGAGGGCAATGGCATTTTCTGGAGGTCCCACTTTGTGGGTCTATAACTCAGACAGCCAGAGCCCGGACTTTGTCTTTGTCATGTGCATGCAGATGTTACAGGGAATGTTGGGCATAACAAAGTATAGGGCATCAAGTATAACTTCCAGTCAGATGTTTCCAAGAATGGATGCAACTGGCAACCAGCTATGCAAATGTACCCCTGACCATTAATGAGCCTTGAACGCCCAGAGTCAGGGATGAATCCAAGAGTACACCTAAGCTTTGAAACTCATTTTTTTTCAGGGGAAGTTTACAGCACATATTCAGTCTCTATTTTCTGATCCACCTTTCAGCTTTTCAAGGTCTGACATTTTGTGTGTATAACATCCTAAAATAATTAATAAAAGTGCAAAAATTGGAACCCTGAAAATATATGCTGTACTTTAGCAAATGAGATTTGAATGGCAGTGTGCTAAAAGTTACTGGAAGATAATCAACTAGCTCTCCATCCAAAGCCATTCACATGTATGATAGATTCCTGAGTTTATAGTCAAGACAGTGAGTGCACATCTACTGTATATCCAAGGACTTCAGGGAAAGCTAGTTCAATGTAAAATAACATTGGCTTGCAAAGTAAGTAACCAGATCTCAAAGTCCTTTTCCTTGCAAGCTAACATTTGACCAAGGACATGTAAACATTGGATAAGGAAAACATTGAAAAAGTCCTAGAAAATGAAACTCCTAAAGTACTGAAATGCAAGTGTAGCAAACTGGTGCCTCATCAAATTCATTCCCAGCAATATATGCTCCTGGTGGCACAGGTACTCAAAGGATCTAGTCATATTATGAACAATGTTTTGCAGCAATAGCAGTTTGCCAACTTTCCATTTTGCTAAGATAGCAGGTTGTTGGGTTGGCAAAACTAATGCAAATATCTACAGAAAATTTAAGACACCTTTCATAGTGAGCAGTTTGCTCCACCAGCAATTCTCGGTTGCTGACTAGAGATGGGCAGGAAACAAAAAGCAAAATGTTATTTTGTCATTTTGTTATCTAATGAAACGGTAGGATGTGTTTTGTTACAAAATGAAATAAATCACCATTTTTCCTCTAGGAATGAAACAAATCATCCTAGAGGAACCAAAATCACAGGGGAGCTTCCTCAAACACTTCCCTGTAAGTCCCTGAAATTTGGAGAGGTTTGGGGTTCAGGGAGTGAATTATTAACCCCAAAAGGGGTCTGCTAGGGGAAAATCATTCTAATTGAGTTGGGAAGCTGCTAATAGCCCCCCCCCATGCAAGCAATTAGCGGCTTCTTGAGTCAATTACAATGATTTTCATCAAACCTCTCCAAATTTTGGAGGTTTACAGGGAGGAACTTAAGGAAGCTCCCCTGTGATTTTGGTTCCTCTAGGTCCCAAGAAAGCCATTATACAGTGTTTAGTTTAGGTTTGTTTCATTCCAAATTTCTTTTAAAATGTGTTAGTAAAAAAAACAAAATGAAACTACTAAAGAAATGAAATAAATTGAAATTCTATATTTTTGTTTCATGCCCATCCCTATTGCTGACAATTGAGTACAAAAAATAAGCAAATGAGAAAAATATAAATATAGGGAAGCAAGACACTTGATACACCCATTGGATATCAACAACATTGATGCCAGGAACTGGGCACTAGACATCAAAAGGCATGAGAGAATTACACAGCAGTGGGCTCCAGGTCTGGATCCCAGCAACAGAGATAACGAAATCATGGATGTTCCTCCATAGATGCAAATTGGCAGGTGGCTAGCTTAGAACATTGTTAAATAATGTTCTTGTCTGCCTGAATGTAATAAGAGGATAAATAATGTATTTCTCTTTTTATAGGATTTTTACTTTTCTGATGCACCTTTTCAGCCTACAGGCTCCTGTATTTTTGGATTACAATATTATTTCAGTTCATGTCTGTAACTTTTATAGCTAAAAGTTTATAATTATATATATATTCTGACTTAACCATTTGCCTGCAACTTAAGTTTAGTTGTTGTGTATTTTAACCATTTACACCTACAGTTTTTCATAGCTGTAAGGCTTACTTCTGTATAATTTAAATGTTCCTCTAACTTCTCAAAAAGTCAAATGTTTGCATTAATTTTTGGATTTTTATGGACAGAAGCCAATGTAGATGGAGAAAGCAAGAAATAGGCAACCAAAACGTGCCTGGAATCATTCCAACAATGAACCAGCTTTTACCTTGATAGCCAGTTGAACATTGATATGATAGGACAGGTTATCTGATTTCATACTGCAATTAACCCTTTCAGGGATCCCATCTTCGGATTACCACAGATTTACACTACCAAGGTACAGGTATATTTTAAAGTTTTGTAGTATTCCGAGGTTACTGTTTGCATGTCCCACTTTTGACCTTAACAACCTAATTAGGAGCACCTCTCCTTTGTCTCATTCAAAGCATAAATATGTTCACCCTAGTTCAGTCCCTTACAGTTTCCTGGTGCATGTTTAATGCTGGAACAGCTTCCTCAGATTTAGACTGAAATGAATGCTAGAGTTGGGTATCATATTGGGTTGGTCATATTGATGACATCAGAATCCAAAGTTCTGGAGAATTTTCTCCAAACAGTTTCATCTATAAATTAAGTAACATGGGAAGCAAGACAAAACTCTGAGAGATATCATAAAGATGTGAAATGAGTTGAAAATGAGTTCTCTAACATCACCTTGTGAGATGCCTTCCAGGAAGGAGCAGAACTACTGTAATAAAGTGCCACCCAGTCCTGTCTCACATGGACAATCCCAAAAGGATACCATGGTTATTATTAATGTTTTCCAAATTCACTGAGAGGTCCAGTAGAACCAAGGGAGACACAGCCCCCCTGTCCAGTTTCCAGTGTAGATCTCCAAAGACAAACAAAACTGCTTATGTCCCAAAATCTGGCTTGATCCCAGACAGAAATGGATCTAGAGAATCTGTTTCATACTATAATCTCTAGAACTGGGCAGCCATTACTCTCTCAGGTACCTTGTCCAAAAATGGGATGATAGAGACTGGCTAGTAATTATACAGTGAGGGGGGAGAGAGAGAAAGCTTCAAGAAGGATTTTTTCAACCTCAGTCTTACAACAGCCTCTTTTAGGCAGTTTCAGATTCTGCTTTGTCACCCCATTCCCGAAATAATGAGTCCACACAGAATATTGGGTTTTAAATCGGGCCACAACTTTATTAATAACTTTATTATTAACTGTACCGTAACTGTAACTAAATAGTTGTAGCCGAGGGATGGGCCTCCCGTAGTGCAACTTATATTTTGGTCTACAGATGTTGGTTTAGTGTGACGCCCTGTTGGGACCCAGTATGGGGGTGCTGTTCAAAGAAAGCAGCCCTCCCAGCCAAAACTAGGTCAGCGTATTACTTGGGGAAGCCGTATGAGCTCAGTGACTTTATGGTCTTTATTTTACTTTCTTTCTGGGGGGTCTACCTATAGGTTGTTATTATATTTGTTATTATCTATTAGAGATGGGCACGACTCAGCGAAATTTTTGTTTTCATTTTCATTTTTTCATTTCGTTTCGTAACGAAAACGAAAACAAAAATTTTTCAAAAACCAAAACGAAAACAGAAATGAAACGACCAATTTTGCTGTGTTTTTCGTTTTCGTTGCGGCAAATCCATTGAACTGAAAAGAATGCTAACGTAACAGCAATTTTTCATTTTCGTTTTTGTTTTTTTGTTTCCTTACGAACCGAAAAAGAAACAAAAAATTTTTAAAAAACAAAACGAAAAAAAACGAACCGAAACGGATCCCCAAGCGACCAAATGAAAAATGAAACACAATTGTTTTTAGTCCTGCCCATCTCTATTGTCTATTGTACAGCTGCCCTGTACGAACTCAGATGGCCATGCATAATGGTTAATGAGAATGGAATGGGCGAAAACACACTGGTACCAGGCAGCCAATATTGGTACCAGTCAAAAATTCCCATTCAGCCCCGAAGCAACCAGATTATCTCATTCTCATAACCTCTAAGGGAGGGGTGGCGGGGTGCAGTTCAGCGCGAAAGAGGAGGGTTGGGGTGCGAGCTGCCCTTTTAAGGGCGTTGATCCCCACACACTCTGGGAAACCCACGTGGTCTCCTCTTTCGCGCCGACATACCGGCTGATGGGGCGACAAAGCGGCCCCTATCCGAGACAAGCTCGGCAGGAGCCTACATTGTTGAAGAGTAAACCAATCCCTTTATTCACCACACCACCAATCCTTTGGCTTCTTTAATAAGCCAGGGTGTGCAAAGGCCTAGCAGACCAATGGTGACCTTCAGCTCTCCAAGGATCCTATCCATATCCTAACAATTTCACAAGTCAAAACTTGTCCCTTAAAACTGGAAAAGCAGCAGTCATGGATACAGCCAGCAGAACTGCTTCAATTACTTCATCCAAGTCAGGATAACTCTAAGCAATTTCATTTGCAAAGTGCTGTGAAAATTGTTCACAGCAGGCTCTTGAGTAGTATACAGTTTTGTCTTGTGGGGCAGAGCCTAATAGGCCCTCAAACAGCTCTGCTGGACGGCTCTGGAAGATTTCATTCTGATACAAAAAAATCTGATCTTTTTCAATGCTGGCATCTCCACAGAAAAGGCCTTCCAATGAACTGTAGTCTATATTTGGCTACATTCACAGTGAGTTTTCCATCATCACCACTCTTGCCTCCATGCCACTTGTTCATCGCAGCTAGTTCCTCAGTAAACCAAGGGTCTATTCCATAGGAGGGAACCTTAGGAATAATTTTGTCTACTGTTTAGTTATTTCCTCATTGCAGAGGTCAACTAGGGCATTGACAGAATTGTCTGCCAGAACACCAGGAAACTCCCCCAAAAGCCACAGGGAAACCATTAAGATCCATAAGCTTAATGGATTATGTTAACTGGAACGAACCCTCTTAATTGGTTCTTCGCCCTGCAGTGGGTATGAGTTGCACTGAGTCTACACTTTTAAAATAAGATCTGAACAAGTGGATTTCACCTCTTTCCCATTGCCACTGAGTCCCTGTGCTAATCTCAGTTAAGACTTCCAGAATGGAAGTTTTCATCCTGAACACATCCATCAAATGTGACCTTACAATGATTTATGTGCATAGTATTAGGACTCAAGTTTATTCCTATGCCTCTTTGCCAGACAAGCTCTCACTGTTCCTACTTCCTGAGACTAGAGCCTTGAAGAAATCTATTTCTGCACCCAATTTTAACTCCATGTGAACCAACACAGTTTGCAACTTGGTGGTTGAATAAAAATGAATAGTCCCTCTATATGCCCAAGACAAATTTTGAGTGATATTAAGCTTTTACAATGTGATCGTGGGGTGAATTATTCTTTCCTTTTAACCATGTTGCCTGCAACTACCATAATTCTCAGATAATCCCATTTTCTGGCACAGTTCTACTGGTAGCAGCTACATTTTATGGGATGATTGTTGGCAGCTGCATGCAAATTACCCAGGAAGTTGTTGATTTCCTGGATATGCTAATGACTTAGATCAGACTGAGTAGGGACTTTGTTTTCCCTTTTCCTATTTGTGGAAGCTCCTTATAGAAGTATTCTGTACACAGTGCACACCTGATTCAGCTAAATGCCTCTGCTCCATGAAATTGTTGGCTATAGCCTTTGAAATCACCCATTTTCAAAGCTATGGTACATTTAACAAGAATAGCTTTTGTAACTTCTACTAATATCCTTGCCTTTTCTTCCTCTAAGAAAACATCTTATTTTCTAATGAACATACTCTATCGCATTTAGAGATTTGGACTGCTATATGAATGAAAAGTGAACCTTAAACTAGAGTTCCCCAGTTCAAATCTTGTCTGAACTACGATTTCTCTGAGTGTAGCAAGACAAGCTTTCCCTTACACAATATGCTGCCTCCAGATTGGTCATATTATATCACACACACTAGCCTTGTGTGGTTGTTCTGTCTTTATTTGTATGAAAGCACTGTACAATTTAAACCTATAGACATACAGTCTGTGAAATATAGGTAAAATTACAAAAACAAAAAAAATCAAAATGTGAAGAAAATTAGACTATTTTTGACCATAAGTGGTTGATGTCAGGATTGTTCAACTGATGTATGCAAAATGATTTGTATACTAACAATGATGAACAGTAAAATGTTATTAAAAGGGCTGCATACTCTTCTCATGCATGGATTCATTTCAGTCACTGTCATTCAGCTGAGTATTTCTATGGCTAAACCGAGATCAAATTCATATAGCCAAGTTCTTTTTATTACTAATACCTCTATGCATTTGTTACAAACCATGATGGAGATGTGTAATCTCTAGGCTTTAAACCAGGGTACTTCAAGGGCCAGATGCAGGGGAGTGGTATCAGGAGACAGATATCTAGTCTCATGCGCTCCCAAACGCATCTGGTGGGGCCGCTGTGAGATACAGGAAGCTGGACTAGATGGGCCTTTGGCCTGATCCAGCATGGCTTTTCTTATGTTCTTATGTTCTTATGTTCTTATGTTGACTGAATCCAATCTCATATTTCATGACTCATTAATGTTTCCTGAGCTGCCAATACCAATCATGGAGTGGTTTGTTGAGTGATCAGTTTATACATGTGATTTAGGCTTCCAATTTTTTCTTGAAACACATGTTCACAGAATTATCAACTTGGAAAGGGCCCCAAAGTCATACATGTTTTGATCACAAGCATTAACATGATTTTGGTCATAGAAATATCACAAGAAATGCTCCTATAGGCCAATTTGTTCAAACTAAGCTTTGTGGAGATAACTTATTAGGAAAAAAAACTTTCAGAAACTCCATACAAATGGTTGATAAGGAACATTATGAAGCATTATGTGCCATTATTCCTCCACTACAGGTATTCTTCTACAATACAATTTAGGCCTGGTACATGATGCACCATTGCTATAATCTCTTCCTTTAAACATAATTCTGAGATTACAGTGGAATAACATTTTTTCTTCTGTAGGACTTCAAGATAGTCATGATTGCTAATCTTTTATGCAAAGTTGTGAGATGTCATGCAATTTCTTTGTTTACTAACTGATCTTGAGAATACTGCAGAAATGCATTTAAAGTACTGCAAACACATTAGCCAGTCAGCCCTGTATTAAAACAGCTGTTTCACATGGGGGGGGTGTTCAGTTCATGCCATGAACAGATGACCTTCAGTCCTCTTTCAGCATTTTGCTCTTGGTCATAACAATTTCTGTTCTAATATACAAAACTATTTACCAAATGCAGTTACCTGTGCTTAGTTCCAGAGGGCTAGTATACAGCATTCACATCTATAAGGATTTAACAATTTCCTCTATCATGTGTCTAGCATGTTTTGGCATCTGCATTCCCTATTAATGATCTACAGCAGTCATTTATAAAGTTACACCAGCATAAATCAGAAAGCTAGCATAATCTTCACAAATAATATATTCCCTTTATTTGTAAGTTGTTTCATTCCACACAACATCTTCTGAACAGCACCTCTTGTTCATGAATGTTTGGTGAAGAAAATTATATTGGCCATGACAAAGTGTTCTCCTCTTCATTCCTCTTTTGCTGTAGACTGAAAAGTAGGACAAAAAAAATGAGTCCAATCCATCAAAAGAAAGTTTCCAGGAGAGAGAGAGAGAGAGAGAGAGAGAGAGAGAGAGAGAGAGAGAGAGAGAGAGAGAGAGAGAGAGAGAGAGAGAGAGAGAGAGAGAGAGAAATGCTTCTGTCCAAGAGTTTTATGCACCACATTTTGTGGTGTTGAACTCATGCAGAATTATGTCCCTGGAATATTGTTCATGGTATTTATCTTGTTAGTTTCTCAATCCATGATACACAGGCATACTTTGAAATGTCCTTCGTTCACATATTATATTTGTTATCTGATTTCTTTTCCTTACACTACAGCTTGAATGAGGCTCCTCTAAAGAACAAATGCCTCTTGTGGCCGAAAATTGCCTCTTCAGGACCTAACCACCATCATGGCTGATTGGTAGCAGATGCAACAGCATCCTCCATCTTGTCAATCCAATCTAGGCTGCTGTGCCTCTAGAAAGATAGCTCTCACATTTCTCAGGGCTCTTACACAAAAATACTGGTAAATGCAACTAGATATCAAGTCGTAAGAGTATCCGTTTAAGCATAAATAAAATATAACCTGACAAGCAATTCCACAAGGGTCAAAGATCTCTCTGCCTCTCTGTCTTTCTCAGCCTGGAACATTTACACTTCATCCAATATTTGAAGACCTGAGGAAGAGATTTAAAAAGAATCTTAAAACAATTACAACCATTAAAAACATTTCAAGCCATTTTAAATCATTTTGAACTATTTTGTTCAAGTCTGCCAGACGCACATCTGTATATTTGTTAAACTATGACTCTAAACAGTTAAAGAAGATCCAATACAGTCCTGAACAGAATTGTGCCATTTTATTTCAAATTACGCAAAGAGCAGGTTGCATGCCGCAAAGTTTTGATTGTTTGCCCCAATATGCATTACTTTACATTATGCTACATTGAAACACATCTGGCCATTTCACAGCCCATTCCCCCAGTTTGGAGAGATCCTTCTGGAGGTCTTCACAATCTGGAGCTCTTCACAGGTCCCAGGACATATCCCCGGGGCACACTCACAATTCATAAGAGGACCTGCCCTCTTATTCCCTGACTGTGCAATTTTCTCAGCAGCCTTTGGTGAGGGACTATGTCAAAAGCCTTCTAAAATCAAGATAGACAATATCCACTGGTTCACCCAAATCCACATGCCTGTGTTGACCTTTTCAAAGAATTATAAAAGGTTTGTCAGGCAAGACTTACTATTACAGAAGCCATGCTGATTTCCCCTCAGCAAGGTTTGTTATTCTATGTGTTTTTAGATTTTCTCTTGGATGAGGTTTTCCACCATCTTCCCTGGGACAGACGTAAGGCTAACCGGCCTATAGCTTTCCTGGGTGCCCCCTCCTTCCTTTTTTAAAAAATGGTGTGACATCTGCTATTCTCCAGTCCTCCGGCACTATAGCCATTTTAAGAGACAAGCTGCATATTACCGTTAAAAGATCTGCAGTTTCATTTCTAAGCTCCTTGATAATGCTTAGGTTAATGGCATCTGGGTCCAGTGACTTATTGATTTATCAATTAAACCTAAAACATTCTTTTAACTTGTATTTGCTTTAAATCTTTAGTCAAGAGGAGTCGTTCAGGCAGCGGAATCTGCCCAAGGTCTTCTGTTGTGAAGACAGAACTCATTTAATTTCTCTGCAATTTCCAAGTCCTCCTTTACCTCCACATTTCCTCCCTTGCCATCCAAAGGACCAACTGGTTCTCTGGCAGGTTTTCTACTTATAACATATTTAAAGAATCTTTAATTATTTCCCTTTAAATTGTTAGCCATATGTTACACAAAGTCTTTCTTTGCCTCTCTTATCATCTTCTTACATTTCTTTTGCCAGAGTTTGTGTTCTTTTTATTTTCCTCATTTGGGGAGGATTTCTATTTACGGAAAGACCTCTCCTTGTGCTTTTGAGTCTCTATAACTCCACTCGATAACCATGCCAGAGCCCTCTTGGACTTACATGAGCTCTTCTTTCTTTGTGGTATGCACTTGCGCTGGGCCTCTACTACTGTTGTTTTAAACAGGCTCCATGCACTCTGGAGAGATTGGATTCTTTTTACCTTCCCTTTCCATTTTTTTCTAATAGGTTTCTTCATTTGAGGGAAATATGCCCTTTGGAAATCAAGGGTATTTGTATCTAATTTGCTTGACACTCTTCCCCCGACATGCATGGCAAAGGAGATTGCAGCATGGTCATTGTTCCCCAGAGGCTTGGTGACATTCACATCCCTGACCAGGTCCTGAGTATCACACAGTATTAGATCCAGAGTTGCCTGTTCTCAGATGGGCTCCATGACAATTTGTTCTAAGGCACAGTCATTCAGCATGTTGAGAAACTTGGTTTCTCTTTCTTGCCCTGAGCTCACATCAGCCCAGTCAATGTGGGGATAATTGAAGTCCCCCATGATTACTATCCTGTCCCTCTTAGACACCTCCATGATTTGTCTCCTCATTTCAAGGTCCCACTCGAGTTTTTGATCTGGTGAACGATAGCACACCCCCACTGTCACATTGCTCCTTGGACCTGGTAGTTTAACCCACAGTGATTCTATGGTGGAGTCAGATCCATCGTCAATCTCCATTCTGCTGGATTTTACCCCTTCCTCAACATAGATGGCCACTCCACCTCCAACCTGCCCCTCTCTATCTCTTCTATAGAGTTTATAGCCTGGGATTGAGGTATCCCACTGGTTTTCCACATTCCACTAGGTTTCTGTTATGGCTGGCAATTATATCAATGTTATCCCTAGTTACCAAATGTTCAAGTTATCCCATTATTGCTTGGAGGCTTCGAGCATTTGTGTAGAAGCACCTGTACAGTAGGTCCCCCAAGAATGGTTGCTTCTTTGTTCTCCCCCCCGTAGCATTTAATTCCAGTAGACAAACTACCACACCCCATTATTATCCCAGTGCTAATATCTACTGTGTCATCACTTTGTGGTTCTCTACCCTCTCCAACCTCGTTCCATGGGGATTATTCTGGAAATGGAAATTCTGGACTTTTGAAGTCAGCTTATTTTATATGTCATATTTTATGTGTTGTAGCTGTTTTTGAAACTATGTGGAATGTTTTATATGAGTTGAATATAGCAACCGTGAAATTTCGTTGTTCCTGCAAGGGTGCAATGACAATAAAGATTCCTATTCCTATTCCTATTCCTATTCCTATTCCTATGAGGTGTCACAAATTGGATGCCACTCAGCTGCTTTCGGCTTCCCCCCAGTTATCAGTTTAAAAGCTTTTCTGCAGCATTTTTTTATGTTGAGTACCAGCAATCTGGTCTCATCATGGGTCAAGTACAACCTGTCCCACCTGAAGAGGTTTGCCTTTTCCCAAAATGTTCTCCAGTTCCTGACAAATCTAAAGCCCTCCTCTTGATACCATCACCTCATCCATGCATTGAGGCTTCTGAGCTCTGTCTGCCTAGTGGATCCTGCATAGGAACAGGCAGCACTTCTGAAAATTCTACCTTGGAAGTCTGGGACTTCAACCTTTGCACCTGGCAGGCAAGTTGTGCACATCACAAATCAATCCATCTGTATTTCTAATAATTAAATCAGGTAGTACAAGGAGCCTCTCTCCTGCAGCCAGTTCATCTGCATGCACTTCATCAAATATATTAAGGGAGAGGTCTTCAGATTGTTCATGTTGTTCATCTTCCTGTATCTCATCAATTGTGACGAGGGAGAGATCCGCAGGTGGAACCAGTTGTTCCTCTGTGCATGCCTCATGAGGTGTGACGAGGGGAAAAGCCTCAAATTGATTATGCAATTTGAGACTCTCAGAGTGATCCTTTGCCCTTCTACTTTGAGTCACATTCCTCCTGAATTGGGGAAATGACTTCCTGAGAACTGTGCCCTGTCTCTTCTTTGTTCAGAATAGTCTGCTGTGCTCTATCCAAGAACAGCTCAAGCTCCTTAATTTGTTGCTAGTTAGAAATGTGGGCCTCCAGCTTCTGGGCCTTCTCTTCTAGTAGTTCAAGCAGCTTGCACTTGCTGCAAGTGTAGTTCTCCATGTACTTTGGCTGGATAACAAACATGGCACAGGTGTTGCAAGTAACTACACCTTCTCCCTCACACTCATTTGGACCTCAAAAATTTAAACTTTCAAAATACCTTTCTATCTAGTAAGAATATTTCCTTCCTTTGTTGTTTTTCTGAAATCTCATGTGTCTTAGGCACACAAGCCTCTAAAGCTCCAACCGCAAATATCCCAGAAACTTACCAGTGCTCACTTCTTTCTTTTTGTTTGTTTGTTTGTCTCTCTCAGCAGCAGCTCTTGGGATCACACCCAGGCTCCAAATGGCTAAGACTGACCTTCCTCAGGATAAAGGGACAAATAGGAATAGGAATATAATAGGAAAAAACAGAATAGAAATAGAAGAAAAAAGATTTATTTGTGTGTTCTAAATGTACCAGGAGGTGCTCCATAGTCTTTAAGGCTGTACTTTGTATTTTTTATGCCGTGTCTTATTACTGCTCTGTACTTTCAATATGGACATTAACCTTTCCTCAAGCAGCCCTGCTTAACATTGTAGGAGAACATTTGTAAGGATATATGGCTTGCACAGACATTTACTGGTGCACGGCTGACATTTTCATCTTCTGCTACAAGAGGATATGGGGAGGGAGAGAATTAAAGAAGTGACTTTAATTGATTCCCCATTATTGGATTTTTGTACAGCCAAGCAACATTCTTATTCCGAGCTGTTGTCTCTCCCATGCAGGGGACAGAGGTGCTATTAAAATGAATTCTTACAGCTTGATAAATGAAGTGTGGTCCATTTTCTCACTATGTATGTCCTCATTTGCAATACTTGTTTGAGAGGAAAAGAAAACAAATTGTATATGAACACAGTTGATTCTCTGTAGTTGCTGCAGTATTTTACTCATATCCCTTGTCATGATGTTTCTTGTCTCTTCTTTGAGTCATTAAAATAGCTAAAGAAAATGAATGTATTATTGTTATTTAAACTTGCAAAGGCTGAAATGCACACACTGACTACAGAAGGCTATGTGATTCCCTGATCTTTTTTCCCTGGAAGTTTGGGTTTGTTGTGCCTTCATCTTGCATAGCGAAAGGAAGACCTGCAGTGAATATATCCTTGTTTGGTCACTATGCCTGAATCCATGTGAGAATGAATAGGTATAAGGGAGGTGTGTACATAAGGTCTACCTCCTATTTCCCCAGGTCACACAGAAATCAACAAGAACTTTAGGCATTCACCACAGAGATCTGCAAAGCAGTTTGTAAGGGGTTTAATTAAACAGGCATACAGTGTTACATAATCAAGAGTTCTGACAAGGCAAAGCTCCTGATCCAAGGAACACTGTGAGTGCTTCTTTGCAGACCCTCATTAAACATAGGGAGATCTTTGTGGCTTCTGAGTGCTGTGGGAACACAGGAATTGGGACGTACGGTGCCTCCATCCCTCCAACCTTACACAGATTCAGCCTTAGGGCTTGTAAGATCTGCTGGTGAAGTAAGGGCAGGCAAGGAAGATACTGTATATATATATAAAATCAAATTTTCATCATATATTCATAACGGTTGATGTTAGACATCAAATATATAGATGTTTTAACATTTGTGGCTTCTGACCAAACTAACCTGAACATTTAAACCAGAGATGGGGAATCTTTGGTTTTCCAGGTGCTTTGGTTTTCAATGACTATTATCCCTTGCCAGTCGCCATACTGAGTGAAGCTTATGGGAGGTGGTCCAAAATATCTGAAGATCTACAGATTCTTCACCATTGCATTACAGGGGCATTGTATTAAAGAGATCACTTGGTAGTGGGGTGGCTAAATTTGTTTATAAATAAATAAATAAATAAATAAATAAATAAATAAATAAATAAATAAATAAATAAATAAATAAATAAATAAATAAATAAATAAATAACCTTTCCTTACCAATGCGGTCCCAGTCCTAATCACCCATGGATGCTACTTAAACCACACAAATCAAATGGACTGAACCCATCCACTGTTTTTGCCCTGTTGCTCTACTTGGGCTCACAAAATAATCATCAGCAACTCAAAACGAGCAGATGTAAAATAAATTTCCTTTGACTATCTTTCGGCTTTTGAGTGCTTAGTGGTGAGAAAAAGGAGGGGTCAATTTTTAGTGTGGTATGAAATCCATTTCACCCCCTACTCCACCTCTGTCCAACTTGTTAGTAATTTTGGGCCAAGCTGTTATGCTAATGGAATGGTATATTGAACCAGCACTGCGAAGCCCAGCAGATTTCGGGACTAAGGCTTGTTCGATGTCGGGGGTCATTTATCATTTCCTCCTCTCTAGCAATTTTCTGGCAATTATAGCATTACAACTTAAGTAAAATCATTACTTATAGAAGCTTGGAATATTGCTCACTGCTTAGGATATAAAAGTTCAGAAGTTCAGATCACAGTGTTACCAGTTGATTGATTCGTGGTGGAAATTATATCTGCCCTGAACGTCTGGTCAGGGACCTCTAAGTCAAGGATGGAACTAACCAATCCTTGCCCAATCACTGTGTGCCAACCCAGCATAGCCAGTAGAGTGAAAGAATGGGAGCTGCAGTCCAATTACATCTGGAGCACTGCACAGTTCCCTCCAAGCTTTAAATGTTGAATTTGGGAGTGGAGCATCTAAGTGGCCTAAGTCAGGGAAATGCAGCTTCTGGGACAATATAAACTGAAAAGCAGGCATGGCCAATTTCAGATCAGGCAGAAAATCATTCTGTTGTTTGGTAGAGGGTCCTTAAGGCAAGATCTTTGAGTTCCTAGAACTGGGATTTGATACTGTTCCTCTTCATTTTTTCCTAAGATCATTAGAAATAAGTCCTAGAATATAATGATTCACAGCCATGTGGTAAAACTGTTCAACTATATGTTGTATGGTGTTTCAGGAAGCAATTTCTCATAATATATTCTCGAAGGCTTTCATGGCTGGGATCCATTGTGAGTTTTTTGGGCTGTTTGGCCATGTTCTGGAAGTTTTTCTTCCTGACGTTTCACCAGACTCTGTGGCTGGCATCTTCAGAGGGCAAGTAGCTCTGGGAACTAGGAGTTCTCTCTGTGCTCTGGATTATAAAGTGAGTGAGACTGGTTTTTTTAAAAAGTTGACGAAACTTGTCCTATGCAGGAAAATACAGTAGGTGTTAGTAATTGTATTGTAATGAAGGGATTAAGAAGTTTCAATGCAATGGGGGGGGTAGCAACAATCCTAGATGGGTGTTGTTAGCTGTTCTATTGTGTGAACTGATCACCTTTGTGGCTGTGTGGGGAATCAATGAGCTTTGACCTTTTGAACTCTACAGCTTTTAGTAATGGAAGCCAGGCTTTGTTAATTTTTAGACTTTTTTCTTTTTTGTTGAATCTGTGCTTATGTTTGTAGATTTCAATGGCTTCCCTGTGTTGTCTGACATAGTGATTGGTAGTGTTGTCCAGTACCTCTCTGTCCTGGGTTATTGTGTGTCCTCCTGGGCCCACCATGGGCATGGGCTTTTCAAAGAACCTACAGGGGCTAGCATAAAAATGTGTGATAACGAAGGTCAGAAGCAGACCTATTTTCTTTTCACCAAGAGCCAAGATACATTGGTGTCAGAAAGACTTTCCTCATGCTCTCCCCTGAATCCTTCCATCTCAGACCTAGTTTATTTGTGTATCTTCCCCAGCTGCTTTAGGCCCCTTTAAGAGGGGGGCTAAATAGATGAATGAATAAATAGTCATTGTCACCATTGAGGAGGGGAGTGAGTTAAGAAGTACTAGCCTCATGTCTTTGAGTCTCAGTCTTCCTTCAGTCCATCTGCTCAGAATTGTTGTGATATCAGAGTTCCCAGGGAACCCAGTGACAACCTCTTGTCCCCTAATGGATTACCCCTGTTGTTGAAGCCACTGAAGTTGTTGCTTATGCTTCCATTGGCCAGGGCAGGGTATTCACAGATTGAATCCACTTTAAGTTCTTTCTTCAGGCAGCTATGTCCTCAAACAGCACCTTCATACCTAGTTTACTATTCAGGGGTGAGGAACAGGCTTGAATGTCAAATGTTAGCCTCCCAAAGCACGAGGACAGGTATTTCCAAACTTCGGCCCTCCAGATGTTTTGGACCACAATTCTCACAGTCCTTTGCAATTGGAAATACAGGCTTGGAAGTCTGGGAGTTGTGGTCCAAAACATCAGGAGTACTGAAGTTTGGACATGCCTGTACTAGGAGATATTGACTCTCTGAGGTTTCGACCCACTTCTCTTTTTCTTCTTGCTCTCCCACCTGTGCCTGATCTTTCCCTTTTGTTTACTCTTTTCCATGTTGTTTTGAATCTTACAGCAGATTCCCTGCCTCTGTTCCCAAACCTTTCTTATTCCCACACACAAAGTCAGTGACCTCCATCCCTGGGTCCCCATTGTTTCCTGTTCTGAGGGGAGCACTAGTCTCTGTTGAATCAGACCATCTCCCTCCTATTAGAATCTCCTTAAAATCAAGCTGCCATTTCCAGGGCTGACCACATGCACTGTGGAAGATGCCAAGATTGGCCTGACCCCCACCTTGGCAATTCCCTAGTCACAGTTTCATGTTTATGGGACAGAGAGTCAGCTTCTGTCCTCAGTTTGTCCCCAATCTTATATTTGGTTCATCCTGAAGTCCTTTTTAAATTGTCTTAGGGAATACGTTATCTGAATGCATTTTTGTATATGTACTTGTGTATTCAGTTTTGCCCAATGTTCACTTCTTTGTAAACAATATTTCTAGTTTATTTATTTTATTTATTTATACAACTTTTATTTATACAACCTATATGCCACCCACTACCCAAAGGTCTCTGTACATTGGGATATTATTTTCATTAAAATAGATATACCCCCCCATGGCATGCTTTTTTCTATGCATTTATATTGGATATCACCATTGCAACATATGTAAATATATACAGGTAAACGAGATTCAGTTCATGCATTTATTTAGCAATTTGTAGTTAGATGGGTTCATATTAAAAGGAAAACTGAACCAGTTTCTCACCCATAGCTAATTTATGGTGTAGGTGTCTGCCTTTCCAGCAAGTTTTCAGAGTCTATTATAAGCAGTAAATTAAATAGAAGATAAGTAGATGCAACATAAAACTAATTATGGGGTGTTCAGGAAACTGGCATGCTTCATTTTTGAAAAAGAATAAAAGCTTGGGTGGAAAGTAGATGGACAGGCTGTTGACTGGTGCGGCATGATTGTTCTCTTCTCATAAAACAGCAATGTGGAGTGTGATTCTGGATTAATAGACAATTGTGGCAAGGATAAGAGAGCAAAAGTTGCAGACTTTCATATTCCCAAGTAGACAGTATTTGAAATCCTCTTGCTTAATGCAGTAAGACACAAGTAGAGTAAGCCCACAGAACCTAAAATAGGAATTAACTCATCAGTTTCTCACAGATTCATCGGACCTACTCTGGCTGCAATTTACTATTATTTATTTATTTATTTTAGAGTATTTTTCCCGCCTTTCTCCTTGGAAAAGGACCAAGGAGGCTTACAGTAATGAGGGATTATATACAGCACAGTACAATTAAGACATGTTCAAGTAATTGAGAACAAGGAAATGAGGGACATCTTACAGCATTAATAGACAACATTACATTAAAGATACAAGGTTATAAGTAGTTATGCTAAGCAACAGGATTTCAGTTAATGAGACAAAGCAGCTTTAATTATTCAAAGTACTACAGAGGAGCTAGCTTTTAGAATGAAACTAGTATGCAGATTAGCTGGAATTAGAAATCTTGGAGGATAATGGGTTCATGGGTCAGAACCATTTAGCAACTCAGATTTTATCTCCCAGAGATGTGTAGAGTAAATTTTCTCTTTATTATAACTCCACCTTTCCTCTATTAAAAAGTATTACAGTATATGGTAGCAAGGTTATTAGACAGCCTAGTTATTAAGCAGTATATCTTGATGTGTGAACTTGACACCTCAATCTGGTACTTGCTAGGGTTGCCTATTACCCTCTTGGTTGAATTTGATGCACCATTGTAGATCTATGGCTACAATGCACAGCTCCTCAGCAATCTACAAATATTTTAATAGATTTCCCTTGCTCCCTCGGAGAAGAAAATAACATAGTACAGGACAAAAATGGCAGAATAACTAAAACTGGCAGAGCATCTCAATTAGGACAGTTCAAGCACTACCATCTTGGCTTCTTCCCCAAGAAGGCATCATTTAAAATCTTTCAATGAGGAAAACAAGTAGGATTCCCTAGGAAGGGAGTTCCTCTAAAATGGGGACACCACTGAAAAGACTCTGGATAATTTCCTATTGAAGTTGTGTTGCAATCTCTCCAACACAGTAATGGAGACTCTGCCACTTGCACAAGCATTGCTATTGTGCAAGATATGGTCTCCCTACTGAAAACAAGTGCAAGAGGCCATGTTAGAATATTCATGGGCCACATCAGAAACTCAACAGGCACCTCCAGAACTGAAGTGATCTTCATGATGGAAACATGGCCAAGCCTCATGGACAATAAGCACAGTGTGATATAAGTATGGCCACTCTTCACTTAACCTGGTCCAAGTTATTTTGCATCTTTAAAGAAAACAACCAAAACTTTAAATTAGGTTCAGAAACATGGAGCGCTATCCCATGAACTAAAAAACCTGCTTCTTAGTTCCTGCAAAGCCACCTCTAAAAATTGTGCCCTGATAGGCAGCCAGCTTTTCTGGAAAGAACTCTTGGCCACGCCCCATGAAGCAAGGTTTCCTGCAACAACCGCAGGGGGTTCTCTTTTTTGTGTCAGTTAGAAAGAGCCCTTTTAAATGAGGACACAAGGTGAAGACACAACAAGCCACTTCTTATCTACGTACTTATGAATAGAGTCTGCTTGCTTTAAAAAAAATGGACAGGGATCTTCCTTGTTCAATGTATTTTTAAAAGATGAAACCCAGAGAGGGTGAGAGTGAGAGCAAACAAGAGAGGGAGAGAGAGAGAACAAACGAGAGGGAGAGAGAGAAGGAGGCAGAAGGGAGGAGTGTGATGTGTGTGTGTGTGTGTGGAGACAGGGGGGGAAGTGTGCGAGAGAGTGAGCAAGAGGGAGAGAGGAACCGAGGAAGCAAGGGGGTGGGGGGAAAAGAAAAAAGAAAATGTTTTTCTCTGAGCTCGCCTCCTATCCCAAACTCCTTTCCTCTTGCCGCTGCTGCTGCGGCAACGGTGATTTTTCTCTTTGTGTTCATTGGGACAATGGAAGTGTTCCTTCAATCACGTGATCAATGCAGGGGCAAAGGTGCCGTTTTTAAAAAAGTGGTTCTTCCAGGACATTGGATACAGCTCGTAGTGACATACAGTGTCAACAATACAGAATTCGTAACCAAGCAGTTGCATTTTGCAACTTCTGCAAAATTTTCAAATGCAGCCACATTTTTGCTTTGTAATTGTCTTATGTCTGTGAAGATTCTCAGTCATCCAGGTGAGTTTATCTGGAAGTTGGCTCATGCAACTGGACTTCTTTTTCTTGAGAGATACAAATGTTTTGCTGCTTATTCAAACAGCTTCATCCGTCTGAATACAGCAAGTGTGAGTCCTCTACCTTACAGTCCGCTTTGACCTCTTGTCATCCTGGTCTGAAATAGGCTCATAAGATGAATAATGGCCTGAACCCCCTAAAGCACTGTATGACCTGGGTCTTAGCTACCCCAAAGATCGGATCTCACAGTATGAACAGATTTGGGTATTAAGGACAGACCATTCTCTCCATCCCACCACCCTCACAGGTACGTCTCATGGGAACCCATGAAAGGGCATTCTCAACTGCTGCACCCAGACTCTGGAACACCCTCCCACTAGAGGCCAGTATTGTCTCACCTCTGTTGTCCCTCTGGAAACAGGCAAAGACCTTTCCCTTTAGGCAAGCTTTCTCTGAATGATGAACTACCATTATGTGTCTTTTATATGAATCTATAGGTTCACATAGACTTTGTGCTTATAACTACTAGAGATGGGCACGAAACAGAAAAATGGCGTTTCGGTTTTTCGTTTGTCGTTGAGAGGCCTGTTTCGGTTCGTTTCCATTTGTCGGGAATTTTTTGAAAAATTTTGTTACCGTTTTTCATTTTTTCGTTTGTTGTTTCTACCCGCTTTTTGCGTGATTTTTAAAGCATTTCCGTGCGCAGGCATCCCCCAACGCCCCAGACCAGAGGGAAAACACTAAAAAAATGGATGCTGGCAGAGACACAGTATAGACTAAGTATGCAGGGAGGGTGCAAAGGCAGCGACGGGTGTTGCCCAGAGTGCAGAGTGACTGCACTGTGGGGCAGGGGAGGGTACTCACCAAGAGGTACGCAGCACGCACACACACAGGGAGGCTGCAGGACTGAAGCTAGAGTTGCAGAGACAGCAATCCCACCCTAACTCCCACCAGAGACTGCAAGGAGGAGGGGGGCTGCCAGAGCTCTTTATGCCCTCTGTGGCTGCCAGACCTGCCCACCCAGTCTGCAACCTGGACATGCTATTGGTTGAACATGATCCCACATCACTTGGCTTGCCTCCATTTTGTGGCTGGTGGCGACATCCATTTTAAAGGGAAAAGAAAAATACATCGCAATGGGAGAAGACAAAAATGAACATTTTAAGGACCCCAACCCCCCTGGTAGGTATTATCAGACAATATAAATAATTATTGCTGCATTTTTACGGATGTCCAGGGCATTTTTTAACATTTAAAGCAGCTCATTTCATTGCACGTTGCCATTAACGGAAACAAAACATAACGACCACAATTTTCATGGTTCTGTTCATTTTGTTTCATTTTCATCACAATTTTCATTTGTCATTTCATTACGTAACGGAAACGACAAACAGTAACGGAAACGAAAAAAGGTTCATTCCGTGCCTATCTCTAATAACTACTTATAAGTTAAAACCTTGTAGCTTTAATGTAATGTTGTCTATTAATGCTGTAAGATGTCCCTCAATTCCTTGTTCTTAATTACTTGAACATGGCTTAACTGTACTGGACTGTATATTATCCCTTATTACTGTAAGCCACTTTGGGTCCTTTTCCAAGGAGAAAGGCAGGATAAAAATACTCTAAAATAAATAAGTAAATAAACAGTATCCATAGCCTTAAGGTGAATTTGGCCTAAGGTGCTGAAAGCCATCAAGAATGGGTCTTTAGCTATGGCCTTGGTGGTGAAGGCTTTGTGATTTGTCAGGTATTGTTGAAAGCACAGCCTGAAAAGTAGGAGATAGACTGTGCCTGAGGCCACCACCTCTGTTGAGAGAGTAGTTTTCAATGCTCACATGAATGGATTCCCTGACCCCTCTGTCAAACTACCTATCTTTTCTGTTTAATATGTGTACATCCTCATCTTTGAATGAGTGCCCTTTGTTCTTCAAATGGAGGTGTACTGCTGATTCTGGTCCTGAGCTGTTACCCCTCCTATGTTGGGCCATCCTTCTGTTTCATTGCTGTTTAGTTTCTCCAATGTGGAGGTCTGCATACTCTTTGTTGCTTTGGACCACATATAATATATTGCTCCTTTTGTGTTTTGGTATCGAGTCCTTTGGTTGGACAATTCTCTGCCTTAGTGTGTTTGTGGGTTTGAAATAAACAGGGATGTGGTGTTTGCCAAAAATCATTTTAAGCTTCTCAGACACTCCAGCCATGTAGGAAATGACCAGGTTCCTCTGTCGGGTCTGAGTCACAGGCTAATCCCCTGTTCTTCTTGGTTGGCACACTGCTTTGCTGAAGGCCCACTTTGGATATCCACAGGCCTAAAGTGCTGTCTTCAGGTGCCTGCCTGCCTTCTTCTTGGCTTCTGTGGAGGTGGGGATACTCTCTGTTCTGTGGCTTAGGGTCCTGATGACTCCTAATTTGTGTTGTAATAGATGGTGAGAGTGAAACAGTAAGTACTGATCTGTGTGGGTGGGTTTCCCAGGCCATGGTTGGGTCTGATGATGACTGCTCAATCCAGGAAAGCCAGTCTGTTGTCTTGGGTGTCTTCCCTAGTGAACCTGATATTAGGGTTCACCACATTGATGTTGCCTGTAAAAGCCAGTACTTACTGAGTCTTGATTTTCACCCAGGTATCATCTATATACCTGAACCAGTAGGATGGTGTTGCCCCTGAGAAGGTATTGAATGCCTTCTTCTCCACTTCTTCCATTTATAGGTTCACAACAATTGGTGAGCACTGGGAATGAAATGAAAAATGAAAAATGAAAGAAAAAAATCATTTCGTACCCATCTCTAAACCATGGTATCCTTTGATGTTAAACCTCTCTTTGCCAGCATTCCCATCACCAATGCCCTAACAACTGTAAAGAGCAGACTAAGAGAAGACAGCACCCTCACCTCCAGAACCAGTCTCAACCCAGACCAGATAGGCCTGCTCCTGGACTTGTGCCTGAACACCACATATTTCATGTACAGAGGAGACTTCTACAGACAGAAACATGGTTGTGTCATGGGTTCCCCAGTGTCACCAATTGTTGTGAAACTATACAATCCATTACCATTTTAATTTTGTACCCAAATTCTTATTACTCAATTGCTAAAATCCTGTTCATTTTGATCAAATGTGAAGTTGGTCCTGCATACATATGGCAAGCATTACATCCAGGCCGCCTCCATTGTGCAATTTGATAGCACAATCGGTCATGCAGTTTGGGTCATGACTATTGTTCCTCGTGAAGAGCACATCCACTCTACTAAATTTTTTCCTATCAATTCAGCAGCTTTGCATTACGCAATGTGTGGCTGTGGACGAGGATTTTAGCCGTTTAGTTTGTTGCCAGCAGAAATGCCCATGTAAAGTGTACACATGAAGCTCATCAGTAGTAGCAGTAGTGTTGAAAAATAATGTAAATCTTGGATTAAAATTATTAATCCAAGCCTCATCTGAAAATCAAAAATGAAACAAAACAATGTCAATACATGTATTATTATGCCTTTAATAGAGCCCAGCAGGACTGAGAATAGAAACAGAAGTCCTATTGATTGAAAATGGGTTTAGATGAAACAAGTGCTTCCCATTAGCTTCAATAATAATCCATTTCAACATAACAAAGCCACAGGAAACTATAATCACCTCAAGAACTCTACTTAAGCCATTTCATATATTTTCAGACTGTCCACAGCAGGTGCTGTCTCTAACAAAAGCTTCAAAGCAAACACTCTAGAAATGTGTTCATCCTATGGCTAAGTGAGAGGACTTGAACCATGCTGCATCTACCCAGGTAATTGTTATGAAGCTTCTGCAAGGAAACACATGAAAATGAGTATGAACTATAAGCAAATCCTGAGGGCGATTATTTTCACTTAGAATGTAACCTCATGGAGCTGTATCTGTATGTAAAAGCTGGTAACATTTACTGAAATGTGTCTTTGCATCCTGATTTATATGGAGGCTCTTTTTCTCTTCATAAAATAGCTAGCTGGATTGATTGACACTATCACATCAAAACAAGCGACAAGACAGAAAGCTGTATTTAAGCCACTGAAGTCATTAACAGAAACTATGTATTACATCTCCCATAGAACACTGGATATCTCAGCTTTAAGCTATGGCTGGAAAACAATGTTCCCTGGATTTGTCACACTTGATAAAATTAGCCTTTTCTCACCTGCCAAAATTCCTTGTTGAAGGAATCAAATTTTACCTTAAGAATTTAAGAGTTATTTTAAAGAAGAAAGCAGAGTCCACACAAAAGTATGCATATAGTTTTTAAATGAACAGCTAAAATGAACACTAAATTGGGGATGGGGAACATAGACAAAAATGGGGGGAAATGCATGAACATACCTTTATGGGCGTACAAATTAATAATAAATAAATATGCACATTGGGTAACATGAATTAAATGTGCCAATTAAGAAAAATGGCCCAACAGTGGATGGTTGTAAATGTGGGAAGATTTATTTTATAAACATAAAGCATGGAAGAGAAGAAAACACAGGTCAGATTCAGAGAAACCAACTAAATTTAGACTGAGCATTTTACATCTCTTCGACCAGCACGTAGGTGAAATATGTCTCTTAACATCTCTAAAGACCTAGAGATGGGCACAAATCAGGAAAACAACAATTCCTGGTGGTTCATAGTTTGTCACTATTCATGAACAACAAACTTTCTGTATAAACTGTTGCATAGTTTGTGCAATTTGGGATTAGAGATGGGTACGAAATAAACTTTTTTGTTTCCGTTATTCGTTATTCGTTTCATTACATAATGAAATGAATAATGAAAATTGTGATGAAATAGTAACGAACCGAACAGAACCACGAAAATTAGGTTCATTACGTTTCGTTTTCGTTAATGGCGAAATGCAATGAAATCAGCTGTTTTTAAATGTTAAAAAACGTCCTGAATATCAATAAAAACCCACCGATAATTATTTATTCTGCCTGATAATACCTAACAGGGGGTTGGGGTCCTTAAAATATGCATTTATGTCTTTTCTCAGATCGCTGTATTTTTTTCCTTTAAGGGGAGTTAGGGGACATCAACCCAAAATGGCTCCCAGATGCCTAATATTGATTTCTTGGGTAATAAAACACCATGGACATCCATAAAAATGCAGCGATAATTATTTGAAATTATTACCTACCAGGGGGTTGGGATCCTTAAAATGTTTGTTTTTGACTTTCTCCCATCGCAATGTATTTTTTTCTTTTTCCTTTGACACAAAATGGATTCCAGCCATAAAATGGAGGCAAGCCATGTGATGGGATCATGTAAATTCTTGGACCACTTCAACCAAAAGCATGTCCAGGTTGCAGACTGGGCAAGTCTGGAAGCCACAGAGGGCATAAAAAGATCTGGCAGCCCCCATCCTCCTTGCAGTCTCCGGTGGGAGTTAGGGTGTAATTGCTGTCTCTGCGACTTGTTATTTTCACTTTAGGCCAGTCAGGCAGGTGTGTGTCTCTGTGTTCCTGCCGGCTGCAGCCTGCCTCTTAGGGGAGAGAAAGAAGAGATTTCTCTCTAGCTTCAGTCCTGCAGCCTCCCTGTGTGCATGCGTGTGTACCTCTCGGCGAGTACCCTCCCCTGCCCCGCAGTGCAGTCATTCTGTGGCTGCCTTGCACCCTGGGCAACACCCCCGCTGCCTTTGCAACCTCCCTGCGTACCTAGTCTATACTGTGTCTCTGCCAGCATCATTTTTTTAGTGTTTTCCCTCTGGTCTGGGGCGTTGAGGGACACCCACACACGGAAATGCTTTAAAGATCGTGCAAAAAGCAGGTAAAAATGAAAAACAAAAAATGAATAAACAAAAACAATTTTAAAAAAAATCACAAAAACCAAAAACAAACCGAAATGGACCCCTCAACGAAAAATGAAAAACCAAAATGCCATTTTTTCAATTCGTGCCCATCTCTATTTGGGATATCCCAGAGTGGCAGAATGATCCCCACATGAAAAAGAGTTGTCAAACACACTGTGAGTCTTCAGATGACTCTCGTCCTCTTCTCCTCCAAGATTGGCAAAGATTGAACTTACAATGTCCACGTTATAGCCCCCCAAAACAGGTCCCCCTAGGGGACCTATTAAGACACTTTATATCACTGAAGCAATTCCGCAAAAGAGAATACATATTAGTATTACCAGATGCTCATATCTCTCAATTCCATATCTGAAAACATGGGCATGGATAACTGCTTAGCTTGGTATGCCTACACTGTGTGGGATCAACAGTTCTCATCCAGACAACAGTGATGACACCTTATTTGCTGAACAAGATTGTCACTGAAAAAACACCCAGTCTTGTTTGATGCCATGGCTTTTTTTACCTTGTTTGATATATTATCAACACTGTTTACACACATGCCTATTCTTGATTTCTTGCACAGGTGATATGAACCCATTAGGAATCCCATACTGGACAGGAGCACATTTCCTGCTGTCATATAATATATTTGAGAATCCGTGACATCAACTGATTATGTGAGACAGGCTTAGCACTATGCAAATAGCTGACTGCATATTTTTCGAGGAGTAACTTTTGGGAAGCAAGGAGTGACTACACAGATTTAAAATCACAGACAGCACTTTCAGCTGTCTTACATGTTTAATAATGGTTTTGTCAGGGCTTCCAGGCTTTCAAAGGTCACCATTAAGGATGGGAGTAGTCACAACACTCTTTCAGTTGGAGACTTTGCACCATAAATTCTGAGCTCTTTCAGCATTTCTGACTACATCTGACTACTTGCCTCTGGTCTTTTGTTTGACATTTAAAAAAAATCATACAGAACTTGACGAAATAAATGAACATCTATGGTTTGTTTGTTTTTCGTTCTCCCCTTGAGCAACCAGGTCTGTGCTGAAGATGGACTGTACGTTGCATCACTTTGAGTGGCACTGATAGCAGCAATTGGTTCAAAAGAAAAATGGATACATTTAAAGTCAATTTTCTTGGTGTTTTCTGTATAGCTTATATCTGTCACTTGCACGTCTTGGCTAGTGCAAAGGTCAGACCAGGCTTTGTGCAGATTTTCCCAGAGGAGAATTTGGAAAAATCCTCTCACCTCACAAAATCACAGAAGGAAGAAAAATTAATGTCATCTCTCATATGGCATGGAAAAACATTAATTAATTAATTAATTAATTAATTTTGAATATTTTTACCCCACCTTTCTCCTTGGAAAACGACCCAAGGTGGCTTACAGTAATGAGGGAAAATATACATCCCAGAACATATAAGACATATTCAAGTTAAAAACAGGGAATTAGAAGAGGCATCTTAGAACATTAAAGGGTAACAGTAGAGCTACAAAGAGCACACAAAAATAAAAGAAAAATGAAAGTACCATGGAAAACACTGGTGTTCTTATGAAATTAATCAATGCAATTGTGTATGGTAATCCATATAAACTTATATAGTAGGAAGTCCCCCATTCCGGGAAAGCTTGCCTGAAGAGGAAGGTTTTTGCCTACTTCCGGAAAGACAGAAGGAACAAGGCAGTCCTGGCCTTGAGAGAATTCCCACCACCTATTTAGGCATCATTATGGTCTGACCATATTTATAAATTTACTCCTCCAATAAACAGATCTTCCCATAACTTTTATTTTCAGACAATATGCAACCTAAGCATTGTAGAGAAATCCCCTTATGGAGAAGGACATGACCCCAGCTGCCTGCATGGGTAAGACCTTTGGGAAACAGCAACCTCTCTATCTCAGTGGGAAGGCCCCAGATGGAGGGTTGTGGATTCCATAGCTAAGCCCATATACTCAGGAATCCAGCTTGGTCTTTATCTCCCCTCAGATCAGTCAGGAAGCCTGTGAGAGGGGGTTGCAGGACAAACAGCTGCTTGCAACCCTCAGATAAGCTCTCCCTCCACCAATGGAATTCATGTCTACGTGACCTCCATCAGGTAACCTCTTCTATGTCAATGCTTCTCAGTCCACCCCTTATGATGTTTGTTTACTCTAATAAAAGCCTTGAGCCCAGGCAAGAGACACAGAGAGACACAGAACATGCCTGGGATTCAGAGATGCTTGCACCCAATCCATGTGTTGTGTAGTTCGTATCACTACAATGCTTAATGATTCCTCATCTGTGATTAGACATTAACCCAGGCCTCTGTATATGACTCATTCTGAGCAAATGCAGGTTTCATTCAATAATTTGTACTCCCATTTCTCCATCTGCCACAGGTCATTTCTCTTTTGCATGTCAGGGAACTGAATACTACATTTTGAGCTGCTTTGAAATTACAGCAATTATCAGAAACCATGAAGAAGTTGAATTAGCATTAAGTCTAGATCCTTGCCCAATCATCAGGTTTCCTGCTGTATTCTCTTGCACTTGGCTTCCAAATTGATCAACACTGACTGGCACTTTCCACACCCACACCCACACCCCTGCGCACCACAAATATAAATGCAAATTGAAAGCAGAAATCCATTCACAGTGGAATAAAGAGGCATGCCCATGATTGCCCTGATTGGTCATGCATCCACTGCTATCCTGCTACACTGTGAGATGGATATGTAGATTTGTTTTTAAATGCTGAAAAGCAACCCATATGCCTATCTAACTATGCAACTGACCAGGTAAATTGCAGCATGAAAAAAATCCTCAGTTCATTGCAGAGCTTAGTGATTGTTATGTGAGGACAAGGTGTGCATCATTCAGATGATGGAAACAGGAGGACGTTCCTTCGATACATGCCATATGAAAGTGTGTTAAAAGTCTTGTACATTTATGTCATGTTTTCTTGTTTTATAAATGTAAGGGCACATTTCACACAGAAGTGTTTTAAAACTGGCTCTTTGAAACTGTTTTATATTTAAAATCAAACCCAGGGGGGGAAATACCTTTCTGTATTATAATTCTCAAAACCTCCTAGTCAGCATAGTTTCAGGTTCTCATAAAAACACATTCATTTTCCCATTTGGGATTTCTTGGTTTCATTTAATTTCATAAGCATTCTTTTTGCACTTGAAATTCCCACACTTATCTCTAGGATTGTTGAAGGAATGAACAAAAGAAACAGAGAGCAAGTTTTCTCTATTGCCGATAAGTACAGTACAAGAGGTGTTTGATGTAGGATTTGTGTTAATAATCAATGTGCTGCTTCAGATGTTTCATTGGTGGTAATTAAATTGTTTCTTAGTATATTTTAATTGCCATGTCAAGTAGACTTTATAGAGAGAACTATACCATGTACCAGTCTCAACAAGACAAGATCAAAGTCCAGCTTTTATGGACACAAGATTGTACCTTGTTCAGAGACATTCCTCAGGGTAAGACTTGGGACCTTTCAGTTAGAAAGTTTGTCCTTCCTATAAAAATGAACCGTAACAATAGATTAAACTGTTGGATATTTAACAACCTCACATGCTGTGTCGAATAGGTGTGGCTAGGGGTAATCTTTCTAGGCTGGGATGACTATCAACCTATACAGCACTCAAAAATTGTTCTTTCCCTGTTTCTGAATTTAAAGAGAGCCCTGTCTCTCTGCTCAGGGTTTTCTTCCCTGTCAGTTGTCAGCTGTGTTTGTTCACTTCGGTGGAAACCTGTTCAATTGTAAGTAAATGAAACCTTTTCTTCTTTCTACTTCTAATGTCACAGAATGACATGTCTCTAAATATGCAATTGCCCAGGTAATTTGCAGCATGAAAAATATCCTCAGTTTGTCACAGTGTTTAATGGTTTTTATATGAGGATAATTTAGATGATAAAAACAGGAGGATGTTCCTTTGGTACATGCCATATGAAAGTGGAACAATGGCAGAGTCATAAAGTTTACCTTGATGGAAGGAAACATAAGAGTCCCCAAAAGCCCTTCAAAATATACACTTAAATAAATAAATAAATAAACAAACAAACAAATAAATAAATAAATAAATAAATAAATAAATAAATAAATAAATGTTTGTGTACCCCTAATGTATAAGCACAAATCAGTCTTATTAGAAGAACTATTCATTTGCCAAGATGGTGTCAATGTATGCAATGCAATATTTGTCAAGGATCCACACACTTTAACAACTCCATTCAGTTCAATGGAATGAATGTGGTTATTCCCTGTCTGTGAGACATAACATGTAAAGCACATTAAGAGACAAGACAGAAAAACGGGTTACATAGTGAACAACAGTTGCATCATACCAATTTGTAATTATCCAATGGATAACAAGAAGACCTAATCCGAACACAAGAGTGGCTGATCCCTTCATTGGATAACTAAAATCTCACACAGAGAAGTTAGCTTTTGATTCCTGTAGCAGCTGTCAGCAAGCTCAACAATTGCAAAGCTGTGGATGATGAAGAAGTAAAAATCCTGAAATCAAATCCCCAAATCAAAGGCCAGTCCCCTTTGTTCAAAAGATATGGAAAAATAGAGACTGTAGTGTCAGCTCGGAATTGGCAAGTTTCTGTTTTCACTTCGGGCAATGTAGGCTAGGCTAGCCCTCCCAGTCTTGTTAGACAAAGTCACTCTTCAGCATCCCTCCACCCAGAGACACCAATAGAGCTGAAATTGTTCTGACAGGTTATGGGCCCATTCAACGTTTAAGCCAGCATGTTAAGAGGTTAGAGAAAAGTTTTTGAGGTTGCTGAGTTTGGAGGTGAAAGCTGAAAGCTGAAAGAAGTTGCCAGGCAGTCTTCCCTGATGTCTGAGAGGGAAGAGAGTGGGCAAAGCTCAGAGACTGAGAGTGAGCCAGAAAGCCTGTGCAAAATGCAGTCTGCCACAGCAAGTGGAGTGTTGCCGGTTCGAAGGCTTGGTGAGTCTAATTTTTTGGCTTGGAGTTTCAAAATGCAGATGTACCTGAAGCGTGAAAGTTTGTGGAAATGTGTGGAAAATCCCAGAGCAGTGGATGATGACAAGTTTGATTAACTAAATCAAAAAGCATTGGCTACAATTGTGTTAAGCTTGCAAGATTCTTCAAAATTCCAGAATCTACACCAAGCCAGAAGAAAATTTGTGACTTTGGCAAATGGGGAAAAGGCAGAAGTAACTGGAGAAGGAGATTTAAATGTACCAGGTCTGGGTAAGATTCAAAATGTATTGTGTGTACCATCATTACAAAGTAATCTGTTAAGTGTGACCTGTCTAGTGGAGAATGGGTACTCTGTAGAATTTAATTCAGAAGGCTGTAACATAAAGAAATCCAACAAGGTATGTGCTATTACTGAAAAAATAGGGAATTTATACTATTTAAAATATGATGAAGGTGATACCAAAACATGTTTTGTTCAAGGGAATGTTCCACCTCACAATGACTGTGTATATCTATTAAACAGAAAGCTTGCACATATGAGTTTCAAAACTATATAAAACATGAAAGGTTTGGTTGATGGAATGGAACTGAAAAATTTGTGAAAAATATCTTGATTGTGCTGTCTGTAAAATGGCCAAATCAAAGACACATGCTGTGAGTAAGCAAAGTACTAAGCAATCAAAGAGGCCTTTCCAATTAGTACATGCTAATGTGTTAGGTCCCTCAGACATTGCAAGCCTAGGAGGGGCAAAATATGCTTTAATTCTGGTGGATGATTACATAAGGTTTGGGTTTTGCTATTTGTTGAAAACAAAAGCAGAAACATTTACAGCTTTTCAGAAATGGTTGAATTATGTAGAAAACAATTTCTCTGCTAAGGTGTCATGTTTGCAAAGTGATTCAGGAGAATAATTTCTATCAAACCAGTTTCAAACACTCTTAGATAAGAAAGAAATTTCTAGGAAGAGAAGTTGCCATTATGTTCACCAAAAGAATGGGGTTACAGAACGGAGAATAGGAGTTCTGAAAACAATGAGTAATGCTTTGCTGTATGATTCAAGTTTGAATCAAAGTTTTTGGGGAGAGGCTATAATGACAACCAATTATCTGTTAAACAGATCTTGGAATTCTGTAGTGAAAGAAATACCTTATTTCTTGCTGGATGGGAAAAAGACCATGTGTAAAATTTCTTAAAGTGTTTGGCTCCCCCGCATGGGTACATGTCCCAGCTGAAATAAGGAGGAAAAATGAACCAAAGGCAAAGAAAATGATTTTTGTGGGTTATGATTCTTATGCAAAAGGTTACAGATTCTATGACAAAGGGAACAGAATTGTTGTCACAAGATCTGCTAGCTTTGCAGAACACTCAAACTGGGGAAAGGTACATGCAAACCCAGAGATTTTGCTGCCAATAACAGAGAGACAAACACATGAAAATGAACCTCAAGTTGAAGTGAAAGTTGAGGCAGATAGGGAAACAGAAACAATTTCAGATAGTGAATCAAACACACATGAAGAAGAACAAATTTTAAGATGTTCTGAAATAAGTAACAAGGCCCATCCTGGTGCCAAGGCTCCCTGCTGCTGCTTCTGTATAAACAAATTTAGTGCACTGCTTGTCATTTTGAAGTCTTAGGCCTCCCAAACATTTGAGTCGAACGAGTCTTGCACATGCCCTATGAAAACTTCCACCAGGAACTGGGCCTTCTTGGTACTGGCCACAAGATCATGGAATGCCCTTCCTGCAGATTTATGCCAGCCTCCCTGCCTTCTCACCTTCAGAAAACAAGTGAAACCTTTATTGTCTGAAGAGGCCTTGGTTCCATGAAGTGGTTATTGTTCTGATTGGCTGCCCAGGTTTCTTTTTCATTTAAATATTCAGGGTTGAATGTTCTCGCTAGTTATGCCTTGTGAGTGGGGATGGGTAGTTGGAAGGTTTTTTATGTTGTTTGCCTTTGACACTAGATCGGTGGGGTATACATGTAATAAAATAAAATAAATATTTTAACCATGGGAGTTCCAGCCTCTTTCTTTGCAAGACCATGCCACATTTGTATTTATTTATTTATTTATTTATTTATTTATTTATTTATTTATTTATTTATTTATTTATTTCAGAGTATTTTTACCCCACCTTTCTCCTTGGAAAAGGACCCAAGGTGGCTTACAGTAATGAGGGATAATAGACAGTCCAGTACAACTAAGACATGTTCAATTATTGAGAACAAGGAATTGAGGGACATTAAATGACATTATATTAAAGCCACAAGAGAACAGGAGCAGTTAAAAAGAGAGTAAAATTCCATGTAAAAGTTATGAGTGATGGAAACTAACATTGAAGACATAGTGTCAATGCAATCACACAAGGTTATAAGTGGTTATTATAAACACAAATTCTATGTGATCATTTGGATTCAAATAAAAGACACATAACAGGTAGACCATCATTCAGGGGAAGCTTGCCTGAAGAAAAAGGTCTTTGCTTGTTTCTGAAAAGACATCAGAGATGCGGCACTCCTGGCCTCTAGTGTGAGGGAGTTCCAGAGTTTGGTTGCAGTAGCCGAGAAGGACCTTTCATGTGTTCCCACAAGATGTACCTGTGAGGTTGGTGGGCTGGAGAGAAAGGCCTCTCCTGAAGACCTTAACACATGAGTTAGTTCATACTGTGAGATTCGATCTTTGAGGTAGCTTGGATCTATGCAAAAGCAGGAGATTATAACATCCCAACTGCATTAGAGAGTTGGTCTAGGGAATCTCCCCAGGTAGACTTCAGCTTGCCTCTCATTCTTGTAATCTTCCAACCTATAGAAGTTGTCCAGTCCACTGTCTGCTCCTTCTCTCACCAAGTGTTTTTGTAGAGAATCACTAGGGAATATTTTGTGTCCTTTTTGCCTTGAAGAGCTGTTTCCAAGTGGGAATTTTCCAGCAAGGCCAAGTGTACAATTTGGAGTGCCATGATACAGAGGTACTTAAAATCACAGAATCATAAGATATTGAAATTAGAAAGGGCCTATAATGCCACCAAGCCCAACCCTTCACTCCATGCAGTAATACAAATCAAAGGATACAGTCTCTGCCAGGTGGTCATCCCAATTTCTCTTGAATGCCTCCAGTGTTGGAGCACTCACCACCTCTTGAGGTAATTGTTATACTACTCTAATCTTCTAAATATCAGATTACCAGGAAGACTCAAGCAAAGAGATAATATTTTGGACAGCAGGACAGGGACATCTGTGCTCTGTTACCATCCTAAAGGACTGTGTGATAGTTAGATCTCACCTACCCAGGTCACCTTTCATGCATTAGGATAGTCAACAAGTCTTCTGGCATCAATTTACCAGACAGACCTAGTAGGCCATCAGTGCACCTGGACAACCTCTCCAGGGCTTCAGATTCTGCTCCTTGATACAGTAACTTGGTGGGCTCTCCACCACATCAAGTTATTAACCCTTTGTTTTCCAACAACACCACACACGTTGGCTAGTAGGCACAGCAAGCCTTCTGCATATAATATGCATAGTCCTGCACTCCTTGGTATCTGTAGGTAGCAGAATTATGATTGATTTTACATTTTGGTGAAAGGATACAAGAATAGATTATCTGAGCACATAGTTGAGGATTTCAGGGTTTTGTCTGCTTTGACCCCTTGAGTGGTTTTGCTTAACCTTACTAATATTAATTTAGCACTTACAATATTAGCTTCCAAATAACTAAGCAAATAAATTAGTTTCATGCCAGAGTTATTTTTCCCTGCTTTAATTACTCCCACACTGTAATGAACAGACAGTGCAATATTACGTTTACTATACCTGTGGGGACAGTTATGGGATTGGACTGAATATGTTGCCTTTTTCTTATAGTAGTAATGTTAAAATTTATTCATGCTCCTCTAGTTAGTGATTTCAAAAATATAGTGGTGCCTCGACTTATGAGTTTAATCCATTCTGAATGCATGCTCTTAAGTCAAACAACTCTTAAGTAGAGCAGCCCTATCTTAAAAAAAATCAAATAAATAAATAAATAAATAAATAATGTAAGTAGAGCAGATCGCATCTAAAATGTGTAAGGCAGCAGTCAAAATGCCAACAGTTTTTCGCTGTTAAGTCAAATTGCTCTTAAGTCAAGCCGCTCGTAAGTAGAGGTACACTGTATATAGGAATGCACACTAGGCCCCCAACTCAGTCAGTGTCCAAATAAGGGCACAAATATTGGGGTCTGATTCCCCTGCTTGTCCCTTTTTGTTAACACTCCAACCCAGTCAGTCTCTGATCCAGGGTGATCTGATGGACCATCACTCCAACGCAAGGCTTCACATTCTCCTTCTTGCTAGATGAAGGTATTTCTGCATTTCCACTTCTCGTGGGGGAGGGGCTGTGAGAAACGAGGAAATGCAAATGCCACCATCTGGAAGTCCAGTTGAAAGAAGCCGGGAACTTTTCATTTCATATACAGTACTATCGACATTTCTTCCACGTGGTATAACCAAATCTAGGAATTGCTCCAAGATATCACAAAATTGCTTGCAGAACAAAAATAAATGAACTGCGGTAATTTTTTTTTTTTTCATAAGACCATCGCTGCACATGTCAATTTAGAGAGGAAGACAAATCAAACAAGATAGGGCCCTGCCCAGAAAAGATAAAATATCTTGGTAATTATTCACCACCATGGAAGCTTCAGTTAGGACTTACTCAGTTCAGTTCATCGCTTATGATACGATGTCATCTTCTTAATTCTTAGAAAAGAACTGGTTTCTCTGGATTGAGCTTCTAATGCAAACAAAGCAACAGTAATAGCTCTGTCTAAGCAGAATTATCAGTCATAATTAGAGATGGGCACGACTTAGCGGTATTCCCATTTCCGTTTCCGTTACTCGGTTCCGTTACTCTACGGAAACGGTAACGGGAATTACTCTGCCAGACTTCGAGCTCGAACCGACGAACGAACAATTTTGGTCTGATTTGTCGTGCTCGTTCCTTGCATCGCGCGATCGCGCGATGCCACGCGGCACAGGAAAAAAGTTTTTAAAAGTTAAAAAAACCCGGTTCCCGGCCGAAAAGCAGGCGGAAAAATGCCTGCCGTGCCTCAGGGTACCTACCAGAGGGGTTGTTTCTGGAGGTCCCCGGCCTCCCCCCCCATCCCCCGTCCTGGGCTGCTCTGCTGGGACTCGCCGCAGGCTCGCAGCCAGAAAAAAGCCCAGTCTCTCCGCCGGCCGCCGCAATTAAAGCGCAAGCAAGCCGCACGGACGGCACAGGAAAAAACTTTTAAACTCTCCCCCCACCCATTCCCGGGCCAAAAAAGCAGGCGGAAAAATGCCTGCTTGACTAAGGGCGCAGGGCACCTACCGGAGGGGTGGTTTCTGGAGGGGGGGTCCCGCCTCCCCCCCGTCCTGGGCAGCCGGACTCGCCATGCCATGCAGTGCGGGCGGGGGATCCAAAATGGGGCAGCGAACGCAATATTGTTTTTGAAATCGTGGTCCAAAAACACACAAGCACAACAGAAACACGCGAAAATTTATAAACTGCCAGATTTTTCACAGTAGCAGTGGGTTTTTTCTTGCAACAAAATTTCTCTCCTCTCCTCCTCTGTCCTCCATTGATTTTATTTTATTTTATTTTATTTACACCTGCGCAATGATGGGCTGGCCGAGTGGCCAGCCATGTGGGAGTGGACGACCATGCAAATTTTTGGAGCCATCCCACCAATCACATGGCCACTTGGCCATGGAGACTTCTGGGATGTGCCAAAAAGCCCCCTAAAACCTGCCCTAGCCCTCTAACCCTAACCCTAACCCTTGACTCCAGTCCTTACCCATACGTCACAGACTGTCTTCTTAGTGGGTCAGAGAGGCACCCAGAGGTGCAACCCACTAGCCCACCGTAACCTTACCCGTCACTAGCCTAACCCTAGCCCTTGCACTAACCCACCTTAACCCTAAGCCAGATCTACTTGCATTGCACTACACGCAAGTACAATTCCCTTCTGTGTGAGACATGGTGGTGCGAGAGCCTTAGTTAGGCATCACCTATGCTATGGGTTCACTGCCATCACTAGTCTCACTGTCTGCAACTGGTATGCATATCCATATGGCTATTGCATACCATTTTGCAGCAGCAGCAGGTGAGGAGGGGAGACCCCCATGTTGAGGGGTCTCTTGGAGCCTGCTTCCCTTTCCTAGTGGGTGAGGATAGGAGGCACCCACGGGTGCCTCCAGGAGCCCGCTTTCCCTTTATAGCGGGCCAGAGGAGGCACCCACCCCACACAGGTGCCTCCGGGAGCCCACTACCCCCCCCAAACCAGTAGTAACAAAAATGAAAAAACGAAAAAACAAACCGACTAATTTTTGTGAATTTTCGCAAAAAACGGAAACGACCCGAAATGGAACCGGCCCGACTAACGACAACTCGAAAAAAATTTTTTTCAAGTCGTGCCCATCTCTAGTCATAATTATATCTGGACCTTAGTTCTGTGGGTGGAAAGAAGATAACTGGACTTTTTAAAAAATGGAAGTTGATGGGAGAAGGATATTGTGACGTCTTCAAGATTTCCCCTGTTTTAATTGTATGTAGGTGGCAGAAAAATTCACAAACTATGTAAGGGTGAGGATCCAGAAATTGGTATTACTGGTAACAGGGACATGGGCAAAGTTAGTGGGCATTTGACCCTCCAGCTGTTATGTGCTTTAGATACAAAAATCTCCATCAGTATGATCGATACAAGGGTTTCTGGGAATTCTTGTTCAAAACAATTAGAAAGTGAAAGTTTTTCCGCTCCTACCCTAAGAGCTGAAGTGAAAGGGAGCAAACCTCCGTACATTAATCTCTCCTGACTGACCAGAAGCAGAACTGGGATGCAAAGCAACAGAGGTTGCCATCAAGTAATTTGGATGAAGATGAACAGTGAAGAGTGAAATGAATAGTAACAAGGTCGGGATGACATATAGGGTGCATTCCAGCTATGCAGCCCTAAGATTATTATTATTAAAAGGAAAAGAATTATGTTGATGGACAGGATCTGAATAATAAGAGACTGTGGAATGTAAAGCAAATACTTAAAAACAGTCCCTTCCAGATACCCAAAGGTCAATATTTTTGCCTTCATATAGCACCACTATTAGTAGTTCTGGCTAAAGATTCAACAAGCCCAGTGAACCTAACTATTTCCAGACCTCATTGGTCTGATTATCTTATTGGGCGTGGAAGTGGACATAGGCCAGTTGTTTTGCACAGGAAGAAAAGGCAGGAAAATCTTTAAATTCCCCTGAAAACCAATCCAGGGAAAGGGAAAGGGCAGCAAAGTGTTTTTGCTTGACCCTTCCACCTTGCATGCTAGCACTAGCTCCTTAGTCCATATCCCAGACAAGCAAATATTGAAGCCAGTAGGCCTTTAAGTAGCAATAAGAATATAACAAATATAGAAAGCATTGGAAGGAGTATATGTATGAGTGAGTGAGTGAGACAGGCAGACAGATAGCATCCAAAAAAGGTCTCCAACTGTACATCTTCTGTTAACTTGGGAAATTATCAAGATTTTCTGTTATTCCAGATTGGTTTAGAGGGCTTAAAAGAATCATAAAGCATTTTAAAGAATTTAAAATATAGAACAAATGGGAAAGTACACAGAAATGAAACATTGAGCTGTATTTGGAAAACAGCTTTCTAGGCTAAGGCTACTGACCTATGAGTTTTATCAAAAACCTGATTCTTTGAAAAGCCTGCTTTGTGTAGAACTTAAGGGAATGCATATTGCAAACAAATTAGTGTGTGTGGGTGTGTTCTAATTAAACTCAAGTTTTTCTCTCTCTTGGTAAAGTTCTTCTTTTTCGGGGGAGATGTTTCCTTCTTTATGTACAGGCAATTACTTCATGCTTCGGTTTTAGAAAGGGCCAAATTCATTCCAATGTTAAATGATCTGTGATAGTTAGTTTTTCAGCCCTGAGATGCCCCCTGAGTCTGAATGAATTAAATGAGCAGGATTGATCTTGCTTTAGAACTAACGAGATATCCCAATGGTGTTGCCAAAATTAATATGAAAGCAGCAGCAGTCAGTAAGCAAAACCAAAAGATACCACTTTTTAAAACAAATCATTGCAACATTTATGCCATCTCCATTATTTTGCAAGACCACATTCTGTGTGCTACTATCTATAAGTAAACTGCAACAAAAAGCAAATGTTTTAGAGCAAAATGTCCAGGAGGATTGAGCCCCAGGTATCACTGCTTTTGCTCATCTCTTTGATTTCTACAGAACAATATACCCTGTTTTCCCGAAAATAAGACCTCCCAAAAAATAAGCCCTAGCAGGATTTCTATGCATTTGTTAAACATAAGCCCTACCCTGATAATAAGACCTAGTGATGGGCATGGCTATGCAGATACGCTGCATAGCCACCCCATGCATTTCAGTGCACTGCAGAGTGGTAAGGAAGACTGGAATACATTTATCTGCCACAGCTACTTTCTCCGAGCCATTCACACTTGCGTGGGTAGTAACCACATCACTCCTTTCTCCTGTCTGTTCACGCATGCGTGGGTGCATGTATGGTAACTGCGGTTGCAGGCAACCTATTGTGCACATGCGAACGGCTAGGAGAAAGGAGTTCACAGCCCCACCAACCAGCAACAGTCTGTGGGCCTGCTTTTCCTGAATATCTGTACTCCTAAACAAGATGAGCGCAAAAAGAAAGAGCTATTCTGTTGAGTACAAGAAAGGAATTGTCGAGGACTCACAGGGCAAGAATTATACGGCTTTCTGCAAAGAGAAGAAATTGGAGAGCCGAATGGTCCGAAAATAGCGGGCAGAATACGATAACCTCAGTCTACATATGGAGAGAGGAAATGCTAAGAAGTGCAAGTGTGGTTCAGGTCGGCAACCTTTATTTCCTGAGCTGGAAAACATAATCTGTGTATGGATTTCTGACAGGAGAGCAAAGGCTTAGGTTGAGCATAGGGTTGGCATTCAAGCATATTATACTTATATCACATAAGACACCCCCTGAAAATAAGCCCTAGTGTGTCTTCTTCAGAAAAAAAATAAATATAAGACAGTGTTTTATTTTCAGGGAAGATATAATATGTCTATAAGCTTCTCATGCTCATATACCAAGTTCTCTGTATGAGTGTGAGGAAAGAACAGTCTTTCTGGTCTAAAAGAAAATAAAGACACTTGCTCATGCTATGAGCCTATCTTATATGGCCTCTAAACTAGAAGAACAGAAACTTTGGCTTTGCAGAGTTTTGACACTAGACTAGACTGCAAATCCTGAGCAGTGCCCATGTTCAGTGAACCTAACAGGAATGCTTCCCCAACTCCTACCATAAACAAGGCATTTTCCTATATAATCCAAAGGGCTCTTTCCATATTGATATTGCTACATTATTTTTTATACCATTTGTACCTTGGGCCCTCTGATGTTCTTAGATCAAATCTCCCAGAATTAGAGCTAAAGCTGTGCTGGCCAGGATTTCTGGAAGTTCCATTGGAGACCCAAATTTGGGAACCACGGCTTTATACCATCGGATGCAAAAGAGGGGAGCCATATCTTATTTATAGTAGCTTTTTCATATATATTCCTGATAGTACTGTGTCATTTGTCCATGAATATATCTTTCTTGTGCCTTAGATGTAGCCACTTCCACCCCATTTCTCATTTCAGCCTGAAAATCTACTGTAATAGGAAATAGATTGTTAATTTCCCTCCTTGCCAGTATCACAACCTGATTTGAAGTTCACAAACATAGCTGTTTCATTGCATCAGGGCAATGAATCACATAGACCTAACCCTTCAGTGGCCTGGAAGAATTACCTTCGAGAGACTCATAAAAGAAAGATCATAAACAACTAAGAATGTCCCTTAAGTGGATAATGACGATCTTATCACTGTACTAAGGTTAAATGTATTTTGTCCCAATGCATGTCCAGTAGGTATGAAGTTAGCGATGCTTTCCTGTACAAAAGGAAATTTAATTCTCAACCTCTTGATAAGATTAAGGCATTATTAATCCCCTATTTATGACACATTATCAAGTATCATTTCCCCATTTGAGTAAATAATGCTGTGGGTCCTTTCCGTAAGTCATTTGTTTACATGATGGCCTATTTTCAGGTATAATAGGGATCAGCAAAATGGACAATGCAGCTGATTATACGACTAATTGAAGCTGAAACAATTGCACGCCTTCTAAGCCATTTGTTCAGAATGCCTCAAGATAAGAGGGCTTTGCTGCAATTCTATACCCACTTGTTTTAAGTAGTGCTCTTTTTTCATACATGATTAATGAAAATAAACTATTGGTTTTGGTTCTTGCTTTGTCAAGCATAAGGTGTCCAACTGAATCTGCATGCAACCATTGATTACCAAAACACATAGAAATGGAGGCTTTAGAAATATTCAGTTCTCACTGTTAGTTGATATGCACCAACATTACAACTCAAGGAATGGTCTAAGAATAACTGACACTTTCCCTAAGGACATTTGGAAAGAATGAGCTAATGACAAACTGAGACAATGTAACTCTACCCATCTCTACAGTACAGAATATCAGTGAGAGAGAAATTTAATTTACTTTAGATATTTAATTTATTAAACTTACTTCGTTGATTAACTTACTTCATTGATTTAGTTTATGCAACACTTTAAGAGTCCCTTTATTCAGCCCAGATGTTCAATGTGGACATTTTCATTATTTTTTGCTCATTTACAGCAAAGAAGTAAAAGTAGTTTCATTGGGCAACCCTTAAAGACAAACCCTCTGATTCTACCCACTCTGACTTGCAGAGATTGAGGTTTCAGGTTACAGATGAAATATACATAATACATTCCTTGGCTAATTATTTGGCAGTAGATTAATAAATCACACTGATCCCTGGAAGGCTATCTAAATATAGCAGGATCCTGAGATGTACTACATACTTAATAGCAGTAAATTGAATAGCTTAAAGGCAAGTGATTTCCTGTCCTTAATGCAGAAGAGAAAGCATTCATCATTGTGGCCTAAAAAAGATGTTTTTGGTGGAACTTTTACTCTGGCATGTGTCGCATTGACCTGAGAGTTACAGCTCCTTATTCCAATGAGAAATCTGTATCCTCAAGATCAGAGTGGCAGAAATAGTTTCAGGAACCAGTGCAATGAAAAATATAATTTTCCATGTTTGCAGGCACAAAGACCTCCATATGTTTAATTTTACTTATGTGGAACAAAAATTCATGCAGACGTTCACACATATACTCACATATACGCATGCTCTAAAATACAGTATTTATTTTTTATCTTTTATTTCTTTTATTTATATCTTGCTCTCTTCCAATACTAGACCCTCAATGAAAATATAGAGACCCAATAGCATTTAGTTATTTATTTATTTATTTATTTATTTATTTATTTATTTATTTATTTTTGCCCCACCTTTCTCCTTGGAAAAGAACCCAAGTTGGCTTACATTAATGAGGAGCAATATACAGGCCAGAACATTTTTAAGACATATTCAAGTTAAGAACAGGGAATTAAAAGAGGCATCTTAGAACATTAAAAAGTAACAGGAGAGCTACAGAGAGCATGCAAAAAGAAAAGAAAAATCCATTATGAGGGGTGGAAAGTACCATGGAAAACACTGGTACTCTTATGAAATCAGTCAATGCAATCATCTATGGTAATCCATATAAAGTTACATAATAGGAAGTCCCTCATTCAGGGAAAGATTGCCTGAAGAGGAAGGTCTTTGCCTGCTTCCAGAAAGGCAGCAAAGATGGGGCAGTCCTCGCCTCCAGCAGGAGGGAGTTCCAAAGTCTAGGAGCAACAACAGAGAAGGCCCTTTCATGTGTTCTTTTAAGGCACACCTGTAAAGGTGGCAGGATGGAGAGAAAGGCCTCTCCTGATGACCTTAGCACCCAAGCTGGTTCATACTGCGAGATTCGATCTTCGAGGTAGCTTGGAACCAGGCCATTTTGTGCTTTATAGGTTAAGGTCAGCACCTTAAATTGTGCCCGGTAGGTGATTAGTAGCCAGTGGAGCTGCTTTTACATGGCTGTAATGTGATCTCTGTCACCTACACCAGTGAGCAATCTGGCCCTGTGCTCTGACCCCATTGAAGTTTCCTGAGACTATCCATCGGTAGCCCCACATATAGTGCATTACAGTAATCTAGCTAGGAGGTCACTAGGGAATGTGTCACAGTGGCCAGAGCAGATTCTCAAGAATCAGGTGCAACTAGTTTTAATTTTGCAGATGCACTTCTGGCCACAGTTGTGATCTGGGCATCTAAGCTCAAGGATGAGTCCAGGAGCACCCCCAAGCTACACACTTCTTTTTTCAATTGGGGGATAATACCATCTAGGACAAGATGCATCTCTATCCCTTTATCTCCTTTTTGATGGACCAGAAGCATCTCTGTCTTGTCTGGGTTTAGTTTCAGTTTGTTCTTCCTCATCATTTCATTACCAAACTAAGCACTGATCTAAAGTCGAAATAGCTTCCTTGGAATCCGGAGGTGATGAGACGTAGAGTTGAATGTCATTAGCATATTGGTAAGTCAGTGACACTTAACCCCCAAACTGTGAATAATTTCACCCAGTGGTTTCATATAAATGTTAAGTAACATAGAAGACAGAACAGAACTCTGAGGTATCCCACAGATAAGTGGCCATGATGTTGAACATGAGTCCCCTAACACCACTTTCTGCATTCTCTCCTGTAGAAAGGACTGAAGCCACTGTAAAACATTGCCACTAAATCCCATTTCAGAGAGACAAATCAGGAGGATGCCGTGGTCAATAGTGTCAAAAGCAGCTGAAAGGTCCAATAAAATTAAAATGGACACAGATCCCCAATCCATTTCCCAGCATAGGTCATCTACCAAGGCAACCAGTGCTGTCTCAGTCCTGTAACCATGCCTAAAGCCAGACTCAGCTGGATCCAGATAGTTTATTTCATCCATAAACATCTGGAGCTGCAAGGCCACAACCTGCTCTAGTACTTTATTGTGGAATGGGATGTTAGATACCAGTCTGTACTTGTTGGATCTAAAGAGGGTTTTTTTTACAATGGTTTTACTATCACTTCCTTCAAGCATGCTGGAATTCTGTCCTGTTGCAAGAAGACATTCACTACTCTTCCTAACCAATCTGCCAGACCCTCTTTGGCAGCTTTTATGAGCCAGGAATGGCAAGGGTCCAACAGACATGTGGTGGCCCTCATCTCTCCAAGGGTTCTTACCACATCCTCAGGCTGTCGGAGCTGAAACTCATCCATTAATTCAGGGCAGGCAAGGGGACAGTTTTATTTATAGGCTCCAGATCAATAGCATCATCAAGGTCAGCCTGGATCTGTACAATTTTGGCTGCAAAGTGTTGGGCAAATTCTTTGCAGTGAGTTACAGAATGATCTGTGTTATCTACCCATTGGGTCAGCATATAGTAGACTCTTGAGTTATTCAGAAAAGCTCTGCTGGCCAATTCCATGCCTTAGCAATGGTGGTAGAAAAACTTGATTTCTTTGCTGCTTCCATTGCCTTGGAATAAGCTTTGCAATGACCTTTCTCTGTTTCTTTATCTGTTTCACTATGGGTTTTTTGTCAACACCTTTCAGCTCTAGGGATTGCCCTTTTCATATTTGCTAGTTCCCGAGTAAACCAAGCAGCCAGTTTGGCTGTACTTCGAGGACGGAGATATTCAGGGGCAATCGGGTCAATGGTTTTGCTCATCTCCCCATCCAAGACATCAGCTAAGGATTCAATGGGGTCATCCATCAAACAGGTGGGAAACTCCCCTAGGGCAGCTACAAAACCTTCTGGATCCATCAACCTTCTTGGATGAATTGCTTTTGTCTGTCTTCCACCCCTGCCCAGGTTCTGAGTTTCAGTGAGTCTAAAGTGCATCAGATA
This sequence comes from Phrynocephalus guinanensis, assembly GCA_037367245.1. Taxonomy (NCBI): domain Eukaryota; kingdom Metazoa; phylum Chordata; class Lepidosauria; order Squamata; family Agamidae; genus Phrynocephalus; species Phrynocephalus guinanensis. The sequence continues at coordinate 73,338,267 of CM074739.1, forward strand.
ATGTTCTGTCCATGACAATTGGACTACAGAAAGTTCTTTTAACCCTAGGTTCCCAATATCCACACCAAGGCAGAAGACCAGTTCTAAGGTATGGTCAGAAGAATGAGTAGGGGCAGACACGATTTGAGATAGACCCATGGTTGTCATGGAGGTCATGAAATCTTTGGAAACCCCTGACAGAGCTGCCTCAGCATGGATGTTAAAGTCCCCCAGCATGATGAGCCAGGGGGATTCCAATGCCATTCATGTAATCAGTTCAGTTAGCTGAGGTAGAGAAGTTGTTGTGCTTCAGGGAGGGCGGTATACCAAGGGATTCCTATCTTGTCCCTGGCTTCTACTTTTAGGAAGATACATTCAAATCCAGGGAATTTGGGAATGTGACATCTAGTAAGAGGGATACAGTTGCGATGGACTATTGCCACTGCACCAGCCCACTCCCCCTGGTCTTGCCTGTTGTTCTACAGGGAAACCCGGAGGACAGAGCTGAGTGAGAGTGACATCCCCAGTCTCATCCAGCCAAGTCTCTGTGATGAAAGTCAGATCAGCATATTCTTGCAGGATCAGGGCCTGGATGATTGTTGATTTCCTATTCACTGATCTTGTATACAACAGCAACATTTTTTAGTCCAGGGATCTTAACAAGGTTTACAGAGTATTCTAAATTTGTAGACACCTTGGGAGTTACTAAAACCCTGTAGGCCTTCTGTCTTATAAAGCATTAATGAAAATTATGATTGCCATGTGTTCCTCTACCAAAAACAGTAGAAATAGGTTTCCTTTCATTTCCTTACAAAGTCTCTTTTCCATGATATGACATCTTCCTCAGGTAGTTGCACAACAATCTGTGGTGCTTCCTGAGATGCTAAGTGTGGTGTGCTGCCTCTGGCAGCAAAGGCTAAGATAAACAGTACCTGTGAAAAAGCCAGAGGGGTGGAGCTGAAGGCTGGCTTCTGTTTTGATGCAGGCAATAGATCCAGCTGGTCAGTTTCTACGGGATGGATGAATCCTTCCACCTCCCCAGAAGTAAAGTCCCTTACTTATATTAAAATTATGTTGTATAAGAAATTGGGATTCTCAGATTGGACAATTGGAATTAGGGTGATTCAAAATGATTGTGATTTAGAAATATTGTTTTTCTTTTATTTCAGTTTAAATATAAGTCCTACGTCTTGTGTTTATACTGAAAGAATAAGCAAATGATTTTGAGAACAAATCTTGCCCACCTACCACAATGAGAGAAAAGAGTATAAGATTTCCTATTTATTTGTACACAGTATGTTTGTCTCATCTCCATTTGCAAGAGCAATGTACTGTAAAATTATCTTCCTTATCCTGTGGGAGTGTGAGATCCTTTGTGACTTCTTTTGCAAAAACAATCTGGGAATAATTTTTATGTAAACTATGCCAAACTATACACATATTGCCTAGACCCAAGTAACATAAACTGCAAGATATTGGGGCCTGCAGCTTTGGATAGTAGAAATATCAGATGGGTTGTTCATGGCTTTTTATATAAATAAACAATTGGGAAGCTTGAACAATTTGTGACCACTGGATGTACCCCTTGTTTTCTTAAGGGAAAGAACATTAGACCCTGTACACAGAGGCCCCAACAAATAAAAACAGTGATCCATATCATGCTGTTCCTGGAAGACAGGAATATGTTAAGCCTGAAAATGCCCCATCAAGTTCTTTGTTCAGTCAAGACAAAGAATTTAGCAAGCATTTCTTGGTGTGCAAGAATAAACTGGACTTTTCATTCCTGATTCTAGACTTGGGGCAGCACCACCTCTGCCAATGGACCATGCAAAATCCTGACCATCAGGTCCAGAATTAGGGAGATAAAATTGCATCACAAATCCCCGTGCCTTTTTGCATGGGAAGAGTCACAGGCAAACAAGCAGATTGGCTCATGATATGGCTGGCAGAGCATGGAAATTGATACAAGAACCCTGAAAGCTATTAAATAGCCAAGTGGAAAGAGAAAAGTGGCGAGGAAATGATGGGAAATGGCTCAAGTGATATGAGGCAGTTTAAATTTGGCCGTGTTCTTGTTTTGTTTTGTTTTCTTCCTTCCTATCAAGGTGACCATTTTCAGTGCAATTCCACTTAATATTCCCAAAGATAATGAACTGTTTCCTTCTGCAAGTCCTCTGTGAATTTGAAATACATTTGTCACATCAAAGGTAACTCTAAAGGAGACAAGTATTGATGCCACAAAATAAATATCACAGCTCGAAATATTAATCCCTTTTTGCTAAAAGCCTGAGCAATAATTTAATGGGTTTGTGCTTTGAACCCAACAGGCTATCAGGCAATTGACATTTCAGTCATGTTGACATCTAACACCCTTGCTTAGCAGGAGATACCTGCCCAGGGGGTTGTGTTGAGGATGGTGATGAGCATATGCAAAAATGTTATGGGGGTGGAGTGGGGGAGCATTTTCAATGGATTCTATAACATTTGTGTAAACATGAACATTTTCTGAATCCTTGACATGGTGACTGCAGCCCCCTTATTTCCTCCTAAGCCATACCTTTAAATCCCTTTGCATATATGAACCAAATAACCATTTCTCATTGTTCCCCTGCTTCTAGTGATGCCTGTCCAAAGTCATGTGCCAAGGAAGAAAGCAATTTTTCAGGTGAAGGAGAAACACTTCCGTCTGTGCTTAAGACCAGCTGCACCAGACTACCAAGGATAACACATTTAGAAAGGGCCCAAATATTTTCAAATGGTATGCTGGATATGTGACAATCATATATTACTATTGGTTCCCAGGTCTCTGGCTGGAGTATAGGGAATTGCTGTGCTTCTTCAAGTCTCCAGGCAGGAAGATAAGTCTTAGGGCAAGTTGCAATGGAGGAAGTACAACCTGCTGCAAGACACACCCAACAGACAGAATGCCAAATCACCATTAGTAGTTACCTGAAGCTGTCAACTGAGATACATGAGATATCCCATAAGTGACCTCCAACTCATTCTGCACAGTACTTCCTCTCCCAGGTCTGGAAGTTCAGTCATGGCAACTGGACTTCTTTTCTTGAGAGACTGAAATGTTTTGCTGCACATCCAAACAGCTTCATCATTCTGAGGAAAGGTAGTTGCGAATCCTCCATTATATAGTTCACTTTGACCTCATGTCAACCTGGTCTCAAATAGACTCATAAGATGAACAATGGCCTGAATAGGCTTGTGAGCTTGTGAGACCTAATATATATATATGATGCTATATATGTCTACCTAATGAGCCTCCCAGGTGTACTGCCTGGCTATTATGGGTGATCCTGGCAGTTCTTCTTGGGAGGAGCTGCTCTGTCAGATGCTGATGTCCCAAACCATTTAGGGCTTTGTATGCTAACATCAAAACCTTGAAGTCAATGCTGTAGAATACCGGCAACCAGTGCAGGGCTGCCAGCATGCCGGTAATATCTTGATGTCTTCTTTGACCCGTTAGAAGTTTGGCAGCTGTATTCTGCACTAGCTGCAATCGCCACATTAATCTCAAGGGCAGCCCCACATAGAGAGCACTACAGTAGTCTATTCTTGAGATTACAAGTGTATGAACCAATGTAATTAACGCCCTGATGTCAAGGAGGTCCCACAGCTGGGCAATCCTCCGCAGTTGGCAATGAGCTGAACGGACCACCGATGCCACCTGGGTTTCCATGGTAAACACCGGGTCCAGTAGGACACACAAACTGCAGACCCCATCCTTCACGGAGAGAGTCATCCCCCAAAAGTGAGGCAGTTCCCCATATCAGGGGGCCCCACATGCAGGATCTCCATCTTGCCTGGGTTCTACCTCAGCCTATTAGCCCCCATCCAATACGAGACTGCATCCAAGCAGCGCTCAAAGGACAGAATGACATCCACTGCAGAAGATGGAAAGGAGATATAGAGGTGGGTGTCATCCACATATTGTTGACATGAAGATCCATACTCCCTTATGACCCTTCCCAGCGGCCTCATATAAATGTTGAAGAGTATGGGACTTTGCTCATATAAGAAATATTGGTGATAGGTCTATAGTTATCAATTTGGTCTGCTGCCACAGTAGTTTTTTTCTGAATGGGCCTAAGGAGTGTCTCCTTGAGGGCCAGGGGAACCCTGCCCTCAAGGAGAGACCCATTAATTATTACTGTGGCCCATTCATTTGTAATTTGCCTGGCTGCTTTTATTAACCAAGCCGGGCAAGGATCCAAGGAGGAGGACGTGGCCCGACACCGATCAAGGGCTCTGTCCATTTCTGTCAGTGAAATGAGAATCTTCACAGATATCTTCCTCTCCCAGGCTTTGGTCAGTTGTCCAAAACCTGCCTGTAGATGACCTCCCAACTTAAACCACTGGTGACACAAAAGGCAACACAACATGGAGAAAGAGACAGGAATAAAGCCCTATCACAAGCTCAGATGCCAATTGTGTCCCTGTATCTAGATTGGCACCACCACAAAGGGTCTCATAATGTCAGCCACATCATCAGGGTTTGCTTTCTTTTTTGCCCTCCAATATAATTTATGTCACTGAAGATGACAGTGCCTCTGTGCTGTCTACAAAGGATAAACAGAGCAATCCCTGTGGAAAAGAATGAACAGACAGAAATTTGACATGAGGTGCGGCAACACATATAACAGTTTCAGAACACTTCAAAGCATCTCTAGCTCATCTTCCCCAATGCTTCCTCCCCTCCTCCTCTTACCCTATTCTCTTTCTGCCCCATCTGCACCTTTGACTTTCTGCCCCATCTGCACCTTTGTCTTATCCCAGGTGCCTATGCTCACTAGCTCTATTCTAGGGATAGACCTGACCTCATCTCGTTTCTAGGTCATGGCCCTGGACACCAGAGCAGCTCTTACTCTTGGGCTGGCTTGTCATCATGCTCTGGAGTCAATAGGGCTCTTCCCAGAGCTGCTGGTTTCTCCTCCTTGAGACCTGAAGATGGTGTGTACGGCCTGGCATAGTCTCCAAAGGAATCCCTCTCACAATGCATTTGTGAATGTGGATGAATTTACTGTATAAATTTTCTGTCATGGGCTTGAGTGACTAGATCAGAATCTTTCTCCTCCTTCTTCCCAACTGTTGGAGAATAACCAGCAACTAACCCTAACCCTAACCCTAACCCTAACCCCTTAACCCTAACCCTAACCCTGTCCCAAATCATAATAGAGCTATACAAGTAAGCTGTAGACTATCCCAGGCTGTTTACTGGATTTTCTGAGGTGGGACAACAGCACTCTGGAGAACATTGCTAAAGGTAACATTGCAACAACAAAAATGACATGTGAAACTCCTTGGAGAATAGAAAATATGGCTGATAGATAACTCAGAAACTAGAAAGGAAACTGTTCCCATATTGGGACATTTTCAGTCTATGAACGGAGGTTCATATTTCCTTGGGAGAGAAAATATCTCTGTGCAGCCTTGCTCTAACTAGCCATGGTAATTATTACTATGAACTCCAGGAAGGGGATTCATGAGTCAAATGGGGGTATACCACCACCACCACTTTGCAATTTCAAAATGTGGTGCTTTCTCTGCTCAGACCACAGACTGCCTAGTAATAATCCTATTTATTTGGAATGGATCATTCTCTGCCTGTGAATGGTTGACACAGAGAATCTTCTGTGCAATACTTTAGGATTAAAAAAAGCCAATCAGCATGTTCATAATATAAGAAAGTACTTAGAATGAAATGTTACACTATAGTGCTATATAAATGCTATGTTTGACTCATTACCTTGGTGAAAATGTCCCAGGAGAGATGACAAATTGGAGAGCAAAGAATAAATTGCAATGTTGAGCTATGCAAGACCTTTGCTCAAGACAGCAACATAAGGAAGAGTGCTACCATAAGTTCCGGTAGCCCATCTTTTTCTATTAGAAACCTTGAAACGCAAGCTCAGTGGATGATTGTGTCTTTGAAAGAAGTCTCCAACTTACCACATCCTTAGTGCCCCCTTTTCCTATTGCATCGTTTTCGAAAGCTTGCAATGTTCCTTTTTATTTTTAATAGTGGCCTATGAAGGTATCACCTGTAACTATTTTTGCAATTGTGTTTTGTGGCGGCCACACGGCTCAACTCCGTTTTGCCTTGATCATTTTCTGACTGTATTTAACATTTAACATGAGCCCTGTGGCACAGTGGTTAAATGCCTGTACTGCAGGTAAAACTGTGCTCACGACCTGGGATTCAATCCAGGTAGCAGGTTTGTGGTTGACTCGGCCTTCCATCCTTCTGAGGTTGATAAAATAAGTACCTAGCTTGCTGGGGGAACAATGTGTAGCCTGCATACTGTAATTAAACAACTGTAAACAACCCAGAAACTACTTGAAGGGGTATGGGGCAGTATATAAGCAGAAAACTTTGATTTGCTTTTCTTTGCTCAATACATCATATCAACACGTTAAGCTAAATTCTGTTTTTACCTCAATGAGAACAGGTAGATCCAATGAAACTAGTGAAATAATTTAGGCTATGCTAACACATCCATTGATGTTAAAGGATCTTAAAAATTGGATCTAAAAATTACATTTGGCCCGATGTTCAATTTTTTTTAAAAAAAAGGAGGGATAGAACAAAAATAGCTGCCAACAAATTTGAAAAGGACTGTTAGCTTTCAAAATGTTAAGTTTGATCAAGATGCAATTACAAGGTAATTGCAATGTCATTGCAGATCTTAGAGTTTCATGGAAGAGATAAGATTGAGTACAGGAGAAAAAGGGAATGAAGTGTATCAGATTGGGTCTAACAGTTTAATGTAATATGGAGCTCAGGTCAGAAGCTCTTCTGGTCATTAGAGATTCTGCAGTGTTATTCTTTTGGCTCCCTGACTGCTCTCCACCTTTAATTTTTTTGTTAAACCTCCAGTGAATGTGATGGACTATATAATAGCATGAACTTTCAGACGTGAAAATAATTGGTAGGACATTTAGATGCATTTTATCTTTTAAAAGGTATTGAGTTGTAATAATCCAATATTTGCAGGACATAGGTCATAATGAGCAGAAGGGGAGGCAAAGACCAATCATTGTTACATCATTTTATTTTATTTTCTAGTCCTGTGGTCCTTGATTTGCGAAAACAGTAGAAAAGCAGCAAGGATTTGCTTTCAACATTTGCTTGTTCAAAGAGGACAGAATGATAAAAGTGTATATGCAAGCAAGTAGGATGTGTCATTGTGCCTTTATTCACCTTAGCATCTATCTGTTTGTGTAAAGGCCTTTTCTGTTGACAACAAAGTCATCCATCATAATTTAAGAATGCTTTGATTTAATCAAGTGAATCTGAATAAATATATGGTTTTTGTAACAGCCATTTACTGGCATATTTTACCTCAGCCAGTTTTTGAGCTCTGTTCAAATAACTGACATGTGAGTGGGGGGGAAATATCCTATAGCTGACCATTTACCCCATCCCACGCCTTCTTGGTTTCATGCTCTATTTAGTTCCTTAAACTTCAGTCCATAATGATTCAGATCTAACCCAGTTCAGAGGCATATACAGTGGTACCTTGACTTAAGAACAGAAAATTGTTGGCATTTTAACTGTCGCCTCACAAATTTTAGATATGGTCTGCTTGGCTTACAATTTTTTTTTTATTTTTTAACTTATTTTTTCAATTTTTTAGATAGGTACCGCAACTTAAGAATAGTTCAACTTAAGAGCATGCCTTCAGAATGGATTAAATTCATAAATTCTACTTACGAGTGGCTCTACTTATGGGCAATTTGACGTAACAGCAGAAAACCATTGGCGTTTTAACTGCTGCCTTAAAAATTTTAGATGCGGCCTGCTCTGCTTACATTTTTTAAAATTATCTTAGATATGGCTGCTCTACTTATGAGTTGTTTGATTTATGAGCATGGATTCGGAATGGATTAAACTCATGAGTAGAGGTACCACGGTAAGTTGATTGGAAATGATAGACACAAAATGCACGTGAACTCATGTCCTGCTAGAGGTTTCCCATAGACAAGTGTCTGACCTCAGCATAAACCGGGCATTATTTATTTATTTATTTATTTATTTATTTATTTATTGAATTTATACCCTGCCCATCTTCCTGTGGGAACTCTGGGTGGCTTACACAAGGCTGAACAATTGTATTTTTAATTTGGATTCAAGTCCTAATCAAAATTCAAAATCTTGAATCATTGTGCCTCTCATTTCTTTGCAGTGAGAACCCATATTTGGCATAACATTGTTTTTATTTCAGGGGCACACAAGTACATGAAATTTGGAGAAGTGTTCATTCCCTGAGACCTAATTCGAACTAGCCAAATTTCACACAAGGAGGTTCATGTGTTTTCACATTAACATTTGCTTTAAAATGTTTAAAGTTGCTAACACGTGTGCTTCTTTTCTGCACAACAGAATATTTTTATTTATTTTCCCTAAATCACCTTAATGAGGTTTGTAGAAATTTCAATGTAAAATCAATTTTAATGTGGTTTCAAGAGAATTTTGTTAAAATAAGCTTTCTATAACACTTTATATATTTCAGCTCCTACCCATGTTTCCTGAAAATAAGACACTGTCTTCTATTTATTTTTTTCACAAGAAGACATACCAGGGCTTATTTTCAGGGAATGTCTTATTTTTAACTCTCTTATTTTTAACTCTGTTAAATCCACCGCCCCAAGCCAGCTCCCCAAGACTGAAAGTGGTGGCAGTGGCCGCTGGAGGAGGAGGAGCCGTCACAAGCATCCACGGCCCTGGCCGGCAAACGGAACACTTCCTCAGTGCCACCGCTGCTGCTGCTGCCATGGCTGCTGCTGCCACTGCAGCTTTTCTAGTAGCAAAGGAAGTGATGGCATGTGAGGGAGCTGCTGGATGGGGCTTCTGTTCCATGTCTCCAGCGTGGCGGAGCGCCTGGGGACCAGCAGCTTCGCGGCCACTCCTCAGCACCTGGAAGAAAGTGGCAGCAGCGGCTCAGCTTCATTCAAACACCACTGCAAAGACACGTAAAGGCGGCTGTTCCCGCCCTTTCCTTTTTTAAAATAATTTTTTTATTTTTTAATTAAAGACAAACAGACAAATAACAATACTAGTGCATCCCCACCCCCCGGGACCATCCAGTTCTTCCGTGAGTTCTTCTTTATTACTCCAACGTCTGTTCTAATATTCTTCTCAAAGTCCTCTTCTCCAGAACTGTCTTGAAATATTCATCGGTTCTTTCCCCTTCCCTTCTACTAATACAAAGTCTATAAATTTTCCCCAAATGTCATAAAAATGTCTTTTTTCATTTCTCCTCGTTTAACTTTTAAACTACAAGACAATTTTTCATTTATGGCTATATCCCAAAGTTCGTTATACCAATCTTCCATCTTGAGATCTAATTTGGATTTCCAGTTTCTTGCTATAATTAATCTAGCGGCTGTCATAAGATTTGCTATTAGTTCCTTGGTTGTAACATCATAATCTTTACTAGTTGACAATGATAACAGTACTATATCTGGATTACAATCAATATCTACTTGAATCATCTCACTTAGCTCTAAAAAGACCATTTTCCAAAACTTTTGAACTATTTCACATTCCCACTAGAGATGCATGTATGTACCTATCTTTTTGCACATTTCCAGCAAATCCTAGAATATTCAGTGTTCATTCTATTCAACCTAATTGGCGTCAAGTACCATCTAGAAACCAATTTAAAATAATTTTCTTTTATCCTGACTGATAATGACCTCAAGATTCTCATGTTCCAGATTTTCCCCCAGTCTTCTTTTTTTAACTCTACATTAAGGTCTTGTTTCCAGACCTCTCTCAGAGAATCTGACTCCTTCACTTCCAGTGAGTCCCCTATTATTTTGTATATTTTACATACTAGTCCTTTCTCTATATTATCCTGGTCGGATTCAAGCGATAATAAAAACTGTTCAAACTTTGTACATTCTCTAAGTTGACTGTTTCTTCTGACCCAATCCTTTGTCCATTTTTCTAACTGGATATAGTTTATCCATATTAAATCACTAGATTGCAAAGTGGTTTTTATGTCCTGATTTGTTCTAATTTTGGCCAATCAGTCTTTTTTTTTAAAGCATTTTTATTAGAAAATTTTAATATACAGAAGAAAAACAAATTCAAAACGTTAACAATACAGAATCAGTCTATCACTAAAGTTAGGCTTCCCTCTGTTCTTCGCGCGATTTTAACGTTATTCATCTCCTAGCCTTCCTTTCTAACAAACCCCTTTTATATACTTATAAAAAAGATTCTAGAAGTAAGTAGTAATCCTTCGAGTTCTACCCTAATCCGGTAAGAGTCTTTAATTCCTTACAATAAGTCTCCATGTAGTTCTTAAATTTTTGCCAGTCTTTTTGGAACCTCTGGTTGTCTTGATCCCTCAGTCTGCACGTCAGTCTGGCCATCTCTGCAAAGAGACTGATAATGATCTCAAGATTCTCATGTTCCAGATTTTCCCCCAGTCTTCTTTTTTTAACTCTACATTAAGGTTAAGGTTTTTGTTTCCAGACCTCTCTCAGAGAATCTGACTCCTTCACTTCCAGTGAGTCCCCTATTATTTTGTATATTTTACATACTAGTCCTTTCTCTATATTATCCTGGTCGGATTCAAGCGATAATAAAAACTGTTCAAACTTTGTACATTCTCTGTTGACTGTTTCTTCTGACCCAATCCTTTGTCCATTTTTCTAACTGGATATAGTTTATCCATATTAAATCACTAGATTGCAAAGTGGTTTTTATGTCCTGATTTGTTCTAATTTTGGCCAATCAGTCTTTTAATCTGGCTATTTTCTTAGCTTTAAATAACCCTAAATAATGCTTCAAATTCGTAGGAAAATTTTCCAAGTCTGTTACTAAACATAATGGGGAACCCTTCGGTGATAAGATTTTTCTACATTTTCTCCATGTAGTCATTAAACCATTCAGGAGGGGATTCTCAATCTCTACCTTATTTTTAAAATCACTGAACAAGAATTTATTTATTTCCCCCGTTATGTCCAATGACTCCAGCTCCCACCATATTACCTTCTCTGGTTTGAATAAAATTTCTCCCAAACAATTGATTTGATTAGCTATATAATAATTTCTTAGATTGGGAATACCTAATCCTCCTTCTTTTAGGGATCTATACCACAAACTTTTGTTTATTCTTGATTTTTTCCCACTGTTACAGTACCTATTTATCATGTCTTGGAGAGTTTTAAGATCCTTTTCTAAAAACTGAACAGGTAACATTCTAAATATAAAATTGATTTTAGGCAGTATCTTCATTTTTACCATTGCTATTCTACCAAACCAAGATAAGTTCAATTTAGTATAGCTTTGTATTCTATTTTTCATCTCTTCTTTTAATTTTAAGAAATTTTTCCTTAGTCTTGGTAAACTCCTTATAGAGTTCTAATCCTAAATCTTTAATACTTTTACCGCATTTCAGCCCAAAGTTTTCAATTATCTTAAGATCTTCTCTTCCATAATTAAACAATAGACTTTCTGATTTTTGCCAATTAACACATAATCCAGTTATTTCCCCAAATTCTTCTAGATGAATTTTTACTCTTTGAATTTTCTCTATTGGATCTAAAATTGTCAGTAGGGCATCATCCGTGAATAGACTAATTTTGATTACCCCATCTTTCCCAATACCTTTAATGGATTCGTCATCCCTTATTGCGTTTGCCAAAAGTTCTATAACAATGCAAAAGAGAACTGGAGAAAGAGGACATCCTTGTCTAGTTCCCTAGCCTAGGGTAATTTGTTCAGTCATTCCATCATTAACTATTATTGAGGAAGTACCTTCTGAGTACAATTGATTTATTACTCCTAAAAATGTTTCCCAAATCCCCATTTTTCTAACAAAAATTTTAATGTAGACCATTGAACACAATCAAAAGCTTTAAAAAGATCTAAAGATAATATACCTGCTTTGGTAGTACTTTTTCCCATTTCATAAAGAACATTCAGATTTCTTCTTATAATGTTCGCCATTTGTCTTCCCTTGATAAAACCACATTGATCATCTTTAATATATTTAGCTACAAAATTATTCATTCTTTTAGCCAGAATTGCAGTAAAGATCTTAGCGTCCTGATTTAATAGGGAAATTGGTCTATATGATTCAATGTCCATTAAGTTTTTATTAGGTTTAGGTATTAAAATTGTTAAGGAGTGGGTCCAGGATCTCGGCACTTGTTCTCCTTCCATTATTTTATTATATAGCTTTTTTAGTTTGGGTACTAATATTGTTTTGAAAAGTTTATAAAATTCAAGTCCCAGACCATCCACTCCAGGAGTTTTATTATTCTTTAATTTATCTATTACCTCACCTATCTCTTGATCTGTAATGGGTTTCTCCATTTCCAGCATATCTTCCTTTTCCAAAACCCTCTTCAATTTTTTGGTGATATATTTTTCTATATCTTCCTTGCTCTTGTTTTTTGCTATATATAGAGATTGATAAAACTCTTGAATAGCTTTTAATTTGTCTTTCATTTGTGTACAGACCTTACCTGAAGAAACTTTTATATTCCCTATCATATTTTTATCCCTTCTTTTCTGGGCTAATCTGGCTAAAAGTTTTGAAATTTTATTACTATATTCAAAAAAAAATTCTTTTTACATACAGTAAATTTCTTTGTACTTGTTGTAGTTCTAATTCCTCTAATTCTTTTTTTTTTTTGTTTCTTCAATCTGCCTCAATATCTTCTTAGAAAAAAATTGGGATTCTAAATCTGCTATTATATTTTCTAGATTTCTTTTGTTAAACTCTTCCTTTTTTTATTCTAGAGTTTTCTCTTATAATAAAACCTCTGGCTACAGCTTTTAAAGTGTCCCATATAATTCCCATTTTTCCTCCAGCCTTTTCATTAATGTCCCAAGTTTCCAACCAGTCTTTTTTAACTCTTTCCAGCACTTCTGGGTAATGAAAATTTTTTTGCATTCATTCTCCATCTTCTGGCTTCTCTATAGTTTTTATTTATTGCTATATCAATTGACATTATAGCGTAATCAGATGTTTTTATAATTTCAGTCTCAGTATTATTTATTTTAGGTATTAGACTTTGTGAAGCAAATACAAAGTCTATCCTAGAATAACTCTTGTGAACTGGTGAGTAGAAAGTATATTTTCTTTCATCTCCTTTAAGTTTTCCCCAGACATCCTTCAATCCTGTATTATTTATAAATTTTGTCAATGTTGTGTGTCTAACCCTCCAGTCTTCCTTCTTGTAACCTGATTTGTCTTTAATTTTATCTAACACCATGTTGAAGTCTCCAGCCATTATTAAATACTCCTTTTTAACAGTTTCAATCTGATCCCAGAGGACATTATAAAAGCAGCTTTGGTTAGCATTTGGTGCATATACATTTACCAGAGTATATTGCTCTTTACCCATTACAACTTGCAGTATTATATATCTGCCTTCTGACTCTTTCACCACATTTTCAACAATGCATTCACAATTCTTTGAAATTAAGATGGCTACCCCCTTGCTTTAGATGTACCAAAACTTTTCTCATAAATATCAATGTTTGGAATTTTTAATTCATTAACACCATCTTTTATTTGATGAGTTTCTTGCAAGAAAGCAATATCAATTTTATGTCTTTTAATCATTGCTTCAATTCTCTTCCTCTTCAAAATTGATCCCAGACCCTTCACATTCAATGTTGCTAATTTTATAAACTTTCCCATAACTTAACTTTTTTCTTTTAATATTCTGGAGTAGTCCCATTGTGCAAAAAGAAAACTTTAACACCTACAATTAATAAAAAAACAACTAAAACAATCCAAACCCTCCACCCTAAACTTATATTCTTTTCTCCCACCCCACTAGCTACCATACACTTTTGCATGTGCCCTCAAGGGGTGGGAGGGAGGAAATCCATCCACGGACAGTGACCGACTAAGATCCCGCAAGCTCTTTAGTCATCTTAATACTGTATATCAATTTTTTCCAGAAAACTATTCTATCCCCCTCCAAACCACACTCTCCCCCATTCCCCCCTGAGGGAAAAAGGGGGGAGGGGGAGAAAAGGATAAAGGGAAAGAAAAAAGGGGGGAAGAAGGGAAAAGACAGGGAGGGAAAGGGGAAGCAAAGGAGAGAGGGAGAGAGAGAGAGAGAGAGAGAGATGGACTGGTGGGCTTCAGCTGTTGTTCATCATTCTGATGTTATAGCAGATGTCCCAGGATCCTGGACTAGAAGAAGTCGAATCAGATTGAATATTCCATGCTTTCAGAAGATGCTGGCCTTCCTCCAGGGAGTAAATTGTGTGCTGAATAGAAACTTTCCAGACTTTCAGAAAAAGGGGGTGGCCCCAAGAGTAGCGAAAATTATGCTTCAGTAGTGTTGTTGTTACTGGTTTCATCGATTTCCGCCATTCAGTGGTTTCTTTGGAAAGGTCTTGATAGACTTGCACGATTTTATCTCCCCTCTTCAAAAAATCCAGGTTTGCCCTTATAGAAGACATAAGACGTTCTTTGTTTACATAGGAGGCAAATCTGACTATTATTGTTCTTAGACTTCCTTCTCTTGAGTTGCCCAGATAATGAATCCTCTCTATGTCTTCTTCTGCAAGTTGTCGTGGTAAAAATGAGTTAAGCCATGTCATCACTTCCTGTTTTAATTCTCCCCTCTTCTGAACTGCAAAATTAATCAGTTTTACATTCTGTCTTCGAGAGTAGTCTTCCATATAGGTTAACTTCTTTTTGGCTGTCAGTAATTCTTGTTTTTGGGAGTTGATTTCACCTTCATTTTTAGTAACAAGTTGATCCAGTCTCTTAATCTCCCCTGCCATATTTTCCAATTTCTGGCCATTGCTGTCCACAGTGGCTTGTGTTTGTTTGATCTCACGGGATAAATCTTGCTTTGTATCATCAACTTTTCGTGAGACGTCATCAATCCTTCGCGTCACATCTTTCAAACCCAGGCTCATTAGACCCGCCAGTTCTGTTTTAATTTGTCGCATTTCCCTCATGAAATCTAGATCTGCGGGGCGAGTATTTTCTACCCCCTTCCCACCAGTCGCCATATCTGCCTCAGCTTTTTCCATGACTGCAGGGTCAATAGTTGCAGTGCTGCACATTGGAATGACGCGTCTGAGGGTTTTCTGGCCCAGGTTTTTAGAAAACAAGACTTTTTCTTTTTGGCAGGCATAAAAACATGCAGAAAACACACAGAAGAAGTCTCCCACCAGAGCCTGTAAATTTAGTCTCTCTCTCCATGCACGCTGTTCAGACAGCCAAAACCAAAAGTAACTACGTCTTAGTAAATCAGGCTTATCTAACTCTCGAGGAAAATATATTGATTTCCCTGTCGACCCCAGAGGGTTTAAGGGTACATTACTCATGGCTCCAAGGGCTTTAGACAGTAAATTTTAAAGCTTTTTTCATCTCGGTACGGAGCTCCGTGATTAAGCGGCCGGCATGATTTCATGGGCGGGACTTCCTTCCCGCCCTTTCCTTTGACACACACACACACACACACACACACACACACACACACACACACACACACACACACACACACACACACACACACACACACACAGCATGGGCACACCACACATTTGTACTTTCTTTTCCTGGTGTCCCGCTCCACTCCTAACCCTTACGCCCATCACTAAGTCTTATTTTCAGGGTAGGGTGCATATTTAACAAATGCATAAAAACCCTGCTAGGGCTTATTTTTTGGGGTAGGTCTTATTTTCTGGAAAACACAGTACTTAATTATTCTAAATCAACACATTAATCATTCTTACTTTTGATGTTAAAATAATAATCATAGCACGCTGTCAAGTTAGTTCTGACTTATGACTACTCCTTACACAGTTTTCTAGGTAGCAAATACAGTGGTACCTTGGTTTATGAGCATAATCCATTCCGGAAGCATGCTCGTAAACCAAAATACTCATTACCAAAGCAAATTTCCCCATAGGAAATCATGGAAACTTGCCTGATCTATTCATTTTCCATTATTTCCTATAGAGGAATTTGCTTTCCTCCCTTCATCCCTCATGGCCCAGCTCACCTCTTCCTTTCCACTGCCACTGCGGCATTCTTGGGAATCTACTGGGGCCAGGACAGGACTCACTGCAAAGGCCATGGCTGGGCAGCACTGGGCCTGATGCCTGGTACGGGCCCACTGCATGGCCTGGAGGTCACTTCCAGTCCCCAGGGGTCACTTCCGTTCCATACTAGGCCTGTGCCAAGTCATGGAAACCCATCGTGGGACCATCACACAGGTCAGAAGCCCATCCCGCATGGCCTGGAGGTCACTTCTGGTGCCCGGAAGTCACTTCTGGTCCAAAATGGGCCTGTGCCAAAGCCCAGAAGGCTTGCACGGGCCCACCATCTGGCCAAAGTCTGGAAGCCCAGTCTGCGTGGCTCAGAGGTCACAAAGCAAAATACTCACAAACCAAAATACTGTACTTGCAAACTAAGGTACCACTGTACTCAGAAATAGTTTACCATTCTCTTTTTCTGGGGACACCCTGTGACTGTGCAACTTATCCAAGTCTGCAAAAGGTGACCATTCTCCTGGGACATTAAATGGGAAATTAAATCTAATTCAATCAGCTATTCAACTAGCTATTAATCTAATTTATTGTGAAGTTTGGAGAGGGAAAATTTGAGTAACTTTACAGCCACATATGGCTTTTGAACCAACAAGGAAATCTTGAGCAACAGGTTATCATGAATATAATTCATGACAACTTTGTGAATAAAGTATTCTTTTTATTATTTTTAAAGTTTATTAGTAAATTTAAAGACCATGCAAAATTGTATAATATAGCATAATAATACACTCTCTTTCCTGTTTTCAAGGGGGAAAATGCTTCTCATTAAGTTCCTTTGTATTATCATCATTTGCTGTTTTCTTCGCACATATAATACATTTGCTTAATATTTTTCAATTCCTAACATTTACACTTCTTTTTTATAAAAAGAATAAATCATGATAGATTGTATCATATATACATAACTGAAAATACTTATTGTACTTATTATAATAACATTCTAAAAAATTAAAGTGTTCTGTTCTGTATAGATGGCTAGGTCTAGCTAATTGTGAAAGGAAGCATGTCCCAGCTAGAGTAAGTCAAAGATAGCTAATATGTACAAAGCTAAATCAGTCCTTTCTCCTGTTACAAAGAGCTTACCAGAAGTGTCCATTATGGTATCCAAAGCAAAGAGAACTCAAAACTTTAGGTACAGATTGCTTTATATTCTGAACTGGCCTGAGATAGATCTACTATGTAAATTAATGGCAAGCTAGTCCAAGGAAAAGGGGTGTGGTGGATCAGCGGGCTAGAGCACTGAAAAATATCAGCTACAAAGTTGGCAGCTCAGCAGTTTGAATCCCGGGTGCCATGCAGCAGAGTGAGCTCCCACTGTTATCCCCAGCTCCTGCCAATCTAGCAGTTCGAAAGCATGTAAATGCAAGTAGATAAATAGACACTACCTTAAAGAGTGGGAAGTTAAAACAGTGTTTCCTTTCACCCATGCTGGCCACATGGCCACAGACTTGTACAACACTGGCTCTTCAGCTTGAATACAGAGATGAGCACCATTCCTAGAGTTGGACACATCTAGCACGCATGTGCAGGGGGAACCTTTACCTTTACTTAGTACAAGGAACACAAAATATTTTAATTGTGGGATCTGTTGGACAGGATTGTTATCAAATGTTCATGTCATGCCAAATTAGAACATAGTATCATTGAGTTGTGGGGTCTGGCATATGGTTAAATGATTCTGGCATGCAGAGAAAGAAGTGACTCCAACAACAGGATGAACAATGCATGAACTTATTCATGTGGAACTGCGCATTTGATAATTCCCAAGACATGCTTCAAATATTCTACATTTTGCCCAATGGTGAAAGTTGCTAGCAGAAAAGAGTTACTTTCAATCCCCTGGCACCATAACATCTGATGTTGACAGTGTCATCTTGTAGATACTTACCCAAAACTATATGTACATAGACTGCCATTTCATAGGAGATTATGTATCTCCTTTAGAGTATATCCATTGCTGTGTGAGCAGACTTCACTGATTCGAGTGGTATTTCTTCCTCTTGGCTACATCCTGCAGATGCTGTATGCTCTCCAAATCTGTTCTGGAGCTTCCCCAACTCTCCAGAGGAGTTGAGAGTAGTGGGAGGATGAAGGATGGAGAAGATGTCTGTTTCATTGATGGACTGGATTTCACATGCCCTCTTTTTCCATGGAAACCAAATGCAGGGGGCTTTTGTTGACTTAAAGACTGCAATTTAAGTCCACCTTCTTGAATAAAACACAGATTGCTTATGACCAAAAGACATTTGCTCATTGAGTTAACATATCATATTGATTATAATAATGGACACTGGAATTTATTTATGAGGAACATAGAGCAGGGTTTTTAATCATAGCAGGAGTGTGAAAGGACAGATAGAAATGGCTAAATGGCAAACTTGAGTCACTTCAATCAAACCCCTGCCATGTGTTATATAAAAATTAATCAGTTATGGATGTGAACCTCTATATTGCTGTATCAACCCTCTCAGAAACCTGGCAGCATATTTCCATATCACTTGCAATATACATATTCCCAGATTACTTCTGTATATGAAGGAGAAAATTTCTTTTAACTCGGGATAACTTCATAGAAATCTATAGGTTTGAACTGTGAGGGAAATCAAATGAGAAAAAAAGTCTCCTCAGCATTCTAACTGAACAAAAATATAAGGCTGAAGAACATCATTTCATAGCATGTGTTGAAGATTGATGGAAGTCACAGAATTGACACAACTTCCTATATTATGGAGTAGAGATGGGCATGGAACGAAAAAATTTTTGTTTTTGTTGTTCGTTGTTTGTTTCATTATGCAACAAAATGACAAATGAAATTTGTCCCTAAAATGAAATGAAACGAACAGAAACGCGGGGATTTTGGTCGTGCATTTCGTTTCCGTTACTGCAATGAAGTGAGCGGCTTTAAATGCTAAAAAAAATCATTAAAAATAGGAATAAATGGTAACGAAATGGTAATGAAATGGTAACGAAACGAAAATGAATTTTTTGAAAAATTGCACGAACAATGGAAACGAACTGAAACGGACCTCTAAACGACAAACGACAAACGAAACTCCTTTTTTTCTGTTCGTGCCCATCTCTATTATGGAGTACAGCATCCCCCCATTTATTGAAGGGATTAGGGGCCCGACCCGATCCACGATAAAGGGAAATCTGTGTTATGTGGATGCTGGTTCCGGTAAGGATTGGGGGGGGGGGCTGTTTGGGACCTCCTATACTTACCTTACACCTGGTGATGCCCCAAACAGGCCTCTGATGGGCTTCCGAGGCCTGTTGGAGGCTCCAGAAATGGTTTCTGGTGAACCGCAAATTGCTTCCGGTTTTTTGGAAGTGACTTCTGATTTTATGAAAACCAGTTCTGGGGGTTCCGACAGACCCAGGAAGCTCATTGGAGGACTGCCCAGGGCAGCACCAGATCTGGGGTAAGTACAGGAGGCCCCAAACAGGCCCATGCAGCTTGCCCAAGGAGCCCTTGCCTTCATATGCTGTGGTCCCACAATAAAGGACCACAATATCTGAACCCCAATGTAGTGGAGGACTATTTTAATAGAAACATTTATGTTTTTCAAACATAAAGGACAAGTAAGTTGCAATCTTACAACCACCTCTCTCAGAGTAAACTCCAATGAAACAAAGAGGTTTACAATTGAGTAGACATGTACATGATTATGCTTTTAAATAGCATATTCTAAGTCATGTGATTGTAAATTTAGTGACTATTTTCTCTGCCTGTGGTATCTTGCTCTTCTGATTTCACTCCAGCACCAGCGGTATATATCTATAGGCCAAATGTTTTCCTCATATATGGCTTAGGCAATAATTTAATCCACAATTGATATGATAAGAGGTAGGCACGAATCAGAAAGTGATGATTCAGCATGGTTCATAATTCATTAATACTGATGAATCACAAATCATGAATTTACAAACAAATATGATGAATGGATGAATCCTCTCATTGGTTTATTTATTTTATTAATTTAACATATTTTACCACACCTTTCTCCATGGAAACAATACTTTTAAAAGAAACTATAAAAAGTATTCCATGCCTAGAGATGTCAAAATTGCATAGATGTCTCTCCTGTCTCTCCTCGGCAATGGCTGGAAGTTTAGGTTTTGGACATCCAAGTTATGCACCCCCAAAGAGGGGTGCCTAAGGGCCCCCACAAAGAGCCAAAAGGGGGTTAAAATCAACACATCAGGGGAGGAAATGCTAAAAGTTCATCACTTTGTATGTCAGGGTTGTCAAATTAAATGAAGAGGAAATGATAGATTTTTGACAAATCAGTCAAATCAGAAGTCCAAGGCAATAGACAACTTTTTGGGAAATAGTTATTGCACACTTGATCAGTGGTATTTTTTTTTTTGAGGGGGAGGGTGAAGATACCTAACATATAACTCTTATGGATAACATTTATATCTCTTAAGCATAACTTTATTGATGCTAATGAGGCTCTGTTGAAGCTTGAAGGCTGCACCTGGAGTATTGTGTACAATTCTGGTCACCGCAGCTCAAGAAAGACATAGTGGAACTGGAAAAGGTGCAGAAGAGAGTGACTAAAATGATTACTGGGCTGGGGCACCTCCCTTATGAGGAAAGGCTAAAACATTTGGGCCTCTTTAATCTGGAAAAAGGCGCCTGAGGGGGGATATGATTGAGACGTACAAAATAATGCAGGGCATGAGTAAAGTGGATAGAGGGAAGCTCTTCTCCCTCTCACAAAATACCAGAACTAGGGGACATACACTCAAATTGAAGGCTGGGAGAGTAAGAACTGACAAAAGAAAATATTTTTTCACCCAGCGCGTTGTTAGTCTATGGAACTCCCTGCCACAGGATGTGGTGATGGCATCTGGCTTGGATGCCTTCAAAAGGGGATTGGACAGATTCCTGGAGGAAAAGTCCATCACAGGTTACAAACCATGATGGGGATGTGTAATCTCCAGGCTTAAAACCAGGGTACTTCAAGGGCCAGATGCAGGGGAGTGGTATCAGGAGACAGATATCTAGTCTCATGCGCTCCCAAACGCATCTGGGGGGGGCACTGTGAGATACAGGAAGCTGGACTAGATGGGCCTTTGGCCTGATCCAGCATGGCTCTTCTTATGTTCTTATGTTCTTATGATCTTTGTAGGTGGTTCACACAGCTTCTACTTCATTTAATGAGTACTGTAGAGAAAAATGCAACATATCTGCAGTCTGAAGGGTCAGAGTTGTTATATTGTGCAAGCTGTTTTTATTTTATAAAAGCCAGTTGTATTATCAATGGGGGGCAAAAAAATAGCTTTAGGGATGGGGGAGAGAAGTGGTGAAATATGCCACGTTTTGTAACATGACCAGAGCCTTATGGATTTATCTTTTTGTAAAGCTGGGGAGGAGGGGGTGGGGAAAGATACTAGGCATTCCATTTACAGAATTCCCCTGTTATGTCTCCTTTTGACCATTATTGAGTAGCTTCACTGGAATCTTGCAGCACTTGGATTCAGCTGATTTACATACTGCTATCAGAGGGAGGTGAGTTGCTGCATCATCTCCCCATCTCAAGGACACAGAGCTTTGAGCTCTCACCAAAACAGTAGCACATTGACTGCTTAGAAATAAGAAAAAACAACTGCCCCACAATGCAAAGGCAAGAGAAGGCAAAATCTTTATTGGACCATTAAGAATTAAACAAAGAGTTACTTTTTGACCTAAATCAGTTTTCATCAGATTGCACCAATATCTTGTGGATCATGCAGGAGAAAATATGTGAGATTCACACACACACCAAATATATATATATTGACAGATGCCTGACCCTTTCTGCTTCAGTCTGATCGTCCTGACTAGAACTGAGCTAAATTTGGTTTGAGGTTTGTTGAGGCTGAGGTGCAGCCTCACTTTGCAAGTGGTCCTTGGTTCTTTCAACCCCTGTCGCAAGTAATTTAAAAGATGTTTCTGTTTATTAAAGATAAGTTTGCAGGGTGCAAACACTAATCAAGGATGTAGGCATCAAACTTCAACTCTAGCAGCCATTGGTGGGATTTTTTCCTCCAGTTCCTCAAACAATGAATTCCAATTAATCAGAAATTTTCCTCCCCTATTTTTCTTCTTTTAAAATTCAAAGTTCCTCTTTGGCCAGGGAAAAGGGTAAGGTAGAAATGCAGCAAGTTCCCATCAGAGAATTGGGAGTAAAATTTAATCTACTTCCTGGTTAAAGCTAAATTAATAGTATTACCACACCTTTCTCCATGGATTATCTGCACAAATAATTAATATTTATGTATTTAATATATATTTAATAATTTAATATTCAATTAATATTGATAATATTAATTAATTAATTAATTAATTAATTAATTAATAAGCAGGCTGCAAATACTAATCAAGGGTGTAGGTACCAACTGTCAACTTTGGCAACCATAGTGGTTAATAGTGGTTGGATACAGTTTTTTTTTTTCACTTGGACATCCTGTCTGGCTGGTGCTAACTGTCCAGTGTTCTACATGGTGCTCTTGGAGGCTATTCAGGCTATACTCTGTAGTTCAGAGTTAAATGTTTATTTATATTGCAGGATTTCTGACCTGTTCCTTCCACGGAGTTTGTGCAGATAACAAATAGTTCCATAGCAAAACACAAACTTATGTTATTGCAATACCTTTGACATTACCACCATCATCACTGATCTAAAATATTTATCCCTCCCTTTCTTCTCAGGAGGATATAAATTGGTTTACAATAATAAAAGATTAAAATCAATATGAATGACATTAGTAATATTATTAAATATTAATATAAATGGATTCGGTATTATAAATATTAGGTATTATAAGTATCAGTCATATTATTAAATGAATATTAAAATAGTAAAACTTTGTACTGCTTTCCTTACATGTTCCATCAGAACGCCACAGATCATGGATGATACTGTTACTGGAGACAAATGTATAGACCCATGTTGACACAGATGTATTAGGAAGCAATCCAAGCAGTCCAGGAGCCCATGCATGTATTTGTATGTGATGCATTTGCATGTGACAGTACAGAAGTTGACAATTACTAGAAGCAGTATGCTTCCAGGAAACAAATGAATGTTTGTGCCTTGACAACTGCTCACTTTAGCAAGAAAGGTAATATGATAGCATAAAATGAACAAGATAAAAGGACAAAAATAAAAGGAAGGTTAAAAAGAACCAGAAAGAGGGCTGTGTACTCAAGGGATGATAAAAGATGACTGATGCTGCTCCCACACCAATTATTCTCAATTTTTATTTTCTTATTTTTTTGCCACTATCAGCCTGCATTCTCTGCAAAAGATTCTTCATTATCAAGAAAGACTCTGCATTTGGTGTGATAACCTTACGTTCTGAACGACAGAGATGACATTCCTTGATATAGCAGTTCCTAGATAGTGAGTCAAAAAGTAGGGTAGGTCAGGCCACTGTATATTTAAATCTGTAGAATGTTATCACTCATAACATCAGTCATGACAATCCAGTTTTCCAATGTAAAACACAATGATTCACAAATCAGCCCATTATTACCCTTAGCTTTATTTCTGTTTCATTAAATACCTCAAGAGTCAACCATTTATTTGGAAAAAGCCTGTTACTCTTTATTACTGCACATTTGTGTACATAAATTTATGCCTGGATTTAATTTATCTATTACATTTATTCCCCTCTTTTCCCCTGCATGCTACTGTTCAAGGTAGCTTGCAATCATAAAGCATAGGAAAACTAAAAATAGATTCAAAAGATATTTAGATACAAATATATGATATTTAAAACTGAATATATGAGACTTTTCTCTCCATCCCACCACCTTCACAGGTACATCCCATAAGAACACAAGCTAGGATTGCCCCATCTCTGCTGTCTTTCTGGAAGCAGGCAAAGACCTTCCTCTTCAGGCAAGCTTTCCCTGAATGAGGGAACTACCTAACATGTGACTTTTAAATGGGTTACCATGCATGATTATATTGAGGGTTTTCATAAGAACTCCAATGTTTTCCATGTTACTTTCCACCACTCATAATGGATTTTTTTCTTTTTGCATGCTCGTTACTGTACGGCACCTTGGGTCTTTTTCCAAGGAGAAAGGTGAAGTAAAATATTCTAAATAAATAAATCAACAAACACTATCACAAAAAACAGTCATCAGTTTCCAGTTCTATAACTCTGTTAGCATAGGTGGATTGAATGATTGCTACTAATTGAAGAGTTCCTCCTTCACTTTTGAATTTTATGCAGGTTTTGTCTCATTATGCACAGTTATGTACAACCCAGAATAAAACAAGGAACTCTTTAATTAGCAATCCACTTTTGCTGCTGAAGTCACTCCTGCTACAAGTATTGAACTACAGAATACATCAGTATATCATTATTCATCATCAAATAACAGTTATAAAACAGATGTTGTCACACTCTTCCTAAAAGCTCTGAGAGTGGAAACTGTAGCTCTTACTAGAGTATACCATGAAACTGTTGCCCTGAGTAGAGTTCCATCCATCTAAGCCCTTTGTCATGGACCCATCAAACAAGCCTCTATTCTCATGGAAGACTCTCCATAACATCTGGGCTGACATCAAACCCTTCTAAGATTAAAACCAGCACCTTAAATCCGATGTGATAACTAACTAGCAACTGGTGCAAGTCTTTCAGTATTGGCGTCATGTGCTTTCAACATGGTACCTAGCTGCTGTATAGATGAATATCTTAGAACTTCTTCAAGATTGACTCTGCACAGAGCACACTGTAGTAGTGAAGATGTGAACAATTTGTCAAACTACCATCCAATTGCCAATGTTCCTTTTCTCGGCAAGTTGATTGAAAGGCTGGCTGCTGTCCGGCTCCATTCATTCCTGGAGGAGAAACACATCCTTGATCCATTCCAGACTGGGTTCAGGCCATGTTAGGGGACTGAGGCAGCCCTGGTCACACTGCAAGATGACCTCCTCAGAGTGGCCGACAGGGGTTGTTCTATCTTGTTGGTCCTCCTGGATTAATCAGGGCCTTTGACACTCTCACTTTGGTTGGCCATGCCCAGGGAGGTCAGGAAATTGATCACTCAAAACTGGGCCTTCTCTGTGGCTAGCCCCTTGCTTTGGAACATCTGACCTCTTCAAAAAACACTTAAGATCTTGCTTTTTAGAGAGGCATTTGACTACCATTAAGGTGTTTCTCCCCCGCCACCATCTTGCCAAGTATTATTTGTTTTGTTTTGTTGTATTTGTTGTTGTTGTATTATGTGTTTGATATTTGTTTTTATTGTCATATGTCTTGTTGTTAACCGCCCAGAGTTCCTTCGGGAAGACAGTGTGGTATTGAAATATATAAATAAGTAAATAATATAAATAATAAATAACTGATACTGATGACTTGCTAACTCAGGTCAGCTCAGGAAAGGTCATAGGTGGTGGACCTAGCAAAATGGTGCAAAGGCACTCCTCATCATTGCTACTCCCTGGAAGTCCAGGGACAGTACAGAGTCAAGGGAGGTATCTATAAGCCTGATCTGTCAAGGAAATGTAGCCCCTTCTAGAACAGGTTGAATCCCATTCCATGAACCTGACTTTCTACTGTCTGGTAACACCTCTGTTGTGTCAGGATTTAATTTCAGCTTGTATAGTTTCATTCAGCACAGGTCAGGCAGTGCTTAAATCTCCTGACTGTTCATCAGCTTATTGTACTGAGTAACACTAGCATATTGGTGGCATCTTACTCTAGATCTTTAAGTGACTTATCCTTGAGTCTTTGCGTGGCCATTAGGCCATACAGGAAAAAAGATAGAGTCTTGAAGACATCACATTTCAAATGCCATGAGGTCAAGAATCGTTTTCCAAGCATTGCTTTTGGGATACATCTTTACCGGAAGGAGTAGAATATAATACAATGCCTCCAATATCCAACCTACTCAGGCAAGTTAACAAAATAAAATGGCCAATGATATTAAAAACCATTAAAAAGTCCAGGATGTGCTCTCGAGCATACATAATCTGACAAGGTGTCCAAAGCATTCTCAGTCCTATATCCTAGCTAAAAGGCCAATCAAAATGAATCCTGATAATTTAATGCACCCATTAAAGTATCTGTGTGAAAACACTAAACGCTGATGACCATTTAGATCAGGTAGTAAAAATTACCTATTAAGAGTTTACATCACTTTCTTAGAAACATAATAGGCAAAGACTACAGGACATCAAGGACATATAAAAGATAAAAACCCAGATAATTAAACTGGGTGTGATGTTCCTCAGCTTTATGAATAAATATTTATTTGGATTCCATGTCTCCCCCCCCCCAAAAAAAAAACTATGGCATTCCTACAGCTTTGAAAAACTGTTTCCATTCTGTCCTACATTACTATGATTGTTTCAAAAGGTCACTCCTACACATTAAGTCAGAAGACCACTCTAATTCAATCTTTTTATGGCAAATTATGGCTTTCACACATTTAGCAGGAAATAATAACAGGGTACCTCCAAAACTCCCTCTAGATGAGTCATTGTTTTATTATAAAACTGAATATAAATAGAGAGGTTTGAAATCAGAATGCATAGTGCCTTTGTTGATGGGACCCAAAGACGTTTAGAAGTCCAAAAGCAAATGAAGAAACAAATGTTTGCAAAGAAA
Source organism: Phrynocephalus guinanensis (assembly GCA_037367245.1). Classification (NCBI taxonomy): domain Eukaryota; kingdom Metazoa; phylum Chordata; class Lepidosauria; order Squamata; family Agamidae; genus Phrynocephalus; species Phrynocephalus guinanensis. Next base: position 73,364,929 of record CM074739.1, read on the forward strand.
TGTTATGAGGTTGACCCAGAACACGCACACATACACACCAGAGTCCGCAAATTAGATTCTACAGCTACTACTCCGATAGCCCACGCAAATCTAGAACCTCTAAATTTGCAGAGATACTTCCTCTGCCCCTCCACTACAAGCTCTACAAGTCTGGCAAAGACTGGGGTTCAGACATCTGAACTCTGCACCCCAAAGAGTCCCCATGGAAAGTGCCCCCCCCCCCGGAACCTAGTAATATGCTTTGGGGAAGCATATTTAAAAGATTAATTTGAGGTGGAAATGTAAGGAGAAAGAAGGAACTTTTACTCATTCATGGTGGGCATGTGATGTGATTACTAGTAATTAATGGGAAAAGGTACATGGGATGTTACAAAAGATGCTGTAATGTACGATCCCAATTAAACCAGAAATATTTCTGCTAAATATAATGCCAGAAATTAAGGATTATAAAAATAAACATTTACTATTGTATACAGTATGTTAACTATAGCTAGGATTTCTTTAGCTAAATATTGGAAAACAAGAGAAATTCCAGAGCAGCAGGAACTACTGGAAAAATATTTGGAAACAACAGAAATGGACATAATGTCAGAACTGCTTAGAGAGAAGGACTTACAGAAGGCAAGAGAAAGATGCTGGCAATTGACTTGACTCCTACAATAGATTAAATTTATAAATAGGTTTTAGTATCAGAACTGGAAATGAGTTTGAGGTTCATGTACTCCTTTCCTTTTTTATATTTAGATCCCCCCTTCCCCCCTTCCCCGTAACCCTTGATCTGAAAATAAAAAATTAAATTAAGAAACCACAAAAAAAGAGTAATTGGTGCTCCAAATAATATTTTTTTCCAATCTGTGGAGCAGGAGGAACCAAGAAGGTCACTTGTGACCAGTCTCTGACTCCATAATGATCCACTGGCAGGAAACAGGGACTACAAAGGACATTGGTCAAAAGATGCTGTCTGTGACATGACAAACTAATAAATGAATACTAGCATGAGTCTATTTGCTTTCCCCACACAAACCAAGCTCTGGTGAAATCGGTTGGACACTAGCTTCTTATCTCTCACTAAAATTAGGAAAGCTGAGGCAATATCAGACAGTCTATCAGACAGAGATTCTTTTCTTCAGAGTATTACCTTCTATATGCAAAGGGTGACTAAAATTTGGAGGAGATATTTTCTGGTATACATCTCCCAGTCTTCTTGGCAAGGTGATTCCAGTGACTTGTACCAGATGGATGTTTCTGAGAGTTATCCCCCCAGAGAAATGTTACAGAGCTTTGGCTTTGAAAAAACAATGGAAGGGGTGAATGTGCATTTCTTTAAGTTGAATAGTGAAGGCCTGCTGTGGTGCTTTCTCAACTCTAGTAATTTTGCAGTGCTTTAGAGTAAAAGTAGAGCCAGAAGAGAGAAGCCCTGTCAAGGGAACTTTGCAGGACAGCCTGTACTGCTAGAATGAACTTCACTTGCCATTCTTCCTGAGAAAAGGGCTAATACAAAACCAAGCAGATGAATTCTCACGGTCAGATTTGCCATTGCCAGCTAAGTGTCAGAAATAATTAGTGTGACAGAAAGGAAACTTCGTCTTGACATTAGGGGGCAGGTAGAGGATAGTGCGACAAAGATTTTTTTCAAGTGGAAAGCCACTAATATGATATCTCTGCCTCACCTTCTCTGTAATTCATCAGAGGCATTATTATTTCTAAGATTTGTCTTTCTATTGGACTAACCCAATGAAGTTTTATTCTCAGAGTTTTGGGTTCAATGGAAATGTGGCAGCCAATGTGCCTGCAGCATCCATCTAATAAAAGATATGAAGCAAAGGCATTTCTTCCAAATACTGTTCCTTCAGAGAAAAGGTGTACAACTTATTCCCCACAGCTAGTGTGGTGTACAGTATTCTGGCAGTAGGAGAAAGAACTGACTTCATGTGTCTTTTCTGCTTCATAATACAGTGGTCCTCCGCCCTTTCGCGGTTCATATACTACGGTCCCACTATATTGCGGGGCCACAGTATATGAAAAAAGGCCCCCTGGGTCAAGAGGGGAAAGGCCTGTTTCAGGCCTCTCAACCTGGCGCTGTCCCAAATGGGCCTGTGAGGACCTTCTCAGGCCTTCTGGATGCCCCAAAAGGGCCTCCCTGTGTACCAGAAGTGACTTCCGGTAAACCAGAAGTGACTTCCGGATTACTGAAAATCATTTCTGAGGCCTCCGATAAATACAAAAGCCCCCAGCTAGGTGCCCCAGGGCCAAGCTGACCTGCATCTGCATATAGCGGATTTTCAATTATCGCGGGTTGGGTCAGGTCCCTAACCCCCACAATAGGCGGGGGGTCACTGTAACCCTTTCTCTTGAACATAACTCTTTTTTAAAATATATTTTTATTATTTTATGGAAAAAAGAAAGAAAAAAGAGATGGGGGAAACACACTCCCTCTCTCTCTGACACACCCACATATATACATATACAATAAAAGACTGTACATTTTTTCGTTGTATTTCATCTGATAGAGTTAATAGCTAAGTTCAACCTATATCCAATTCTTATTATTCTACTACATCCTTTTTGTGTTTAGCCAATGATAAAACATATTCCAGGATTGGAAAAAAATCACATTCATCTTTGTCCTTCATCTGTATGTTAACCTATCCATCTCTGCACATTCCATTATTTTATTCAATAGCATTTCTTGTGTTGGTGTTGCTTCACTTTTCCATAACTGTGTCCATGCCATTCTTGCCACTGTTGTTGTTGTTGTTCAGTCGTTCAGTCGTGTCCGACTCTTCGTGACCCCATGGACCAGAGCTCGCCAGGCCTTCCTATCCTCCACTGCCTCCCGGAGATTTGTCAAATTCATTTTGGTTGCATCGATGACACCGTCCAACCATCTCATTCTCTGTCGTCCTCTTTTCCTTTTGCCTTCGATTTTCCCCAGCATCAGGGCCTTTTCCAGGGAGTCCTCTCTTCTCATGAGGTGGCCAAAGTACTGGAGCCTCAGCTTCAAAATCTGTCCTTCCAGTGAGCATTCGGGGTTGATTTCTTTCAGAATGGATAGGTTTGATCTCCTTGCAGTCCAGGGGACTCTCAAGACTCTCCTCCAGCACCACAGCTCAAAAGCATCAATTCTGCGGCGATCAGCCTTCTTTATAGTCCAGCTCTCACTTCCATACATCACTACTGGAAAAACCATAGCTTTAACCATCCTGACCTTAGTTGGCAAAGTGATGTCTCTGCTCTTTAGGATGCTATCAGGTTTGCCATTGCTTTCCTCCCAAGAAGCAGGCGTCTTTTTATTTCGTTGCTGCAGTCGCCATCTGCAGTGATCAAGGAGCCCAAGAAAATAAACTCTGTCATTGCCTCCATTTCTTCCCCTTCTATTTGCCAGGAGGTGATGGGACCAGTGGCCATGATCTTAGTTTTTTTGATGTTGAGCTTCAGCCCATTTTTTTCACTCTCCTCTTTCACCCTCATTAAGAGGTTCTTTAATTCTTCCTCACTCTCTGCTATTAGAGTAGTATCATCTGCGTATCTGAGGTTGTTGATATTTCTTCCGGCAATCTTAATTCCGGTTTGAGATTCATCAAGACCGGCCTTTCTCATGATGTACTCTGCATATAAATTAAATAGGCAAGGTGACAGTATACAGCCTTGTCGTACTCCTTTCCCGATTCTAAACCAGTCAGTTGTTCCATATCCAGTTCTGACGGTTGCTGCTTGTCCCACATATAGATTTCTTAGGAGACAGATAAGGTGGTCAGGCACTCCCATTCCTTTAAGGACTTGCCATAGTTTGTTGTGGTCTACACAGTCGAAGGCTTTGGCATAGTCAATGAAGCAGAAGTAGATGTTTTTCTGGAACTCTCTGGCTTTCTCCATAATCCAGCGCATGTTGGCGATTTGGTCTCTAGTTCCTCTGCCCCTTCGAAATCCAGCTTGTAGTTCTGGAAGTTCTCTTTCCACATACTGCTGAAGCCTGCCTTGTAGAATTTTGAGCATAACCTTGCTAGCATGTGAAATGAGTGCAACTGTGCGATAGCTGGAGCATTCTTTGGCGTTTCCTTTCTTTGGGATTGGAATGTAGACCGATCTTTTCCAGTCCTCTGGCCACTGCTGGGTTTTCCAAATTTGCTGGCATATCTTATGCAGCACCTTTACAGCATCCTCTTTTAAGATTTTAAAGAGTTCAATTGGAATGCCATCACCTCCACTGGCCTTGTTGTTTGCAATGCTTTCTAAGGCCCACTTGACTTCACTTTCCAGGATGTCTGGCTCCAGGTCAGCAATTACGCTATCTTGGTTATCAGGAACATCCAGATCTTTCTGATATAATTCTTCTGTATATTCTTGCCATCTCTTCTTGATTTCTTCTGCTTCAGTTAGGTCCCTACCATTTTTGTCCTTTATCATATCCATCTTTGCACGAAATGCCCCTTTAATATCTCCAATTTTCTTGAACAGATCTCTGGTTTTTCCTTTTCTGTTGTTTTCCTCTATTTCTTTGCACTGTTCATTCAAGAAGGCCGCCCTGTCTCTCCTTGCTATTCTTTGGAAGTCTGCATTCAATTTTCTGTATCTTTCCCTTTCTCCCTTGCATTTTGCGTCCCTTCTCTCCTCCGCTATTTGTAGGGCCTCGTTGGACAACCACTTTGCTTTCTTGCATTTTCTTTTCTTTGGAATATTTTTCATTGCAGCCTCCTGTACAATGTTACAAGCCTCCATCCATAGTTCTTCAGGTGTTCTGTCCACCAAATCTAGTTCCTTGAATCTATTCTTCACTTCCACTGTGTATTCATATGGGATTTGACTTAGGTTATACCTGACTGGCCCAGTGATCTTCCCTACTTTCTTCAGTTTAAGTTTGAATTTTGAAATAAGAAGCTGATGATCTGAGCCACAGTCAGCACCAGGTCTTGTTTTTGCTGACTGTATAGAGCTCCTCCATCTTTGGCTGCAGAGAGAACATAGTCAATCTGATTCCGGTATTGTCCATCTGGTGATGTCCATGTGTAGAGTCGCCTTTTGTGTTGTTGGAAAAGAGTGTTTGCAATGACCAGCTTGTTCTCTTGACAAAACTCAATTAGCCTTTGTCCTGCTTCATTTGGAACTCCAAGGCCAAACTTGCCAGTTATTCCTTTTATCACTTGACTCCCTACTTTAGCATTCCAATCCCCTATGATGAGAAGAACATCTTTCTTTGGTGTCAGTTCTAGAAGTTCTTGTAAGTCTTCATAAAATTGGTCAATCTCAGACTCTTCAGCACCGGTAGTTGGAGCATAAACTTGGATTACTGTGATGTTCAAAGGACTGCCTTGGAATCGTACCGAGATCATTCTATCATTTTTTAGGTTGTATCCCAGCACTGCTTTTCTCACTCTATTGTTGACTATGAAGGCTACTCCATTTCTTCTATGGGATTCTTGCCCACAGTAGTAGATGTGATAGTCATCTGAACTGAATTCACCCATTCCTGTCCATTTAAGTTCACTGATGCCCAGGATGTCAATGTTTATTCTTTCCATCTCACGTTTGACCACATCCAGCTTACCCTGGTTCATAGATCTCACATTCCAGGTTCCTATGCAGTATATCTCTTTGCAGCATTGGACTTTCCTTTCTCTTCCAGGCACGTCTGCAGCTGAGCGTCCTTTCGGCTTTGGCCCAGCCACTTCATTAGCTCTGGAGCTACTTGTACTTGTCCTCCGCTCTTCCTCAGTAGCATGTTGGACACCTTCTGACCTGAGGGGCTCATCTTCCAGCGTCATATCTTTTAGCCTTTTGTTTCTGATCATGGGATGTTCTTGGCAGGGATACCGGGGTGGCTTGCCAGTTCCTACCCCAGGAAGTCTTATTACAGGCCTCATTGTCACCAGTGTAATTAGCCTTACAATGATGAAAGCAAAGTTCAGCCTGTTTTATTTTGTAGCCTCATTGATCAACTGGGACACAAAAGTAGAAATGTGCCCCATTTATAAGATATTCCAGACTGAGGCAATGCCACTGTTAGGACATGCAATATTAAGTAGCTACACTCACTGTTCACAAGATTTGGTAATATACCTAATAGACATAGGTCAGGTTTCAATTCTAAGTTTTGCTTTGTCATTTGTTTTAGCCATGTATGATTTTTTACCCAGAATGCCTTTGCTCTGTCACACGTCCACCAAAGATGGTAATAAGTGCCCTCATATTTTCTACACTTCCAACATTTATTCAATACATTGGGAAACATTCTGGCTAATTTGAATGGTGGGAAATGCCATCTATAAAACATTTTAAGTAAATTTTCTCTATAGGAAGTAGCTATTGTCAGTTTATAGTTATTGGCCCAAAATCTGTGCCATTTTTCTAATTTGATCATATATCCTAATTTCTTTGCCCATTGGATCATTGTATGTTTGACTTCCTTGTCTTGCATTTCCCAATCTAATAGAAATTTGTATAACTGTTTAGTTCATTTACTTCTGTAAATAGCAGGATTTTATCCAAAGATGAATATTATTTTTTCAAATTCAGGGGGGGGTTTTTTGTCTTCGTTATAAGTGATTTTATTTGCAGAAATGGCCACCATGAACATAACTCTACTGAGTAGGCCAAGGGCCTCGTTTAAATGAGAGAAATCTGATGAGTTCTCAAAATGGTTCTTAATTTCTTGGTCAATCTTCTTGACTGACATGATGCAATTATTAGGAAGAAGGAGAATTTTATTCTTTTCATTTTTTGTAAGAATTTAATACAATTTAAAGTCTTTTTTGTATAGTATGGGCAGGTTTTTTTAAAAAAAAATTCAAACAATCTAGGAGAAACTGGTACTGACAGATTCATCCATCTGACCCAACAGCTTTGAGTGCTCAGCTCTAGATGTGGATTTCTCTAATTTCAGCCATGGTGTTGCTGAATTAGTGTGTTTGCAGAAAGGTTATTAGATTATACATGTGCGGCTGTTGATTTTGAAGAATTTGCCAACATTCACATATTTAAACATTTAGGAGAATATGTCATGTTTCACAAAAATCAAAGGTAAAAGAGAAGAAAAGTAACACACTTCTTCATCCCCAATATCATCCTCCTCATTAGAAAACTGTTGTTTTAAAATACGAAAATGCCAACATGTCAGGTATTAATAAGATCCATCAGAATTCATTCCTTTCAAGGGTTGTTTTTAATAATAATAATACCTTTATTTTCAATGTACAACATGTGCACAATGAAATTGGCTGAGTCTCCCTTTCCCACCCCCACCACCATCCCACTGAGTTTTTAAATTTTTATTGAGTTTTTAAATTTTGACTGGGTATGAGCAAGATTTAAAGACTACCTTCATAATCTTCATCTTACAGTACATTCTAGGATCATTCTTTCTAGCCTTGCAGGCTTGACCCCCATAGTCTGAGGGAATCCAAGTGAGAGCCAGGACTTTTATTTACTGTAGCTGTGAAATGAGAAGCAACCTCTTAGCCATCTTCATAACTTCAACTATGTGTTAGAGATGGGCACGAAACAAATTTTTAATTTGTTTTGTTATTTGTTATTCATTTCATTAGCTAACAAAATGAATAACGAACCAACCCATCAAATTAAAATGAAACGAACAGAAATTTCCATTTCGTTTATTTCATTTTTCATTGTGGACACTTACCTTGAGTCCCGCCAGTGCCACTACCAGTCCTCTTAGGCACAGGGAAGCAAGCGCCTCTCAGCTGTGGGGGGAAAAAACAGCTTTAAAAAATTAAAACTTTTTAAAAGTGCCGACCCGGCCCGGGAGACACATGGTCAGCATCCTAAAATGTAAAAAAAATTAAGAAAATTTAAAAAGTGCAGAACTAGGAGCCATACGGTCAGTGCTGGAAATTCAAAAATTAAATTAAATTAAATTAAATGAAAATGGTGCCAGGCCTGGCCTGTACTTATAAATAAATAAATAAATAAATAAATAAATAAATAAATAAATAAATAAATAAATAAAAACTCTTGGTCTGGCCTGCGGGCCAGCCAGAAGTAAAAATAAAATAAAATTAAAATTAAAATTAAAAAAAAAACCAGGTACGGGGAAGCAAGCACCTCTCAGCTGTGGGGGGGGGACCTGAACTGTGTCTATTAGGTATATTACCTTACAACACTGAAGGAAGTCCTAAAAAGTAGCAAGGATGGCAGTAGTCTCTGCCGGCTCTAAAACACACCCACCTCAAAGGACGAGGTCAGGTGTGCTCCAACCCTGAACCTTTTACGGCAGGCGTGTCCAAACTTCTGCCCTCCTGATGTTTTGGACCAAAACTCCCAGAATTCCAAGCCTGTATTTCCAATGGCAAAGGACTGTGGGACTTGTGGCCCAAAACAACTGGAGGGCCGAAGTTTGGACATGCCTCTTTTAAGGTTATTAAGATCAGTCTCTTCTTTCAGGGCTAGGTAGTTTTGTTCATGGGTACAGCTCATTCTGTGGAGATGTGAACGCAAGAGATATGTCTGAGCTCTGTGTAGATTTCACCAGCTGGACTCATATCAGGCACCCTTTCAGTATAGTGCCTTTTTCCTATTCTCCCATGTAGCAAATTTCTGTAAGATCAATCTCTATGGTGTTAAAAGCTGGATCCTACAGTCTCAGATAATGGGTGGAAGCTGGGAGATGTCAGGCTGTTTTCCCAGAAATGCTGCCTTGCTTCATTTCTCAGAGTAAGAAATGACCAGATATAGGTTTAGTTATTGTTGTGCTTTTAAAATAATAATTGTGTGCCATCTAGTCAATTCAGACCTATGGCAACTGTTTCCATTGTTTATTGTGCACTTCTTCTTGGAGTCCTTTCGGGACTGTGCAGCTCACCCAAATCCACACAGGTCAGCTCTACATGCAGAAGGCTCACTGGGAAAATCAAATTCTCAAGCTGTGGCTCCACAGATACTTCAACCACAGAGATATCCAGCCTGCATGTTGTGCTATTATCTGGGTGTTTAAAGAGGGGATCTTCTCTTGCTTTTAATCTACATTCTTATTGGTGAAGATTAAAGTCAGTTATAGCACAAATCTTTATACGATTGCTCAGAAGTAATTTGCAATGTGTTCAGCGAGGATTACTGCCAAATAAGTGGATATAGACTTTGCAGGTTTAATTAATTCTGATTACTTAAGAAGGTTGGGAAGGGGGGGTGCAGTGCAGCCCAATGCAGTGGTTTGTGAAATTGACTCAAGCTCTATGGGTTAAAAAAAAAAGAGTCTAACAGTGCAATTCTCTGGATGTTCACACAGAATTAAGTCTGACTGTAGCCAACACAGACTGGAATGCTGTTGCATAGTTACACAAATGGTATAACAGAGAAATGAATTGCCATATTTTAAGAAATCTCCAAAGACTGTATCTGTTGCACATCAGGGCACATGCAGAAAATATGTCTACGGTGATCTCTCAATTTATGGTTATTCCCTTTCAAAGGTTACACTATTTGAACAACTCTGCAACAATAAGTGTTTACTCCCAAATGCACAGATGTAGGATTATAAATATAAATGTTTTCAAATAACACCCTCCTAATCCCTACAACATATTTACAGGAATGTGCATTTTACTGAAAAATAGATATGTTTAAAGAAAATAAAATGCATGAGGAAATATAGACTATGAATGCAACAGGAGTAAGGATAGAGTATGATTTATTTTCAAGAGAGTCTGCATTGGTTTGCACTGTTAAACAACTCCACATTGATCAACTCTTTTCCTGGGATTAAGCCTTCCTCACATAGTGCATGTGCAGAGTGCAGGACTTTAAATGTGTGCCAACCTGTTACCATTCATTAATTGCATAACTTATAGAGCAAAGTTAAAAGACTTTAAACAAACAGGCAACTTCTTCAAATGGTGGGATAGTATTCTTGGTTTCAAGGCTATTGTTCCCTTCTATTCTATACCCAGCTGCTCCTAGACAGATGTGGCCTCTCATCCATCCCAGGGAACTGCTTTTTAAACTCCCTGAGACTATTGCTAAGATCTCTCTGAGGATCACAAAGGTGGAGGGGTGGACCAGGAGAAGAAATGAAAAGGGAGGTGGAAAAGGAAACCAAGAGAAAGTTGGGGTGGATAGAGTGAAGTTTGAAGGCACACTGGTTTCATTCCCTTGAAAGCTCAAAACAGGGACACTGAGGATAGGAGTAAAACAATGAATTAAATTTTTCTACTGTTTTCTTGATGAGGCTTTCTTGTGGTCACCTTGAACACCTTGGCTGCTTCCAACTCAAACTTAATTGAATTAGATTTTAGGCTTACTAAAACTTACTATTCTCTACTAATTTTCTCTTCTGTGGGAAAAAAGAATAACCATTAGAACATGATATAAATAATTACATGCCCCTCCTTAATTTATGAAGTCTGACTATCATCAGAGCCAATTTTCCGCGGCTCTATATTAAAAGAATCAATGCTTGCTTCCTTTGCATATGAATATACCAAAGATTATGAGTGGTTTGAGGAAGCAACAATAATAAAAATGGGTGAACTCCTTTGGTACATGAGTAGATGATGAATCATCATTGCTATCATCGTCATGATCTTAGAACTTCAAAGCTAGAAGGAAACATACTGATCAGTGTGTTTTTCAGCTTTGGTTCCCCAGATGTTCTTAGACAATGATTCCTAGAACTCCAAGACAGCAGAACTAATGGTGAGGGCTTCTGGGGGGGGGGGTTAGCCCAAAAGCATCTGATGAAGCAAGGTTGGATGCATCCCCTTCTGTTGAGGAGGCACAGAGGCAGCATGGTGGAGAATCAAGCTCCCAACTAGAGATGGGCACGACTCAGCGAAATTTTTGTTTTTGTTTTCATTTTTTCATTTCATTTTGCAATGAAAACGAAAACGAAAAAATTTTCAGAAGCAAAACGACAACGGAAATGAAACGAAAAATTTTGCCGTGTTTTTCGTTTTCATTACGGCAGACACATTGCATTGTAAAGAATGCTAACGGAACGAAAAATTTTTGTTTTTGTTTTCATTTTTGTTTTTTTGTTTCGTTTCGTAACGAAAATGAAAATGAAAAATGTGCAAAAAAAACCCAAAAAATGAAAACGAACTGAAACGGACCCCTAAACAAAAAACAAAAAACAAAAAATTATTTTTTTGAGTCGTGCCCATCTCTACTCCCAACTTCTGGCATCACAGCCAAATACTTAAACCACTGAGCTAATATGCTTTTTTTATTTTTCACTGAGCTTAATATTCATGACACCAGTAATTTAAACCCACTTTTGGTGCAAGGACACCGTTTATAATGTTCAGAAGATACACGGTGAAAAACAACATGTATCTGCAGGCCTGTTTGCATTCAGGGCCATTGCTCCCCTTTCCCCACTTTTTCATACTCTATGTGAATATATGCTAATAAATCATGGAAAATGAATTTAAAATATGCAAATAGTACACAGCAGCTGGTGTGTACATTTTGCAAAGGTCAGTGTTAAAGGCATGGCTGCATTTTTTTTCTTTCCCTCACCAGCTTCTAAGCTTTTACTTATTATTTCCATTGCATTCAAGCAAAGTAATAGAAAAGTATTCCATTGATGAAGCTAATCCCAGTGTTTGACTTACATTTTAAATATTATAAAACCCGCACAAGAGGGTGTTAAACATCCACTGCTAATTAGTCTACCACCAGGGGAGGCTTAAACAAAATGGACACTTTGTTTTGTTATGTTTAGCCATTGGAAACATGATCATGAGTTGCCTTTTACTTGCTGTGCTGCCTCTTCAGTAACAGTCAATTAGTAGACTCAGAACTGTAGACCAGTGCCAATAACAGTGATGCTGCTGGCACAGTTTCCTTGGTACAATACAATGGGATAGATTAAGGCTTTGGTCAAACATTGCCATAAAAACCTGAAGCAGCAATGTTCCAATTACATAAGAACATAAGAACATAAGAAGAGCCATGCTGGATCAGGCCAAAGGCCCATCTAGTCCAGCTTCCTGTATCTCACAGTGGCCCCACCAGATGCTTTTGGAAGTGCATGAGACTAGATATCTGTCTCCTGATACCACTCCCCTGCATCTGGCCCTTGAAGTACCCTGGTTTTAAGCCTGGAGATTACACATCTCCATCATGGTTTGTAACCTGTGATGGACTTTTCCTCCAGGAATCTGTCCAATCCCCTTTTGAAGGCATCCAAGCCAGATGCCATCACCACATCCTGTGGCAGGGAGTTCCATAGACTAACAATGCGCTGGGTGAAAAAATATTTTCTTTTGTCTGTTCTTACTCTCCCAGCCCTCAATTTGAGTGCATGTCCCCTAGTTCTGGTATTTTCTGAGAGGGAAAAGAGCTTCCCTCTACCCACTTTACTCATGCCCTGCATTATTTTGTACGTCTCAATCATATCCCCCCTCAGGCGCCTTTTTTCCAGACTAAAGAGCCCCAAATGTTTTAGCCTTTCCTCATAAGGGAGGTGCCCCAGCCCAGTAATCATTTTGGTCGTACTCTTCTGCACCTTTTCCAGTTCCACTATGTCTTTCTTGAGATGCGGTGACCAGAATTGTACACAATACTCCAGATGCGGCCTTACTATTGTTTTGTATAATGGCATTATAATGTTGGCTGTTTTATTTTCAATCCCCTTTTTGATAATCCCTAGCATGGAATTGGCCTTCTTCACCGCTGCCACACATTGGGTAGACACCTTCATGGAGCTGTCCACCAACACACCAAGATCTCTTTCCTGATCTGTCATGGATAACTCAGAGCCCATGAGTTGATAGATAAAGTTTTGATTTTTCGCCCCAATATGCATTACTTTATATTTGGCTACATTAAAACACATTTGCCATTTCGTAGCCCATTCCCCCAGTTTGGAGAGATCCTTCTGGAGCTCTTCACAATCTTCTCTGGTTTTTACCACACGGAAAAGTTTTGTGTCATGTGCAAACTTGGCCACCTCACTGCTTATCCCTGTCTCCAGGTCATTTATGAACAGATTGAAAAGCACCGGTCCCAGGACAGAGCCCTGGGGCACACCGCTTTTCACCATTGTGAAAATTTCCCATTGACACCTACTCTTTGTTTCCTGGATCTCAACCAGTTCTCAATCCATAAAAGGACCTGCCCTCTTATCCCCTGACTGTGCAGTTTTCTCAGCAGCCTCTGGTGAGGGACTGTGTCAAAGGTCTTTTGAAAATCCAGATAGACTATATCCACTGGTTCACCCAAATCTACATGCCTGCTGACCTTTTCAAAAAATTCTACAAGATTTGTCAGACAAGACTTACCCTTGCAGAAGCCATGCTGATTTTCTCTCAGCAAGGTTTGTTCTTCTATGTGTTTTAAGATTTTCTCTTGGATGAGGCTTTCCACCCAGGCTTTTTCCTGGGACAGATGTAAGGCTAACTGGGCTGTAGTTTCCTGGGTCCCCCCCTCCTTCCTTTTTTAAAAATTGGTGTGACATCTGCTATCCTCCAGTCCCCCGGCACTGTGGCCGTTTTAAGAGACAAGTTGCATATTACCGTTAAGAGATCTGCAATTTCATTTCTCAGTTCCCTAATAACCCTTGGGTGGATGCCATCTGGGCCCGGGGACTTGTTAATCTTCAATTTATCAATTAGTCCTAAAATATCTTCTCTTTTAACCTGTATTTGCTTTAATTCTTTAGTCAAGAGGGGCCGTTCAGGCAGCGGAATCTGCTCAAGGTCTTCTGTCGTGAAGACAGATGCAAAGAACTCATTCAATTTCTCTGCAATTTCCAAGTCCTCCTTAATCTCCCCTTTTCCTCCCTCACCATCCAGAGGGCCAACTGGTTCTCTGGCATGTTTTCTACTTCTAACATATTTAAAGAAGCTTTTATTATTACCCTTTATATTGCTAGCCATGCATTCCTCAAAATCTTTCTTTGCCTCTCTTATCATCTTCTTACATTTCTTTTGCCAGAGTTTGTGTTCCTTTTTATTTTCCTCATTTGGGGAGGATTTCCATTTACAGAAAGACCTCTCCTTGCGCTTTAGAGCCTCTCTAACCACTCGTTAACCATGCCGGTGCCCTCTTGGACTTAAATGAGCTCTTCTTTGTGGTATGCACTTGTGCTGGGCCTCTGTTACCGTTGTTTTAAACAGGTTCCATGCACTCTGAAGAGATTGGATTCTTCCAACCTTCCCCTTCAATTTCTTTTTAACTAGTTTCCTCATCTGAGGGAAGTTTGCCCTTCGAAAATCAAGGATTTTTATGTCTGATTTGCTTGACACTCTTCCTCCAACATGCATGGCAAAGGAGATTGCAGCATGGTCACTGTTCCCCAGAGGCTCAGTGACATTCACGTCCCTGACCAGATCATGAGTATCAGACAGTATTAGATCCAGAGTTGCCTGTTCTCGGGTGGGCTCCATGACAAGTTGCTCTAAGGCACAGTCATTCAGCAAGTCGAGAAACCTAGTTTCTCTTTCTTGCTCGGAGCTCGCATTGGCCCAGTCGATGTGGGGATAATTGAAGTCCCCCACAATTACTATCCTGTGCTTCTGAGACACCTCCATGATTTGTCTCCTCATTTCAAGGTCCCCCTCAAGTTTTTGATCTGGTGGGCGATAGCATACCCCAACTATCACATCACTCCTTGGACCTGGTAGTTTAACCCACAGTGATTCTGTGGTGGAGTCAGACCCTCTGTCAATCTCCATTCTGCTGGATTTTACCCCTTCCTTAACGTAGATGGCCACTCCCCCTCCAACCCGCCCCTCTCTATCCCTTCTATAGAGTTTATAGCCTGGGATTGCTGTATCCCACTTGTTCTCTGCATTCCACCAGGTTTCTGTTATGGCTATTAAATCAATGTTATCCCTAGCTGCCAAATGTTCGAGTTCTCCCATTTTTGGTCGGAGGCTTTGAGCATTGGCGTAGAAGCACCTGTACAGTGGGTTCTGCAACAACAGCTGCTGCTTTGTTCTTTCCCCCCCACAGCTATTATTTTCAGTAGATGAACTATCACATTCCATTATTGTCCCAGTACTAATACCTGCTATGTCATCTCTATGTGATTCTCTACCCTTTCCAACCTCATTCCCTGTGGATGAGGTGTTCCGAACCGGATGCCACTCAGCTCCTGTCGGCTTTCCCCCAGTTATCAGTTTAAAAGCTGCTCTGCAGCCTTTTTGAGGTTGAGTGCCAGCAATCTGGTCCCATCATGATTCAAGTGCAGCCCATCCCTCCTGAACAGGTTTGGCTTGTCCCAAAATGTTCTCCAGTTCCTGACAAATCTAAACCCCTCCTCTCGACACCATCGCCTCATCCACGCATTGAGGCTTCTGAGCTCTGCCTGCCTGGCAGGTCCTGCACGAGGAACAGGTAGCACTTCTGAAAATGCTACCTTGGAAGTCCTGGACTTCAATCTTCTTCCTAACAACCTGAGCTTGGCTTCCAAGACTGACCGCTTGGCCTTCCCAACATCATTGGTACCAACATGTACCATGACCACTGGCTCCTTCCCGGTTCTCTCTAACAAGCTATCTAGATTTCTCGTGATGTCTGCAACCTTTGCACCTGGCAGGCAAGTGACCATACGGTTATCATGCTCATCACAAATCCATCCCTCCGTATTTCTAATTATAGAATCCCCTAGCAGAAGGAGCTTCTCTCCTGCAGCCTGTTCTTCTACATGTACCTGATCCTGTATCTCATCAATTGTGATGAGGGAGAGATCCTCAGGTGGAACCAGTTGTTCCTCGGTGTGTGCCTCATGAGGTGTGATGAGGGAAAGAGCCTCAAATTGATTGTGCAATATGAGACTCTCTGAGCGATCCCTTGGCCTTATACTCCTTTGAGTCACATTCCTCCACACATCTACCTCCTGGGTTGGGGAAGTGATTACATCCTCAAAAGTGTGCTCTGTCTCTTCTTGGACCTGGATAGTCTGTTCTGCTCTGTCCAAGAACCGCTCAAGCTCCTTAATATGTTGCTGGTTCGATATGCGGGCCTCTAGCTCCTGGACCTTCTCTTCTAATAGTGCAACCAGCTTGCACTTGCAGCAAGTGTAGTTCTCAGTGCGATTTGTCAAGATGACAAACATGGCACAAGTGTTACAGGTAACTACAGCTGCTCCCTCAGACTCCATTTTAATGAGTGCAGTATTCTGGGCCTTGAATATTTTTAGTGTTACTAGCTACTACTCTAGAAATAATAATCTAGTACCAATGTTCCTCTTTTTAAGTGAAAAATAAATTCTCGCACGCCGTTAGGCGCGCGGGCCGGTCAAACAGCCCTAGCTGAACTGTTCAAACCCAGAAACTTACCAGTGCTGTCTTCTTTTTCTCTCTCTCAGCAGTAGCTCTGCTTGGATTCACACCCAGGCTCAAATGCTGAGGCTCAAATGCTTCTTCAGGGGGAAAACACCTAGTGTAACTCCACCCCCAAGCTCAGTGGAAGGCTTAGTCTGGCACCAGCCCTGCTTCCTAGCAACTTCCTTTGTTTAGCTGATTAATGGCTCTTTGTATTTAAATGAGCAGTTAAAGTTAGCAGAGGCAGAGGTAAAACAGAGGTCAAACAGCCCTAGCTGAACTGTTCAAACCCAGAAACTTACCAGTGCTGTCTTCTTTTTCTCTCTCTCAACAGTAGCTCTGCTTGGATTCACACCCGGCTCAAATGCTCCCCAGGCTCAAAGCTTAAAGCGTCTCTGGGACAGAATCATCGATAACTCTCTGCATGTACATGCCTCAGTTATGTGTTTATAAAGTGGTAAATTACGTCATGGCCAGTTTTTTCTACCTTCATTCACTTCAGTAAGAAGAAACCTATTCTCTATGCACTCTTGCTATTTTTTAATTTTTATTTTTTTTACATTTTATATGCTGCCCACTGCCCAAAGGTCTCTGGGTGGCTTACAATCAAAAGAATTAAAACAGTTAATACATCAAAATGTCAATAAATAATTAAATCAATAATAAAAACATTACACTAAAATTGCCATCAGGACCCACAATCTATATTATGTCAATTAAAAAAAACTTCTGGAACAGGATGGTTTTTACCTGGCACCAAAATGTCATCAATGTTGGTGCCAGGCGGATCTCACTTGGGAGTGCATTCCGTAGCCTGGGAGTAGCTGCTGAGAACTTCTACTTACTCTAACAGAAAAAAGGGGATCTATGTAAAATAAAATCTAACATAAAATAAAAAGGCATGTCATTCTTGTCTAATTAGAGATACCTGAGGTCAGCAGAAGCACAAGCCCTCATGGCACTTGAGTTGGGAAGCATAGCACTGTCCCACTATCGCCACAGTTACTGCCACAATGTAAAAATAATTGAGGAATTTGGTAATCTAGCCGGTTTTAAACTAAATAAGAATAAAACAAAGGTCTTATTGAAAAATGTAACAAAGAAAGATTGCGAAGAATTTGAAAAATTGTCCGCCCTCTCAGTGGTGAAAAAAGTTAAATATCTGGGAATTAATTTATCTCTTACGAACTTAAATCTCTTTGAGGATAATTATAATATGGTATGGAACTTGATTAAGAGAGATCTGGAAACATGGAATAGATTGAATTTGTCGTTGATGGGAAGAATTTCGGTGATAAAGATGAACGTGCTACCAAGGTTGTTATTTCTATTCCAAATGATCCCAATACTTAGAGGAATAGGCCACTTTAAGGAATGGCAGAAGACATTGTCCAAATTTGTCTGGCAAGGTAAAAGACCCAGAATAAGATTTAAATTATTAACAGATGCCAAGGAAAGGGGAGGATTTGCCATGCCAGACTTGAGATTGTACTACGAAGTGGCCTGCCTCGGTTGGATAAAAGATTGGATTACTTTAGTTGATGAGGATCTATTGGATTTAGAAGGTCATGATAACAGATTCGGTTGGCACGCTTATCTTTGGTATGACAAAGTGAAAGTACATAAAAGCTTTATGAATCATGTAATTAGAAAGTCATTACTTCAGGTCTGGGAACGGTTGAAACCCCTTTTAGAGAGACATACACCGAGATGGTTATCCCCAATTGAGGCATTGGTGATCAAGAGGAAAAATAAAGAAGGAGTGGGGATCACCTATGGTGATGTGTTATTCTTTTCAGAAAAAGGTCCTAGACTGAAGTCTTATGATATGTTGAAAGAGGAGTTAACAGGCTGGTTTCAGTACCATCAACTAAATGACATTTTTCAGAAAGATAGAAAGGTATCTGGGTTTGGAGAGAAGGAATCTAAGTTCCAGACCATAATCATGGGCCCAAAAAAGAAATTGTTGACTAGATTATATAATTTTTTGTTGGAGTTGAATCTAAAAGATGAACAAGTTAAAGAATGTATGATAAAATGGGCTATGGATCTGGGTCATAATATTGGGTTAGATGTGTGGGAAAGACTGTGGAAAAAGAATATGAAGTTTACCGCATGTACTTTGATAAAAGAAAATCTGTTGAAAATGATGTATAGGTGGTATATTACTCCAACGAAGTTAGCAAAGATGTATAGGATGAAAGATGACCACTGCTGGAAATGTAAAGAGAAACAAGGTGATTTTTATCATATGTGGTGGACGTGTGAGAAAGTGAAAGAGTATTGGGCATTGATATATGATGAACTCAAAAAGATGTTAAAGTGTACATTCCCAAAACTACCTGAATTTTTTCTATTAGGGTTGGTGGATAACGAAATTAAAGGAGCAGATAGGACTCTATTTCTATATGCAACAGCAGCGGCATGAATGCTCCTGGCACAGAATTGGAAGACAACGTATATACCATCTTTGGATGAATGGAGGGCGAAAATATTGGACTTTGCAGAGATGGCCAGACTGACGTGCAGACTGAGGGATCAAGACAACCAGAAGTTCCAAAAAGACTGGCAAAAATTTAAGAACTACATGGAGATTTATTGCAAGGAATTAAAGACTCTTACCGGATTAGGATAGAGCACGAAGGATTACTACTTATTTTTCAAATCTTTTTTATAAACATATAAAGGGGTTTGTCTGAAAGGAAGGCTAGGAGATGAATAACGCTAAAACCACGGGAAGAACAGAGGGAAGCCAAATTTTAGTGGTAGAATGATTTTGTATCACTAATGTTTTGAACTTGACTTTTTTTCTGTATACAATTTTTTTTTAATAAAAATGTATTTCAAAAAAAAAAAAGTTACTGCCACAATGCCACTCCCACACTGATGGGTGTCAGTGGAGTCAGTGACAACTTCTTTCCCCTAATTACTTCTTCAATTCCAAAGCACATTCACTTCTCGGATTGCTATGTGCATAATGCCTTAACCTAAAGAATCCAGGAGGGCAAGTGTTTATGCACATAGATCACTGAGAAGCTGCTACATCTTTGAGGTGGGGAAGCACCTGGTAGTTAGCAGATGAGGCAAGAGATGCTGACAGCCAATTCACAGAATGTGAGGTGGCAGCAGATCCACTGCTGTCCGTATTGCTTCCCCAGTGAGATAACTGCCTCAATATGCATGCATTATGACCAGGCTGAACCTGCTCAGTGTGACACATAACTCTTTTTGAAGAGCTGTTCTTAATAGTATCGGAACGTCATCCAAACATTTTGGGATTCAACCAAGTTATTGCCAGTCAGAGTTGACTACACTACCCATGCATGCATCCATCCAATATAACTTTCTCCCCATAAACTGGGCTAGATGGGGCTGTGGATAATAGAGATGGGCATGAAATGAACTTTTTTTCGTTTCCGTTATTCGTTATTCGTTTTGTTATGTAATGAAATGAATAACAAAAATTGTGATGAAATTGGAACAAACTGAACAGAACCACGAAAATTAGGTTTGTTACGTTCCGTTTTCGTTAATGGCGACACGCAATGAAATCAGCTGTTTTTAAATGTTAAAAAACGCCCTGAATATCCATAAAAATGCAGTGATAACTATTTATTCTGTCTGAAAACATGCATTTGGGTCCTTAAAACATGCATTTATGTCTTTTCTCAGATCGCTGTATTTTTTTCCTTTAAGGGGAGTTAGGGGACATCAACCCAAAATGGCTCCCAGATGGCTAATATTGATTTCTTGGGTATTAAAATGCCCTGGGCATCCATAAAAACACAGTGATGATTATTTGAAATTATTACCTACCTGGGGGTTGGGGTCCTTAAAACTTTTGTTTTTGTCTTTCTCCCATTGTTTCAGACTGGGCAGGTCTGGCAGCCACAGAGGGCATAGAAAGCTCTGGCAGCCCCCATCCTCCTTGCAATCTCCGGTGGGAGTTAGGGTGGGATTGCTGTCACTGTGACTCGTTATTTTCACTTTAGGCCAGCCAGGCAGGTGTGTGTCTGCGTTCCTGCTGGCTGCAGCCTGGCTCTTAGGAGAGAGAAAGAAGAGATTTCTCTCCAGCTTCAATCTTGCAGCCTCCCTGTGTGCGTGTGTGCATACCTCTCAGTGAGTACCCTCCCCTGCCCCACAGTGCAGTCACTCTGCAGCTGCCTTGCACCCTGGGCAATGCTCGCCACTGCCTTTGCAGCCTCCCTGCGTACCTAGTCTATACTGTGTCTCTGCCAGCATCATTTTTTAAGTGTTTTCCCTCTGGTCTGGGGCGTTGGGGGACGCCCTCACATGGAAATGCTTTAAAAACTGTGCAAAAAGTGGGTAAAAACAAAAAACAAAAAACAAAAAACAAAAAAGGAATTTTTTCAAAAATTCACGAAAAACCAAAATGAACAGAAACGGACCCCCTCAACGAAAAATGAAAAACCGAAACACCATTTTTTCAATTCGTGCCCATCTCTAGTGGATAATAATCTGACTCAATATCAAGAATGTTCCTATGTTTCTAAAATGGAATAGAGGAAGCAACTATACACTGGTTGGGAGAAAACAAGCAGTACCTCATCCAGTAATACTAAAAGTAGGATATAATTAGAAAGGTGGCTATTTGTATAGAAAGTTTGAACAGAAATGGAGAAAGAATGTTTTGCCTGTTTGTCAAGTTCCTGTGATCTCTCTCTCTCTCTCTCTCTCTCTCTCTCTCTCTCTCTCTCACACTCTCACACACTCTCACACACACACACACACACACACACACACACACACACACACACACACACACACACACACCATTTCACCTTGTTTCCCACAGAATAGGGGCCTATCAGATTTTATTATATTCTCTTCCTAAACCAACCTAGGCTGCTGTAATGGCAGTAATCCTCATTCCTTGGGAAGCAATGCTTTGAGAAATTGCCTCATCATATTCCTGATCAGGGGACACATTGGTGCCATCTTTCTTAATGATCTTCTCTTCTGTGAAACACTGAAGTTATCATATAGCCAATGAGATATGCCTGTGTAATGCTACCAGGGAGGAAATCAAAACTCATTCAGTCTGAGGACATTTCCCTTAATCTGCATTACCTTCATTTACTTTGCGTGATATCACCATTTGCCACATCTATTTCATATTCTTCCTGATTCCATGGTAGGAATAATAGTCTGGGAGTGGGAAATGAAACCAATCTGGCAAAGCACAGATTAACACAAAAGAAACAATATGTTCTATGCTAATATATGTTCGCCATAGCTGAATGGACATACATATCATCTGTGCTCAAGAAAGAAAAACATTATTGCAGTATGTCCTTTACATAATATCAATATATGAGAGGCAAGCCTGTGCCCCTGAAGATCCCATTGCCAAGTAATGGGCGGAGAGGAAGATAGCTGCCAAGAGAGGGAAGCATTTAATGGAGATGGTGAAGTGTCTGGATGACTGTCACAGCGGCAAGGATTATACTCCAAGCTTTGAAAGAACATATGATGACAATTTGGATAGCCCACTCTCCGCTGGCAATGCTGTGAGCAGTCTTACAGACACACAGGCACAGATATAGACACACACACACACACACACACACACACACACACACACACACACACACACACACACACACACACACACACACACACAGTGAGGACAGGGGTTGGGAGGCATGTCTGTAGAGGAGAGAGGGACAGTGGAAAGAGAAATGCCAGCTAGAGAAAAAGTGAGACAGTGCGAGGAGGGGTAATGAAAGAGAGTGGCAAGAATATTGGCCGGGATGGGTGGGTGGAGAGAGTCAGGGGACATAAAATAAGTCACCACAGTATTCAATGCTTTTGCTGCCTTTACTGCATTGGAACAGACTGTGCACATGTGTGTTATGTGTGGATAGTGTGCGTGCATGTCTTTCCGTCTGAGGGACTATTTGTGTAGCCACTGACTGTGACTGAAAGCCTAATACGTACAGACTTGGAATCAAATGAATCCCAGTTAAAGCTCTCCACCATAGCCACACCCACATTTAGCTAGTTACTGGCTATCGGAGTAAATAATACTGAGCTAGATGATCCATCACAGGTGGCTAAATAGCTCAGTGACTTAGTTATGGGCCAGAGACTGGGAGTGTGATTCGCCACTTTGCATCTCAAAAGAGCCAGCCTGTGTGGTCTTGACCAAACTACACAGTCCTGGCCTCCCAGATGCAATGGATGGTAAGTCATTTCTGAACACTCTATGTATACGAAAGGTCACCAACAATCAGAATTGATGCTGCAGCACACAGTTATTATTATTAGGTGGATCAAGGACCTGGCTATGTTTATAGATATAAATTCAATAGCTATGAAATTCCAGGTCAAAGAAGGTCTTGGAACCTGTAACGGATTGTAGAATTAATGAAGCCTGCTAGCTTATGCCAATTGTAAACATTGCAAATATTAATGTACAAGCTAGCTTTGTTGTTAACTGTTATCTGAAGTGTCTGTGTAAACAAAGGCCAGACTAACCCCTGTCAGAAGTCTGTCTGTCATGTTCTGGACCATCTGAGCCTCCACATTAGCCTCAAGGGCAGCCCCACATACAGAACATTGCAGTAGTCTAATCTTGAGACTATTAATGCATGAACCAGCATGGTAAGGGGCCTTGTGTTCAGATAGGGACACAGCTGGGCAATCTGCTGCCAATGGAAATGGGTGGTGGGATTCCATGGATAGTGTTGGGTTCAAAAGAATGTCCAAGCTGCAAGCCTCAGCCTCAGCAGAGAAAGTTTTCCCTCCTCAGGAGAATACTGAAGGCCAGTGAGAGATTAAAGAGGTTCAGAAGAGTCTGTCTCAACTCTGCAAATGCCTGCTTACCCTCCCTTTAAGGACTGTTGTACAAATTTAAGGAAGGAAAGCAAACAATGTGTTCCACCTGAACAAAACTTGTTAGGAAAAAGTGTCAATATAATTAATGTTCATACTGATATGCAGTAGATACAAAAAATGCTACTACTAAAGTACTAAAAGCAAAACGTAAGAAGTAAAACTCTTCCCCTTTGCTCAAGAACACAGTCTCATTCTGTTCTAACATCAAAACAAGGCCTATTCTGACTCTTTGAAGGTACTATGTGAAAGACAAAAACAATATATATAACCTTCACTGATTGCACTTGCCAAAGGTGCAGACCCCAAACCAGCAAACAGTTAAATGGGGACACAACTGAAAAGTGAATATACTATATTATCTCCTATGATCCTCCTTGCCTCCAATAAGCGATGTAAAACCCATTGGTCAGGATAGACTTTGTGTTCTTTTAATATACTATTTAGTGTTCATATTTTGGTTGAAACTATTTCCCCCCTTGTAATATTGAGCTTATTGTGGTGTGTTTTTACATCAGCTATTCTGATTGTGAGAAAAGCAGCACTAATAGATTCAGACAAACAAGAAAACGAATGAATAAATGTACAGATATTTTTGTATTCATCTAATAACATTGTGCACTGGTTCAATTTTGCTTATTCACATAAACATATGAATGCAATTGAGATTTTTCAAAAGTTAATGAAAAGAAGAAAGATCTGATCAAAGGGTTGCAGATATATCTAGATGTTTGCTTCAGATTATTTAATGTCTTTCTTTTCCTAGGCCAGGTGAAATAAGGTTCAAACCACACCTTTATAGGTCAGCTTTCATAGCATTTGGGGTGATATTATCTGACACCACACAGTGACACTTTTAAATTTGTTTTCCTCATGAAAATTCCCCATTTCTCCATAGGCATAAATAATGGAATTGGATAGTTGCATTATGGAGTCCAACTCCCTGCCAAAGCAGAAAATCACACTTAAATCATCCCTGATCCGTCTAAGTTAAAATTCTCCATGGTAAGACAATCAGACACCAGCTGAGGTAGTACATTCCACTGCCAAGAGCCATAACATTTGGACTGGATAGGCGGGATTGGCTTTGTGCTTACTGCTGACACAGAATTTTATCTAACCAGGACAATTTTTGAGGACTGGAAAACTCTTCAGTTTTTTAAATATTAGAATTTTTTAAACATCCAAGGATTCCTTGTATCCTATAGTTGTTGAGAATCCTTTCTTTATATTTTAATGCATTTTCTGTCCGTGGAGCTATCTCAAAATGTATTTTGTATAACAAAGGCCAAACTCTCTCAATGGCAAATTACAGATTCCACATCCAGTGAAACATCTGAAGAATTCTGAGGAAAAGTGTGAGGGTGGCTAATTTGGCAAAGCTATATTGCTGTCTGGGGGAAAACATTTACAACATACTTGCACCAAAAGTGAATTTTATTGTAACCCTGGTGATGAGATGACACTTTGCCCCCCAAGTCCCAGAACTAATAGGTGAGTCAACCTCAGTTATGGGATAATTGGGCCACAATTTATTATAACAATTCAATTTAATTCAAGCACCATAGCTATACCTGTAAAGGGGGACCTGGGATGTAGTGCAAAACAGGTAATGACCGGGAACCATCACCTACCAACCAATGTGTATTCAGGGAGTTTCACCCCTGGCCAGATGCTGCCCAACTGTTCAGCATCGTGCCAGCTTGGTGAATCTGCTAGCCCTTCATAGCCCTTGTGTCGGCCAGATTTTAACCTTCTTGCTTTGATTAAATCCTCAATTTAGCAGTGATGTTTAACTTTATTCGAGGGCTGCCTGGCACCTTAAGGGTGATTTACTCGTGCCTACCTGAATACCCTTACCTCTTGCAATACCTGCCTAATGTTATTGTGACCAACAGTAGGGTGATTAATGCCCATTCCCACATGAAAAGAGAATGGGATGGATAAAAACACGTGGTTACTACCAGCCAATCAAGTAGCCACCAAAAATTCCCATCCAGCCCCGTAGCAACCAGTAAAACTCATTCTCTTTTCCTAGGGTGGGCAGGGAGGACTGTCATGCTGCATGGAAGAGGAAGGGGCAAGGCGGGAGCTGCCTTATCAAGGCTCCCTTCCCCGGGCAAAGGTCCCAGATGTGCTTCCGTTTGGTGCCAAAAGTCCGGGGCTGGTGGGCAAATGCGCCCCACCCCCAGAAAGAGCTGAGCCGGAGCTGCCCTTCTACTGAATGGATCAAGTTGGTTGTGTGTGCAGAATAGGATATTTAACCCTGCCAGTTTCTACTCCTCAGAAGAGGACAAGAGTAATGGCTAGAAAGCTGTTGCTGCACCCTCACCCATCATCTGTCACTTGAGAATTTTGTCTCCTTCTGCTGAACATGAGGATGAGCCCTTCCTGGAAAAAAGGGTGTGGGCAATGGAAATAGGAACGTTAATTATAAAGTAAGTTTACTTTGACAACAGAGTAATTTCCAGCCTTTATATTTTCGAAGCTAGGTCAAACAAAAATAATGTATTCCTGAAATTTCCATTTGTCCTACTGACTCATCATCACCTATGAAAATAAAATTTCGTAATTGAAAGTTCATCAATAACAGGAAAATGCTCCTTTCAGTGACAGGTCAAGACTATATAACCAAATTAAGATCTTACCTAATTGCATTAGCATTTCTGCGATTGCTTTTTGAAGGACTTCCGCAACAAAAGCCAAGAAGTTTTGAAATTCAATCCATAATTTTGCATTTTTAAGAGCTACTTCAAAGGCCACAAGACTGCAGAAATGCCAGGCTTGCTGATCTGCTTTTTTATAAACAACAATTAAATGTTTTTCAGGAGTCATTGTGAATGGCAAAATATCTTAGTTATCCCCAGCTTGACCATCTCTTCATCAGTCAAGCTAAAATTCTGTTTGTTACCATGCAGTGGAGGCTTGTGGTGAAAATTTAACACAAGATATTCGATTAACATGACATGAAATGATAAGATTTCCAAACCTGTAACTGATTTTAAAGCATAGCTTTTTGTATTTTTTCCCCTGATGCTACTCCAAATTGTACAAGCAGATTTATCTTTTGGAACTTCAGGCAAGGAGGTATCCAACTCTTCCTTATATATGCTTCTCCCACAACATATTGCTAGAATGCACTAGGTAAGAGATGGGAAAAAACTACTGTATTGGCTTGACCAATGGCCCAACAGGTGTTCCATGGTTGGGCTCCAGCTTTTCTGCCCCACCTCTCCAGGTGCTACCTGGGAGTGGGTGCCCATCAAAGAGGACAGGGTCATGAAACACCTGTTGGACCACTGGCTGAACTGGCAATTGGTACCCATCTCTACATGGGATTGTTCCTCTTGGGAGTGCCATCAGCTCCCAGATGATGGGCCAGCCCAGTGCAGTTTCATCTGCTCCTGAAAATCCAGCAAGATGCAGGAAACATACTTTTGACAGAGTTTCCTAATGTTTGGATTTCTCTAGACTATTCGGTTTCTTCCCTATCTTCTAAACTTTGGTGCCCCCAGGCCTTCAGAAAAGTTCTACAGAAGTTCTGAAAAGGTACACACCATGGTAACCTCTCAGTTGGCCCCAATGAAGTCATTGATCAGTTGATTTCTTGATATTTTGATTTCTTGTTATTTCTTTATAATTTCCCCTTTATTTTACGTCTCCTTTTATAAAAGAGGGAGAATAAGTCAATGTAACTCATTAAACCCTACTTAGTGGACACAACTGATCATATCTTGGTATGATTTACTCTACTTGCATGTATAATACTCATCAGGACCCTGTTCCCTAGGCAGTAGCAATGTTTTCTTGAGTTGCAGTAAATTGATTTAACACTGAATCCCCACTCTTTATCTATCAGCTATTAAAGAAACAATTTGAATTAGGCCCCAGCTTTGATATGTTTGGAGTAAGAAAAAAATAAAGTGTGCCTTCAGGTCAGAGAATATAGCTTCTCCATTTTCAGAATTGTACTGTATATTTTGGCACTGGTTGTACCACAAATGCACACTGCTACCTCGACGAAGTCATAATTAATTATAATGAAGGTGCATGGTTCTATAGGGCCAAAAATTTATATTAGACATCCTGCTTCAAGATGACTCACATTAATTGGAAAACAATTGGGATGTTGGTGTTCATGCAAAACTTTAATAGTATTAAATATTTAATTTAATTTAATTTAATTTAATTTAATTTAATTTAATAAAGTTAATAGTATTAAAGGCTGCAAAACAGCCAACAGACTTGGTGTGTCTTGGCCAGCCATTAAAATCCAGAAAAAAATTTAACAGGCCAGTCTAGTAAAATGCCTTCTTATAGGCTCCCAGAATGTGGATTCAGAGACATACCATTTTGCATAAGAGGCTGGAAAATGGGACAGGAATCTCCAAGGCTGGATGCAATTTGTAGGGTTCCTAGTGAAAATTGTTGCCAGATGGGCTTCCCCTTCTTCAAAGAGGTTCCTTGGCTGTGGCAGCCAACAATAGCGATAGGAGGAACACGTGGACCAAGGCTGGGTGAAGTCCATGTGGCCGCTATTTTAATCTCCTATCATGTCACAAAGCTACCATGGAATTGAACCAGAGGCTTACCTTACCGATGAGCCGGGCACTTCAAACTTACTATAGTCACTGGACACTGATGCCAAGCCTGGGGATTTCTGAGATGGCATTTTCTCTTTGGACTCACAAAAATCACAGTTCCCAGCATTCTTGGTAGAAGACTTAACAGTTCAAGTGGTACAAAACCAGCATACATTTCCAGTGATTGTAATACCCAGTGGGAAGCCTTGTTTCAGAGGTATGGCCTTCCATTTTTCAACTGAGGCAATGGTCCCATTTTCCCTGCCAGGAGGGTAGATGCAATCATGCAATTTGTTTGGATCATTTGACAAAATCAGCCAATGGCAAAGGGTGATTTTTTTTAAAAAAGATGGCTACTCTTGAAGTGTAGTCTCTTTTCAACCTTTGTGTGACACTCTTCCTGTGCTGCTGCCTTTACAAACTGAGATGAACTGGTTGAACGGTTCAACCGTATTACCTGGTTGTAAGCACTTACCCATCTTTTGACGTCAGAAGGACTGACCCAACTGACTTTCATTGCATCCACCTGTTCTTCCAGAGCACATCTCCAAGGTCAGGCCTGGGGGCCAAATGCGGCCCGTTTTCAAATTTTGAGTGGCCCACAGCCTCTTCTCCTCATGGACTCAGCCTGTCATGCACCCCTGCCAGTTGGCCCCTCCCCATACTGGATGGAGATGTCAGCTTGCAGTTTTATGGTTTGCCTGCTCTCCCTGCCTCTGTCCATTGCCCCAGTCACTCAGCCAGCATACCTGCCCCCCAGCGCCATTGCTGCAGCATCCTCCCCACCTCTTTGCATGTCTAGAGGCCTGATGTAGCATAGAATACTGACTTTTGTAATCTCCCTGGAGTTCTGTAATTATCTGAATGTTCCCCAATGGGCTCTGAAATCTGTGCAAAACAGATAAGATGAGGAAAGTATCTCTGGAAGGACATTTTGGAAAGTTCATTGTATCACAAATGTGTGATTTAGTTTTGGCAACTGCTGACCTTCTTTTAGCATCAACCAGCTTTTAAAGTTTTCAGCAAGTCTAGCTATCTGTTCCCTATTTATTCTTTTCACCCAGTGATATGTGTCAGCTAGAGATGGGCACGAAATGAACAATTTTTCATTTCCGTGTTTGTTTTTTCATTTCGTTAGGTAACGAAATGACAAACGAATTTTGTCTCTAAAATGAAACGAAACGAACAGAAACACTGGAAATTTTGTCGTGTGTTTCGTTTCCGTTACTGCAATATGAGTGAATTGCTTAAAATCCTAAAAAAATCACAAAAAATGAAATAAATGGTAACAAAATGGTAACAAAACGAACGAAAATGAAAACAAATTTTTTGCAAAAATTCACAAAAAACAGAAATGAACCGAAACGGATCCTCCAAATGACAAACAACAAATAAAATGCCATTTTTTTTATTCATGCTCATCTCTAGTGTCAGCAGCCGAAAAGCCAAAAATGATGGTGCTGAAGGGGAAAAAATATTGTTAAAAGGCTGGAGTATTTTGGCAATTGCAAGAGAATGTTGAAGAATACAATTGATTTGTTAAAAGTCTCCCTTGCACATAATTTGTGAATAAACTGGCTGTTTTTAAATTCATAATTTACCCTTCCGAGAAAACTGACTGAACTAAGTCACAAATATTAATTTGTGTGTATTTTTTAAAAGTACTTTGTCAAAAAAAAATTCAGCCCTCCTTGCCAGCAGTGAATATTTATGCCAAGTAGGTTTACTGAACATCTAACAATATGTGATTGATGTGACAAGATCTTTAAAAGAGGACATTAATCCTTTGAATGTTTTCTTAGGATATTTTGATACCTCTGTTTAAATGCAGAGCCACATTTTAATTTAGATTTCTTAACAGCAGCAAAAATATTGCTAAACAACAAAGAACAGTATTTTTCATCCAAATTAGGGATGATTTAGGTTGTACAACTCAGAACAAAGGTTTGAGATATTAATTATGATTTCATAATCCTACCGAGGATGACCACATAAAATACTCTATTAATAGAATAGAATAGAATAGAGTTTTATTGTCATTATGCATATGCAAAATATGCACAACGAAATTAGAGTGCTGTTCCATTACACACTCTAAGCATACAAAACACATATGTACTCTAAAATTGCTTACAAAATTTAAAACATACTTAAAACTGATTAAGATAGTGCTAAAACTGTCGCATTTAGCTTGGATACCGCTCTGTGATAAAAACTGTTCTTTAGTCAAACAACAAGCTCATTGTCTCTATACAATAGTATATTGGCAGTCTGTGGGCCAAGAACGAGTAGCACCTCACCCCACACTTCAGGGTGGAATGCTCCCCTGCAAGAACCTCATCACAAGTGACCCCAGAAAAGTCATGCGCACACACACACACACACACACACACACACACACACACACACACACACACACACACACACAGAGAGAGAGAGAGAGAGAGAGAGAGAATACAGCGCATTTCTTGTCTGCTTATATGTGCATAGAGTCTTTAAATATTGTACACATGTTATGTTTTATCAAGTCACATCTGAGTTACAACAGGACTTTAAAAATATGTGAAATATTATATAACTCATTTGACCAGTGACATACCCCAGAAAGTTTCCATGGGTGAGCAGATACTCAAACAAAGATCCCCTGAGTCACAGCCCATCTGCTCTAGCCACTACATGTATTCAAAGCCATGCAGGCCCTTGCAAGCCAGGCAGAGGTGAGAAATTAAAGGAAGAATAATTGATGACCTATTTCTCTCCCATTGTAAGTTGGGCTCATATAAACCTTCCGCAGTTTGCAGGATTGTTTACTAGGATCTTTTGAATCATTTGAATACGAAGCCCCTCTGACTACACATGTCATATATCTATATACAGTGGTACCTTGTGTAAAGGAATTAATTTGTTCCCAATGAAATTATGTTAAGCAAATTTTCCTTTATACAAATTTCCCATAGGAATGCATTGAAAACAGAGTAATCCCTAATCGCAACCATTTTTATGTTGTACAGATTCACCCCATAGGTGATTCTGATAAGCAAATTTCCCCTATCTCCGGTATTTTTTATGTTCTACAAATATTATGTTATACAAACCATTTGTTATACGAGGGTCCACTGTACATCTATCTATTGTTCACTTCTTCCAGATACTGTACAGTCCAATATGCTGGTTACATTTGAATAGAACTTGTAGCATCAAATTCTGATTAATAATTATGCAGCAGTTCTTGGCTTTGCCTGGCTATGATGGCAAGAACACACTGGTGTATTTTGTGAGAGATGAATGCCAATCCAATCTCAAATCCAAGATTTAGAAGATGATTGTCTGGGCAACAACAGAAGGTGTAGAGAGCTGCCTCTGTGCCATGGAAATGTGTATGCACCATTGGATATAGGGTGTCTCCCTACATGACTACATCACAAATGATACTACCTGACAGCAGCTAGGTCTGGTATTAATAACAGAGAAGATGAGAGAAATCCGTCTCTGCTGCTATAGATACAGTATGTCCTCAGAGCAGAACCTTCCACCATTTCCCAAACTGTTTACTACCTGAAATCGATGGCTGGCAGCCTTGTGGGCAACCAAAACAGAGATGGCAGGATACTGCCAATAAGGACATGTAGGTTGTTGGTCTGCACCCTGAAGACATGGTTAATCAGGCAAAGAGGTGTCTCAAAAACCAAAAACTGGGTCCTGTACCTGAGGGAAAACACTAGGAAGAAGAGTTTACAGTGGTTCCTGGAATGTTGTAGATGCAGCGGGATGGTAGCGTTCCTTTATTCATTCCTTTTTGTTTAGAGCCCAATATAGGCCCAATCGTTTTGTGTAATTTGCCTGTATGCATGGAAAGTGATATCACTATCAGCAATCTATTGCCACTAGCATTGCTGCTTTGTTTCCGGGTCATAATGCTAGGCAATGTGAAATCAATTAGAGGACTGCTTAACTAGCGATGATCTGCTGCTGACAGAAATGTTCTCCATAAGCTGAGTGCGCACATGCACATGCAGAGCTATATCAGCACCACTCATCAGCAGCTGGAATCAATGTCCATTTACTTCCGGGTTTTAGCCAAAACCCTGCCCCTAGCACACAGACAGAGAAGGCTCCCACACAGCGGGGTGGGGGCGGGGAGAGATTAGAGGGAACATTGCCTGTGAGTGATGACATTTCCCCTACATTACCTTAAGCTACACAAGCTTTGGACCATACTAAGAAAGAACTGAATGGCATAGTACAAAGAATGCAAACTTTCAAGAATTCGGGGAAGTGAGGCCCAATTAAAAAAGCATTAAGCCTGTATTTGTTCAGTCCTATTGTTAAACGTTGACAGGAGTGGGCAGCAGGAAACAGTCTGTAATGCTTTAAGAAGACATGATTATATTAAAATGGTGACTAAGTGCGAAACAGGACTTCAAATAAGATGAGTAACCTGATGATTCACGCCGTTAATGGCTAGGGAAATAAAAGGAAGAGGACACTGGTGAAGTTTAAAAATCAATAGAGCCTTTTTGCAGGGACCTTCAGTAAGAGGATTTTGAATGGGAACAATGTCAGGAAATATCCACAATCCACATTAAGGATTAGAAAGACTGAGCTACAAGGGAGGAGGCAATCTTGACAGAAATAACAAGGAGAAGAGGAATGTGAGGGAAATGTAGCCGCAAAAGCAGCATCCTCTTTTTGTGGGGAAAGCAATAAAGAAGTGACACAGTATTATTAATAATTGCAAATTCTTAAATTATCAATAAGTTCAGCCTGACTAAAACTTCCTACAAAATGTGGTGGCAGCTGAAATAAATCACAACTCTGACACAATCCAAAGGTAGGTAAAGAAATAGAGCTGGGACATATGCATTTATCTAGCACTCTTGCCAGACCATCACCTTTCCATGTGACTATTGTCCCAGCTCATGACTTGAGAGTCACTCTCTTCAGGGTAACTTGGAACATCATGCAATAAAATATGTCCCAAAGAAGGGAGCCCCCCCCCATGTTTAAGGATCAATGATAATCCATCCTCTCCGTTATCCAACTTGTTTTGTTGGGGGAAAGCCACAAAAAAGGCTTTTACAGTTTCTGGTTCTGACCTGAGTGTTTTGAAAACATGTTCTTTTTTTCTATTCTAATTAAAGAATCCAGCTGAAACTCCAACTCACAGGCTACTGCGTGCAATGGCAGATTTCTGTGTATACCCATGCATGATAATTTCGACTCACACATCTGTGTAGCTACGTAAAGGTGCTGGAAGCTGAACGCTGGCCAATGATACTTTGATGTGTAAGGCAGAACATCAAATGGCACAGACTCAATCATATTAAATCAAATCACTGACAATTTGCTGCCTTTTCATGTTGTACTCCAGAGATGCTGCCTGTGGAACTTCCTCTCATAGCCTCATGCTAAGGCCAGTTCCAGTGATGGTAGTGCCAGTGGGTGAAACCACAAGACAGAGGAAGTTCAAGAAGGATCCACTCCCAATCAAATGACATTCACTTTTAGAAATGCAATATTTCTTTTAATTTTCTTGTACTGTTTCAGAGGGAAAATTGGTGAGAACCTCTGGAGAGTATTGTGGTTATGATTCCTCCCACTGTAATAAAACCAGAATCAAAGTTTTTGAATTAGCAGAGAGAGATTTGTTCAGATCTGGACTGGCAGATTATGTATTTTCATGTTTTCCTTTTAAATAAGTGGAGCAAAATCTTGTGTGTGAAGAACGGGAGAGCTGCCTCTGAGGCACTTCAGCAGAATCAGGAACACTGATTCAGGGTTCCAGCCACATTGAGGGCCTGTGAGCATAAAGACAACTCTCCTCTTTAGAATGGCTCCCCACATATAGCAAACTAGAACAGAGGCACAGGCTAGCCTGCTCCCTTGGCTCATGTGTTAAAAATCATTTCCTTTGTTGAATGCCCAACTGTGGTTTAAGCGTCACATCTAATAATTCTTCAGGGGGAAAGAACCCATATCTGCCCATTTGCAAATAGTGTGATGGGAGCTGGGCCTATTCGCCATGGATAAGGGCTCTTACAAAGTGGCTCTCATTGATTTTCATTGCTGCTGCTAGGTTATCAAATTTTGGCACTGTGGCAGGAGCAGCAGAAAGAGCCTTTGAAAAGTTCCTTTTACATTTCAAGAAGGCAAGCAGTAGGGAGATTAGGTACCTTCTCTTAGAAGCTAAGTTCACCTTGTGTGCTTATAGGGGCTTGTTTGTGGCCCAGGGAGGGTGATGATTCCATCCATTGCTATTATGGGCATTTCCTTGCCAGGAACCCTTGTACAGCAGTAAAGAGATGCATATTGTTGGTTAGCAATTCTGTGGTTACCCAGTAATATACTAGGATAATCGAGATTGAGTGAGAGAGGGATTATCCAATCTAGAGAACTGTTTATTACACTATATCAGCCCAAGCAATTATATACCCCCACTGTATTACTTATTATATTATATTATATTATATTATATTATTATATGGAGACAATGACAGAGTTTATTTTCTTGGGCTCCTTGATCACTGCAGATGGCGACTGCAGCAACGAAATTAAAAGACGCCTGCTTCTTGGGAGGAAAGCAATGGCAAACCTAGATAGCATCCTAAAGAGCAGAGACATCACTTTGCCAACTAAGGTCAGGATAGTCAAAGTTATGTTTTTTCCAGTAGTGATGTATGGAAGTGAGAGCTGGACTATAAAGAAGGCTGATTGCCACAGAATTGATGCTT
This sequence comes from Phrynocephalus guinanensis, assembly GCA_037367245.1. Classification (NCBI taxonomy): domain Eukaryota; kingdom Metazoa; phylum Chordata; class Lepidosauria; order Squamata; family Agamidae; genus Phrynocephalus; species Phrynocephalus guinanensis. The sequence continues at coordinate 73,399,324 of CM074739.1, forward strand.
TTGAGCTGTGGTGTTGGAGGAGAGTCTTGAGAGTCCCCTGGACTGCAAGGAGATCAAACCTATCCACCCTAAAATAAATCAATCCCAAATCTTCACTGGAAGGACATATTTTGAAGCTGAGGCTCCAGTACTTTGGCCACCTCATGAGGAGAGAGGAGTCCTTGGAAAAATCCCTGATGTTGGGAAAGACTGAAGGCAAAAGGAAAAGAGGATGGTAGAGAATGAGATGGTTGGACGGTGTCATTGATGCAACCAGTATGGATTTGACCAAACTCTGGGAGGCAGTGGAAGATAGGAAGGCCTGGCGAGCTCTGGTCCATGGGGTCACAAAGAGTTGGACACGACTGAACGACTGAACAACAACAATTATTATAATATATATTATTATATATTATGCCCAGGGATGTGTTGGCTCAGCGGACTAAGGCTCCGAAAACTGTTGGCTACAAAGTCAGCAACTCAGGGGTTCGAATCCCGGGTGCCACTCAGCAGAGTAAGCTCCCACTGATAACCCCAGTTCCTGCCAACCTAGCAGTTCGAAAGCATGTAAATGCAAGTAGATAAATAGGTACCGCCATAAAAAGCGGGAAGGTAAAACAGTGGCTGTTCAGCTTAAGTACAGATATGAGCACTGCCCATAGAGTCAGACATGACTGGCACGCATGTGTCAGTGGGGGATTCAATAAAACTGTTAATTATATCAAGTTATGTGTATCCATTTCTGGAAAGAGGGCAGGGGCTACTCCTATTAGGTCCACTAGATCCATAGTTAATTGGTCTTCCAGTAAAATGCCTTAATCACATCCAATCTCTCCTGATTTCAGAAGCTAAGCAGGGTCGGCCCTGGTTGGTACTTGGATGGGAGACCACCAGGAAATACCAGGTGCTGTAGGTGCCTGGAGTAGGAAGTGGCAAACCACTCCAGTATTCCTGCCAAGAAAACTCCATGGAAATGGAGTCACGAGGGGTCGGTCACGACTGTAATGACGCAACACACACAAACCTCTTTGAAACTCTCATTGCTTTCCATGTGAAGGATTCCATCCTGCTCATTTTGTTTAAATAGGAAGTAACTTTTGGATAATAAAAATAGGAGTAGCTGCTGTCAAATCACATCCCCATATTTCAATGGATCAATAGGATGTGTGGCTCACAGTAGGTTAGGGGAATGACTGTCTGCCCTCCAACCTACAACAGTTGTCTAGTCCCACATTATAGATATAGGGCTTAAAACAGAGCTTTCTGCTTTGTCTGATTTATTAAATGATACTCTTGTCCCTGGCGAAAGAAGATGCACTCATATTAATTCACATCTCCCTCACTTTTACTGAAAAAATATGGCTTTCTCAACATGAAATGTATGTGCAAATGCATGTTGTGCACTCCACTTTTGGCTGCTTGTTTGAGCTATTTCATGCACAATTGTAATCCATATACATAGCATCAAAAATAAATATTTCACAGGGAATAAACCACTCAGGATTTCCTTCAAAATTTGTGTGAGCCATATTCTGATCCTTTTATGAATGCCATACATTTGTATTTGGAAGGGAGTGGACAAAGCTCCCACGTGATCACCACTTTGACATTGCAGAAATTGATATGACCTCAATGGATTCTACTTCAAACATTTCTACCTCAAACATGTTGTGGAGTCAGTCTTAATGAGAACCACCTTAGGTGCGCTCTTCTACAGGAGGTCCCACCTACGCCTGAATTAAGTGATTTCATTTTCCATATCTAAAGAGTTTTGTTAAAGCCGGTAATTTTAATTTTAATCCATACATAACTACTTCTATGTTGGGTTTATAAAAGACAAAATAAAACAAAACCCAATGTAGCACAGTTTGACTGATCAATTATTCTCAGTCCTAGGAATGGAGGATTATTTTGGCCATCCTGACTTTGGATCCAACTAACTATGGTAGAAAAGGCTATTGCCATGGCAACACAACCTTCTAAGATATGACTCTCCCTAACCACTTTTTGTGGATTTTCACTCCATGTTTGTTCTTTGCCCAAAACCGTTTAGTGTAGGAGGCAAAGAAATATGAGACAACTCAGCTTCCCTCACAATACCTACCCACAATTTTTCTAAACTTAGAAAGCTAACCTTTCTTTTCAGGTTTAATTATTTCTATTCTCAGAGCTACATAATATGACAACCAGTTCTCCCTTTTCTAATTATAACTGTGTGGAGGAGACTAATATTTTGGATACATACGCCATAGCACATGTGTCTTTTTTGTTGTTGGATAGTCTGCAAAAATCATTTTAATGTTTGTCGTCACATTTAAGCACATGAAAGGAAGGAGTGATTTCAGGCATTCCTCATCTACTCTGGCCTATTATTAGAAGCCTGAGGTCCACCAATCGGAACTGAATGAACTGTGGACATGCACTAAGAATCAGGGATGGGGACTCCAATCACGGGATTCACTATCAAGTTGCACCAATGATTCAACTTTGACTCAACCCAGGGTTTTATTTTGGGTCCGTTCCCCCCCCCCCCAAGACTTGGATTCGACTTGCAACTTGCATCCCACCTTTCCTCCCTTTTTCCCCTGGGGGGGGGGAAAACTTATTTTAATAAGAGACCCAGACTTGGGACTTGGGACTTGGTACCAAAGACTTGGACTTGGACTCATACTTAAGGTCTTGCCAACGTCCCTGCAAAAAAATTAAGAACAGGGTGCCTCTGAATATATTTCAGCCCAGGGAATTGTAACTGATAACAAAACTAAGCCCACAAGTCATTTCACATAAAGACCTGGTCCTACCTTTCCCTATTTATCATCAACCTAATTTGTGAAGTGAGAGAAGCATTTCGTTCTTGCTATTATTAAACAACTGGAAGACATGTATTCTTCCTGACCTACTGCAAATCATCCATGGATCTCAGAGCCCAACCTACCTTTTGTCTCTTTTCACTCTAATATATAAATGTGTGTTCCATTAACACATTAATTTTATGACTGTTGGTTTTCTTCCCTTCTGTGGAGAAAGAGATCAAATTTAGCAACAATGTATTGCAAATTCATTGCAGAATACTTATAATTGTTGGTGCAAATCAAGTCATTTGATAGCCTTAGCCATGCAGTAAACACTGCTTTTTCTAATTACCCAACAGATCCCCTAAAATAACTCAGAAATATTTAATATAGTCTTCTGTCATTTGTAGTAATGAAACCAAACCTTCAACATTTAATTACAATTTGCTTCCATGACTAATTACCAATATTGCATTTGAAGCTTATTGAACACCAGTGAAGTAGAATTGTGCTATAACTTTCATTTTACTAGCCATTGTTATAGAGATGCACACCTCGTTCCCAACCATTTTACCCAATAGGAGTAAAACACATCCCTTAATAAATATAGTTAAGTTTGTAGTGAGAGGGCAAATGTTTTGAATATCATGTGCTGTACTGGTTTTTTTTTGTTTATATTTTTATACTGCCCCCTTAGTGGAAACTGCACTACCCGGGCATATTTTATTAAGAGTTGTGATGAGCAGATGACAACAAACTGGGTGATACTGTGTACATAGCTGTGTATAGAGAGATAATTTATCAATAATTTTTACTCCCCTACAACTCCCTCAAGCACTGATTGTCTGATCTGAACACTTAATGGATTTTTTCAGAATGAAGAAGCTCAGATGCTTATTGTTCAGGTCAACAGGCTTCACACACAAAAATAAATTAGAATTCAGAAGGGAACACCAGTGTTTTCCATGTTAGTTTCCATCCCTCATGATGGAATTTTTTTTCTTTTCACATGCTTTTGTAGTTTTAATGTTACCTTTGAATGCTGTAAGATGCTTCTTCTAATTCCCTGTTCCTAACTTGAGTATGTCTTAAATGTTCTGGGCTGTATATTGTCCCTTGTTATTGTACGAGAGCCACTGTGGGTCCTTTTCCAAGAAGAAAGGTGGGTTAAAATATTATAAATAAATAAATAAATAAATAAATAAATAAATAAATAAATAAATAAATAAATACTGGGCCAAATCTGACTGGTTTAGTTATAAGCGTAAGTGCAGTCATGTAAATCACAGCAGCGGTCTGCCTTGAGTTGACACAAGTAGCCTTATCACTCATTAAATCATGTGACTATTGTACAAGAAAGGATATAAGCAACAATTTGTTCCTTTGCAACAATTCATTAATTCATTTTATTTCATTGCCCTTCCTCCAGCATAACTAGAATTCTGGCCATTTTATGCAGGCAGGCTTTCCTAAGTAACAATAAACAGGATGGTTTGTGTTTTGTTGCTTCTAAATCAGTTTTATTTTTGTAATGCTTTTACCTAACCTTTTAGATATATAGTAATGTTGTTAATTCTACTTGAATATTTGAATAATTTAATTCTAGAAGTCTAGAAGGTGAGGAGATAAATTGCTTTAATATTGTGTTTTTAATGATGCAAGCTGCCTTTTGGGGGAGGAGAAAGGCGGAGTCAAAATCTCTTCAATAAATACATAAAATAAATAGTATACCTGCAATGATCATGGATTTTGTGTAGGTTATAGATGGCCCTTAGGAGACTATCAGTGTCTGGATGCCAATTTAAAAGCTTCATAAGACATCTTGCTGTCTATAACATCTAGGCATCCTGGGCAGAAATAAGATAAAGAGTTTGCATCAATCTTTCTCTCTAGGGTTTAGTCTTAGCAGATAGCACTCACATTGACTCTGCAGCCTTGGCATAAGGAGACTGACCTGCCAACAGATGTACTATCAATTATGCGAATAAATCATTTATGTCATCAACTTCTAGACTGATTGCCAGTCTGTGTAAGACTCCAGGCTCTCTGGAAAGCACCCTGGCTAAAACAGTCTATTTCATTTCTAAACAATCACAGTTTTATTTTCATAAATAGGTTATAAATTATTAGAACAGTCTGTGGAGAAGCAATAAACAAACAGTGGAGCTTCTTAATGTAACAACTTGGATGTTGAACAAATGGTAGAAAAACAACAGATCAGCAGAAGACAGCAGGTTTGCATTTTCTGAAACATGCTGCAGTAAGACTTAATTGAAATGAAGAGAGGGGAGTCAAGAGTGTATGAAAAGTAAATCATATATTGGTAGTCTTGTTTCAGCACTTCAGTGCTGGAAGCCCTTATTTGAGAACCTTGCAGAAGCCAAGTTTCAGCTTGAGTTAAGCTATTTCATCATCTTTTCTGCCCCCCGCCCCTGTGTTCTATTCTGATCAGCATAACTCGTGCTCTGGTGTTCTGTTATTTTCCTGTTGAGTTCCTGAAACCGCTCAGGTGGTAGTGGTATCAACAATTTAGGGTATTGAATAGAGAGTGTTTATATTCCTGTGGATCAGTGCATTAAAGTGCTGGATGTGTAAGATTAGGCTCCTTTCAGCCTTGTGAATAGAAGAAGTACCGGTACATTGATTGATGTAATATTGGTCTGTAGATAAGTAAGAGTTAGTGAACTCACAAGTAGAAGCTGCTACTTTAGTGGATAGTAGTGCAATACTATGTGCATCATTTGAGACGCAAATCTCATTTCTGTATTTTTTTGTGGTTTCAAAATTAAACTTTAAATTATTACACTGGTTTTAAATGTCCTTGTTATGTCACTTAATTATGTCTGATTTTATTTTATAGCTTGCTTTTGCTTTTGCTTTCTTTTAGCTTTCTTTCTTTTTTGTTCTCTCTCTCTTTCTTTCTTTCTTTGTTTGTTTCCTTGTTTCTTTCTTTCTTTCTTTTGTACATTTTAACCTCACCTGTCTCCTTGGAAAAGGATCCAAGGTGGCTTAAAATAATGAGGGGCTATATACAGCCCAGAAAATATAACACAAATTCAAGAACAGGGAATTAGAAGAGGCAGCTTAGAACATTAAAAGGTAACAAAGCAACAAAGAGCATGCAAAAAGAAAAAAAATCCATTATGAGGGGTGGAAACTAACAATGTTACTTTGTTACTTGCCCCATTTATTTGTTATAAAAATAGATAGATAGATAGATAGATAGATAGATAGATAGATAGATAGATAGATAGATAGATAGATAGATAGACAGACAGACAGACAGACAGACAGTGTGCTATGATATTTACATGTATACTGTATAATACTTCAGTCTTATCTCTAGCTGTTAATACCTACCTACCTACTTACCTACCTATGCAATACATACATACCCAACTACAGTGTATAGGCATACATTTTAATGGCTCCTGCCACATCAGTAATGGACCCCTAAATTAACTAAAACGGAGCATATGGAATGACAGGTGATGGTACCGGTTCAGGGGCAGGATTCACCTGGGTTAACACAGAGATGCAGAAGAGTCATCTGCTATTCCAGAAGGGAAAAACTTCACCTACACAGCATCTGCAAATCCTCAATATGTATTTTGAATGAGATAGAAGCTTTTCTGAGGATAATTTTGGATTACACAAAGGCCAAGGGGGAGGGGGAGGAGAAAAATATCTTGTTGTGGCCATGCAGGCATTGTGGAAAGATAAAACAATATTTTGGATTTTGCTGGATTTGGACCTCTGATGACATTGATACAACAGAAAGATGAACTGATATATCTAGTATCTGATCCAGTTTTGATTGTTTACTGCTTATATAGCCATCATCCCAAATAAATACTAAAGTAGACATAAGGAAGTACATGAGTCCCTCAAGGCAATTTTTGTGGTTTCTCCCCTCCTCGCAACTCACCAAGTCACTTAGTGTTGTAATAACATTAAAATAAATAATTTGCCAGTTTAGGAATAAATCCTTCAATTTTACCTGGAACAGAAACATTCATTATATTAGAATTCTAACAATCACTACTGTCACAGGTTGTACACATTAACTTAAGTTACAATAATGGAAATAGGAATTAAGTGTCTGCAGCTATGGGCAGGACTCCAACCTTAATTATTTTAAACACCTTCACTTCTTCAGTGCAGTACCCTCACTTACTAGCCTAGATCCTTCAAAATGGATCTGGAACTATTAGTAGATATTAAAATTGCCACGTATAATGAAAAGGCATTATTTATTTATTTATTTATTTATTTAAAAGCTTATATCCCGCCCATCTTCCCTGGCGGGAACTCTGGGCGGCTAACAATATCAAGAAAAAAAACACATAAGATAAGTAAAAGAACCACCGGGCAAGAAGCAACGGAGGACAAGATGGCGGCAGAAAGTAGGGACGGGGAAGGGAAGAAAAAGAAAGAAAGAAAGAAAGAAAGAAAACTAACTGATAAGGTCACCATAAGCCTCTTTGAAGAGGAAGGTCTTCAAGGCCCTCTTAAAGGCAGGCAGGGATTCGAGCAGGCGCAGCTCAGAGGGGAGATGATTCCAGAGTGAAGGCCCCACCACAGAGAAGGCGCGGTTTCGCGTGAGTGTTTTCCGCGCCTCTCGGGGTGTGGCCACTCTCAATGAGCGCGCCTGCGACGATCTCGTGGGATTATGCAAATCTCAGCAGAATATGTCGGGCTGAACTTGTTTTTGTTAAGGTTGCCTTTCACCCTGCCTTGGTTTCAGATGAAAGCATTGCTTATCCAGTCAAGATATGAATTAATATTTTGGGGAAAAGTTTCTTCTTAAACTAATAATTTTCCTCTTGCTGAATTTGATAGGCCTGTAATGCCCATCTATCACAACATGATTTGTGACCATAAGTACTGATCTATTGTTGCATTGTCACAGAAAAAGCTGTATAAGGTGTTGTGTGAAGAATAGCTTCCATTTTGTAGCCTTTTTTCAAATGTGCCGGCCCCCGCTGAGGGGTGGTAGTGTCATATGGCTCTTGTTGAGAATAGCTACTATAAACAATTGGCCAGTGGTGCAAAATACATTCTCCCCCTGCTTACTTTGTCATCCCAGCAGGCAAAAGAGTATGAGGCAGCATCATAAGACACAGCACAAGACAAGAGCTGAAGAATCTCCCTTTACCACAAATAAATTAATGGTGGGCCAGAGTGTTAGCTTGGCTTATCTGCTGCATGTGTTTAAATCAAAAACATCTTCCTGTTGGTTTTTATTCCAAATTGACACTCTTCCTCCTGGTAAGTAAGAAATGGATAACCAAAGATTTCATAACTGTAACATGAGCCCAGTGTTTGTCTACTGCTCTTTTCATTTCAAAAGTACACAAAAGTGAGCACCACACTTCCATTGATCCATGAAGGACACAGTCTTTTCAGTAGCCTTTGAAATCAACTCCAAAGGAAGCCTGTTTTGTTTCCCCTTTAAATACGAGGCCACTATTTTAGCAACTGAAAAACATGGTGACACCTTTACCTGGATGGGAGGTGCCCTCTGTCCATAAGTTGTCATAAACAGCGTACTCAATTTTACTTACATTATCTCTGAAAGACCAGACTCACAGTTTTAGGATTTGAAGCACAAAAGAGGCAAAGCTAGTATTAATTTCCAGGACAGTCCTTATTAGCTTTATCAGCTTTAGCTGATTTGCAGCCATAAACACTATCTCTGGATGACTAGAATGACTATAGTTATTCATGTCCGAGATGTACCCAGAATGCTGTTGTAATGTGCCATCAAGGCTCCCCAACTCATGGCATCTTTGTAAATGAGCATCCTACCTTCAACTACCCTGCTCAGTTCTTGTAAACTCACTTCATCTCATATTTGGTCCTCCTCTTTTCCTGATGCATTCAGTCTTTCCAAGCATTGTTTCTTTTCCATAGAATCCTGCCTTCTCAAAATAATATGTTCTCCCTGAGAATCCCTCAAAAGAGTTTCTAAAGATGCGGACAGAAGAATGCAATTCCTCAAATGCCTGTGAACACTAAACAATAAGTGCACACAATATCTGCTCTGCAGCAAAAATAACACTCACCCCTATGCTCCAGACTCTAAATACTAGTGAACAACTTTGAAGTATTGAATTGTCTGCAAAAAGTCATTTAAAGGATGGCATTCAGTCCTATGATCTAGACCAGTGGTTCTCAACCTATGGGTTCCCAGATGTTCCTAGACTGCAACTCCCAGAAGCCTCCACCACTCGCTGTGCTGGAAGGGGTTTCTGGGAGTTGCAGTCCAGGAACATCTGGGGACCCACAGGTTGAGAACCATTGATCTAGACTCTAAGATTAGTCATATAGATGGCTGCGAAATTCTCCAAACTGAAGTCCATAAAACCAAAAGCTGAAATCCAGTTGTGCAGTTACATAAACACCATTAAGATATCTCTGTAAATGTTATTGGTCATATATCTCCAGACATGTGACTCAGAGTCAGCATGCAACAAATAATAGCTATGGAGATTTCTCAACTTACAGCAATTCTAAAATTCCAAAACATTTATGTAACTGTGCAACAGGATCTCAGCCAAAATATTCTAAATTTTGCCCAGCTGAACTTGGTTCATTTAAAAAGAGAGCAGGCAAATGGCTTTGTAGCACTCCAAATTCACCTTAGGAATAGCAACAGCTGCCAAATATAGATAATGCTGACTTGAAATTTGGAAGGAAGTCTAAAATATGTTGGAAAAACTTGGGACTCTGCAGATTTTTGTTTTTGTTTCATGTTTGGTTTTAGAAGTTTTAGAGCAAAATAATTCAATTGAATGAAAATATACAGAACATAAGGGTATTGTACTGGCAACCAACCAGCCAGGCCTGGAAAGTCAGCAACAGAATAAGAAGAAAATGGCCATAATTAATTGTTTGCTTGCCAGCAAGTGGTGTGCTGAGTTGCCATGTTGCAGCTGATTTTGGCTATCAGGGGAGGTAATAGAGCTTGGGGAGGAGGGAGTATTGGCTTAGGCTTTGGGGGAGTCATAGGCCAAAAAAAATGTAACTTTTTCTGAGCTCTGGATAATAGTCATGGAAAGAATGTGTCTAGTTATCTACTGAAGCTATCTAAATCAAGATAATTGTGAAGTACTGTGGCAGAAAATCCAGGAAGTTATTTAATGAAATTCACTTGTCCAGACTTGCTATCACCAATAACCTCCAATTAGGGAAGCTCTGATCCCCACTTGTTGGGGGAAGGGCGCATTTGCCCCACCAGCCCCGGTTTGGGCGCGCTATCTTCTCGCCCATCCGGGTCCTTCTGCCCGGGGACGGGGGCCTATAAGAAGGCTCCCGTCCCTCGCCGCCATTTTGTTGGCAGCGAGAATTTTGGCTGCTGCGGACGGCTGTCCCGTCCGCTCTAGCCGGTGCCCCCCCCCACCTCTCCCGAGGCTCTTACCTGGTGGGGTGGGCTGCCGGCTGTTCTGCAGCCAGGAAACGGCCGCCGGCCAGCTGGTTTGCTCCTTGATCGGAGCCCTGATAGGGGCTCCGGCCGCAGGCGCGGCAGCGCGCCGGCCGCCGGCCACCTGTTTTTTGTTGATCGGAGCCCTGATAAGGGCTCCGGCTTCAGGCGCGGCGGCGGCGGCGGCGGCGGCGGCAGCAAGGTCTTTTCAGCCTTGCTGCCTGCGGCCCGGCGCGCTTTGGCTGGCCGCCGGCCGCCTGTTTTTTGTAGATCGGAGCCCTGATAAGGGCTCCGGCTTCAGGCGCGGCGGCGGCGGCGGCAGCGAGGTCTTTTCAGCCTTGCTGCCTGCGGCCCAGCGCGCTTTGGATGGCCGCCGGCCACCTGTTTTTTGTTGATCGGAGCCCTGATAAGGGCTCCGGCGGCAGGCGCGGCGGCGGCAGCAGCGAGGTTTTCGGCCTTGCTGCCTGCGGGCCCAGCGTGCTTTACAAGGCCGCAGGCCACCTGTTTGTCTGTGATCGGAGCCCTGATAAGGGCTCCGGGAGCAGGGGCGGCTTCGGCGGCGGCGAGATTGGCAGACAGGCGGCGGTGGCGTTCTGGCTCTTCTTTGCCTGCGGCCGGTTCTCGCTGTGCCGCCTGGTTTGCGCTCGGGGCTCGTAGAGGGGAAGTGTAAGGGGTGGGTTAGCTAGGGCCCTGGGCGGGTGGGTGCTTTGTTCCCGGGCGGGTGGGATAGTCAGGTGGTAGGGACGGGCCCTGGAGCGTTCAAGGGTGGTTTATTGTAAGCGGCCCACCCGGCCGGGTGTGCCTGGGCCACGTGCCTGGTCAGGCCACGCTGGGCCTTTCTCTTCGTAGGCCCCTACGCCTCTGCCGCTTGGGGCGGGGCTTTTGGGGGGGGTTACCTTGCTCTCTAACTTATCGTGCCAACCCTCCTCCCTCCCCTTCATAACCACCCCCCCTTCCGGGTGAGTTTGTATTTTGGTTTTGGGCCGGCTCCGTTCATTGACCGTCATTGCCGCTGGCCGGGGCTGTGTGTTAGCCTTGCTGGTTGGGTCTTGATGGCGCCCAAGAAGCGCCCTTCATCATCTAAGGGAAAGGCCCCTGCAAAGCGCAGGGTGCCCCCCCCTTCTCCGCCCCCTGCCTTTCGGGATCGTCCTCTGACGAGGAGCTCCCAGACTACTCCACGGCCTGGCACAAGTTTAGTCAACTTGTGCAGGCCAGAGCTCGTGTGCGGGGGGGTGGGTGGGGGTGGGGGCGAGGGTGGTAGTTCAGTTGGGGGAATCTAGGGAGCACAGGCGGGCTGTTAATTGCCTCTCTCGAGGGTGAGTTGGCTGCTGTAGCCTGCAGGGGTGACCCGGCCCCTTCTCCTTTTCGTCAAGATGGGCCGAATGGTGTGCCTGTGTCTCCTTCGATGCCTCCTGGCGCCGGGGCGGCAGTCGAGGCTCTCCGACCACCGCTAGTTGACACGCTTGCCCAGGAGGGTGCCCTTGACCTGTCCAGTGCGAGCCGAGGCCCGGCGGCAGGTATATCGTCATCTGTGGCTTCTCAAGTGCCGGGGAAATTGACTGGGAGACCTTTAAGAGGTTGGTTGACAAAGAACGGGAAACGCTTCACAAGCGGAAGCCCGAGAGGGCTGGACCAATTTGTTTTCGGCATTCTTTATCTATGCGGCAGTCATTATTAAGGCCCATCCTGAACGGGCCCTGGCCCTGGCGGAATACATGGATATGATTCATCGGGCCCATCTGGAATTTGCTGGTCCAGCCTGGTTGCAGTACGATGAACGTTTCCGCTTGCGTGCCGCCCAATCCCCTAACATGCGTTGGGACGAACCATATGGGCCACTATGGATGAAGGTCATGTACCCGGCCCGGGCCATTTCGGCTGAGCACTTCGACAGTGGTCATCTGGCCTTTAGGACTAGTCAAGCGGCACCCTCCCGCCCTTCGGCGGGCCAGGCGGTTCAACCCCGCTCGGCCTGCTGGGAGTTTAATGCCGAGGGCTCCTGCCACCGACGTCAGTGCCGGTTCAAGCATGTCTGCTCTGGCTGCGGTGGCGCCCATGCCGCGCCATCTTGCCCTAAGGGCAAGCGGTCTGCATCCCCAGGCCGTGATAGCGGCGCCAAGAAAACTTCATCTGGCACAGGCTCGGTTCCTAAGGGACCTAGCCCTGTTAAACTTGATTTGTTGCGTCACTTGCTTCGACGCTACCCCGACCTGGCGGCTACCCGGTATCTTCTACAGGGTTTTCTTTGGGGTTTCCGTATTCCTGCGCTGGGACCCAGGGCAGCTATGCTGGCCAAGAATTTGAAATCGATCAAGGGCTTTGAGGGAGTAGTTAGGGACAAGATTGCAAAAGAGGTGGCCGAGGGGCGGGTCTTGGGTCCATTCCCGCACCCGCCCACTCCCCACTTTCGTGCTTCGCCCCTCGGCATCGTGCCGAAGAAGACCCCGGGAGAATACAGGCTTATCCACCACCTGTCCTTCCTGGAGGGATCATCAGTCAATGATATGATTCCCCATGAGTGGTGTACGGTACGGTACACGTCCCTTGATGCTGCCATTGCAATGATTAAGACATGCGGTCCTGGCGCAGAAATTGGTAAGAGTGATATTAAATCCGCTTTTAGGTTGCTTCCTGTTTTCCCGGGGGATTTTGAATTGTTGGGGTTTTCTTTTGAGGGTCAGTTTTATGTTGACCGGGCACCCCCCTTTGGTTGCTCCATTTCGTGTGCGGCCTTTGAGTCCTTTAGTTCTTTTCTGGAGTGAGCCTTAGTGGATAGAACAGGCAGCCATCAGGTTGTTCACTACTTAGATGCCTTCCTGTTTTGCGGTCCTGCCAGCTCGGGCCACTGTGCCTTTCTTATGGTGGAGTTTGACCACCTGGCAGCCGAGTTGGGTGTCCCTTTGGCCCAAGAGAAGACTGAAGGCCCTTCTACCTGCCTTACTTATTGGGGCATCGAGTTGGATACTGTCCAGTAGTCCAGTAGATTACCGGTGGCCAAACTTGGGGAGCTTCGTGGCCTCTTACTTGGCCTTATGGGCAAGCGCAAGGCTTCCCTTAGAGAGCTTCAGGTGGTCATTGGCCATCTTAATTTTGCCTGTAGGGTTTTTGCACCCGGCAGGGCATTCCTACAGCGGCTCTGTGACGCCACGGCCGGGCTGCTTAAGCCTCATCATCGTAGGAGGATTTCTGCCGAAAGGCGAGAAGATCCCAGCGTTTGGCTGAGGTTCTTGTCTCATTTCAACGGGGTTTCTTTTTGGCGAGCAGAGCTACTCCTGGGGGCGGAGCTGCAGGTTCAGACGGACGCATCTGGGTCTCACGGCTACGGCAATTTTTATCAGAACCAGTGGTGCGCAGGCCTATGGCCGGCCCATTGGGCGTCAGCTGGCATTACCAGGGATCTTACCTTCTTGGAATTGTTTCACATTGTGGGGGCGGTCTGGCTATGGGCAGAGTCGTGGGTGAACACGGCCGTCCGTTTTTGGTGTGACAACCGGGCGGTCGTCCACGTGATTATCACCTTATCTTCTCACTCGCCTCGAGTCATGAAGTTGGTGCGCGCTCTGACCCTTAAATGTTTAGACCTTAATATAGTCTTTCAGGCTTGCCATGTGCCGGTGGTCAGGAATGAGATAGCCGATGCCCTCTCACGTCAACAGATGGAACGCTTTCGGCTGCTGGCCCCTCTGGCATCTCCCGATCCTGTGACCCTCCCCGACGAGGTATGGTCCCTTGGCGGATTGAAGCCCACCGAGCCCTAACACTTGCGCTTGCCCCTAGGACGCGGAGGGCCTATGCGGCCGCCTGCTCTGTATATGCCCAATTTTGTGCCCAGGAAGGGATTACTTCTTTGTGGCCGGCCACTCCTGACCAGCTGATCCAATTTGCAGTCCACCTGCATTTTAAGGGCTGGGCCCCTCGGACTATCCAGGGCAGATTGTCTGCGCTGGCATTTTATGCCAAGGCCCAGCGCTTTGACCACCTGTCCAATGATTTTCTCCTCCGGAAGATGCTGGAGGGCTGGTCTAAGGAGAGGGGGAGAACTAAGGATACTCGTGCCCCGTTTACTCCTGAAATTTGGCTCGGCTTACCGAGCAGTGGCCGGTCGTTTGCAAGGGCTCCTTCGAGGCGGCTCTTTTTCGGGCTGCTGCCCTGGTCACTTTCTTTGCTGCGCTCCGCATCAGCGAGTTGCTAGCATCTTCCAGGTCTGATGTATCTTTCACGGCCCTTCTCCTGTCAGACATTAGTTTATTGCCGGATGGCATTTTGTTGTGTGTCCGGCGGTCCAAAACTGACCAGTGGGCCAGGGGTCTGCAGCTATTTTTGGGCCCTTGCCATCTCTCAGTGATATGCCCCCTTTGGCGCTCTGAGTGCTTATCTGGTCCTGCGCGGTAATGCTCCTGGGTATTTGTTTTCTCATCAGGATGGGACCCCTCTTTCTCGTTACCAGTTTTGGGCCATTACTGTTGCGGCCCTCAACAGGGCCGGTATTGCGGGATGGCATTTTGGCTCCCATTCATTCAGAATCGGGGCGGCCTCCACGGCAGCAGCCCTGGGCTATGGTGTGGAGGACATCCAGTGTATTGGACGTTGGAGGTCCCAGAAGTTTCGTGTTTATGTACGGCCGTTGCCGAAATGTTAACTTTTGCCCGAACGTTTTGATCTTTCTGTCGTTCCAGGATCTGTTATGAAGACAAGAGCCAGGGTGGTCATCTTCGGCCATAGCTTTGTCTTCTGGGCAGCCGAGTATGCTGCATCTTCCCAGTGGGGCCGAGATTTGGGCCTGGGCGCGTGTGCCACCATCGACTGGTTGGGCCGCAGGGGCATGCGATGGGCGGAGTTCCGCAGCTGGGCATGCCGTCTTTCCCTGCATAACCCTCCAGATATTCTGTTGCTGCACTTGGGTGGCAACGACATGGATCGAGCGCCTGGCGCTGTTTTGCTCCTCAAGATCCTGCGGGACTTGAGTGAATTTTTGTTTTATTTCCCCGGCACTCGCATTTTGTGGTCCGCGTTGATTCCACGCTTAGCGTGGCGGTCAGCCCATGACCCCCCTTTTGATTAATAATGACCTTCGTAGGGTCAATCGCGAGGTTGCCTGTTTTCTTCGGCATGGTGCTGGATCTGTTATATTCCACCCGGATATTTCAGAGCGTGCCCCCCATCTCTATCGGAGGGATGGAGTTCACCTATCTACCCTGGGCTTGGATATTTTTCTGTTTGACCTGCAAGGGGGCCTGAGGGCCGAGCTGCTCGGCATGTTGGGGTAAGAGCCCTAGTCTCTTATGATGGCGGGTAGTGCAGCTGGTAACCGTATTCAAGTTGTGAGCTAATTGGACGCCATTACGGTGCATCACAGCCCTCGTTATCAGTCTATCCACATTGGCTATGTCAGCGGACAAATTAGCTATGTTTGACTGGAGGCCTCCCGAGGGCTGTGCTGAGCTCAAGGGTAAAATCGTTTCCTATTGAATACTGAGCTTATTGGCTGTGGGAATTTCTTCTCACCCTGTTACCAGCTTGCACTACCGTGTCAGGTCCCCTTCTGTGATCCTGACTTTTCCAATTAAGAAGTTGAAGAGTTATTAATAAAGTTGTGGTCCGTTTGTACCAAATCAGAAGTTGTCCGCCTATTTCTTTCGGGGCTTGGGGGGCAAGGGAAGCTCTGATCCCCACTTGTTGGGGGAAGGGCGCATTTGCCCCACCAGCCCCGGTTTGGGCGCGCTATCTTCTCGCCCATCCGGGTCCTTCTGCCCGGGGACGGGGGCCTATAAGAAGGCTCCCGTCCCTCGCCGCCATTTTGTTGGCAGCGAGAATTTTGGCCCCACCCTCCCCCCCTATGGTTGGAGAATGAGTCTAACTGGTCGCCTTTTGGGGCCGGATGGGAATTTTTGGTGGTTACTCTGATTGGCTGTGAGTAGCCATGTGTTTTTGCCCATCCCATTCTCTTCACCGCGGGGGTGGGCTCCCTTCCCTTTGGCCACTAACTTGGCGGGTAGTGCAGCTGGTAACCGTATTCAAGTTGTGAGCTAATTGGACGCCATTACGGTGCATCACAGCCCTCGTTATCAGTCTATCCACATTGGCTATGTCAGCGGACAAATTAGCTATGTTTGACTGGAGGCCTCCCGAGGGCTGTGCTGAGCTCAAGGGTAAAATCGTTTCCTATTGAATACTGAGCTTATTGGCTGTGGGAATTTCTTCTCACCCTGTTACCAGCTTGCACTACCGTGTCAGGTCCCCTTCTGTGATCCTGACTTTTCCAATTAAGAAGTTGAAGAGTTATTAATAAAGTTGTGGCCCGTTTGTACCAAATCAGAAGTTGTCCGCCTATTTCTTTCGGGGCTTGGGGGGCAAATGTTCATGCTTTGAAAGATTAGAAAATGTTCCATTATTAGGGGATGGTAATCTTTCTATAAGTTTCTTATTAATAGTGGGGGCAACTTTCTCATTTACTTGTCCTCAAGAAAGCAAATATACTGGCTTAACCTTGGCAGTGTTCTTTGGGCTAAATCCATTTATTAGTTCCAACAAGAGTAGACCCACTCAATCAATGGGACTTTTACAAGTCATCATTTATATGGCGATAATTCCATTGGGACATTCCCATCCTTCCAGCAATCTTTTTCTCAAAAAAAAAAAAAAACACACAACCCCATAGTCTTCTTCTATTACACACTGCCTTAATTCTTACAAATTAGGACAATGCTTGATGATAACCTGAAGTGTCCAATACACAACACATTGAAAAGAAAGTTGAGAAATAAAGCATTTGAGGCACAAGGAGCTTCCAGTGGAAAAAGAAACAGTGCTATTCTATAACACATTAAAAACAGTATACTGCCCTCAAAGAAATATCAAAATATTTGCCTTTTAAAAATATTGTCAACTATATATTTTATCCCAAGACTCGACATCATGCCACCATCGTGCTTAATTATCCCTCCTCACTTCATAATAAAGAATTAATCATGGAGATGTGTTCTAGCTCTCCTTCCATCCTCAATTTCCTGGCAGAAATTTGAGCTGCTATAATTTAAAGCTATAATGTACTATATAATGCCTATGGTCATGGTACAAATCGTGATAGAAATCTTAACACTGAGAGCTGAGGATGTTGCTTTAGTTTGGGGATATAGACCAGAAATCACACACATTCTGAACCTTCTAGAGAGACTGAATAAGCAACATACAGCTATCAGTGATAAAGAGATTATTTCTTTTCTTCCACATGTACACCGGAGAGAGTCAGAAAATGTTAGGTAAATGTAGGAAGGGATATATTTTCAAGCAAACAGAAATATTTTGTACAAGGGAAGTAGAGGGAGACTTTTTAGTTATCTGCCATCCTTTATAAGTTATAAGTATTTCAAGGTATGTGAGATTTTGCAAGGAGAGATTTACCATCGCCCTCTTCCAGGGGGTTCCTGTGGCAGAGTAAGGAGTTGAACCAAAGCCGCCTAAGTCCCATTGCAATACTCTATCCAGCCACCACACTGGCTTTCAACAAACACACAGAGAGATGCTAACATAGGACCAGTACATCTTCTGCTCATTTATTCAGAGTTAAGTTCCAATTATTTCCACCGGGTTTATACTCCAGGATTTTTTATTTTATCCATACTGACTCAGAATCATTCATGAAATGGAACACATTCATCAAACTTCTTACACGGTTATGAGAAATGAGGAAATTTACCAGTAGGGGGGAGCACAAGAAGAAAGGGGAACTGATGGAAAGGCCAATTAATTTTTTTAAAAAAACCAAAAGAATTCAGGGTGGCTTTTTTTCATCAGACATATTGCTCAAAGGAAAAAGGGGGATCTAATGCATAGCAATGACAAAAAAGATGTTTCTAGGCCTTTTGGCTAAGATCAAGTGTAGTGTCATTGGCTATTCTGATTATGCATATGGGGAACATAATTGTTTTTAAATCTTTTGATTCAGGTTGTTTATTCTGTTTCCGGAATGGTTGGAACTGGTTGATCTCAATCATTCAAGGCTGGATTATGAAATGGTTTGTAATGAGCTAATACAATAAATTTACTTATACAGAAGTTATACAAAATGTGAACATAATTTATTGAGATATAAGCTTTTCTCAGCTTTTACTAATTAATAAGTATGTGTTGTGCAATTCAGGATCATTATTATGGATGTATAGTATAAGTGTATTATGGATTAGTTGCACACTTTAGTTTATGGTCATGTTAATGTTATATGTTGCCGATCCCACACCTCACCGTGGTTCATGACAGAGTTGTGGGCAATGAAGCAAGAACAGAGGAGACTTGAGAGCAGATGGAGGAATGACCGGACGGCACTTAATTGGGCTGCAGTTTGTGCACTGACCAGGCGCTATGTGCAAGCGATTAGTGAGGCTAAAAAATCCTGAGCCTCCCTGCATATTACCAGGTGGAATTGTTCTGGATGGTTCAAGACCTCACCGATCCTGGTCAGCTGGGGTCTCCTCCTAGTGATTTCACTAGTGAGTTGTTTGCAGCCCATTTTAAGTCTAAAACAGAGGTCATCCATGCTGGTCTAGACTCTGGTTCCATTAGTCTGTCTCTGAATGCTGCCGACATTGCACCCCCTCAATCTCCTCGATTCATTGAGTTTGGGCCTGTGACACCTGCTGAGGCCCCCAGGGCACTGGCCTATTGCCAGCTGGCAGCTTCCCCATTTGACCCCTCCCCATCCTGGCTGATTAAGAGCACTTGGGGAGCATGCCTGAATGGGCTTCTTTAATTGTCAGTGCCTCCTTCAGGGATGGGGTTTTTCCCAATCACCTGAATGAGATGGTGATTAAGCCCATCCTGAAAAGATCTGTTCTGGCTGCAGACAATATGTGTAACTTTCATCTGATGGCTAATGTTCCCTTCCTGGGCAAGGTGCTGGAGAGGGTTGCTGCTGAGAGGCTCTAGTCATTCCTGGAGGAAGATCTGATCCTGGATCCATTCCAGTCCATGTTTCAGCCACACCATGGAAGTGAAAGAGCCCTGGTTGTGTTGCATGATGACCTCTTGAGGTCATCTGACAGGGGTTGTTCAACCTTGTTGGTCCTCCTTGATTTGTCTGCTGCCTTTAATACTATCAACCACAGTATCCTCCTAGGCAGGCTTTCTGAGGTGGGGAATCAGAAGCTTATCTTTCAACTGGCTCTGTTCTTACCTTGAGGACCGTGCCCAACAAGTTACACTAGGGAGGTACTGTCAGCCCCTTGGTCACTCTCTTGTGGGGTGCCCCAGGGGTCACAATCTCTCCCATAATGTTTAATATCTATATGGGGCTGCTGGATGAGGTCATTCAAAGGGGTGGGGTGTGCTGTCATCAGTATGCTGATGACACACAGCTCTACCTTTCCTTTCCTACCTTTGCAATGGAGGCTGTACAGAACCTTAACTGCTGCCTTGCTGTACTCATGGAATACAGTGGCCCACTTCCAGGTCTGGGTGGGAGTGTCCTCCAGCTGGTAGATAGAGTGAGGGGTCTGGTATCATCCTTGATCCAGCTTTGTCTCTCGAATCCCAGTTGGCAGCCATTTCTAGGGAGTTCTTATACCAATTTAGGCTTATCTCCCAGATTCACCTGGTATCTTGATGGTGACTCTGAAGATGATTGTGCAAGTGCTCATTATCTCGAAAATAGACTCTTTACATGGGCTTCCCTTGACCCTTGTTCGGAAGTGGTAGCGAGTGCAGAATGCGGCAGCCAGATTGGTGGTTGGTGCAAGCAGGTTTGCTCACATCACCCCAATTCTGGTTCATCTACATTGACCACCCGTTGCTTCCCGAATAAGGTTCAAGGTATTGGTTTTGATTTGCAATGCCCTCCATAGCTTGGGACCAGATTATCTGGTGGAGTGTATCCCCCAAAGATCCGCTTCGGCCTGGCCCACCAGAGCATCACAGGCCCTCTCGCTATAGGTCATCTCCCCGAGGAAGCCTTATAAATCCTCTGCTCAGAGTCGGGTCTTCATTCTCAGTGGCTGCCCCAACCCTCTGGAACAACCTACCCAGCAAGATAAGTCTTGTGGAGTCCCTGGTGGCATTTTAAAAACTGCTTAAAACCTGGCTGTTCAAAGCCACCTTCAGGCAATTGCTGAGGTCGTTGTTGTTGTCTGCTTGTCTGTTTGCTAACCCATTGTTTGCCATGGCCATCTTGCTTTGCCAATTCTAATTTTATCATGTATTATTGTTTCCTCTGATTTTATCATTGCTTCCGGTTGTTCACCGCTCACAGTTCCTTCAGGAAAGTCAAACAGTATATAAATGGAAATAAATAAATAAATAAATAAATAAATAAATAAATAAATAAATAAATAAATAAATAAATGTAGCATTATAAAAGTTTTGGCTAATAGTGTGGGGTTCTTTTTTTAAATAAAGAAGTAAAACAATTATTTCAAAAGCACCATATTCATTTATTTGGAGACAGTTATTGCTTTCTTTCTGTACAAACTGTGCAACAGGATTTCTGCCAAAAGACAGGTTCATTCAGTACTTCCTGAAACCTTTAAAAGGGAAGATAATTCTTAGGGTCAACACTCATATTTTACATTCACCACATGGAAGCCATTGGCTGATTCCTTCCTACACCATCAAATGACAACAGCAAACCAGACTCTGGAAATATACATTTTGAAATGTATTTGCTCTAGGTGCCTGGGGGGGGGCATTTTATAGGGTTTTCTAAAGGAAAATGAATCAATGAAATAATCTGCTGATTCATCAGGATAAAAAATCATAAAAGCCTTATTTGTGATTTTTCAACCTTGACGATCATGAATCGAAATAAATCACAACTTACTGTATATGATTCATGCCTACCCCAACTCTCTACCATGTTCCCAAACCATTACCTGCACTGAGGCTCATCCTGACTTCTTCCCAGGGGTAACACAGATTACAACCTGCAATCGTAAAACTCCCAAGCCACTTCGCACTACTAAACCACTTCATGAAGTGCAGAAGTGAATAAACCCTCTGGACATGTGGGATAAATATTTCCTCTAGACACCACCATTGGCTATATCAGTCCCAAAAAGGATTAGACTTCGCCAATGTTTTAAAAAAGTTACTTGTTTGTGGGGGACTTAGAAGCCTCCCCTCCCAAGGCAAAAAAAACCCCCACCTTGGACAAAGAAATAAAATATGTTCAATGGGGATTCTGGAGCAGATTTAGTCATGCAAAAAAGATCCTGGAAGATACATGTCATGCATTGCAGGGGACAGGAAAGTAATAAAACATGATATCTCTAAGCACATGCATCTAAGCCTGCAACAGGATCATATCAGGACCTTGCAGTTGCAACCATTAAGTTAAAACATACAAAACATAGAACTACAACCCCCCTACATTTTTGCATTTAACATAATGGTTAGGTTGACCCACTGAAACAGGTGCCAGCACATTCAAAATGAATAAGTACTGATGATTTTTATTCAAGAGTGCACTTTATAAGATGATTATTGTAGAATTTATGTTCTTGATAATGGCAATTTTTGTTAAATAAATGAATTGAGATGTGCCATTTTTCCATGGTTAAATCTGTTCCCGAGCATTATAAATTACTAACAAATTGCCCATTATTTTTTCTCTCACCCTACTTATACTGCAAAATGTCATTTAAAAAAAGAAGAAGGTGGTAATTTCTCAGTAGGAGCAAGGTTAGGACAATAGGAGTCACTTTGAACTAAGGCTGACCTCTTTATTCCAGCGTCATAAATATAAATGTAAATTTGAAATTCTAATATATTCTGAAAGCAGTTGGAGGGTGTATTTTCATGGGAACACATTGTCACTGTTACATTGGTACTGGGTGAAATATTTGGCCAGTGATTTTCATCACTTATGGTAATGTGCAGACTTTTTGATTTCTCAGCACGTTGTGTGGAGGTGGGATTGATGTCATGAATTACTGGGTGATCATGCTCAAGTGTCACCTAGCAATTCATGACATCAATCCCAACATGCTGAGAAATCAAAAAGTCTGCACACTACCATAAGTTTTGAAAATCACTGGCTGAATCACTATGTGATTCATGTGCACTGCCTAGATGCCCTGAGCACATCCAATCTCACCTGATCTTGGAAGCTAAGCAGAGTTGGGCCTGGCTAGTACTTGGATGGGAGACCACCAGGGAATACCAGGGGCTGTAGATGTATTAGAAACTGGCAAGCCATTCCAGTATTCCTGACAAGAAAACTTCATGGACATGGGGTCACGCAGAGTCAGTCACAACTGTAATGACATAACAACAAAATGCTCATGTGTGCAAAATGAAACAATGGGATGGCATTCCGGGTCCATGACTTAGGCCATGCTCTGTGCTTGGCCCAATTTATTATACAGTATTGTAAAAATAGAGTTCTGTAAATAAAGCACAATGAAATAAAGTTAACATCAAACTGTTTTGGAATTGCCTTTTATGGTACTTATCATGACAAAGAGCCTATAAATATTTACTTTGTATCTGTTAATGCATGGCTCAACACTCAGTAATTTGCAGAAGCGAAACAGTTTACAAACACAGACTAATTAGTTCTATCAAAATGATCTTAATTAACTGCCAAAAACATGATTATCTATGTGTACTAAACTGTGTGATAGATACACCTATGCGTAGCTACCTGTCAAGCACAAGCTTTCCACCACCTGGAATCATAAAATGCATGTGGTACAGTTGTGGAAAACAAAAGCTTTTGAATTAGAATGAGAGGTCACTTTTTCCTCCGTCTGGAGTCTGTCATTAGAAAACAATTCTACTGTATGTTTGTTTCATGCTTAATATAATATTAAACCTGTTTCATACTTTTGAGACAGAATAATTATAATACATTGTATATGGAATAATTACAGTATTTTTCTGCACATAAGGCTATATTTTGTCTAAAATTGTTAGACTAAAATTAGGGGTTGTCTTATACATGGAAGTAAACTGAGGGAAGAACCTCACATTTACAAAACTGTAATTTTGGGTTGAAAAAGTGAGGGTCGTCTTATACATGGGGGTGTCTTATAGACAGAAAAATATGAGGTATGATGTATTTCACAAAGAATGTACTGGTTTAGGATGCTTAATATCATTCTTATGAATTTGGTAATTTATATTGATTTAACATACACCTTTAATACTCTATTAGTATTATGATGGTTAGTATTATGATGATTATATAAACTGTTTTTCTGAGAAAAATAAGTTAATAACATAACTGATGATGATGTGATCACTAGTAGTACTATTGGTATAAATTATATTTGTATGCTACCTATCAGCAAATATTAATGCAATCCCAATTAAAAGCAGATATATTGAACATACAATATGTCTGCCATCACTACAAGATTATGTAACCTATGCACCAGCAATTTGGCACAGGTGCTAAGGACAACTGTTTTAAAACACAATTGTACTTTTTCCTCACAGGGCTAAACACTGACATGTCATGCTTCTAAGGATGTTATTAGTCATGTTTCTGAGGACAGCCAAGGAGACAGATGGAAGCTCGGTGAGTTGAATGCAAGCACTGTGCAGAGCTCAGTCTCAGTTCCATAGGCTAGCAACATTTCAAATGTTACAGAGAGAAATTCATTTGTGTGATGTCCACGTAATTGAAGATGATTTGTTCATACCTGCTTGTGCACAGCTCTTTGCAGTTGTTAAACAGCATTGGAAACAAAATACTCCCCCCTCTCTCCCACTCACTCACTCACCCACCCACCCACCCCACCCACACACACACACACCAGCAAAGAATCAAAACAGAATTATACTGTAATTCTCCCACTTCCAGAAGTTATACAAAAACATACAGGAATCAGTGGTATAAAAAGCCACCAAGAGATAAAGGAATACCAAGGCTGCAATACCATTACTCTCCTAGAGAACACCATAGATTAGGGTGATGTCTGCCTGATTCTGTTCCCAGACTGAGGCTGGAATGCGATGGAATTGATTAAAATAATCTTCATTCAAGAGAATGTGCAAAACTGGGGCACAGCCATTTTCCAGAGCTCCATATAGAAAAGGGATATTTGCAGCTAGAAAACAGGCAATTGTTATTATTAGAGATGGGCACGACTTAGCGGTATTTCCGTTTCCGTTTCCGTTACTCGGTTCCGTTACTCTACGGAAACGGTAACGGGAATTACTCCCCCAGACTTCGAGCTCGAACCGACGAACGAACAATTTTGGTCTGATTTGTCGTGCTCGTTACTTGCATCGCGAGATCGCGCGATGCCACACGCGGCACAGAAAAAAAGTTTTAAAAAGTTAAAAAATCCCGGTTCCCGGCCAAAAAGCAGGCGGGAAAATGCCTGCCGTGCCTCAGGGCACCTACCAGAGGGGTTGTTTCTGGAGGTCCCCGGCCTCCCCCCTCATCCCCCGTCCTGGGCTGCTCTGGTGGGACTCGCCGCAGGCTCGCAGCCAGCAAAAAGCCCAGTCTCGCCGCCGGCCGCCGCAATTAAAGCGCAAGCAAGCGGCACGGACGGCACAGGAAAAAACTTTTAAACTCTCCCCACCCATTCCCGGGCCAAAAAAGCAGGCGGAAAAATGCCTGCTTGATTAAGGGCGCAGGGCACCTACCGGAGGGGTGGTTTCTGGAGGTCCCCGGCCTCCCCCCCCCATCCCCCGTCCTAGTGGGCTGCTCTGTGGGACTCGCCGCAGGCTCGCAGCCAGCAAAAAGCCCAGTCTCGCCGCCGGCCGCCGCAATTAAAGTGCAAGCAAGCGGCACGGACGGCACAGGAAAAAAAACTTTTAAACTCTCCCCCCACCCGTTCCCGGGCCAAAAAAGCAGGCGGAAAAATGCCTGCTTCACTAAGGGCGCAGGGAACCTACCGGAGGGGTGGTTTCTGGAGGGGGGGGTCCCCGCCTCCCCCCCGTCCTGGGCAGCCGGACTCGCGAGTCGCCATCGCCATGCCATGCGGTGCGGGCGGGGGATCCAAAATGGGGCGGCGAACGCAATATTGTTTTTGAAATCGTGGTCCAAAAACACACAAGCACAACAGAAACACGCGAAAATTTTATAAACTGCCAGATTTTTCACAGTAGCAGTGGGTTTTTTCTTGCAACAAAATGTCTCTCCTCTCCTCCTCTGTCCTCCATTGATTTTATTTTATTTTATTTTATTTAACCTGCGCAGTGCGCAATGATGGGCTGGCCAAGTGGCCAGCCATGTGGGAGTGGACAACCATGCAAATTTTTGGAGCCATCCCACCAGTCGCATGGCCACTTGGCCATGGAGACTTCTGGGATGTGCCAAAAAGCCCCCCTAAAACCTGCCCTAGCCCTAACCCTAACCCTTGACTCCGTACCCATACATCACAGACTGTCTTCTTAGTGGGTCAGAGAGGCACCCAGAGGTGCAACCCACTAGCCCACCGTAACCTTACCCGTCACTAGCCTAACCCTAGCTCTTGCACTAAGCCACCTTAAAGCCAGATCTACTTGCTTGCATTGCACTACACGCAGCAAGTACAATTCCCTTCTGTGTGAGACATGGTGGTGCCAGAGCCTTGTGAAGGGCGGGTATGACCCTATCACTCTCACACTGGTCTCACGTCTGCACATTATGTTATGCAATATCCATATGGCTATTGCATAGCATTTTGCAGCAGCAGCAGGTGAGGAAGGGAGACCCCCATGTAGAGGGGGTCTCTTGGAGCCTGCTTCCCCTTCCTAGTGGCAGGAGGCACCCACGGGTGCCTCCAGGAGCCCACTTTCCCTTAGATAGCGGGCCAGAGGAGGCACCCACCCCACAGAGGTGCCTCCAGGAGCCCGCTCCCCCCCCAAAAAAAAAAACCAGTACTAAGACAACGAAAAAACGGCGACTAATTTTTGCGAATTTTCGCAAAAACCGGAAACGACCCGAAACGGGACTGGCCCGACTAACGACAGCTCGAAAAATTTTTTTTTCAAGTCGTGCCCATCTCTAGTTATTATAGATCTCTGGGTCAACAGAGAACTTCTTCAGTTGTGATTGTGGTACACAGTGGCTCCCAGTCTTGGGTCTACAGATGTTCTTGGACTAACCTTCTGAGAATCATTCACCACTAGCTATGCTGGCCAGAATTTTTTGGAGTCAAAGTTTAAGAAAATCTTGTTTGGAACCATGACACTACTACCTCCTCCAAATCAGGTGGTGGAGTAATTTTGCAACCTTATTATTCCTGCAACCACTATTGGTATCATTACTATTACTATTATTCCTAACATTTGGCTACTAGCAAAAGAAAGTGATGCTTTTTCCCTGCCATATAGATAGTTTAAGGTAAAAGGTAAAAGGTTTCCCCCCACACACACACGTGTGTGCTAGTCATGTCCGACTCCAGGGGCAGTGTTCATATCCATTTCCAAGTCAAAGAGCCAGTGTTGTGCAAGTCTGTGGCCATTTGGCCAGCATGGCTGAATGCATTTCTGCACACGGAGCACTGTTTACCTTCCTGCTTTTTACACCGGTACCTATTTATCTACTTGCATTTACATGCTTTTCAACAGTTAGGTTGGCAGGAGCTGGGGTTAATAGTGGGAGCTCACTCCGCTGCATGGCACCAATGATTCGAACTGCTGAGCTGCTGACTTTGCAGTTGACAGTTTTCAATGCTCTAGCCCATTGAGCCATCATCTTTATTTCACCTTTAATGTGAAATAAATATTTTAGCTGAGATTTAATTCCTAATCCTATCTAGAGTAGCATGGGTGTCAAGTTTCCCCCGGCGCTGGTAGGGGAGGGGAGGGGAGGGGAGGGGAGAGTTGCAATGTGTGTGCGCGCACACCTAAACCCAAAGCCAAAGCCAAAGCCACGCATGTACGCACACACACGCGCACACACACACACACACACACACACACACACACACACACACACACACACACACACACACTGCTCAAGGAGGGAAGACAAGGTGAAGGGGCAGCATGAAGCCCACTTACTTGATCCTGTGCCCCCCAGGGGTGGGGTGGTGCTGGCGGTGGAGGCGGCGGAGAGGGTCCCCATAGCTACAAGCGAGTCCTTCTCGCGCTGCCAGCCTCTCACCCTCAGGCTCACCCACCCACTGACTGGATTGCTGGCTTTTCCCTCCAACTTTGCCACTTTTTCCTCTTTAGGGCGTGGAGGGGCCAGCTCCTCCTGGCTGCCACTGCCAGCCACGACCCCCACCCCAGCCTTGGAGGGAAGGGTACCACACATATGCACACATACATGCCTCCTCCCACTCCTGCCGCTAGCATCCGACATTGGGGTTGTGGGGGGTGAGAGGGAAGCCAGGGAAGGTTTGCCCTCTGGCATGCTTGGTCGCTTCCTTGCCTGCTGGCTGGCTGGATCATTTCCTCTGGCTGGCTGGCTGGATCGCTTGCTCCCTGCCTCAACGGGGCTCAAAGCTTGGTTGCTCCAGTGCACGGTGGAGGTGGCAAAGAGACCAAGGCGGAGCAGCGGGCCAGTCTTCCTGGGTGATCCTTTTTCCTCTGTGCCACTGGCCAGATTAAAAAAAGGAACATTTCCAGGGAAAAGGATCACCCGGGAAGATAGCTGGAAAGAGTGGTAAAAAATGGTAAATCCCGCCCAGTATGGGAGTCTTGGCAGCTATCGAGTAGCTGGCATTAGGATTTAGGTCTTGGGTTTTTAAATGAGCTTTACCTTAAAGATCTAATAGCAGACTGACTATTCTTTTGGTTTATTTATCCATCTGTAAGTATATCTCATGTGTCCAAAGTATATCATGAAATACCTTCCATACAAATAAATGAACCCAGAAATAGGAAAAAGGAAAAAAGAAAAGAGGAAGACCAAATATGAGATAGGTTGGTTCCATAAGGGAAGCAACAGGCTGGAGTTTCAGAGAACTGAACAGGGTGTTTGGGGACAGGACAATCTGGAGATCACTCATTCATAGGGTCACCATTGGTCAGGGGACATTTGATCACATGTGGCTACAAAGTATATCTCATAACACACATTATTTCATTCCATTTCATTTCATTGCCTTGTTTGTGAAGGATGTTTAATCCTTAATTGAAAAACCCAGCAGAGAACAGAAGGAATCCTACAGTCCAGACTTCATATGAAGTATTTGGCAGCTGTATATGAAGCCCAGATTCCTTCTCAGAGTTTATACACATATCCAACACAGCGCACACATTTTGCATCAGTGGCTACAACAATTCACCTTTGGAGCTTATTTTATTTTTATGGTGCTCCGGCATGTTCAAAACTGGGAAAGCATAGATAACACAAACAACCACTGTTTTGTTTTTAAATTTCATCTTTTAGACAAATAGATTTAAAAAAAATACAGCAGAAATATAAGTCACAATGTGTATTAGCTGAGCTGCTAAAATTACCAATTACTTTTTTAAAGGATTTGAATTCCATGGATGACAGAAAATAGTTCAGTAAACTGTTTTCAGATACTTGTACAATTCTGATACTTCATAGGCTGGAGCCAATAAAATAAAATAAAATAAAATAAAGTCTCTGGCAGGAAACTGTATCTAAGTACATTAAACAGAAAATACATTAGGTCCAAATCCTCTAACTGGAAATTTGAATAAACATTTTCATCCTCTTTCACAGGTACAGCTGCTACAGATATTTACAGATTAAATATCACACTTGCTCAGGCACCTAAAACTGGGAAGTTGTGATTTGTGATTATCAAATATCTAAAACACAGCAGCAACGATCCTTCATACACTCCAGAAATGCTCATCAATTTTAATTTCTGTTCCCAAGCCTGAGTACTCTATACAGTACCTCCCTCAAGGCTTTCTCTACCATGTTCAAGGAGGACTACTTAATAAAGTTCTGATAAAATTACTAAATAAGAAGTGTAGAAAAATGTGGAGGCAATGTGGAATGAGAAATATGGATAAAATATGTCCATTATCATATCATAATCAGGTAGCAAGGCATTCTAAACAAATTTGGAAGAGGCGAGGAATGCAATAGGAAATCACCTGGGAGTTCACAAGAAGATGCCTTGCATCTTTGTTCAGGTCAGCATGTGTTGAGAATGAAGGTATGTGACAAATTGCATAATCCCTTGATCCCTACATATTGGCAAGATGCTGGAAACTGGGTTTTTAGACAGTAAAACATAGCCCCCTAAACCTTCCATAGGATAAGTATCCCTGAGTTCCCAGTGGCACAGAAGTGTCTTGGATACCATGGTGAACATTGGGGTGAAACTACTAGAAAGAAAGGGGTGGGATGGGGTAAAGCCAGCTGGCTCCATCCCCTTCCACCTCTGTACTCTTCCTGGGTTTTAATCAACATCATTGTGAAGATTTTCTTCTAATAGTGTGGTTTTAATTTATATGTGATCTCCATTCAACTCCCAAAGGCATTCATTCATAGAGATCATTTCACTTATTTTTATTTTGTTCTCTTAGATTTTGCAGTTTTTGATTAACTAAAGTTGTCCTTTCCTTTTAGTCTCACAATCAAATGCTCTATCTAATATGATAGAAAGTTTTCCAGAATGAAGTTCTCCAGCAGAATCTAAGGCATTAATAGGTTCCCTGAAGGGTGCATGGTGGCTCAGCAGACTAAGGCTCTGAAAACTGTCGGCTGCAACGTCGGTAGCTCAGCAGTTCGAATCCCGGGTGCCACACAGCAGAGTGAGCTCCTGCTAATAACCCCAGCTCCTGCCAACCTAGCAGTTCGAAAGCATGTAAATGCAAGTAGATAAGTAGGTACCTCTGTAAAAAGCAGGAAGGTAAAACAGTGTTTCCTTGCAGCCACGCCGGCCAAGTGGCCATAGAGTCGCACAATACTGGCTCTTCAGCTTGAATACGGAGATGAGCACCACCCCTAGAGTCAGACATGACTAGCGCACATGTGGGGGGGGGGCTTTACCTTTACCTTTGGTAATCCACAGTTCCACTATTCCAGTCAAACACAACCCATATGCTATCTTAATATTGCCAGTTAAGACGGGTGCCATCTTAAGGACCAATTGATGCTATCATCAGAAAGTAGAACTAGTATATTTGAGAATATGGAACTTCTCTTTAGATTAATTGGGCTATCAACGTACTTGCCACTCATTTGAGTAAGTGCTGCATTTATATGAGCAACACTCACTTTTTTAAATTAATGCATGAATTATAAGCTTGGTAAGGACATAATTGAAATAAGAACTATAGGCTAACTTAAACCAAACCAAAGGGAAAGACCTCACCATATTTTTGAAGTGTGCTTTGACTCAGCCTTGACTTTGGAGAGAGAATCCTACACCAATTTAGGAAAAAAAATAAATGTGAGGAAGGAACTTCCAAAGTGAAAGGAGAGATCAAAGTCAAAACAATGGCATTTCTCAAATATGTATGGATTCCAATTTTTTCATCTCTGAACTGACTCACAATGTGCTCATTTATTTCTGCGCATTCTTCATGAACCTACCAGGGTGCCAGATAATTAGTTTTTTTAAACAATGACGTAAGATGATCTAACATAATTGGCAGCTCCTGACAGAATTTTTTATTAGCTGTTCTAAACAATAGTCACAGTGGCTCAGGATTAAGTTTTTCAGAATTTTGTTTCAAGATTATTTGATGACCAAATTGTCAGTCTCGTAGTCTCTTACAAGTGCCTCTTTCGCATTGATTGGTTAGCCATGGGTTACAGTGCCTTCACCTATTGGTGGGACAGCGGGATAGATTTGGCATTGTGCTGGGTTACCGTGCTGAAATTTGCACAATCCCTGCCGGAGCTCTCCGAGTTCATCGCGGCGGTAATGTTGAAGTCCCGCGCCTTCTGGTGGCGGGTGACTTCAATGTGCACGCCGGCGGTGAACTTTCCGGTGCATGCTCTGGAGTTCATGGAATCCATGACTTCCATGGGTCTATCCCAGTATGTTGAAATGCCCCACCCACAGGTCTGGCCATACCCTGGATCTGGTATTTTCCTCCATGTCGGGGACTTCGAGTCTGGAGGTAGGGGGGCATCGTCTCCCTGCCTGTGTCATGGTCAGACCATCACCTGCTCTCTTTCCCCCTGGCGATCCCGGCCCCCCTCGCGGGGACCATCGGCCTCCTGTGTTGGCCCGCCCCCGAAGACTTATGGACCCTTCCCGGTTCCAGGAAAAGGCATTTCCTGGAGAACTGACTGGCGCGCCGGCTGAGGTTGTGGCTAACCATTGGTTTGATACACTGCCCAAACCATCGACCGGATCGCCCCCAAGCGCCTTCTCCGGAGCCGAGAGAGAGTCCTCTCCGTGGTTCAGGCTGAACTCCGAGAGATGAAGCAGGTGAGAGAGAGAGACTAGAGCGGTTTTCCATGAAGGGCTACCGGAGGTTATTAATAACTGCTGTTGTATCCCAGACTAGTCGCTACCCAACGCGATCAGGGAGGCTCAAAGATCTTTTTTCTCCCTGAGAATTGGTGAGGCCATAAAACCGCCAGGGGGAGCTCTTCCGGGTGGTTCGGGACCTCACCAGTCCTAGTCTGGCTAGGCCTCCTCCTACTGATTTCAGTAGTGAGAATTTTGCAGCCTTTTTTCGATCGAAGATTGAGGCCATCCGGGCCGGCTTCGACTCCGGTTGCATTGTGGAACTGTCCCGGCATCCCCAGTTGCATCCCGCCTTCGTCACCTCGGTTGGATGCGCAGTAACTTCCTGCTTTAAATGAGCTGCCGAGGCCTCCAAGGCTATTGCTTGCTGCCGGCCGGCGTCCACTCCTTTCGATCCCTGCCCTGCCTGGCTTATAAAAGCTGCAGTGGGACCATGGCCGAATGGGCTTCGGTTATTGCCACCGCCTCCTTCAGCGAGGGGGTTTATCCCTCCCGCTTGAAGGAGACGGTGGTGAAGCCCATTCTCAAAAAACCAGGCCTTTGTCCAGACGATTTAGTCAACTATCGTCCAATCGCTAATGTCCCGTTTATGGGTAAGGTGATCAGAGACATGCGGCGGTCCGGCTGCAGTCGTACCTGGAGGATCGGCAGTGCCTCGATCCTTGCCAGTCCGGGTTCAGGCCTCGTCGGGGGACCGAAACAGCTTTGGTCGCGCTGCAAGATGACCTAATCCGGGCGGCTGACAGAGGTTGCTCTACCCTGTTGGTTCTCCTGGATTTGTCAGCAGTGGCCTTTGATACCGTCGACCACGGTATCCTGTTCCTAGATCGGCTCTCTGAGGTTGGAATCGGAGGCACTGCCCGCAGTTGGCTCCGATCCTTAATGGGCCGTTTCAGTACGTCCAGCATGGGGGGGAGTGATATCGGCTCCTTGGATACTCCCTTGTGGGGTTCCACAGGGGTCGTCGCTGTCCCCCATGCTATTTAACATCTACGTAAGGCCGCTGGCTGGGGTCATTTAGGAGATTTGGAGTCTGCTGTCATCAGTATTATTGACACGCAGCTCTATCTCTCCTTCTTCCACCTCTGCAGTGGAAGCTGTGAGGATCCTTGATGAGTGCCTGGACGCCGTGCTGACTTGGATAGGGGCGAACAGGCTTAGGCTCAACCCCGAGAAGACGGAGGTTATGTTCTTTGGGAGCTCACCATCTGGGTACGGTGGCCCTCTCCCCTGCCTGGGGGGGGGTTCCCTCCATCCAGTTGGAGAGGGTGCGGAATCTGGGCGTGGTCCTGGACCCGGCGCTGACCATGGAGGCGCAGGTGGCGTCGGTGACCAGGGCCGCTATTTTCCATCTTCGCCTTATCGCTCCAGATCTCGCCCGTACCTGGATGTTGACTCTCTGAGAACTGCTTGTTTAGCACTGGTGATCTCTTGGTTTGCAACGCGCTCTACAGGGGTTGCCCTTGACTCTTCTCCGGCGCCTGCAGCGGGTACAGAATGCGGCGGCCAGACTGGTGGAAAGTGCGTCGTTATGACCACATCACCCCAGTTCTGGCCCGCCTGCATGGTTGCCCGTTGCAGCCCGGATTAGATTCAAGGTCTTGGTTTTAGTTTATAAAACCCTCCATGGCTTGGGACCGGACTACCTGACAAGCGTATCATCCAGCGATCCATCTCGACCCGTCCTGTTCGGCAGGTGCGAGCGCACTCGCTGCGGGTTGCCACCCCTCGAGAGGCCCGGAAGACGATTACTCGGAACCGGGCCTTCTCAGTGGCAGCCCCTTCCTTATGGAAAAGTATCCCCAGCGAAGTGCGCTCTTCAGAGTCCCTGCAGGCCTTTCGGTAAAGCGTTTAAAAACTTTTCTGTTTCGAGAGGCCTTCGGCGAGGTGGCTTTTTTTTTTTGTTGTTGTTGTTTTTTTCCCTGTCCCGCCATCGTTATTGCTCTTGCTATTAGCTCCGACTGTTTTAGGAGCCTCTAATTTTAACTATTTGTTAGGACTGTTCCTCTGCATGCTGGGATGCAGTAGGTTTTTACACGCTAGTTGTTACATTGTTATATGTTATTTTGCTTTTATATGTGATGTTTTCTGTATTTCCTTGTATTTGATTCGGCATCAATTGCCCTTGTTAGCCGCTTATAGTACATTTGTGGTAGATAAGCGGGATATAAATACAGTATAAATAAATAAATAAATAAATTTCATTGTTCATTCAGCCGCTAGAAACAGGGAGTTGAAAAAGGAGGGGTGAATATGAAA
The DNA here is from genome assembly GCA_037367245.1 of Phrynocephalus guinanensis. Classification (NCBI taxonomy): domain Eukaryota; kingdom Metazoa; phylum Chordata; class Lepidosauria; order Squamata; family Agamidae; genus Phrynocephalus; species Phrynocephalus guinanensis. The sequence goes on from CM074739.1 coordinate 73,433,070, forward strand.
TTTGCATATAATTTTATTTTTGTTATAAGGTGGTAATCTTGGATCCATTTAAAGAGTTTACATCCTCTTTGTTTCCTTGCTAAATTGTGGTCATGTAACAGGATAATTTTAAAATATTTCTTGATTTTGCTAGTATTTGAAATGAGTACTTTCCCATATCTCTCCCATAGCCTTTAATGAGTTTCTTATTAAATAATAAAGAGTCTTTTCATTACTTTGTAGATGGGCTTGTGGTTGTCCTGTGCTGTCAGGTCAGAACTGGTTTATACTGACCCTAAAAAGGCCTTCAAGGTAAACGGATTATTTAAGTAGAGGCATAACCAACTACACACACACACACACACACACAGAGAGAGAGAGAGAGAGAGAGAGAGAGAGAGAGAGAGAGAGAGAGAGAGAGAGAGAGGTTTTCCATGATCGGGCTACAAGAGGTCATTTACTGTGGGGACACAGCCAAGTGGCACCCCACTCTACTCCCCCACTTCAACAGATCCTTTGTAGCCTAACCCACCCCGCACATAAAACAACCAGCCTGGGCAGGCCCGTAGTCACCAGACATCAGAAGTACTATGATGGCATATGGCATCATTGGAGTTTTTTTCTTAATTATCAAACAATTGTATAGTGACAAGATGGGTGGAATAAGCACCCAAACTTTGTTATCATCCAGGCAGACCATCCCCAACCACAACCACAAAGCAAACAAACAGTAACTTCATAGCTTAAATAAATGAGCTTCTGAATACTTATTCTCTATTGTTTAAATATCTTTAAAGTATTTTATATTAAAATAAACTCTTTCTAATGTCTGCTTGGCCAGGAAGGAATTACAACATTGTCCTGAGAGTCATTTAATGTTGTCCTGACTTTCAAAGGTTGTAACTATATACTAACGGAAATGCTATTCCTAATTTGGAAATGTGCTACAAAGAAGCACAAGCAAAATGTTCAGGACATGCATCCGAATAAAAAACTGAAGCCAATTTTTTTTAAAAATTAAATAATTAATTGCCACAGATTCAGTATATAAATAGAATGCTTAACAGGCTGCAGTGGTATAATTAATTTGTCATCATTAATACAATTATGCCATTTTCCTAGATCAGCTATTTATATAAATTCTGCACCAATGAGGAGGGGAACTAATGCAACTTTCATGACCCTTTCTTAAATTGATAAAATTATAGGATAACTAAATGTGGGCAGGTGGGATGTTATGGATTCCCAAGCAAAAAACATTTCAGAAAAGGGCTAAACCTTTTGCATATTATTGGCTCTTGTTTCTGCTTACTTCCAGTGGCAGTGCACAATCAACAAAAATGGCAAATGCATGAGTATCATGCATATATCTTATAGCCAGTAATTTGCACTGGGTCTTCCCTTCACTAGCTGCGTCTGCAAGTTGATTTAAACTGATTGTTTTGTTTTGGTTTCCCAAATTAAGTAGGACTTTGGGGGTTATTATTTTATATATTTTCCTTCCTCAGCTTATCTCTCCAATCTCTCCACCGCAGCAGCTAGCTCTTAGGTTTCCTGCTTGTTTACAGAGGGTTCTTTGTTTGAAAGGTTTAAGGAGGGTCTTTGATTTAGGGCAGTGGGCTCCCTCTTAAATTAAAAACTGGAAAGCTCCCGATTATATATAGCCTTACAAATTGTTTCATTTCATGATGAAATTTCTCTTAAAATCCATTATTAATGAAACAAAACAAAACAAAGACTGAAATGAAATGAAACAGTATATTTCCATTTTGTGCACATCTCTACTTGGAAGTCTAACAGAACTGCTGCTTTATGCCTGCCTCCTATCGCTATGTATCAAAAAGTAGACTAAGAAAGTATATGTGTTTTTACTCTATTAATGGTACCCCCAAAGTTATAGCAGTGAACCTCTCAGACTTTACCATTAGTGTCTTGCATTGGCAGGTGGCTTTTGCCCCACAAGTGGCAGTATGCCATGTCCTGTCAGAGGTTTTTCGAGGTATATGATATATTTAACAAATTACTTCACAATTGCCACCCATCAGGCAGTTGGTATAGACAAGTTGGTATGTAAACCCATGACTTCTGAGTCCTAGTTTTTCACTCTTCCGACAATACTACATTGGCTCTCCTGTACACTCAGTAGCATCCCTGAAAACAAAACATTGTCAATTCAAAATCCAGTAGGTGTATGTGAAGGAAGCAGAAAGCAAACTACATTTCTATCCTCAGCAACACTGGGGTAAGGGATGTCATACCCCCATGTAATTAAATATCTGTTTATAACTCTTATGTCCCCCCAAATGTAACTACAAAGCATGAACAGTTTATTAGCACCTACAGTACACACACACAAACCCCTCCCCCTGATTCACATCAGCCTCCCAGCATGCCCCAGTACTTTCCTCAGCCACCAGGTGGATCAGGCATGACAAGAGAGGAAGCCAGCCAGGCCACGACTATTAGATGAGGGGCTACCACAGTGCCAACAACGGGGCCCTAGGCAAGCCCGACACCCACCTTCATCAGGCCACTTCATGGAGAGAAATAGGAGCACAGTATTGATTGATTATTTTATTTATAACTTAGGCGTGTAACCAAATGAGTTCTGCTGAGATCTATGCAATTCAAAGAAGTGTAAATGTTGTATTTGAATGGCATTTGACCTTTGTCCAGACCATGTGCCCAGTTACATCAAAAGATGCCAAAAAGAGATACTGTACATACAACTCTTATTGTCAGACTTGCACCAACAAGAAGTCAAGTAGTGAGGGAGACCCTACTTACTCATGGTCTTATTGGGTACCAACCTTAGAAGAGATTCCCATATAGGGAAACTCTTGAAAGGCCTGATTACTCCTTCTTTCATTCCACTAGTCAACTGGAAGTACATCTTAAACATAGCCTCAAACATTTGGCACCTTCCCAGCTAGGATAGAATTCCAATTGCATGCACAATTTAATTACAGTAATTCATTTTATTAGGGTCTCTCCCTGCCACACTGTCACCCAGCAAAGCTATGTGAAGGAATGAAGGCAAGGCAGGGTGATTAACAGTGCTTTTATACTGAGAGTTTCAGATTTTGCTAGTTTCTTAGAGCACCATCTATCTATCTATCTATCTATCTATCTATCTATCTATCTATCTATCTATCTATCTATCTATCTATCTATCTATCTATCTATTTCATCTTTCCTTCCTTTCTTTACCCTGCCTTTCTCCTTCAAAGGAGACATCTGCCTCTGATGTTCATGCTGAATGAGTGGGGACTCTCACAAACAAACCACACCTGTTGGTATCTGCAAGGATGCCTGTTAAATTCACAGCAGAGACCAGATAGCTCCACTACGTGCCACATTATTACACCTTTGTTTACTATGGGACTTGCACTATGCTGGGAAATATCACCCACATTTCATTGTCCAATAGAAATGCTAAAGGGTGGTGGAATGAATACACCAGATAAAACTAGCTGGCCACTGGATGTGGCCTTTGACTCCCGGTCACAGACTGTCTTCTTAGTGGGTGAAGGAGGTGCAACCCACAAGCCCACCGGAACCATACCCGACACTAGCCTAACCCTAGCCATATCACTAAGCCACCTTAAAGCCAGATCTACCCTTGCATTGCATAGACTGGAACTTATCAGAAATACCAAATGTAGAACAAAGTGGATCTATACATTCCATTTTGGCCTTGTGCTGTGTTACCTTGACACAGATCAACTTGTATGGTGTTGCTCCATGACTGACCTCCCTCTCACAGGGATGAATTTATCTTCCACTGTGACCACTGAAGAGTTCTAATTTGACCTTGTTTATCTTCCCTGACATGAAAAAAATTGATGTTCTCCATAGCCAAATTACTTTAGACCAGATTTTTTGCCATCACAAGACAAACAGAATCATATTTCCCCTGTGAGTAGAAACAAATATTCCTATTTATTTTCTGTATTCCTATTTATTTTGTTTTCTGTATTCCTATTTATTTTGTTTTTCTGATGTAATCAAAGATTTTGTGAAAGACTTGTTCCTGGACAATGATGCTATGTAACAAGCACAAAGAGTAACTTCATAGATGAGGTTTTTAAAAGGTAGGATAGAGTAAGGGTAGATGTTTCACCCTTCCATGAATTTAAATATAGCCTCAATTTCATTTGTCTTGCTATTGATCATCTCTGAGCCCACTAACTGTTTTCTTTTCATGAGGAGAAAATGATAAACGATTAATAAAATGATGGCAGCTATAGGAAATTGTTTCCCATGAAGCATTTTCACTTTATAACAAAAGCTTCAAAAGGAGAGGAAATGTTCTTCACATAATGGAAACCAGCTAGCTTACATGGCACTGTCTCTCTGACAAAAATAAAATTCCAAAATGTTCTTTTTTAGCATGCTGCTTTTTCTGGCTGATAAATTCTTATGAACTTACTTGACTGGCAAAGTATGATTGTATACAATTTGGAAAAGTCACATTTTTGAACTACAGCTTGCAGAATCTTCCAAGCAGCAAGACTTTTGGTGATGGTGATTGAAAGTTGCTGGAAGATGCAAACAAATTGTCCCAGGTCTGATTTGTTAAATGTACTATTGCAGTTCTTTTCCTGTGAAGTTGTAGTGGTATATCTCTCTGCAATTATGGACCAAATGTTCAGGATTTCTCTGCAGCCTCCCCCTGCCCCTTCCCAGTGCTTAGAGGTCCCCTGATCCCCCCCAACACATACATACACAACCAATGAGAAGCTATTCCAGTCCTGTGTAACAGTTAAAACAAACGTGGCTCTTTTTTCACTCTTAATCACAACACTTTATTTATTTATTTATTTATTTATTTATTTATTTATTTATTTATTTATTTATTTATTTATTTAATATACCACCCCATTAGTATATTTTATTTATTTATTTATTTATTTATTTATTTATTTATTTATTTATTACACTTATATACCGCTCTATTTCCCATAAAAAGGACTCAGGGCGGTTTACAACAATAAAGATAAAACAATAAGTCAATACAATAGCTAAAACAGTAGTTTCCAAGAATAAATAAATCGGCGGGTTAAAAAAAAAACACACACAGTTGGATCCCTAGAGATCACCAAAGGCGTCACGGAAAAGATAGGTCTTTAGGTTTTTCCTAAATGACGCCAGCGAGGGAGCCAGCCGTAATTCACCGGGAAGCTTGTTCCACATAGTTGGTGCCACTACCGAGAAGGCCCGTCCTCGAGTTCTTGTTTTACGGGCCTCCCTCGGGGCGACAATCCTCAGCGAAAGGCCATCGAGGAGCGGGTGGGTCGGGCTAGAGCTGATTGTCGGGAAAGACGCTCCACCAAATAGGCAGGGGCCAAGCCATGGAGGGTTTTGTAAACCAAAACCAACACCTTGAACCTTATTTGGGAGGCAACGGGTAACCAGTGCAGGCGAGCCAGGATGGGGGTGGCGCGGTCAAAGCGGCGCGCGCCAACCACCAGCCTGGCCGCCGCATTCTGGACCTGCTGCAATCGCCGGACAAGGTTCAAGGGGAGCCCCATGTAAAGAGCGTTGCAGTAGTCCAGCCTCGACATGACCAGTGCCTGTACCACAGTCCTCAAGGAGCCCTCATCGAGGTATGGGCGAATCTGGGCGATAAGCCTTAGGTGGTAAAAGGCCGACCTGACCAAGGCTGACACCTGGGATTCCAGGGTCAGATCCGGGTCCAGGACGACGCCCAGATTCCTCACTCTTTGCACCAGCTGGAGGGCGGACCCGCCCAGACTGGGAAGAGGGCCACAATACCCCTCTGAGGTACCCCCGAAGAACATAACCTCGGTCTTGCCAGGGTTGAGCTTGAGTCCGTGCATCCTGGTCCAGTCCAGAACCGCAGCCAGGCAACGGTCAAGGGTCCGAACGGCCTCCACTGCACCGGTGGAAAAGGAGAGATAGAGCTGCGTGTCATCAGCGTACTGATGACCGCAGACTCCATAACTCCGGATGATCTCAGACAGCGGCTTCATATAGATGTTAAAGAGCATTGGGGAGAGTGACGACCCCTGAGGCACCCCACAAGAGAGTGTCCAGGGAGCCGACAACTCACCCCCCAAGCTCACTCGCTGGGTGCGGCCCTCAAGGAAGGACCGGAGCCAGCACAAGGCCTGGCCCCCAATCCCCACCTCCTGAACTATTCTGGGTAGTTTAGAGGGATCAAATAAAATAAGAGTCATATATTTAAAAGCAAAGAACAAACAACAAGAAACTTTAAGAGGCATACATTATAAAAGTGAAATGTAGAATGCAAGGCAAAATAAACAACTATCCAAGATATTTTTGAAGGCTTTCATGGCTGGGATCTGATAGCTGTTGTGAGTTTTTTTGGGGCTGTTTGGCTATGTTCTGGAAGTTTTTCTTCCTGACGTTTTACAAGAGTCTGTTGCTGGCATCTTCAAAGGACAAGGAGCTAAGTGAACTAGGAGTTCTCTCTGTGCTGTGGGTATAGAGTGAGTGAGACTGTGAGGTTTTAAAGTTGTGCAACTACACCCAAGCTAGCATGCATGTAGTTCAGCTGTTCTGTGAAATAATTTCTTAATCTTAATAAAACTCTGTTTTGCTATTAACAAACCTCTCCAAGGGAAGCTCTGATCCCCACTTGTTGGGGGAAGGGCGCGTTTGCCCTTCCAGCCCCGGTTTGGGCGCGCTATCTTCGCGCCCATCCGAGTTCTTCTGCCTGGGGGCGGGAGCCTATAAGAAGGCTCCCGTCCCTCGCTGCCATTTTGTCGGCGGTGAGATTTTTGGCCCCCCTCCCCCCCTATGGTTGGAGAATGAGTATAACTGGTCGCCTTTTGGGGCCGGATGGGAATTTTTGGTGGTTACTCAAATTGGCCGTGATTGGCCGTGAGTAGCCATGCGTTTTCGCCCATCCCATTCTCTCTTTACCACGGGGGTGGGCTCCCTTCTTTTTGGCCACTAACTTGGCGGGTAGTGCAGCTGGTAACCGTATTCAAGTTGAGAGCTAATTTGACGCCATTACGGCGCTTCACAGCCCTCGTAATCAGTCTATCCACATTGGCTATGTCAGCGGACAAATTAAGCTATATATGACTGGAGGCCTCCCGAGGGCTGTGCTGAGCTCCAGATTTAACCCGTTTTACTTATTTGAATACAGAGCTTCTTGGCTGTGGGAATTTCATCCCACCCTGTTACCAGCTTGCACTACGGTGTCAGGTCCCCTTCAGTGACCCTGACTTTTTCAGTTAAGTTGATGAGTTATTAATAAAGTTGTGGCCCATTTGTACCAAATCAGAAGTTGTCTCGCCTCTTTATTTCGGGGCTTGGGGGGCAAATTGGAGATGCTTCAAGGGGAGAGCTTGAGCAAGCTCCACTGCAATTTCCATGCTGCTATCTCCCTAGGATCACTATATTCAAGCACATAACATTGCAATTCTAAATGTTTTTTCTGGGGGCACCCCATTTGGAGTTGAATAACTCAGCCCCCTGAACCCCAAATTTCTCCAAATTTGGAGGGCTTAAAGGGGAGAGTCCAAGGAAGGTTCACACCAAATTTAGTGCCTCTAGGACCCAGAGTGAGCTGTTTTACAAAGAAATAAATCACTTCATTTTAAACTAAAAAAAACACCAGTTCTTTTAATTACTAACGAAACACTGCTTCCCCAGTTAGGTTCGGTTTGTTTCATTTTGTTTCAATACATAACAAACTGACGAATCAGTGTTTCACTTTTTGTTTGGTGTCCATTCCTATTAATGGTCCATACTTAATGGGTATTGGGAAGAGTTGCACAGATGATACTTTCACATCCCAGGCCATTGCACATCTAACTAGCCTATTCAGGCCATTGTCCTCCTAATGAGCCTCTTCAGACCAGGATGGCATGAATCCAAGGTGAACTATAAATTGGAGGCCTCGCACCAACTTTCCTTAGACTGACACAGCTACCTGGATGAGTAGTAAAACATTTCATCTCACAAGAAAAGAAGTCCAGTTGTCATGACTCCACTGCCATTGTCCTCCTAATGAGCCTCTTCAGACCAGGATGGCATGAATCCAAGGTGAACTATAAATTGGAGGCCTCACACCAACTTTCCTTAGACTGACACAGCTACCTGGATGAGTAGTGAAACATTTCCTCTCACAAGAAAAGAAGTCCAGTTGTCATGACTCCACTTCCGGATAACGTCACGTGGATGACTGAGAATCTCCACAGATGTAGAAGAAAGAATGCCTTTTATTTTTTGAACTAGCCTCAAAAGATCTCAATTTAAATGCTTATTAAGCCATTCTTTCATTTAAGATAGGATTGGAGGCCAGTAGCCTGTTTACACATGCAATTACAGAAGTTGCTGGAATGATCTGGCAAGGTGTTGCATGCCTGTTCCCCCAACTGGGTCATAGGACCACCATACAGTTAAACCTTGTCAGATTGCCATGACAGCTCCTGCAGCTGGAACTACATGCACATAAATATTGAATAGGATAATAGCCTTCATATTTAAACATGGTGATAGAAAATACTAGGCATAATGAAGAGGATTTGAATATAAAATATTGATATCTTAGTCTAGTGATGGCAAACCTTTTAGATACCAAGTGCCCAAATTGTGATTCAAAACCCACTAATTTTTGCAATGTGCCAGTATAGCAATTTAACCTGAATACAGGTGGCTGTGAAGGGGAGATGTCAGGTGCCCACAGAAAGAGCTCTGAGTGCCACCTTTGGCCCCCATGCCATAGGTTCTCCAACACTGTCCTAGTCATTCTTTTTAATTATTTACATACACTGGGCCTCCATTCGGTTGTTTAAACAGATATGGGAGGAAAAACCTTACTTGGTTAACTCGAGCAGAATAGGGGGAAAGGTTTATTGCTTAGAATGAACATAGAAACTCTTTTTTAAAAGAAAAATAATAAAAAATGGTATAACCTTGCCAACTAATTATTACTAAGAAGGATGCCTGTCCAAGCAACTGTAGACAGTCCCTAATTTGGGAGTTGTAATGAAAATGTTGAATAAACTCTAAATGAAATAAGGATCCTCTATTAAAAAGAAATGTGCAAGAGAAATCAAGAGAACACTATCATACACACTGCAGGCAGTAAAACAAAACATTTACTTGTGATCAAACATACTTTCTGGAGTAAATACTGTTATTCACTATACAGTTCTTTTTGCTTCCACATTTTCAATACAAATCATTTTTATTTCCATCCTGCTAGAGAGATTTAGAGACAACAGTTTAAGGTAGTGCCGCTCCACTTACTTTATACATACCTCTAGATTTCTCTCCATCTTTTAAAACACTTTGCAGTGAAATCTGAGACAGAAACAGGTAAAAGAGATATGACCGTTTAAATCACATTAGAAATGTAGCTTTGTAATCTGAGCCATTTAAGTTAATGATTTGGAAATTAGAACACATATTTATGGGTTACACATAATTATATGCAGGTCTTTAGGGCCAACATGGTCTATAATAGAGATGGGCACAAAACAAAAAAATGGTGTTTTGGTTTTTCGTCTTTGTCGTTGAGAGGTCTGTTTTGGTTCATTTCCATTTATCGGGAATATTTTTGAAAAATTTCATTACCGTTTTTTGTTTTTTGTTTGTCGTTTCTACCCACCTTTTGCGCGATTTTTAAAGCATTTCCGTGCGCAGGCATCCCCCAACGCCCCATACCAGAGGGAAAACACTAAAAAAAGTATTCTGGCAGAGACACAGTATAGACTAGGTATGCAGGGAGGCTGCAAAGGCAGCGGTGGGCGTTGCCCAGGGAGCAAGGCAGCCGCAGAGTGACTGCACTGCAGGGCAGGGGAGGGTACTCACCGAGAGGTACGCAGCACGCACGCACACAGGGAGGCTGCAGGACTGAAGCTAGAGTCGCAGAGACAGCAATCCCACCCTAACTCCCACCAGAGACTGCAAGGAGGACAGGGGCTGCCAGAGCTTTTTATGCCCTCTGTGGCTGCCAGACCTGCCCGCCCAGTCTGCAACCTGGGCATGCTATTGGTTGAACATGATCCCACATCACATGGCTTACCTCCATTTTGTGGCTGGTGGCGACATCTATTTTAAAGGGAAAAGAATAATACATCGCAATGGGAGAAGACAAAAACAAACATTTTAAGGACCCCAACCCCCCTGGTAGGTATTATCAGACAATATAAATAATTATTGCTGCGTTTTTACGGATGTCCAGGGCGTTTTTTACCATTTAAAACAGCTCATTTCATTGTGCGTCGCTATTAACGGAAACAAAACATAACGACCACAATTTTCGTGGTTCTTTTCATTTCGTTTCATTTTCATCACAATTTTCGTTTGTTGTTTTGTTACGTAACGGAAACGACAAACGGTAACGGAAATGAAAAATGTTTGTTCCGTGCCCATCTCTAGTCTATAACACTCAGAAAGAGGAAAGCTTAATCAGAGTACTTATGAGGGCTCACTAAAGAAAATAGAAACCATGGCAGATCAGTTCAGTGGCTAGGAAAACTCCTTAAGGACTCCAATGCACCTCTTCAGGTGATCAGTTATGGAGAAGGTGCTACAAATGACAAAATAAGGTATTTTGCTTACAGGAAGATGCACCACTTGCCAAAACTGGGCTTGTGCAAACATGAAACCCCATACAGGATCCTGGACTACGTTCTTCTGCAACAGCCTAGCCTAAAATTCTACAATAATTTTCTTGTTGGAATTTTAGACCTAGAGTTCATTAATAATAATAATAATAATAATAATAATAATAATAATAATAATAATAATAATAATAATAATAATAATAATAATAATAATAATAATAATAATAATAATAATAGCTCTCCAGGGTGGGTTCTTTAAAAAGAACTGTTTTGTTTCCATTGTTTCAAAATGGTTTTAGTACTTGTTTTATGTATAAGTTCTTAATATTTTATATGTATAATGCTTTTTAAAATCTTGTAATAATTTACTGTTTCTTAGATTTTCAATGTTATTTTTTAAGAATACAAGCTGCCTCAGTCAGTTTTGACTGAAGCCAGAAAGGACATTCCACTCTGGCTTCCAACCAACCCAGTCCCCTTTCACAGATTCAACATTCCTGATGCCCCCACCCTCCAAATATCCTGACCAGCTGATGACAGAGCACCGCTTGGATGAAAATTTTTCCAGGTTGTATGATGGTTAAAGGTGGAGAAAAGATTAAACAAAAGGAGAAACACAAAAGAACACAAAACTGTTGTGTACATCTGTTTCTTTAATTCAAACCATTTGTGGTTTAAAGAATCTGTTTCTTGGTAATGGAAAAAGAAGAAAAATGATCTGAAAGTGCCTCTTCCATGTGGTTTTTCTTTCATCAAAACACAAAAACACATCACTAGAAGTAAGGTGAAATGTAGAAACTTCAAGTTCAGAACTGCATAAGGTACAACGTTTTCTTTAAAACAACATTTTCTTTAAAATAAATCTATGAACAAAGTAGAGTCAATCATAAAATTAATGTCTAGTTTTTTTGAACACATAATTTTAGTCAGCTAACACGTTGGTATAACTAGATCTGATGAGTGAGTCAAGATGGCCAATGTTCAGTGCTCTTGATGTTGTTGGACTACAATGCCCATCAGCCTTAGCCTGATTACCTAGCTGTGAAGAGTGTTGGGTTCTGCAATACAGCAACATCACAAATGCCACTTTCTGCCTATTTCTGCCCTAAGTAATATCAAAGGTCCTAAAAAATAAACCTATACTTGACAGAGGACATTTAACAACATTTATTACATTGAAAAGACTGCTGTTGTAAATCTCTAATCACTTAATTACTCATTTTATGTTGTAGCAAATTCTTCTTACATTTACAAGAGTTTTGCTGGTTATGTAATGCCACACACTGTGCCATCCATCAACAGAACAGATTTCCAGGAAATACCGAATATATTTGAAGCAAAGAAAGTATGTGGGGATCAATGTTACTCTCATAAAACTGCCAGTCAGTTTATGATGTCTGCTGTTCAGTCAAAGGGTTTGCCTGTTTATTTGATCTGGAATGTAAGGTATGTATATTTCAGAAGAATTTTTGTTTCATCAGAAATCAGCATTTTTATCAAATGCCGAATCCTCAAACTCCTTTAATAATTTTTAGGGCTGTCACGCAGTCAAATAAATTCTGTGATTGATTAATTAATTAATTCCAGGAACATTTTTTTAATTTTATTTAAATTTTATAATGGTTTTTCATCTTGCAAGGCATCCCATAAGGAATGTCTGTTATGCAAAGCAACCCTATTCCCGTAATTTTTTTTGTCATGTGTATTTTTCATCATACAAGTCATTCATCTTAAGAGGTATTACTGTATTATAGGGATGGGCACAAAATAGATAATTAATGTTTCATTTCATTTCATTTCGTGTTCACCCCTGTTTTGTTTTGTTGCATTTCTTATGATTTTTTTTTTTAAAAATCATACAAAACAAAATGAAATGAAATGAGACGGCTCCTCCAGGTCCTAGAGGTGCCCGGTACTCCGGGAGCCATTTTTAATGTCCAAGACATCTGAAGTGCCAAATGTTCACCACCACTGCCCTAGGCTTTCTCTTTTTCTGGAATGCAGAGTCTAACTCTCAGATGTTGGGGATTTATTTATTTATTTATTTATTTATTTATTTATTTATTTATTTATTTATATACCACCCCATCTTCCGTATCGGAACTCGGGGCAGTGTGGGATGGGAGTAGAAAAAATAATCAACCAGATTGGCCCCTTCTGAGGACACAGAATGGGAATATTCTGATGAACAGATCTAGGAGTATGAGCAATCTTTCCATCTGGAGAATATTTAAAAAGGACAAGGATTATTTCCCTATCTTCCTTGTAAAACAATGCTTTGAAACTATCAGAAAGTATGGAGATGTAACACCTTTAAAAGCATGCAAGATATCAGAATGACAAAGCAGTGATTTATGTGGAAGGGGAGTCCTAATATTTCCCCCGTTCCCTTTTTTGTGGGGGAAATTCTCTAAAAGCATCACTTCTCAGAAAGGTACTTGAATACTTAAAAGTTGCAAAAATTCAGAAAATGAGCAAGGGCAAAGGAGTTGTGATGCTTGAATGTTCTCTACAGAAAAATATTCAATTCTTCAGTAAGTAAGTAAGTAAAAGTAAGTAAGTAAGTAAGTAAGTAAGTAAATAAATAAATAAACCCCAAAAACTCTTCTTTATAAAAGTGGGATAGCTGTGCTTCTGTACACACAATTAAAAACAAATGCCCCTGGATTACTGCACAATATTGAGTTTGCATTTCCAGAAGAAAATAGATGCTAAACTTTGCATAACAAAGGACAGTTTGAATGTTGGCAACACCAGGGGCTGCAGTCAACATGGTCTACAGCATATACTGTTCTACTCACAATTATTTACACTTCGTATGCTTTGTGTTTAGGTGAGAAGTGGTAAACTAATGTGGGGAAGGAGTCAGATTCTGGGATCTTCCCTTGTGTGGTGTCACTTTGTGGATGGTAGTGGTATTTCACGTATACAGTGGTACCTCTACTTACGAATTTAATCTGTTCCGAATGCATGCTATTAAGTCGAACGACTCTTAAGTAGAGCAACCCTCTTTAAAAAAACAAATGGATAAATAAATAAATAAATTGAAAAAATTAAAAAACTGTAAGTAGAGCAGATCGTACTTAAAATATGTAAGGCAACAGTTAAAACACCAACTGTTTTCCGTTCTTAAGTCAAATTGCTCTTAAGTTGAGCTGCTCTTAAGTAGAGGTACCACTGCACATGAAAAACCTGAAAGAAGCTGTCCAGATTTTGGTGGCCTGGTATCACCAGTGTGCTGATGATGCCCAACTCCACCTGCTGTTTTAAGATCTTCTAGGAGGCCCTTCTCTCAGTCTCTCAGCTTCCAGCCATTTAGCTTATAGAAGGCTTTCTGTTTCTAAGGGCACAATATATGGCTGCATTATTGTAGAGCCATAATTTTGGTGCCAGACAGCTTATATTTGCCAATTATTAATGAAGCTCCAAATCAAGTTGTTCCTGTTCACTTCATCCAAGGAGACATCTGAACTGATGTGAGGGATGTGAGCTTTAACAGAATCCTCTGCACATCTCCCGTTCTAAGCATGACTAACTCTGTATCCATTACACTGCAGTTAATGTGATTTTTGCTACAAATGTGTAATGATACACACTATTACCCAAGAAGTTTTCAACCAAAAGCTTTCATTCTTATTTTAAGCCAAGAAAGATATTAGTGTCAAAAGAGATTACAGTTTGAGGGTAAATGCCATTAATCAGAAATGCAATGCAAGTAAATCATCAATTTCATTTTCCTCAATACCACTTACTAGTGTAACGATTCTAGTGTTGACATGAATGTGGAGGAATTTCACTAGATAATTCATTATTTCCATCTTTGGAAGACAGAAGAATGGATTCAATATGTTAATAATACAGGCTCCATATGTTATAGGCAGAAACATATTTTAGTCTGGCGTTCTACTCAGCCTTAGTATATGGTTGATGATCAAAATTCAGAGGGGAAATTTTAAGGCAGGCTTGTTTTGGTCCATCCTGCTTAGTTGGTTTAATGGTTCAAGCCACTCCAGTGAAGCCACACACATACTATTATTTTGAGATTTCAGAATATAGGAGTTTAACCTGTGATGGATGGGGTTACACTTCCCTGAAAAGCTAGGATGGCAGTTTGGCATTATGCTTTGAATGGTCTCTAAGCTGGATGCCCTGAGCTCGGTGGTGGCCAGGGTGCATCTACTCAGTTAAGCTGGCAAATCCAATATATACGACTTCAGTCCACAGTAGCTGACTAACCATTTTGTTGTTCTTGTGTCATTACACTTCGTGACCCCATGTCCATGGGGTTTTCTTGGCAGGAATACTGGAGTGGTTTGTCTGCTCCTACTCCAGGCACCTACAGCACCTGGTATTCCCTGGTGGTTGCCCATCCAAGTACTACCCAGGCCTGACCCTGCTTAGCTTTTGAGATCAGGTAAGAACTGACTAACCATATTTTCCCACATAAACTTCCAGATTATCTGGGGATACACTCCACTCATTCCGGTCAACTTGATAGATGTGTTTGACAGAGTAGTAAAAGGGGGTCTTTTTGGTAGTTGCCCCCAGGTTAGGGAACATCCTCCCTCACAAAGTTAGGCTGGCATCTGTTTTGGCACCAATGGAAAATAATTTTATTCCATCAAGCTTTTGGTGCTTAATATCTACTTTTACCATAGTAGTGACCATATATTCGCTGCCAACATATCCTTTTAAATGCTTGTACATTTCCTAATTAATTTTATATGATGATTTTAATAACTCCATGTTTAATTGCTGTTAATATGTAGCTTTTAATGCTTTACCTTTTAATTATTTATGATGCACCTTAAGGCTCACTGCCAGAAGAACAGTGGCATAGAAATCCAATAGATAAATAATATGTAATTTATTTTAGGTTATATCTGCTGTTTTGTTTTCAATCCTCTTTTTAGTTATCCTTAGCACGGAATTGGCCACTACTGCCACACTGGGTTGAGATTTTCATCACACTCTCCACCAGCACACCAAGATCTCTTTCCTGATCCACCTTAGACAGCTTAGAACGCATTAGTTGATAAGTTTTTATTTATTTATTTATTTATTTATTTATTTATTTATTTATTTATTTATTTATTTGCCCCAGTGTGCAATACTAAGTTAACATTTTTTTTACATTGAAACATATTTGCCATTTTGCCTCCCATTCTTCGAGTTTGGAGAGATCCTTCTGGAGCACTTCACAATCCCTTCTGGTCTTCACCACTTGGAAAAGTTCTGTATCATCTGCAAACACTGCTTATCCCAGTCTCCAGATCATTTATGAGCATATTGAAAAGCACCAGTCCCAGGACAGATTCCTTAGTGGACACTACTAATGTTTCTGGGCTTTTTGTTCTGTACTGTGGTTGCCACAGAAACCCACAAGTACCCCTGATTTGGTTTCTATTTACATGTCAGTGTACATGCATGTCCCCAGTTAACAGAAAAACAGGTACTTTTTGACATACTTTTAATCATGTTAACTTTCAATGAAAATGTGGCATGCACCAAATGATATCACTTGTGAGGAGTTTCTGGAATCATACCCTCCAAGTTCATAATTACTTGTTTAAGAACTGAGTTTATGAAAAGTTACATTTTTGGAAAATGAGCCCAAAGTCCTCAGCCCACACGGTGAAAATGGTGACTTCTCCAAGTGCTGCTTGGTATAGAAATGTATCCAGATTAAAACATTTATCTCAATAATTATATTTTGGTTCTGATCTAAAGCAGTAGAAGACACTGATACAGATGGAATTCAGGCTGAGAAGTCTGTTTTTGAGGCTCAGAAGCATTGGGTGTTTACTTTATATAAAACAAATTCCTATGAATGACTGTATTGCCAATTTATCCACAAAGCAAGCTGTCTCTAAGGAGAGGATAGTATCTTTACTCTGTTTATGTCAACCTATTTGAATACTTGCTCCTGCATTCTCTCTTGAGGTCTGCATTCTTCTTTCTTTTTGGAAAATGTTTCATTTGGAAGATAGGAACTGCTGAATTTCAAAGGAGTTTCCAGATATGGCTGCTGCAAAGTATTGACTTTCTCCCGAGTGAATCAGTACAGTGCAACAGACAGCCTCTTCGGGGTATCTACTCCAACTTTATAGCTTGGAGAGAGCTCTTGGAAAATGGATGTATTTTCCCCTGACTGCTGGTGAATGACATTCATATGTACTGAGTTGAATCTGAATCAGGACAAAAAGAAAGAAAGAAAGAAAGAAAGAAAGAAAGAAAGAAAGAAAGAAAGAAAGAAAGAAAGAAAGAAAGAAAGAACACGTACAGTAGAGGACCATGTTACATATGAAATTCAAGGTGAAAGAATGGTCGGGGGGGGGGGAAGAAGTGACAAAGCTAACTCAGCATTAAAATCAAGATTAAAAAAATAAGGATTCCAATCTAGATGTATAAAAACTAAGCACACAAAAACCTCCCCTTGGATGGACGGACAGATGGAGGGACAGACAGACAGAGGGAGGGACAGGTGGATGGACTTTCTTCCATATTTAAAATGTTTAATCCCTGACCTGCTCTGTCTTGCCCTCCTCTTCTCTTTTTATGGGTCTAATTGATATGATAAGGAACTATTCCTTTCCTTCCTGTAATTCTTCATGAAGGAGACCTTGAGGGGAAGAAAGAATATATGCATTTTCCTATAGTTGTACTTAACTTTTACAGAAGGCACAAGTAGCTCAGTATTTTAAAGTCATAAATACAAAAAGCATACTGTGATTCTAGGATCTAAAACAAGATAGACTATGAAAGGAAATAAAAATGTGGCTTGTTTTCTATCTTGATGTAACTTCAAAGGAACAATTTCTCTCCCATCCCATATCAAAGGAAGAAAACTCATGGACCCATTTGAATCGCAACTTTGCATGGATGGTACTTATCCACATATAGGTCACATCACAAATGGCACTTAAGCCAAGTACAGTAAATAGGAGTGTGTAGGAAGAATAATCAAATCCTTGATCAATAATAATGAGTTTGCATGGCTGTGGTTTGGTGTCAGAAATGTTCATTATGCTACAGAGATTTTGTTGCACTGCGTGTTAAATTGTACAGCAGAAAGAGTCGCTTTGATGCGAACTTTGCAGTGAGCACAAATATTGCAGGGGTCCCCTTACCACTCATTTCTGATTACTAAAGTGGCAGCCTCAGAAAATACCTCCTGGCATTGCGGTGAGGCATTGGATGGAAAGCTTAATGGTTTCTCAATAAAATTGATACCTTACAAATGAGGTAAATAAAAGGTACACTCAAGCAATTGTTTTCAATATCTAACACATGTGTCAAGTACACAAGCTTATGTTTTACAAGTGATTGCAACATCCTTATTCTAAACTGAAGCCAAAGAGATGCTTTTTCATTCTTCCAATAAATCATGAAGTGATTATTTCCCCTCTTTTTGTTTACATTTGTTATCCCTTTGACATGTGTATAAAAACAAGAAATAGTTACTGCCTTTTAACAGCCCAACTCTCATTTTTAAATTAAAAACACATGTTCAGGTTTTCTGTCCTGCTCACTTAAACCATCCACCGATAAGGAAGCTATGTATATTTTGTTATTCCAAGTATAACCTTCCAAGTAGATCCCATGGCCTACATCAGGCTATTCTTGGAGCAACAGCATGACATAATTTTCTTCCCATCCCCTACTGGTCACTCCTTGGTGCCACTCTCAAATTCATTGTTCCAGAATGGGTTGATTTTGTTACACACAGGGGCTGCAGTAAGGAGGATAAAATGTCAAGTCAGCTTAAGAAAGCAGTTCCATCAAATGCAACTCCTGTAGGATTCTGGTTCATATATCTTCAAGTGTCTCTCAGAAAAATCTGTGTCTCTCCTTCAACTTACTTCAAACACCATCTCAAAATCTAAGTTTTCCATAGAGACTTTGGCATAAATTCCCTAAAGTTTTTTTCAATCCAGGACTTTTAAATATTTTTCCCTATAGTTTGCAGTACCCTTCATCATCCTAGCTTGGGACTGATAAGGGTGAAGACCATCAGGCATGCTATGGCTAGTCTACTGAAGCTATGTCTGAGCAGCTGAACTAAGTGCACCTTCTCCCAGTCTTTGGCCATTATTCACTTCCAATCCTTTCCTCTGTTGTGTTCCCTGTGTTGAATCATGGTCTGTAATTTCCTTTGGTGCTGTATTGATCCTCTTACGCTTTTTGAATCACCATGTATTGCAAAGGAAGGAAGGAAGAAGGAAGGAAGGAAGGAAGGAAGACCAGCCAGTGTCATGCTAATGCTGAGCTGCTACCCTGATAGAAATATGTTCTCTTGAAGTCACTGTGCTGCCACACAACCAGCCATGGAGAGCTTTCCAGTCCTCTGGAGAATAGCCTCAAGGTACATGAGAAACTGTAGAGCACAGTATTTAGTGATAAATGAATTATTAGAAGGTAATACAAACTACTTGAAAAAAAGTGAAGCAATGTCAATTTTATTTATTTATTTATTTATTTATTTATTTATTTATTTATTTATTTATTTATTTTTACAATTTATATGCCGCCCACTACCCAAAAGTCTCTGGGCGGCTTACAATCACAGAATTAAAACAGTTAAAACATCAAATATCAATAAATAATTAAAACAATAATAAAAACTTTACACTAAATAATTTATTTGAAATAATTCTTGAATGCCATTTCAAAGCCAAACTTATGCAAGGTCGGGGGAGTCAAAGGCAGCTCTGCTTAACTTGTATTTATGCTTCCTCCCTAATGGATTGAGCTTTGCATTCTTACCCCAAAGGAAATAAATCAACACCTATGGACATAACACAGATAAGATACATGGTTAGATGCAGTTTAATAGAACCCAGACCACTAGGAATGTAAAAATGAAAACATTCATCAAATCTCTGCAAACTTTCTCTGTGTCCCTGAACAACTCTTGCCCACCTTTACTCAAAGCAGACAAGCTGAAAGAGAATGAAAATCAGCTCCTTCATTCTTGGCCAGTCTCACCATCAGCTTTCAATACACTGTGGTTCCCAGGATGATAAACTTCCTTCTCTCCCAGATAAATGATTTGAGAATATATCAGCGACTTCAGAAAACATCCATCATGGTGGTTCAGAAATTTTATTCGAATCTCACTCTTGGAGGGCTCCTAACAACCCCAGTCTTCCTTACTAGCCTCTGAATGTCTTCCCTCATGATGGCAACTTAGACTATCCCATACCTAGAACAACTGATGAGGTCTTCTGACATGTATGTATCTGGTAGAAGCAGAAGCCTTCCATGTGAGTTCCCTTGGTAGCAACTTCTATTTTCCTATGCTGATTTATCTTATTAGCTGTCATGTAATCATCCCCTGGATTAATCAAACAACCACTCAACCAATTTAATTGGCCTTCTGAGATTCACATCCATACTGTTTTGCTTCACCTTGAAAGAAAGAAAAAGAAGTGTTGGTGTTTGCATTTCATGGAACTCAGGAAACACAAAAATAACTTTGTATGCATTTTCCCCCATTGACATTTGATTCAAATTATCCTATGTATCAGCATTTCACTAGATTCTTTGGTTTGTTCAATACAGAGATTAGACTGTAAACTTATGAATATGAATATTTTCATAATGTCAAGTAAATTTGATTATGAATTTATAGGCACTGCACATAGCTCCACATGTCTTAATGAGCCAGGTTCCAAACACCACCATTTGCACTCTGGGATTGTTCAGCTTGCCCATTTCTTTTCCTGAGAAGCACAGTGGAAATCAAACTCCTGCCATCTGAGTCCACAGTGATGCACCTAACTCAGTGAGCTGTACAATACAATATCACTGCTTTCCAGTTCCAATTTGGGTAATCAACTACAATTCTGATCCCCAGATGCCAGCAAACAGCCTTGTGCTGCAACTCTCAGAAATCTGAAGAAGTTCCCTTGGTAGCAACTTCTATTTTCCTATGCTGATTTATCTTATTAGCTGTCATGTAATCATCCCCTCAAGCTAGTGGTATGGTAGCACTTAAGTGTTTGGTGTTTGCTTCACCAATAGCTAGTAGCTAGTGGTGAAGGCTTCTGGGAGTTTTGGTCCTGAAACACAGGGGGTAGCTGTATATCAGGCCTGCCCAACAGGTAGACCGTGGGCTACCAGTACCCCGCAAAGGGTTCAAAAGTAGCCCACCAGCCATCAATAAAAAAATCTGATCCAGAAGGGGATAAGTTCTCCACCCCTCCCTCCCCCATCCCAAGGACCACCACTGCCCCAGCAAAGTTCTGGGTCTGCCAGCCCACTGTCTCAGCTGAGTGGGGCAGTTCAAGGCCATGGCACAGTCTCCTGTTCCCCCCACTGGCCAGATAATCAGAGTGCCACTGTTTTGTGACCAGCTGAGTCGCTGGTTCAGAGTGGAGGGAAGAGAGGGGCGAGAGGTGGGGTTGCAGGTGTGCCCATCTCCTTTGTGCAGTGACATCTCCCTTCTTCTTCCCCCCTAGGGAATTCCATCCATAACGGATTCATTGATTTTCAATGCATTCCTATGGGAAACCTCTGATGTACTTACAATTTTTTTACTTATGACCATGTGCTCAGAAGGAATAGATAAAATTCATAAATAGAGGTTTTAGTGTAGTAGCCCTCAGGCACTTTGTCCAGAAAAAGTAGACCTCAGCCTGTTCAAAGTTGGATAGCCCTGCTGTATATTAGCCGCTACCCCCATTACTTACATATTACAATCTAGAAATGTATATCAAGAAGTGGCCCCAACTTGATGTACATGTTTTGCCTCTTCACCAGGTTTCGCACCAGTTCATTACTGCTTGAATTCTCTGTATTGCTGCCTGTCAGATTTACAAATAGAAAGTCAATAGTCAAGTGGTAAATAATTTAAATGCAAAGAAATTACTATGTTTGGAGGGATAATTTGGTAGCAAAAGCTATTTTCCCTCATGAAAAAAAATAGTAATAGACACATAGCTTGGATTGTGTTTATTACTTTAAATTGCTGCTCTTATCTGTCTTCAGAATGCAAACGCCACTAAAGAAAATGCTGGTTCTGTTGCAATGAGGGTACTAAACAGCTATTTATCTACCAAGAAAAATAAAGGATAAGGCATAATATCTCTTCTTGCTCAATGGAAATCTGATATTGTTTAATTAATAAAGAAACAAAGCACATTACTTGTTCCCTGACTTAACTGAGGTGGAATAGTTCCCCTGAATTACAATAATTATTTCACTATTAGGAGTGAGTGTGAGATTGTGGAACGATTACTTTTGTATGGTACTTTAATGGATTGATCACAACAATGGAGTGTTATTTATTCCCATCCAAATCATGGCATGTGGAACTATTTTTATTTTAGCTAAATGACTTAATAGGAACTTCATTAATTATTTCTATTATCAAGTTCCACTGAATTCAGTCCTGGACATATGTATATGACTGCAGCCTCAAGGCCTCATCCTAAGCATATTTTCTTCCTGATAATATACTCTGATTATTCAGCTCTGAAACCTTTGCTGTATCCTCATCTACATAACATGTTTTGTGAGACACAATACAGTTAATCTGTGAGTCATATGGATTTATAAGCATACTATGCACACACTACATATGCTATATGAAATTGTGGGGTGGCTTAGCTGCTTGAATAGGTGGCTTTGTTCCATCCGTTGGATCACATGATCCCAATGTCCTGTTCTATAAGATCATCAATCAGTTAGGAGATGGATAGTGGATGTAGACATGGAATGTGAAAATGGAAAGGATTTCACATCACTTAAATTAGAGCAAAATGCCACAGGAAACAGCTGCTCTGAATTTTGCCTTAAGAGTTCTGATACTAAAGCTAGAACATTGTGGATATTGGAGTCCCAGGTAGAGATGGGCATGACTTGAAAAAAAAAATTTTCGAGTTGTCGTTAGTCGGGCCGGTCCCGTTTCGGCTCGTATCCGGTTTTCGTGAAAATTCGCAAAAATTAGTCGGTTCGTTTTTTTGGGTTTTTTCGTTGTCGTTAGTACTGGTTTTGGGGGGGGGAACAGGGGCTCCTGGAGGCACCTCTGTGGGGTGGGTGCCTCCTCTGGCCCGCTATCAATAAAAGGGAAAGTGGGCTCCTGGAGGCACCCGTGGGTGCCTCCTGCCACTAGGAAGGGGAAGCAGGCTCCAAGAGAGACCCCTCTACATGGGGGTCTCCCCTCCTCACCTGCTGCTGCTGCAAAATGCTATGCAATAGCCATATGGATATTGCATAACAGAATGTGCAGACAGTGAGACCAGAGGAGAGAGTGATAGCGTCATGCCCGCCCTTCACAAGGCTCTCGCACCACCATGTCTTCACACAGAAGGGAATTGTACTTGCTGCGTGTAGTGCAATGCAAGCAAGTAGATCTGGCTTTAAGGTGGCTTAGTGCAATGGCTAGGGTTAGGCTAGTGACGGGTAAGGTTACGGTGGGCTAGTGGGTTGCACCTCTGGGTGCCTCTCTGACCCACTAAGAAGACAGTCTGTGACGTATGGGTACGGAGTCAAGGGTTAGGGTTAGGGCTAGGGCAGGTTTTAGGGGGCTTTTTGGCACATCCCATAAGTCTCCATGGCCAAGTGGCCATGCGACTGGTGGGATGGCCCCAAAAATTTGCATGGTTGTCCACTCCCACATGGCTGGCCACTCGGCCAGCCCATCATTGCGCACTGCGCAGTGTACAAAAATAAAATCAAAATAAAATAAAATCAATGGAGGTCAAAGAGGAGGAGAGGAGAGACATTTTGTTGCAAAAGAAAAAACCCACTGCTACTGAAAAAAATCTGGCAGTTTATAAATTTTCGCGTGTTTTTACTGTTGTGCTTGTGTCTTTTTTGGACCACGATTGCAAACGCCAAAAACAATATTGCGTTTGCTGCCCCAATTTGGATCCCCCGCCCGCACCGCACGGCATGGCGAAATGGCAACTCGAGTCCGGCTGCCCAATGGGACGGGGGGGAGGCGACCCCCCCCCCCTCCAGAAACCACCCCTCCGGTAGGTGCCCTGCGCCCTTAGTCAAGCAGGCATTTTTCCCCCGCCTGCTTTTTTGGCTATTAGGGAAAGGGTGGGGGGAGATTGTTTAAAAGATTTTTTCCTGTGCCGTCCGATTGCCGCAATTGCTTGCGCTTTAATTGCGGGCAAATCGGCGGCGAGACTGGGCTTTTTGCTGGCTGCGAGCCTGCGGCGAGTCCCACCAGTTCCAGAATTCAGCCCAGGACGGGGGATGAGGGGGGAGGCCGGGGACCTCCAGAAACAACCCCTCTGGTAGGTGCCCTGAGGCACGGCAGGCTTTTTTTCCGCCTGCTTTTTGGCCGGGAACCGGTTTTTTTTACTTTTAAAAACTTTTTTTCTGTGCCGCGTGGCATCGCGCAATCGCGCGATGCAAGGAACGAGCACGACAAATCAGACCAAAATTGTTCGTTCGTCGGTTTCGAGCTCGAAGTCTGGCATGGAAGTGAAAATGGAAAGGATTTACCGTTTCCGCAAGAGTAACAGGGAACAGCTGTAACGGAAACGGAAACGGGAATACCGCTAAGTCGTGCCCATCTCTAGTCCCAGGCTCACAACTTGTTATTGCTTTCAGTTTACCCCTATAACAATGGTTCCTGACACCAGATTCCCCAGATGTTCTTGGACTGCAAGTCCCAGATGTCTTCATCACTAGTTGTAATCCAAGAAAATCTTGGGACCAAAAGTTTGGAAGCACTGCTGTGTGGACTCTGTATTGTTGGAATCTTCTTTTGTCCATAGTCAGCAATGGAAGAAAATACTGTACTTCCTTCATCACTGGAACCCAAAAAACACACAAATTATTTGTCCTAAATCCATATCACAATGGATAAGGCAGCAGCCATACACAGTGTATATATATTAGAGCTGCCTTATGTTTCAAACATCTGGTCTGAAAAGAAAGCATTGTTTCACAATATTGAAGTCTTACCCCAAATAAAACATTGATAGAATCAATATCTCTTGTCATTTGCTTGAAGATATAACTCGGACACAATGGAAAACAATGTTAAAACTCTTACAAAATACATTATAAACCCACTGTCCCACCCTCAATCACCACCTACATATACTTTTTCCTGGAAATCTGTTTTGTTTCATTTCTTTAACATTCACCAAAACAAACCCCTCAAAATAGAAAATTCAACCATGTCACATTTATCTTAGAAAATACGCAAATACAAATATTCCCAAATAAGTGTGAATATGATGTGTAGCCTGCGTAATTAAAAATTGTAAACTGACCAGAGAGTGCTTGAAGTGCTATGGGGCAGTATATAAGCAGAACAGTTTACTTTACTTTTTAAACATACACATCAATTTTCTGCCTCACAATGCTTAGAGAGACCAGGTAGAAGGGGGGAAATCACAGAACATTGTAATCATCCTAGTTAAGACATCTACCTTACATAATGTTGACATGCTCTGGGTAGCAAAAACATCCCAGCTTTTTCTGCAGAAGCCCCTGAACATATGCCTGGCCAAATATTTGACACATTTATTTATTTATTTATTTATTTATATGTGTGTTTGATTTATATACCACAACTATCTAGCAAAAAAGCTACTTTGGGAGGTTTACATACATAGACAAAATACAAAAAAAGATTAAACAACTTAAAATAGTAAATAAAAACTAATCAATCAGACCAACATGAGGTAAATAATCAACTCATAATAATGAAAAGAACAAATAAGCAAATAAGCACAAATACAATAAATTAAAACCATTTAACAATTCAAAATCAGAACAGGTGGAAAAAATAAAGAACTAATAGAAAATTATCATAAGGCAGGGATCTAGGACATGGTATATGAATCGTAAAAATAAATGTGGCATGCACAGTAAGCAGTGGCAACTAGGGTGCAGCTGCAGCACAGTAGTCATGATATTCCAATGCATGATGTCCTTGATACAGATCCAATTGCCTTCAGCAAGTGCTGTTGAACAAAGTGAGGGAAAGAAAACTACACAAAGGGGAATATTTGTATTACCCTGGTGTAATTTGGTGTAGTCCCAAATTTTAAATGACTAAGCCCATGTGACAAATTTGAGACTCACAGCTCAAGGCTCTCTTTGCATAACATTTTGTTGTATGGCCTTCTACTCAAAAATTTCATTCTTTTATATTTATCTGTAGAGAACATAAAGCCATTGAGAAATGATCTACTAAGCACAGCCAATAAAAGTTAGTTGTGACAAAAGTATTGGTAGCTGATGTGAGGGTAGTTTCTTGCTCTTTTAAAAATACGCATACTGTCTCAGGCAGTAGACACTGAGGTAGGTGTGAGGGAAGCAAAAATGCTCCCTGGCCATTCTTTCTGTACATCCTTCCCTGGCCTGCCTCTCATGTTTCCTTGC
The DNA here is from genome assembly GCA_037367245.1 of Phrynocephalus guinanensis. Taxonomy (NCBI): domain Eukaryota; kingdom Metazoa; phylum Chordata; class Lepidosauria; order Squamata; family Agamidae; genus Phrynocephalus; species Phrynocephalus guinanensis. The sequence goes on from CM074739.1 coordinate 73,458,983, forward strand.
TGCCTTGCCTCTCACACTCCTATGTAGCTTGCTGGATTGGCTTCAAGTGATTGCTTTGCCTAAAAACAAAGGCAAATGCATTTAATTAAAAAAAGTAGAAGCCCCAGTGATTTGGGGGTGGGGATGTGGGATGATTTACATTGAGCATTGGGTCATGTAATCAATAGAAAACAATGCAAACCTAACTATTCCCATCCCCAAGGATTTCCTGAATTATTTGTCATTTGTATCCATTCCCTAAGACACTGACACCTTGCATGTTTTAAACTGGATAGGCTTAGAAAGGAGTGGGGGAATGGAAAATATTTTCAGGTATTTTGAGGAACTGACATGGACTAACGTACAGCAGCAAGGACAAAAGATACAACACAAAGAATGCTGAGAAAACATTGCAACTGAAAGTATCCATTCTTCCATAGAGTCAGGGCTTGGTAAGGAGCCCATGGAGAGATTAATTCACACAATCTGTTCTGCAACATGCCACAAAATATAAGATGAAACAGATGGCAGGCACCAACATTATTTTAGCACGATTTGTTTGGCAAAATGAGCATTGTTTGGCAAAATGGATCTCACTTAAAAAGCCAGATTCGCATTCCATTGAGGAAAGTACTAAAGTCACAGCATTACTGATACTTCTACAGCTTGTGACTAACAGTTCTTTGGACATTATACTTTGCCAGCTCAAGCACCACACAGAAGTATTATTTCTGCTTTCCCCCACCAAGTAAATTGTAGTGTGTTAAAAATGGAACTTAGGCACATCCTTTGTGGTGGTATAGGTGATTTTTCTCAACACCTGCATGTCACACTGTCCACACCATCCTCATTAAACCTAGTCTTCACTGTATTCTGAAGGTACACGTGGTCAGACCATGTTAGGGCTTGCATCGGAGACCAACAGAGAGCATCAGCGGTCACCAAGTGGAATTAGACAAAGCATCCTGATTCCTGACTGAAACTGAAGAGATGTGCTGCCACCTAACCTTGACAACACTTAACTCTATGGAACAATGATCTTCCTTAGAATAAGGGAGCTTCCTCCATTCTTATGTTCTTTCTGTGAAGTTAAAGTGCATTTTGAATTCGTATATCACAACTTACAGCAGAATGCAGAAGCACAAGTCCATCAGTGCACCTGCTCTGAAAGATGACACATGCTAAGTAGCCCAAAAACAGTTGCAACAACAATAGCGCTTCAATAAGTGCTGTTTGCCTTCGATAGAAAGTATGCATGACATATGGAGGCTTGTCAGATCCATCCAAGCAATCATTTGGCAGTAATGCTGACAAGTGTGGTTTTGAGACAATTTGGACTCAGAATCAAAGAATTTGCCTGCCCAACCCCCCAACCCCCGCCGCCAAATCAAGCCCAGAATTGTTTACTGTATCTGCAAGTTTCCAGGGTTTCAATCAGATAGTATTTCCTGTCACATGGTACCCAATTCTTTGTTGAGAAGTGTCAGTCATAGAATATAGAGCATTTTTGCTACAAATTATGTTCCCCATATTTAATAATACTGCCTGAATATTCTAGAAATGTAAGATAATTGCTATGGAAACTTACTATTTCACATTACTATCAACAATAATTCATTAGCCAAGACTCTCTGTTTCACTCATCTCTTCCGGAAGCACAATATTGAATATCTCCTTTGTTCATATCCATTGCAAACATCTGCTTGTCCCAGTTAGCAGATTCACAAAGAGCCTAAGAAATCTTCAAATTAGGACAAAAAGATGAATACACAAAACTGGGAATGTTGCCATTGTATTTTTCTTTAGGTAAAAAAGAGCTCATTTTCATCTATTCTCAGATGTTTAGAGTTAAAATTGCAGTACAAGTAATATTGAGTAGGATATTGAAAAGCCACAGTGATTTGCAAAAGAAAATTAAAAAATAAATCTAAAGCAATTTTAGAGGCTTTGGGTTCCAAGATTAAGAGTAAGCTCCGATATATATAGGGAACAAACAGAAGGATTATTTCTCAAGAAAAATCAATCCAGGGCTAATCTTAGGGCAGCATTTTTTTGTCATTTCTTCTTTCCTGCCTAGCTAGAACACTGAACATTTTTAAACTTAAAAATAAATAAATCAGTTCTGCCCCTTCCAAATGTTTTAACATATTTTTTATTTCATAAAGTAACTAGGAACATTATAATTATGTAACTGAATAACATGATAACATTACAGTTTTCTCAGAACTTCCTCTAGTTCATTCTCATGGAAATGTACACAGGTAATCAATCACCCTGGAACTGTCCTGCAAGTAAATCAGCATAGGACCAGCCTTCATTGTCAGCCACGTCATACTAGGTTCAGAGGAGCAGTTGTATATGTGAGTAGCTCTACTGTATATCAGCTGAAATGACACTTCTTCTGGCCTATATAATTCAAAAATTCCTCAGTACCATTTTATTTTAAAAATTGACACAGCCTTATGTGCATTTTTGCAATTTACATTTCTACTCTTTCTTCATATAGTTGGGTACCCATCACATATACATAACACACGTGTGTGCTTACACATAGATGCTTCTGAATTTAGAGCTTGGAATGAGGGCCACAGGAGGTACACACAGAGCCCTCTTTGCATTCAGACTGTTTAACCTGAAACATTCTGAACACACAGGGGTTTGGGGTTAAGTTTTCAGGAAAGCAGTTACCCATTCCCTGAATATTTCGGGCCAAAACCTGTGACCATGAGCTGAACTCTCATGATGACACAGGAGCAACTCTTTATGATACCTCAGAGGTGGTATCATAAACAAAACCAGGGCGTCGTCCTGGACCCGGACCTGACCCTGGAACCTCAGGTGTCAGCCGTGGTCAGGTCGGCCTTTTACCATCTTAGGCTTATCGCCCAGATTCGCCCGTACCTCGATGAGGGCTCCTTGAGGACTGTGGTACAGGCACTGGTCCTGTCGAGGCTGGATTACTGCAACGCTCTCTACATGGGGCTTCCCTTGAACCTTGTTCGGCGATTGCAGCGGGTCCAGAATACGGCGGCCAGGCTGGTGGTTGGCGCGCGCCGCTATGACCGCGCCACCCCTATCCTGGCTCGCCTACACTGGTTACCCGTTGCCTCCCGAATAAGGTTCAAGGTGTTGGTTTTGGTTTACAAACCCCTCCATGGCTTGGCCCCGGCTTATTTGGCAGAGCGTCTCTCCCGACAATTAGATCCGGCCCGACCCACCCGAGCCTCAGTGGCCTTATCACTGCGGACGGTCACACCGAGGGATGCCCGTAAGGCTGGTACTCATGGGCGGGCCTTCTCGGTAGTGGCTCCATCCATTTGGAATAAACTTCCTAGTGATTTACGGCTGGCTCCATCGCTGGCAGCGTTTAAGAGGAATCTTAAGACCATCCTCTTTCGAGAAGCTTACGGCGATGTCTAAGGTCCCACTCTGGGTTTTCTTTTTCTAATCCCGCCTAATTACTTCTGGACATTGTAGTTTTGTTATTGTTGTTTGCAATTGATTTTTAGCTGTTTTAATTTTGATGCTGTGAACCGCCCAGAGTCCCCATTGTGGGAATGGGGCGGTATACAAGCGTAAATAATAAATAAATAAATAAATAAATATAATGTCTACCACTGCTACTAAGGCTTCTGCAACAAGAAGGCTTCTGAGTGTCATGCCAGTGCTTCACTCAGAGCTTTGCTCCAAATGGCATGACAGGCCCAACATCAGCAGGCCAAAGAACTAGGATGGAGGGATTAAGAAGAGAGCATGTGGATCAGTCAACACACACACATACTCTTTTTGCAGGACTGAAGGCTACCTGACCGGCAAAAATCGAATTCTTCCTTCCTCCAGTGATGCTCACTCTGAGATTTATGCCCCTGTTTAAATATCAAGAGATGCATAGTGCTTCCATGAGACTCCATCTGGTAACCTGACACCTGGCAAATCTCCCGGTGGTGCATACATGGAATATAAATCATAAGGATTCTGCTCATTAGATTCAGCTAATCAAGTATTTAGTCACTCCCCATATTTGTTTGATAATTTGCCATGTTGCATCAAATGTAGCACTTAAACATGGCAACTGGCTGCAAACAAGTGAAAGGCTATATGGAACAGCCAATTTGGGAATGTCTACTCATACAATTATATTTATGTATCGATGGACACTAATTGTGTTATGTATGCATGTGTATTGAAGCCACCATTTCCCAGTTTGAAGGCACCATTTCCTCCAAGAGGAATGCCCTATAACTTCCATGGTTATTTGAAACAATCCATCAGCAAGCCATCAGGCTTGGGGAAGACTGGTTTAGCTCCTGAATCACCAGTCCCCAAAAGAGGGTTTTATATAAATGATATAAATTGCAACCTGGTAGATGAAATGTGGGATCCTGACCAGCTGGTTACCGGTTCCTTCTTAAAGTGGCACTCTACAATAAAAATAATTGGTGAGCAAATCCTTACAAATTTTACTTAGATCAGATCAGGCCAGTAAGAATACAGGTCCTCCTCCCAGAATAGCATATTTAAGAATGTGGCCAGGATTGCAATATAAATACAAACAAATGTAACTTAATGTTTCAATGATTTGTTATTATTCTATGTCAAGATTAATGACTTAAACCATCAGATGATCTTTCAACACTTCATCTAAATCTATTTTTCATTATACAGCAATTCACTTTTTAACAAGGACTAACTTGTTTTCACATAAACTAGATAAAGTATAATGTGCTTTTCAGCATCTGAGCAACTGGAAATATTCATTTTAAACTGTTTAAAGCTGAATGATTTTCCTCTTTTATCACACAGTTTTCACATCAAGCCTCTTCTTCTTTTTTCAAAACAATCCATTTAGGCTGAATAAAAAAACAAATTTGCATTTTATTAATTATGTTTATTTACAATTAGAGTGCTACAGCATCAGAACAAATAATGCAGATGAGCGTGTAATAAAAAGGAGGTGTGAATTGTTAGAAACAATAAGGAAATTTAATTAAGGGAGACATGTTCAGAAGCACAGCAGAATAGAATTCAGTTTTGCGATATATAAGTGAGGCTTTCTTTTGGTTAAAAATAAAGACATGTTTTTGTAACAGTGTATTATGGTCACCAAAAAAATCCATTTGCTTATACATTAAAATCTGGGGAAATTGTTTCAAACATGTGACTAAATGCCTCAAACAGTCAGATGTATAGTATGTATGACAGAAACATCTGATGGACCTATCAGGAATACACTGGGTTAAATACTGGAGGATTACAAATGGACCTGCAGAAAGCAATTGAATCATGTCCAAATGCATTATGTCAATGATTCTCAACATGGAAGCTGTTTATTAATAAGATTTTGAGTTTCAGTGTTTCCTGTCACACGTTTGCTGACATGGTTCCTTATGTACTTCCTGTCACACTGCATTTGTTTAGCTCCTGGCCATGATGAGCTGCCCACAGAGGGAAAGTGTTTTGGATGAATGAGGGAGGGTCCCATGTTGGGTTAAACTGATGTGTAGTTTCACCCTGTGTGAGCAAAAACTTCTATTAAAATACTATTATAAGTACATTCGTGCTGGCAAGAAGCTACAAGTGACTTAAATCTAAGGCTAATGGACTTCCCACAGTGCAAAAGGGGAAGATGAGTAGAATAGATTTAATGGCAATGGAGTAAATGATGTTGCAGTCTTTTGGATATCTACTCAGAAGTGTGCTCTGTTAGGTTCAGGGGGATGGGTGTTTGCTGTCAGTTCAGATAAATATGTATAGAAGTGCCGTTTTACTTAAAAACCTGTGCTTGCTGAGGGACTGGTGTCTCCCCACCCAACCCCCAGCAACAATGGTTCCTTTTTACACCTGTTTAAAAAGGGTGACACCATATAAAATGTAAGATAACTATATAAATATTATGAGTCACCCTAGCCATCTGCCCACAACCTTCCCTTGTCCATTCCTACAGCCACAACACAAGGACAAAATTTCTGAGGAATTCTTCAAGTTCAGCAGAGAACACAACCATGAGTATCTAAGGGCCTTTTCACACGACCCCTAAGATCCGCTGGCCACTTAAATTTGGACCAGAGATCTTAGGGGTTTGTCGCTGTTCCTGCGTTCCCACCCCCTCCGCACTCCTGGCTGCTGGCTGCGTGAGGGGGGGGAGAAAAAACAGGAAGAAAAGAGACGTGGCTCACCTCCGTTCTGCCTCTCGCTCTTGCCGCGGCAACATTCCAGTCTCTTAAGTAGCTCTTAAAGGGGCAGGAGCCAAAAAACAACAAACAGAAGCGAGGAGAGCCCCACACTCACTATCGTTACACTGCATCAAAGAATTTTCACCTCCAGAGAGCAGGTACTTGAAAGGTGCGCTGGGACGCGCTAAAGTGGGCATGGTCACACTTAATTTCCTGTAAACTCTGGAGCTGGTGGGGAAACATTTTTAAGCTCCGGTCTACGAACCAAAAGGTCTACGAAAAGTAAGACCCATGAGCTTTACAAAAGGTCTATGAAATGCATTTGTGTAAAGAGACACAGAGAGATGGATTGTTACATAAAAGTTGGCCACATTTCATATTCTTCTTACAGGTGCACCTATGGGGCAAAACTACAGGCAACCACACTGAGAGCCTACACTATATTTTCCATCATGCCACTAGTATTTCCTGCATACAGCTCACTTTACCAGAACCTATATGCTGTGAAAAACTGAATAAACCCTCTTTGTTGTGTTATCTGAACACGGTCTGTCTAAATCCTGATGACCAAACAGGTCTGATTGCTTTATGGTTGAGGCATGTACCAAACTAGAACAGATGCTCTAGCTTTAATTATTAATTAACATTCAGTGACCTACCACTCATACCAGAGGTAATTAAAACCTATTCAGAGCAAGTGCGCACATGTATTTTATCAATATGTTTTGGACAATAAGTAGCATAGGTTGCCAAAGGGCAGTTTAAATAGCTTTCAGTTTTTGACCTTGTTAACTAAATATGAACATTCTCTACTTAAAATCTGCCACTTGTTAGCTTTTAATATCAAACTTATTCTACAGCAATCATAATTTCTTTCAGAAAAAATGACGAAGTACAGGGCTGAAACAGCCGCAGTATTTGTAGACCAAGTCTAGGATTCATTTACTGAAGAAGTAATTGGGAAAAGAGTGATTTAAATCCAGTGACATTGACTGTGATCCACAGCACAGAGAGAAGGAGATGAAGCTTCAGCAAAGCCAAGATATACTTTGGATGGAGAAATAACGAGTATAAATAGGACAATGAGGATAGATATTCAAAGGTTTGTTGAATGACACTTAGTCAATGTGTAGTTTCTAAGGCTGAAAAAAAGCAGTGATGTGGGATGATGATGTAGAGAAAACGGTCCAACTGTATGACTTATATTAACAATTCAATATCTGATCCTCTGAGGTACCTCCTTGTCTTAGCAGTATCTTACCTTGTTTCAATTTTTACAAAACCTGAGATTTACAGTTTTTTTATCTTCCCTTAGGGTGATCATTCATGTATCATCAAAAGAACTGAGAGAGCTGTATAAAAGCTGCATATAGTAATTTGTATTTACAGATGCAAATTCTGAAATAATTACTCCTAGAGATAGGCACGAAACAAACATTTTTTTTGTTTCTGTTATTCATTATTCGTTTTGTTACATAACGAAACGACAAATGAAAATTGTGATGAAAATGGAACAAAACTAACAGAACCATGAAAATTGTGTTTGTTACGTTTCGTTTTCGTTAATGGCGAACGCACAATGAAATGAGCTGTTTTAAATGTTAAAAAATGCCCTGGACATCCATAAAAATGCAGCAATAATTATTTATACTGTCTGATAATACCTACCGGGGGGGGGGGGATTGGGGTCCTTAAAACGTGCATTTATGTCTTTTCTCAGATCGCTGTATTTTTTTTTCCTTTAAGGGGAGTTAGGGAACATCGACCCAAAATGGCTCCCAGATGCCTAATACTGATTTCTTGGATATTAAAAACACCTGGACATCCATAAAAATGCAGTGATAATGCGATAATTATTTGAAATTGTTTGAAATTATTACCTACCAGGGGGTTGGGGTCCTTAAACATTTGTTTTTGTCTTCTCCCATTGCAATGTATTTTTCTTTTCCCTTTAAGGATGACAAAATGGATGTCACCACTCCAGCCACAACATGGAGGCAAGCCATGTGATGGGATCATGTAAATTCTTGGACAACATCAACCAATAGCATGCCCAGGTTGCAGACTGGGCAGGTCTGGCAGCCACAGAGGGCATAAAAAGCTCTGGCAGCCCCCATCCTCCTTGCAGTCCCCGGTGGGAGTTAGGGTGGGATTGCTGTCTCTGCGACTCTACCTTCAGTCCTGCAGCCTCCCTGTGTGTGTGTGTGTGCGTACCTCTCAGTGAGTACCCTCCCTGCCCCACAGTGCAGTCACTTTGCGGCTGCCTTGCACCCTGGGCAATGCCCGCCGCTGCCTTTGCAGCCTCCCTGCGTACCTAGTCTATACTGTGTCTCTGCCAGCCTCATTTTTTTAGTGTTTTTCCTCTGGTCTGGAGCATTGCGGGACGCCCCTGCACGGAAATGCTTTAAAAATCGCGCAAAAAGCGGGTAGAAATGAAAAAAAAAAAAAACAAAAATGAAATTTTTCCAAAAATTCGCAAAAAATGGAAATGAAACGAAAAGGACCTCTCAACGACAAATGAAAAACCGAAATGCCATTTTTTTATTCGTCCCCGTCTCTAATTACTACACTCGAAAGAGGCATAAATGTCAACATAATAGGGATGCAAATTCTCTCTTGTCTGATCCTTACAATCAAGGATAAGCAACAGCAATACTTTTCTCCTTTCAGGTAAGGGATCTCCTGATAAAATGTTGACATTGGTAAGAACTGGAAATGCATACTTTTTCACAAGAACGCATTTTATGCAAAATTGCCAGGGTTTTGCAAAAATTACCTAGCTGCAGAGCATATTGATCAAAAAGGAGATTTCTGGTACATTTCAGCATGTAGTACAATATGGGTGGTTGTCATCTTTTCTCTCACTTTCTCTGTCTCTCAGTCCCTACCTGTATTTATCTATCTCTTATTGGCTTGTTTCTTCCTTTAAATTTCTGGGAGTTTACCTCAGTGAAGATCTCTCCTGGGGAATTAATACAACCAAAGCAGTCAGGAAGGCCCAGCAGAGACTGCATTTCCTCAGGGTCTTGCGTAAGAACAAAGTGAAGCAACAACTGATGATCTCCTTTTACCGGTCCACAATTGAAAGCATCCTCACATATTGCATTGCTGTTTGGTATGCTGGATTGACAGCTGCTGACAGGAAGACACTACAGTGGGTGGTAAGCACAGCTCAGTATATCATGGGCTGTCCCCTGAGTGCACTGGACGACATTGCTAGGGATCGTTGCCTCAGGAGGGTTGGAAAAATTCCTAAGGATGACTCACACCCGGGATGCCTCAAAGCCCTATTTTAGAGGTTTTGTCATTCAATATATGGCAAGACGGAATAAAGAGAGGAAAAAGCAATTTGAATCAATTCTTAATACGATGAAAAAGCTTGAAACGGATCTAATTCACGATCCCCGCAATGAGCAGCTGGACAAAGACTTGGCTTCTTGTAGGCATGAACTAAATCTGATTCTGACTGCAGATATAGCTCACAAAATCAAGTTGGCCAAACTGAATTTTGTGGAAAATGCAAACAAACCAGGCAGATGGTTAGCCTACAGGTTAAAAAAAGGTACAATCTCAAAAACTCATATTATCACTCAAAGATAAAACTGGGGAAAATCAGACAGCGCAGTTACAAATCCAAAAAATTATAGAGGCATACTACCAGAACTTATTCAAGCCGGAGACGATCAACAAAGATGCCATCTTTCATTATCTCGAACAAGCCAATTTCCCAAAACTTACTGAAGAACAGAGAGCCCAGACGAACGCTCCTATTACAATGATGGAAATAACAGAGGCTATCAACCACCAAAAAATGAACAGGGCCCCTGGTCCCGACTCAATACCAGCTCAATTTTACAAAAAATTCTCGGAGATAGTCTCTGGAAATATGAAAAATCTTTTTACATCCATTTTAGAAGGCGAAGACATACCAGATTCCTGGAAATTATCACATACGACACTGATTCCCAAAGAAGGGAAATCAAAAGATTTGATACAGAACTACAGGCCAATTGCCCTTCTAAATGTGGATTACAAAATCTTTGCAACCATTTTGGCTAATAGATGGCGGACGATCCTACCCCCTTTGATATCGCATGATCAGTCTGGCTTTCTTCCGAAAAGGCATCTTCAATCCAACATCAGAACTTTTCTCAATGTGTTGGAATATTACGAATCCCACCCCGAGAAGCAAGTAGCCTTCGCATTCATTGATGCTGAGAAAGCTTTTGATAACGTATCCTGGTCTTTACTCAAAACTCAGTTAGATTATCTACAATGTGGCCATAGAATGCTGCGAGCAATTGAACAAATCTATTCCACCCAAAATACCAGGATTATAGTCAATGGCCACCTTACAGACAAAGTCAATATATATAAAGGTACCAGGCAAGGATGCCCCCTCTCTCCCCTCTTGTTTATACTAACTCTGGAGGTACTCCTTCATGTTATAAGAAAAACCCCTGGTATTCAAGGCCTACAGAGCAAAGGAGAAGTTTATAAGGTACAAGCTTTTGCAGATGATCTGTTGGTAATTATGGAGAACCCCCAGACCTCCTCTTTAGAACTCTTGAAGACTTTGGAGGCATACTCTAAAATTTCTGGATTAAAGGTAAACAGAGAAAAAACATTGTTGCTTACTAAAAATATGACCTCATCTATGATTGAAAAACTGGTAAATCAATCGGGTTTCCAACATGCCAGTAAGGTAAAATATCTGGGTATTACTGTAACTAATCGTTGTAACTCTTTACTTAAAGATAACTATGTTAATGTTGTAAAAACAATCAAAGCTGACTTCGAAACTTGGTCAAGACTCCAATTATCCTTAATGGGCAGAATTGCTGCAGTTAAAATGAATGTTTTGCCTAAACTGCTTTTTTTTATTTCAATCCTTGCCTATATTACCTAATTTTAAGATCATTATGGATCTGGAAAAAAGTATACGTATATTCATATGGCAAAAGAAAAAAGCAAGGATTAAAAATGTCTATCTACAGGATAGAACCAAAACTGGTGGCTTTGCCCTTCCTAATTTAGTATTATACTACAAGGCTGCTGCCATGACCTGGATTAAAGACTGGATTCTGATGACAAACAAAAGAATTTTGCAGCTTGAGAGTTATGGCCTAGACAAGGGCTGGCATTATTACATGTGGTATAAGGGTAACATACCTACTCTCTTCAAAAAACATTGGATAAGGAACGCCCTAGTTAAAATATGGTTATCGATTAAAAAACAATTCTACTCTAAAGCACCATTGTGGCTATCTCCGCTGGGAGCGATTTATAGCTCCCATATAAGTGAAACTCCAAATGCTATAACTTATAGACACCTTCTGAATGTTGACCTCTCATTGAAACCATTAGGGAAATTAGTATCAGAAGGCTATAATTTAGACTGGTGGAAGTATCAACAAATATATTCACACTTCAAAGATCTCACCAAAGAGGGGGGATTCACGACTACTGATACTCCACTTGATAAAATACTTTCCTCTGGCGACTCCAAGCTGCTTAGTAAATTTTACACTATATTGTTAAATGAAAAAATGATTGATACACTGGTCAAAGACACTATGATAAGATGGGCAGAAAACTTTGGTTACACTATTCATCTAAACAAATGGGACTCTCTGTGGAATACAGTTAAAATCTTTAAATCTATCTCTTTTAAGGAAAACTGTTATAAGATGTTCTATAGATGGCATCTCGCACCACACCGACTATCTAAGATGTATAATTGCTCACCCAAATGTTGGAAATGTAAATATGATTGTGGTACTTTTTACCATATGTGGTGGACATGTAAAGAGGCAAAGGCATATTGGAAAATGGTAAAACTATTTTTAGAAAGATGTCTGAAAATTAAGATAGAGCTTAGACCAGAACTTTTCTTATTAAACATAGTAAATATAAATATTTCATATGATCAGAGATATGTACTTCACCATGTAATTGTTGCTGCAAGGATATTGTATGCGAAATTCTGGAAACAACCAAACGTGCCAACAGAGAAGAATTTCCACGAAAAGATAAGAGAATGCATCGAAATCGATAGACTCTCCAACTATTTAAAGGGAGACTATGATGAGATCTCTCGGAAAAGATGGCAAGAAGTAACAAACTTATTAGTACTGTGATAATATTTGGCAATTTATCAATATGTTATATTACTTCTTTTTACTTTGCTTGACATATTCAATGTAAATTTTAAACTCTATCCCCCCTTTTTTCCTTTTTCCTTTTCCCCTTCCCCCCTTAAAAACCCAATAAAATTATAAAAAAAAAAGGATGACTCACACCCCGGTCAGCACCTCTTTAGCTTGTTACCATCAGGCAGAAGATATTGTAGTATAGCCTGCCGCACCAACAGACTGAAGAACAGTTTTTATCCATGGGCTGTCAGACTGCTGAATGGGAAATAATCCCAGGACAAGTATAGAAGAACTGACCTGTGGGCTGGTACATTCTGTGTCAAGTACACAGGGTGCAATAAGACTGAGTGGTTGCCAGTGGGATGGGGGGTGGGATGGTGGTGGGGGTGGACAAGGGAGACTCAGCTAATTTCATTGTGCACATGTTGCACATTGACAATAAAGGTATTATTATTATTATTATTATTATTATTATTATTATTATTATTATTATTATTATTATTATTATTATTATTATTATTGATATTTAAATTTGAAATCAGCCCAACAAAAGTTGGTGACATAGCTGTAGAGCTGGAAAAGACCCATAGGATCCTTGTGTCCAGACCCTATTGCTCTTCTGCTATCAACTGGGAATCATGATGGCATATTTGCTGTTTTTGATTATTTGCATTCTGGGATGTTTGTCAACTGTTTTAATAAATATATACATAGCTATTCAAAAGGAAGAGTTGAATAAAAGGAAAATGAGGGATGGAAAACATGCACATAGACAGGTTTATAAGGGGTAAGGTCAATTCTTAGGCCAATTTTTGAAGAAGAAAAATTTGATAAGCTCTAGAAATACTGTTATCCTGTAGCTCAGGTTACAAGAATGTACAAAACAAAATGACTGAGAAAGTAAAAGTTCTTCCTCAAAGTTTAATTTACACATTTTAATATATAACTGCCTTTGGGATATGTCAGACACTTCGCAAAATATGACACCATTGTGCCAAGTGAAAGTAAATTATTTTTGCTCTTGGTTGGTCAGTTCATGTCAAGAGCTGACTAGCATTCCATTTTTCTTTATCCCTTAGACATCATTCCTGTGTTTGTCAAAGCTAGATACAAGCTGACAGGAACGAGGTTATTGGGGTGGGAACAGGATAAAGTACATGATTTAAAAAGAAAAGAAAATACTCCTAAATCCAATCATTGAATACATGCTTCCATTTTAATAGAATAATGAGAAACTTGCAAAGAGCAGAATGGCTGGATTGGTAGTCCTATCTTTAGTAGACCCAAGTAATCAATATGGTTTATGTAAGTGTAGACTCATCATTCAGCAGGTCTACTCTGGCTGTGACTAGCAATTGGATTAAGATCATTAGGACTTTTGCTAAGTGATTTCAATTTTGTGCCAATGGATTTCTTACCAAAAATGCAAGAAACTGGACAACATCCATTGATTATACTGGATGCTCCGCCCGGCCTCGTGCCGAGCAGGGGCACCTTTGCCGGCCGGTTGAGGGGGCGGCGGCTATTGGCTCCACTATTGGCGTAGCCTACGCCAGGGGAGCGCGCCCCTTTATAAGTCCTCGGCGCGCTCCCCTCAGCCTGCCTCCTCAATTGGCTCGGCAAATATTCTCTTGACAACAGGAATTGTTTCTGAACACTGATGTTTAGAACAAATTAATTTTTAAAATGATCAAGTTAACTATCAACATTCAAAACAGCACTTCCATGAGAAGTGAATATTAAGAAATATGTTGGTTATTCGCTACAATTGAGAGAGAAAACTGCAAAGTCAAAAGTGCCCAACTTTGAAGAGACATATCCATTAGACTCTGTCATAAGTATTTTCTCCCTGCTCTCAAACACTTTCATCTCTACAAGCCATCACATCAACCTGACTAGCTGGACAGTCATACCATATGATTACAATGGCAGATTTTTTAAAAAAAACAAACCTAATAAAAGAGAACAACACCAAAAAGAAAGAGATGTGAACATGTGTCAAGTCCTTACTCATTGACATCCCTCCCTCTCCCAGCCTGGTCTGTCATTTTTATTGTGTTTTTTTTGTTTTTGTTTTTTAAAGGACAAGGTTGGTTTCTTTCTTTCCTTAGTCCCCACACGAAGTATAGATCGATGTCATAAATTTCGTTTTGAACATTGGAGCTGGCTCATCCCATAATGTCATGAAAGTCAGGCTAAATTGACAGCAATAGTTGCCAGCATATAATGACTCCTGGAATCAACATTCAGGGTGAAACCAGGATCTTCTTAATGACCAGCACCACTATTTATTGTCAGTGTAATCAAAAGTTACAAATGCTCATGGTATGATAACTAGCCTCAGCTTGTCTTGTAGGTCTTGGAGCCAACAATGGAGAACTGGTTTGGCAATTTAATGTTAATTTAGCAACTTGGCTTCTTGCAAGAATGATCCCAATGTTTACCAATGGGAAATCCAAGAATTAGAATTAGTTAGGCCACACTATAAATATCTATAATGAAACTTATTCCATATTCTAACTATTTCAACCAGTTCTATAGAAACTGCTGTTTCTCAAGAGACATGTATTTATTTTCAGATTCTAATTTTTTTAAATGCTCTTTTTCTTAATTATGAAGGTAAGGGTATGTATTTGTTTCATGTGTGGTTTGTCGGTTTTGCTACAATAATAGTTTGAGTAGCTAAAAAAGAAAGATTACCATTTTAGAGCTTATTGGTTTATCTTCAATAAACTGGAAAGATAGGTAGACAGATAAGTGGTGTGCTTTTTGTTCAAATATTCAAAGGAAACATACCTCCTATTAATTTTATTTTTCTAAATCAAACATAAGCAAGCAGGCTGCCTCATGCTGGGACAGACCATTTTGAGCATGTTGATGACTCTAACATGTAGCAGCTCTCCAAAATTTCAGGCATGTCTTTTTCTACCTGGAAATGATAGAAAGCCACTGAGTTAATTCTGTTTAACCTCTCCTGTATCAATAATGCACTGTTCACAGATGACTATGAATTCATATTTCACCTTTAAAAAAACTGCACTACGATCCTATGAATGCTTATTCAAAAATAGGACCTGCTGACTTCTAATGAAAACTATTTGTAGTCATTATTGCAGCACTGAAATAACTGCAGTTTGAACCTCAAACTGAACAGATGGTAAAGCAATGGTTTGGCCACTTCACCACATATGTTCCTGCTCCTGGATTCCTATTTCTTTCCATTTGACTATATGCTGAAATGTGTTTGCTCTGCCACATAGTTTTACATAATCTATACCTTCTATGAAGCTACCACCTGCTCCTCTATCCAAGTAATCATTTGGCAGCAGCAGTCTTAAACACATCTCAAATAAAAATGTACTTGGCCTCTGTTTCCCCTCAGATGTCAAGACGCACATTACTGCTTGAACATGGGTGGTACAGTCCTACACCTGTCTATTAGATTAAAATATACTGAATATAATGAAACTGACTCCCAATAGATGGGTTTAGCCAATTCCATTTATTCTGGCACTGATCAGCTCACAGAGCATATTACATTCCTGTAATGCAACTCCCCACTGCAGTTGGTGAGACCTACTCCAGGTCACTGTGTGCAGAACTGAACTTCAGTTGTAACAACTAGGTAATGAGGTTCTTGGGAACAGTAACAATGGATAAAATTTAAAAAATATTCTTTGGAGGTTCTAGGAAACTTCAGCTATCATTCAATACTTTCACTGTGAGTTGTTACCTATTTCTTAAAATTTGTCAAAGCAAAAGAGGGCAGTTGAGCCACTTGAAAGCTTGCAATGTCTTTTTAGTTTTGTTTTTATTAGTGGCCTATAAAGGTATTGCCTATAGCCTAGTTTTGCATTAATATTTTGTGATATAGACTCATATCAGTTATTTTCCCCTTATGTTTCAGTACATTCATGTTTTTCTATAGAATTATCATAGAAACATATACCTCATTTTGTTTCAAATATATGGATAATTGCTTTAAAATAGTCAGCATGGTATTTTTCAGCAATGTTTAAAACTATAAAGGTGTGTACAATCAGGATGAGCTTTCATGTCTTGATCTTTCTGGACTGCTGTCAAAACACAATGATTATGGCTTTTTGGAAAAATAGGAAAAATAAGAGAAAACAATAGGGCAGTTGGAGCATATTTTACAAATGATGTTCTAAAAAGTGTAGGAGACAAAAATGATCTGCATTTAGCAAAGGCGTTTGTCGGTCATCTTATGCAGCTCTTTCAGTGTAATAAATTGTTGGGATGTAAGCTCACTTCCCATGGCAAAAGGGGATATTCTTATCCTTCTGGTGTATATCTAGATTCCACACGTTGCTGCTTTCAGTATCCTCTAAATCCTAGCAGGTATGGCTTACAATATGCTAGGAGAACATACAAATATCATTCTTCCCCAGTGGGACAATGAAGAAAATGATTGCAAACACTTCCCTGTGACAAAGACTAATGGAATATGGTCTGTCAACTTTTTGCCGCTGGCCCCCTTTATATTAGAAATCAGCCGACAGTTACAAAGAAGCCATATTCTTACACTGTTTTCCAGATCTGCTTATCTACCAAAGACATGGCTAAGGAGCCCCATGGGTCAGTGGTTAAGCTGCTGTGCCACAGACAGAACAACCTAGGGTTCAAAACCAAGCAGTCAGGTTGAGATTCATTCAGCCTTCCATCCTTCTGAGGCAGCTCCTGGGGGTGGGGGTGGGGCATTTGTAGCCTTCATTTGTAGCCAGAGAATACTTTAAGTGTTATGGGACGGTATATACGCAGCATGTTTTGCTTTGCTTTACTTGCTTATGTACTACCTCAAGTGGACTGGCCATTAAAACGGAACTGAAACCCTGTTGAATCCTATGAATGTTTTTGTTAAAAGAGTTAACGAATCTTATTCCACCTTTATCTCCCAGTTCTACAGCCAGATCAAAAAGATATCTGACACTAGTTGTGGCAGATTCAATAGCAAGATCAAAAATCCTTACGTCAGAGTTAAAGATGTACCAATGTGAGAATATACGCTTGGCTCACCAGGTCTCTTGTAGAATTAGATTTTTTATGCAATTTTGATTTTGATTTTCTAATGCCAAATATTTCAAATGCTTTCCTGGGTTCACTCTTCATTTGATTTTTAAATTTAGTAAATAGTAAACTCGGAGGACAAAAAATTAAACTCTATGCTCCTATCAGATGCAAATTCCAAATCTATTTTTATGTAAAATAATCACACCAACTGTCCTAAATGCTCATTTTAAAAGATTATATGCTCATTACCCTTTGTTAGTGTAGTCTAATTCTGTACTTTGCTACAAGCTACAGGTGCAATTGTTTGAAAGGGGGATTATTTCTTAATCAAAACATTTGTAAAACACAAGCAACTCATTACGGTTAAGGCAGGTTCAGTTATATATGCAGAAACAACATGGAAGCATTATGCATATGAAAACATGGGAATCATATGCAAACTGGCACCATAAACATGAAGCAGCATATTCTGTCAATATTTTGCTGCATTTGCTAAACAAATGCATGCGGATACGGACCTAAAAGTAAAAGGATTCTCTGTCCCTTAGGTCACAAGAAAATTGTATTCTCTTTAAAGTATAGGTAATATTCTTTGGATTCTGAATTATCAGGTTTTGTAGACAAGAGATCTGTGTTTCCAGTTTGATGGTATAATGAACAGACATATGCGCTCACCTTCCATTTTTGGCTATGAGGCGACCTTCATCCAACACCCATCTGACTCTAGTTATGGCAGATCCCCAAACAAACAAATATATCCTTAGGTCAATATCAAAGATGTATCCAGGATAGAATACTCGTATTGTTATTATGAAACATAAAAGCAAAATAAAAACAAAATAACATAAGCACAAAGCAAGACAAACAGCAAAAGAAACCCTGTGCAACCCACCTCCCACTTGGGCCTTATTTCATGCTTAAAATCCTTAACTTCTCATTTCTCTCCAGAAATGCACTGGATGTTCTCCTGCTTTATACTCCTTCCCTTTTTGAAATAAATACAGTGGTACCTTGTATAAAGGAATTAATGTGTTCCAAATGAAATTATGTTAAGCAAATTTTCCTTTATACAAATTTTGCATAAAAATGCATTGAAAACAGAGTAATCCCCAATTGTGACCATTTTTATGTTGTACGGATTCACCCCATAGATGATTGTTAAGCAAATTTCCCCTATCTCTGGAATTTTTTATGTTGTACAGATTTTATGTTCTACAAACCGTTTGTTATACGAGGGTCCACTGTATACTATTAATTTATCCATATTAAATTGAAATCATTACTTTTTCCTCAATCCTTTCTTAATTTTAATATCACAAATTAGTTTCTTGTTAATTGCCATATTCCACAACTTCCTGTACTATTCCTCCAATGTTATTTAGTTGTTGAATTTCCATTTTCTCTTTCTTCAATTGCTTTTTCACAACCGTATTAAGCTATTAGATATGGGCACAAAATGCTAAAATGCTGTTTCATTTGGTTTTTTTGATTTTCTTTTTTTTTTTTGCTTTGTTTGAAACATTTTAAAAAAATCATTTCATTTTTCATTTCATTTCATGTTTTGTTTTGTTTTTATGTGTTTGTATGTTTTTATGTGTGTAAGTCTTTGTTTATATCAGTGTTTTATGTGGTTTTTTTGTTTTGGGGTGCATTGGGGAAAGACAGTTTAAAAACCTCGCGCTTCCCCCCCCCCAACGATTGGGGAGGGTTTTAAAACTTTTTTTAGCCCCCAAAGCAAGCTCTGATGGCCGCAGCCCCTGCTTGCTTTGGGGGCTCAAAGATAGTTTTTAAACCCTGCACTTCCCCCCCCCCAACGCATCCAATTGGGGGGGGGGAGCATGGGATTTAAAAACTTTTTTAGCCCCCGAACAAAATGCTGATGGCTGCAGCTGCCACTTGCTTCAAGGGCTCAAAGACGGTTGAAAAACCCCACACTTTCCCCCCATGTGCCCAAATGGGGGGAAGCATGGGGTTTTTAAGCTTTCTTTAAGCCCCTGAAGCAAGTGCTGATGGCCGCAGCTGCCATTTACTTCAGGGGCTCAAAGACAGTTTAAAAATCTTTCACTTTCCTCCCAACATGCCCAATTAGGGGGAAAGGCACAGGGTTTGGCTCCAAAACATTTTACATAACCTGTACCTTTTCCCCCTAATGCGGCCAATCAGGGGGAAAGGTGTGAGTTGTTTAAGCAGTTGCCCATAGGAATGCATTGCTCAATGTATTCCTATGGGAAACCTAACAAAAAACAAAATGGAACAAATGGAAAATTTCCAGTTTGTTTCGTTTTGGTTTTCTTTCACAGTCATTTTGTTTTTAGTTTTGTTCCAAAACAAAATGAAAAATGAAAAACAAACTGAAAAAATCATTTTGTGCCCATCTTTATCAATGATACAGCCTCGGGGGACATTTGAACCCGTTCCCCTATTGTTTCTTGAATTTCCTTAAAAATCAGTGTCCTTTCCCTCTTTCTTGTTTCAAAGAACCACCACATTCTGGGGAGTGATGCAGCTTGTATATTTCTAAAACCTTCAGTGTCCTTGCATAGCTACTTTCCACAATAAAAAATAAAAAATAATCACAGTTTGTCTAGTCAATCCTGGTGATGCATTTCAGAATTTTCTGAGTACAGAATACTCAGATGTGGTTTACCATTCCTTCCTCTAGCGGGAACCCTGGGACTGTGCAGCTTGCTCAAGGCAATACTTGGCTGACTTTTCTCCCTGGAGGCACATGGGGGAATGAACTCACAATCACTGCCTTCACAACCACAGAGCTGTTCAGCCAGCACTTTCCCCAAAAGGCAAGCCTTAAGTGTCTTAACTCTCCTTCCTCCTCCATGCACTCCCTTCTTCTTAGTTATCAGCCACATCCCTTTCATTCTGTTCCTCTCCCACCTCCCATAGACAGTCAAGAACAGAACCCAATTGAGAGATACTTCACTAATCAGAAGACAGAAACCTTCTACCAATTTATTATGTGAGGATAGAGAAGTTCTGGATTTTTCTCAAGCTGTCTCTTGGAGATCAGGTGTTTACATCAGTGACATAATCATGAAGACTTGTATATAGCAGAGCCAGCTGATAAAACACCAAAGCTGGAGGAAGCTGTATTCCTTTAAAAAACTGTATCGCAAGCAGCTGATGGAAGAAATCCTCAGAGCTCATTTGCCAATTAGGTTCTTCAGCATCCATGCAAATGCTATGTGCTGTTAACTGCCATGAAAAAGACAAGCTCAGCCAATCCTCATTGACTCTACTTGTTTCCTCTTCTAGTTGAATTTGCCTTCATTTAAAACTCCACTAATTGAAGTTGTTAAATAAATGAACTAAGTGATTTACACAAAATTGAAACACTTTATTCCCTCTTGTAGTCATTTAAAAGGGAATTATAACAACATTTCCATTTATTGAAATTTAGCTTACTCTGTTAAAACAGTCACTTTGATACGAAGTAATTAACTTACTTGTAAATTCATATTGACAAGTGGAAATTGACTGAGTTAATAGTTTATTTTCATCATTTCTCACTTTTATATTAAGGGACTTCATAAAACGCACAAGCCAGAATCACGTTGCACAACTACACCTCCAGAAGGCAAACATACCACTTGGATATTGAGGCTTGTGCTGATGTATTAGACTAATATCTACTCAAATATCCAAGCAGGGATTTTGTGAATTAGCAGCAAAAAGCTGTTTCAAGTTACTCCTACAAACTCCTCAAATGCTTCTTAGGGGTCCTTGCAATAAATTTGAGGCAATACAGGTGCAGTAATGGCCATTTTCTGCACTGCACGTTATTTACATTAAAAATTAATTCACACAAAAACAATGTTCTTGTCAGAATGATGAGAATGCTTTTGCAGCTTATCGTTCATATGTGCAAAGATTTCTATTCTTAACTGGGGAATTTCAGAAATACTTTTTTTTAAGTTGATAAAGGGAGACATGATAGCAGTCTTCCCATACTTGCATGGTTGCCACAGGGAAGAGGGCATTGATTTATTCTCAGTTGCACCTAAAAGTATGACAAGAACCAATGGGTGGAATCATCAGAGGGAAAGCCAACCTGGAAATAAGGATAAATTTCCTGATAGTGAGACATTAAAGAGTAGAATAGATTGCCTCCCAATGTTATGGGTGCCCCATCACTGAAGATTTTCAAGAAAAGATTGGACAGCCATGTTTCCTGGATGGTATGAGGTCTCCTGCCTTGGGAAGGGGGTTGGACTAGAAGAAATATAAGGTCCATAAGAACATAAGAACATAAGAACATAAGAGCCATGCTGGATCAGGTCAAAGGCCCATCTAGTCCAGCTTCCTGTATCTCACAGTGGCCCCGCCAAATGTGTCTCGGAGCGCACAAGACTAGATAGCTGTCTCTTGATACCACTCCCTGAATCTGGTCCTTGAAGTACCCAGGTTTTAAGCCTGGAGATTAAACATCTCCATCATGGTTTGTAACTAGAGATGGGCACGACTTAGCGGTTTTCCCGTTTCCGTTTCTGTTACTCGATCCGTTACTCTACGGAAACGGTAATGTTTCCAGAATTCGATCGAACCGGAACGAACAATTTGGTCTGATTTGTTGTGCTCGTTACTTGCATCGCGGCGATCGCGAAGCGGAAAAAAGGTTGGCTCTAAAACTAGGCGAAAACTGTCTGAGGGCACCTACCAGCCAAATTTATTTGGGGGGGGGTTCCCCGCCCCCGTCTCCTTGGCTATTGCTACTGCTGCGCTGCTGGTACCAGGCAGGGAGGGCGAATCCATTTAAGCAGTGCGGGGGATCCAAAATGGCGCACCACAGAAACATGCGAAAATTGGCTATTTTAAATGCCATGCAGCAGTGGGTTTTTTCTTGCAAAAAAAAGATCGTTGATTTTATTTTATTTTATTTTATTTTATTTTTTTTACACCTGCACATTTGCAAAGGACCATGCAAATTTTACCAATCGCATGGCCACTTGGCCAGGTTCTTCTGGGATGTGCCAATCATAAACAGCCCACATCGTAGCCCAAACCCAAACCCCCTACCCCAACGCCAGTGTGTCTAAGTGGGTCGAGAGGCACCCGCACCCCAATACTCACCCAACCTCAGTAACTAGCCTAACCCTAGCTGTCTAAGCCAGATCTAATCATTGCACTACATGCAAGTACGTGAGACACAGCGGGTGCAAAGAGTCTGCCAGTCCGTCACTTGTGGCTCTGGCTGACTCCTGCAGTACTAATGAAAACCACCGGTTTTGCAAAAGAAAAACGGAAACGAGCCGAAAGACTGCCTCCGACACACGACAACTCTCCATTTTCCCAGTGTGCCCATCTCTATTTGTAACCTGTGATGGACTTTTCCTCCAGGAATCTGTCCAATCCCTTTTTGAAGGCATCCAGGCCAGATGCCATCACCACATCCTGTGGCAGGGAATTCCACAGACTAACAACATGCTGGGTTAAAAAAATCTTTTGTCTGTTCTTACTCTCCCAGCCCTCAATTTGACTGTATGTCCACTAGTTCTGGTAGTTTGTGAGAGGGAGAAGAATGTCCCTCTATCCACTTTACTCATGCCCTGCATTATTTTGTATGTCTCAGTGATATCCCCCCTCAGGGGGCTTTTTTTCAGACTAAAGAGCCCCAAATGTTTTAGCCTTTCCTCATAAGGGAGGTCCCCCAGCCCAGTAATCATATTAGTCGCTCTCTTTTGCACTTTTTCCATTTCCACGATGTCTTTTTTTGAGGTGCGGTGACCAGAATTGTACACAATACTCCAGGTGTGGCCTTACTATTGTTTTGTACAATGGCATTATAATATTGGCTATTTTATTTTTCTATCCCCTTTTTGATAATCCCTCACATGGAATTGGCCTTCTTCACTGCTGCAACACACTGGGTAAGCACCTTCATGGACCTGTTCAACAGCACACCAAGATTTCTTTCCTGATCCGTCACGGATAGCTCAGAGCCCATGAGTTGATAGACAAAGTTTTGATTTTTTTGCCCCAATATGCATTACTTTACATTTTGCTACATTGAAACACATTTGCCATTTTGCAGCCTGTTCCCCCAGTTTGGAGATATCCCTCTGGGGCTCTTCACAATCTTCTCTGGTTTTTACCACATGGAAAAGTTTTGTGTCATCTGCAAACTTGGCCACCTCACTGCTTATCCCTGTCTCCAGGTCATTTATGAACAGATGGAAAAGCACAGGTCCCAGGACAGATCCCCGGGGCACACTGCTTTTCACCTCTCTCCATTATGAAAACTGCCCATTGACACCTACTCATTGTTTCCTAGATCTCACCCAGTTCTCAGTCCATAAGAGGACTGACTCTGCAATTTTCTCAGCAGCCTTTGGTGAGGGACTGTGTCAAAAGCCTTCTGAAAATCAAGATAGACAATATCCACCGGTTCACCCAGTTCCACATGCCTGTTGAACTTTTCAAAGAATTCTAAAAGGTTTGTCAGGCAAGACTTACCCTTTCAGAAACCATGCTGATTTTCTCTCGGCAAGGTTTGTTCTTCTATGTGTTTTAACATTTTCTCTTGGATGAGGCTTTCCATCTTCCCTGGGACAGACATAAGGCTAACCGGCCTGGAATTTCCCAGGGCTCCCCTTCTTCCTTTTTAAAAAAATGGTGTGACATCTACTATTCTCCAGTCCTCTGGCACTGTGGCCGTTTTAAGAGATAAGTTGCATATTACCGTTAAGAGATCCGCAATTTCATTTCTCATTTCCTTAATAACCCTTGGGGTGGATGTCATTCCTTCCAACACTATGATGATTCTATAATTCTATAATTCTATGATTTCCTCGGATCTCTCATTCATCGTGGGCTTCAGGGATCTGTAGTTTTAACTAGTAATTTTTCCAAGCTCTTGAAAATTGATGAGGTTTAGGAAGCTTTCTTACATTCTTCTTGAGCTCTGGATGGAACTTTGTTATGATTCCAGTCCCCTGTGGATGACCTGGCCATACAGTCCAGAGAAACTGGATGCAACTCTTCTAATCCAAGGATATCATAAACACATTAAGACCTCAGATGAATGCAGTCTCATTCTGTTCAGTAGGAGATCGAACAGTTGTTTCTGTTCAGTGGGAGATAGAATTAAGACTGTCCTTTGCCATTAGCATATTTGGTAAAAGCTTGCCACTGCTGTGAACACCACTATTTGGCTAAAAGCAAACTGTCAACAAAATACAGAGTGGCATTTAGGCATTCCATAAAATAAAGCTTCCTTTTTTCTTGCAGTGTAATTTTTACACACTGGAATTAATTGTCTGTATGCAAGGTGGCTTACTAGCTCGATGAGACATTGTATGCCTTCAGGCATAGTCCTACTGTAAACAAGCTTATTTCATTACACGGATGTTCTTACAGAAACACTTCCTGACAAAACTTTTCATCACACTAGCAAAAATGCCAGGTTTTATTGACTTGGCAGAGGCTTAGCCATGCTTAGAGTAAAGCCAGAGAAATCAATTGAACATTTTGACTAATTTTATGTCTTATTGATTCTAATGGGTCTTAATACAATTTTCTCCAGATGCACAGCAAGATATTCAAACACATTAAGAACTTAATACTACATATGCTAAAATAAGGACTGTCATCATCTTAGACAAATATGACTTTTTAAATGGTTACACTTTTTGAAGAGTGCTGAGAATGTATTCTTCTTCTCAAAAAATATGTTTGAGGTGAAATGGCATAATGATTTCAGTCCTCACCCACCTATTGTTACTTGCATATAAAGTATATTGTGGTAAATTGGCTGTTCGTCCTCAAATATGTAGGCTGAGTGAGACAACAATGCTGGATGAGTACCAAGTCAAACTATTATGAATCTTATTATGACCATATAGAATCACATTTCCATCAGTTCTTTTCTCCAATCCAAAGGCAAGGAAGTGAAGGATGTACAGTGGTCCCCCGCCCTTTCGCAGTTCACATACTGTGGTCCCACTATATCGCGGGACCACAGTACCCCAAAAGGGCTTGAGGGAAAGGGGAGCCATCGCACGCAGCTCGCCCCCTACCCTGCCCTCCCCTCGGGGTGCGGGCAGCAACGGGTGGTGTTTAAAGGGCTCTCGGCCACGGAGACAAGCGCTTGCCTCCGCAGTTGGAGCCCTTTCCAAAGATTGCTTGCTGCCCTCCCGCCCTCTCCTGGGAGTTGCAGACATGCGGCGAGCAATGTCGGCTCTGGGGGAGTGCCCGGTGGCAGCAGCTGATGGGATCCCCAACACCACCGCCCGTGCTGTTCCGAGGTGGCTCTGCGCAGTGCATGGTGGTGGGGGGATCAGAACCCCCAACACCGCCGCCGTGAGCTGCTCCGAGGCCGCCCCCGTGGCCCCACCCAACCCGCATCCGCATATTGCAGATTTTCAGCCATCGCGGGTCGGGTGGGTCCCTAATTCCCATGATAGGCAGGAAGTTACTGTATAAGAGTGGTTCAGTGTTTAGGAGAGAGAGACAGGAAGAGGGATCGATAAAGTTATGCTCAGACAGGCTTCAATATATATTGATAGGTTAGGATTAGGTTTATATTAGATAAAGGGTTATTTGAAAGATGGTTAGGACAAAGATGATTGTAACAGTATGCTAGAAGGATGATTCATATAAACATTTCATAGAAAGAGAAGGGGCTGATGATGTGTCATGCAAAGTAAGACAAACGACTTTTCCATTTTTTCAGTTTAAATCATCCTAATACTATTTTCTTCTCTCATTAAAAGCTCTTTGTGATTGGATCTCATATCAGCTATCACATATATACCCCACACTGACTTCATCTCAACTGAAATAAGAGAAAGAAAGGGGGGGACAGGAAAAGGCATCTTTTCAGTTTTAAAAACAGTGATGGTAATTTTATCTAAGTGCTTGATTTTCAATGAAGGTTTTAACAAATATCATCCTCACAGAGGTTTGAACATTGTCCCCACAAAAACACAGCAGTTAAGTGATCCCTCAGAGTAACAGCTTGCCCATTAAGAGTGGCAGGTTGTATGTGTGAAAGAAGAAATAGCCCCGGTGTGTGAAATGTGTGTGAAGGCAATAGTGTGAAACAAGCACCATGAGTATCTGGTTAGAGTAGTGGCAGGAACAGATCAGAAGACCAGACTCTATGCGCTCTCTATAAAGTGGCAGCCCAGCTGATGCTTAGGGGTGTCATGTATGGCATAAGAAAATGCATAGGTTTCTGTATTTGTTTAATGCTTTCATTAAATTAATTACAACAATTGAAAGCTTCAAAATGCAATGTAGTCCCTATTATCTTTGTATACATGTGGAGATCATTAAAATGTCTTTTGTCAACTGAGGTTATTATTTCAAGAATACTTGCCAGGATGTGTGTGCCAGGGAGATCAGTGCAACCTAGCTCTGATAATGCTTACTAGGCTATGAGGTGAAAAATACCTTCTAAATCCATAACTAAAGTGGACTTTGACCATCATGTCAAATTATTGTACTTGTGAATACTGAATAGAATGATTGTATGTTGTTTGTGCACAAATAATCTGAACTCTCCATGTGTCATTTTGGGAAAGTTTTCAGGTCTTATATCATGGACACACACACATACACCCCAGCATACACCATGCTCTGAGTCTATAAAAAAGCCATGGCAGTCCTTTTACAAGACCTGTTAAGTCAGAAGCAATTTATGTATTTTGAACATAACAACAAATATCTTGTTGTACATAACAAGACCACAGATTTGCAAACATAAACTCAACCTAAATTATGGGGAAATTAAATTCTTCAAAAAAAAAAAAAAAGACCCTTCTGGTTTATGAATTTGGGACATTGTGCTTCTGTATTCATGATTTAAAACACCAGGAAATGTCCTGATAATGTTGCACCATTCCCAAAGTGACACTGAGGAAGGGAAAAATCCCAGAAATTGGTTTCTTTTTTCATCATTTATTTTAAAAACGTTTGATGCAAAAAAAAATGTGTTGTTTTTCACACATGCACACCAACTGTTACAAAGGGGATTAAAAGCTCATTACCTGTCATGTATGAAAAAGAGTGTAATTGGCTCTGAGGCAATATATATATATATATATAGGAAAAGAAAAAATATGTGGAATTCATCAATTGAACTAGTTGAATGCATTCACCAAATAAAATATCCATTGTAAATTCTTTGTCTTGTTGTTCCATAATCAACAAATGATAATATCAGTCTTTTTAAAAAAATGCTCTCTCAATTTGAACTCTTGTTGGAAATCAACCTTCAAAAGGCTTACTGTTGTCTTAAAAGTGTACCTTCTAGCATTTTCTTTGCAACTCAGCTCCATAGTTCTTAGTTCTCTAATGATGATGATGATGATGATGATGACAACGATGACGATGACGATGACGATGACGATGACAATGACAATGACAATGACTACTACTACTACTACTACTACTACTACTACTACTACTACTACTACTACTACCACCACCACCACCACCACCACTTTCTATGCCAAGTGCCAGTTTTTCTCTTAATCATCTGCTGTGCACACTGGCCATGCAGTAAAAAAGGTATTTCTTTTGCCTGTGGTTTTTTTCATGCATTGCTTTTTAAAGCCACAGTTGCATAATAAATTGTGTTAATTATGTCTTCAAAGGTGTAACTCTAGGTGTTTCTGTTAATGTTTGTTTCATCTTACATACAAATATTTTGCTTGACATTTACTACTTGCCAGGTTTTATGCTTTTAAATTAACAGTTTCTCTCTCTCCCTCTCCTCCCACTCCCTCCCACTCCCCCCCTCTCTGTGTGTGATATCTGTGTTTTTGACTTGATTATCAAATGATAAACAAAACCAGTTTTTTTACATCTGAGATAATATCCTCCACAAAATGTGACTCTTTCCCCCTAGCCTCTTAGGAATTTTGCAGCTCAAGAAAAAGTTATTAGAACAAAAGCAGTTAAGGCTAGAATAGAAAAATCAGCTGAGTCCCCCACATGTAGACTCTGTAAAAAGGCAGATGAAACTATCAACCATATATTGAGTTGTTGCAAGAAAATTGCTCAGACTGATTACAAACAGCATCATAATGTAGTTGCTCAAATGGTCCACTGGAATTTGTATCAGAACTATCATCTCCCCATAGCAAAGAATTGGTGGGATCATAAGCCTGTAAAAGTAATTGAAAATGAGCATGCAAAATTACTTTGGGACCTCCAAATACAGATAGACAGGGTTTTGGAGCACAATACCCCAGATATTATGATTGTGGAGTAGAAAAAAGTGTGGATCGTTGATGTTGCTATACCAGGAGGTAATAGTAGCATCGCTGAGAAACAACTTGAAAAAAATTACCCGATATCAGGATCTGAAAATTGAACTTCAGAGACCGGCATAAACCGGTACAGGTGGTCCCAGTGGTAATTGGCACACTGGGTGTGGTGCCTAAAGAGCTAAGCAAGTACTTAGAAGAAACTGGAGTTCACAAAGGGCCTTTCCACATGACCCCTAAACTCCGCGGCAAATGGCTCCCAGCTCCGGAGCTTAAAATTTTTTCCCCACCAGCTCCGGAGTTTACAGATAATTAAGTGCGACCACGCCCACCTAAGCGCGTCCCAGCGCACTTTTCAGGTACCTGCTCCCCGGAGGTGAAAATTCCTGATGCGGATATAACAGTAGTGACTGCCGGGCTCTCCTTGCTTCTGTTTGTTCTTTTTTTGCCCCCCGCCCCTTTAAGAGATCTGAATGCAGTGCCGGGATGGCAGAACGGAGGTGAGCGGCATTCTTTTCTTCCTTTTCTTCCTCCCTCCCCTCATGCAGCCAGCAGCCAGGAGTGCAGAGGGGGTGGGAACGCAGGAACAGCGACAAACCCCTAAGATCTCTGGTCCGAATTTAAGTGGCCAGCGGATCTTAGGGGTCGTGTGAAAAGGCCCAAAGTCACCATCAGTGAGCTGAAGAAAGCCACCTTACTGGGATCTGCTTCCATAATTCACCGATACATCACATAGTCCTAAACGCTTGGGAAGCATTCAACTAGTGATTAGTAATACAAATCCAGTGTAGTTATCTTGACTGCTATGATGATGATGATGATGATGATGATGATGATGATGATGATGATGATGATGATGATGATGATGATGATGATGATAAGCATTCGACTAGTGATTGGTAATACAAAATCCAGCGTAGTCTGCTGTGTGATAATTTAATAATAATAATAATAATAATAAAGCCAGATAATGTATAGTGGTAAATTAGCTTCCTAATAATTTCCATTAATTCCTGACTATTGTCATTTGGGCCAGGGGCATAGGGTTGGGTGGCTTTGCATAAGTTACATGAAGTACCCTAAATGCTATATCTGCAATTATCATTAAAGTGTATTATTTTCTCAGAAAGCACCAATGAAAGATGCATGCAAAGAAGGAAGACAACTTTGGAATTGCTTTCATCAATACAAACATGAGAGTGAGAGAGTGATTAGAGGAAAATATTCTTATGATGGTCCTTAAAATCTCCATTTGTACGAAGTTCACTGAAAATGAATGAGACCTACACTGAGCTGGATGGTTTTAAGGACCAGGATCTTAGGGGCATATTCCTAGAGAAGATATGAAACATTTAATTTTAGGCTTTGCCACTTCACTGGAGCAGATAATTAAGAAATTAGAACAATTAAGACCTGACCGAATAGCAGCAATCCTCCTAAGAATAGTGCCTTATGATAAAAAAAATACAAGGAAAAGTAAAAGAGAAGAGCCTGTTGCTTATTTTATGTGATACTGAGTCAGGACAAAATAAAAATGGTTTTCTTTGTAGGTTCTGCACATAAATACGTATTTTGCTTTGAAAATGTTATTAATAAAGAAAACCTTATTAAGGATTTGGAATCCTAGGTTCAGGATTTGTTTTTCAAATCCGGTTTACCCAACGACTGGTCATAATAATTTTATTCACTGATAGTTGACTTCTTCTTCACTGATAGTTGTCATGTCCTCGGAGAACGTTGGGGATCAGTAGCGTTGACCTGTTGTGTTTTTTTTAATGTAAAACTATTCTAAATTGAGAAGCTGTGCCCAATGTGGACCAATGGCCTAAATTCTTTTGACAGAATGTTCTTCTATGCCCCGGGCCATGCTTCCCTTCTATTTTTCCTTGAAGGATAACCTGCAGCAGATGGTATTTCTTATTGTGCATTGTGTGACTGAAATATTGTAGTCTACTGAGGGAGAACTGCCAGAATCCTTTGCAGAATTAGCAGAGCCTCCAATTTTGTATAACACAAATTCCAGCATTCTGATGCAGCAGGTTCAAAATACATGGGCAAACGAGAGCTGCAAGTGAATTTCCAGCCATCAGAGATATCTGATCCAGGGGTCCACCTGGCCTCACACAGCCTCTTAGAATTCCCGTGATGACTTCAATCCTAAGCAGAGGCGAGTAGGAAGAAATCGGAGCCTGGGTCCAACTTCTCTTATACCTGAGTACAGATGTTTGGTATTATTACAAAGACTGTGAAGAAGGTACTGGCTTCTGAATGAGCTTTGTATGTGTTTTTTTTTTTAATCTTAGGGAAATCCAAACACAGAACCCATTAACATAAACATGGAAAGCAAGACATAAAATGACCTGCTGTCCATGAACAGAACAAAGAAAAACAGAATGCCGTTTTAATTAGAAATGTGAAATGAAAAGATGTGGTCATTCCACACCAAAATCAAACGGCCATTTCCAGTTCTGATGCTGGTGAAGAAGAAGAAAGTTATAGCCAGCACATTCTGAATTAGTCTTAGCAGGGGCACATCATAACCGAAAGCATCTCATCAGAATTCAAATGCCCAGCCTAACTCCTTTGTCCAGTGAATGCCTGTAATATTGATCTTCCTTGATTTACTTTTATATCATCTTCCCAAGATGGTCTATTTTGGAGAATGGTATGTTCCATCTTTATTGGTCTGATCCATAATACATTTAATGAGCTTCCTTTATAGAAAATATATGTCAGTTTAACACTGGAAACTTTCCAGAGGGATGACGTGCATCACAAGTCTTGTGTAACCTTAAGAATGACTGTGGCACAGTCTTTCATGGATGAGGTCCCACTTCATTGGAAGCATCTGATGATCTGGGCTCAAGTCCATAAAAATTCTGCTAAGGCAATGCAGAATTCTTTACTGTGCCACACGATTAATCTTGCTGCTACCGAGAAGTGAATCAAGGAAATTTTGAAGCTCAGTGTGCAGAGGTAAATCTTGCCTAAGTAGATAAATAACAAAGGACCTTGCAGCAAGTTTGTCACATTCTTCTGCAGCCTCTTTAAGAATGCATCACCAGACAAATCCGTTGTCATGGGTTCCATTCCATAAAAGTTTGAAGCAACAAGTGTGCTTGTCATTAACAAACTAAAAGATTTTATCACTAAACAAACTGACATGGCAACATATCTTGAATTATAATTAGATGAAAGTTCCAAAAAATATTTGGCCAATATATTAGCTTGCCGGGGGGGATGTATAGCATGCATACTGTAATTAAAACTGCAAACTGCTCAGAGACTACTTGAAGTGGTATAGTGCGGTATATAAGCAGAACACTTTTGCTTTTTTGCTTTGATATGTTTCAATACTGAGGGTTCATGTACCTCCATCAGCACAGGGTTGACCTCATTTTTTTTCTCCTTCTCTTAGTGGTTACTACTACTACTACTTAGTGGGGGTTACTACTAGCCCTGAAAGCATTATGTCTTCCCCTATAGTCAGCCAAATCTGAAGAAGTTTCCGAAATGATCCAAGCATTCTTTTCTGGCATGACTAGGGGAAGTGAAAAGAAATGCTGGTGTTTTTAGGTTTTACCATTTCACAGGCTATGAATACTGCAGAGACCAACAGATCTTACTAGTTAGTTCCATATAGTGTAGCCCTACTGAGTTATTACTACTTACATTGGTATTGACTTACCAAGTTCTAAGTATTCAGTGATTCTACTCCCAATTTGCAGTTGGGTATAACAGATTGTGCTCTAAAAATGTAATACAAGCAAATCCAGCAAGTCAAAGCTGTTTTTAATGTTACTGCAGCACGATGTGCAGTTAAGGATAATACATTACGTTTATATTAGGTTAAAGCATAAACATATTCCTGCCCATTTTGCTCAGCCAATCTGGGTAGCCATTTCACACTGAAGGTAGTGTCCATTCATTTTGGCAGTAGTGTCCACTTATTTTCAAAAGGCAGATGCAGCTTTAGTGTTTTGTTTTCAAAACAGCTATTCTTTCCAAAATGCATTACTGCTCCTGATCCTGCTGCTAATAAACATAGATTAGCTGCTGAGAATTGTAAATGAAACAACTTGAATTTCCTCAGCCTCTTTCTTTCTTTCTTTCTTTCTTTCTTTCTTTCTTTCTTTCTTTCTTTCTTTCTTTCTTTCTTTCTTTCTTTCTTTCTTTTTCTTTCTTTTTTTCTTTCTTCCTTCTCTCCCTTCTCTCCATCTCTCTCCTCTCTCTCTCTCTCTCTCTCTCTCTCTCTCTCTCTCTCTCTCTCTCTCTCTCTCTCTCTCTCTCTCTCTCTGTCTTTTGTTTGACTTCAGAGCATATTCATTCATCATAGCCATGGATGTTTTGTCTTGGTAGGAAATAAAATGTAGTCTTCTGGAATCCACTCAAGTCCCTGGAACCAGATGAGAAGAACAGGATGACATATTGTATATGGATGTGAAGCTACACAACTTTCTATCCCAATCTTGGTGATGAAATGATGGAGGAGGAGGAGGAGGAGGAGGAGGAGGAGGAGGAGGAGGAGGAGGAGGAGGAGGAGGAGGCAATCTCCAGTTTTGAGACAAACGATCATATCTGCACCCTTCATTGCAGAGGAACAGTCATATTAAAGAACAGACAAACAAAAGAAATTACTACTGGAAGTACTACAGAGAAGACCAATTTGGCCATCTCAGCAGCATTTCTCAGAGAAGCAGTGAGTAATATTTGTCTGCCAGGCAATAATGCAAAGGTATATTTGTCAGTTTTCTGCTATACTGGAAACAACCAGACAATATCAGAACCTACTTTTATTTTTTACTCAAGACAACCTATTTTTTTGATGGCAGTTTGAGTTTGCATACATGAATGTGTGGACATTTACAGTTATAACCTATATAACTCAGAAATAACATCTCATGCAGTTTGTGGGATTTATTCACAAGTAATTGGATATAGGATTAGAAAGTAGTTCAAATCACATGCACCTTAAAACAAACCTTTACTGAAAATAACCTTTACTGAAAATATTACTTGGGAGTTTTGATGGAGTAAGCCAAATTTTCTTCTAAATTTTGATGCCTGTATGTGCATGAGTAAATATTTAAATCCACTTAATTCAAAGAGCTAATCCTATTTAACATACAATTTAAAGGAGGCATCTTCATTTAACATATGCAGTAAATGCAAGTAATAAATCTGATGCAGCGAGACTATCAAATTGTACTATGTGCTCAAGGTACTTCCCCTGATGTGTATTTCTGTTTATTTCCATTATCTTTTAGAGCTATTAAGCAATTGCATATTCCTTAATGTTGTCAGCATGAATATAATCAGCCTATCTGCACAATCTTCAGTTTCAATAACCAATCAGCAGCATCTGCCTCACATGAGCTGTATCTTTGAGATGCAGCAGCTGTGAGATATTGATCTCTAGAGCACTCTATGGAGAGAACTGTTGGAAATCTCCAGAATTAGTAGACAACCATGTAGCTCAATCAAAATTTTACTTTCACTTTATAACTTTTGATTTGTTATTCATATAACTGTGAAAAGCTTGCAGGGTATTGCAAATGTCTTGAATATCAAAAGAAATACAGATGTAATAAATTTGCTTCATCACATTAAGGCTCTGGCTTCCTAGTTTTATTTTTTCCATTACATGTTAAGCAGCTTCAAGCACTATAGCCTTTTTCAGACATTCTATAGATGGGTTCAGGCAAGCGCATGGACTAAGGATAATGTCCTGATCCTCCCTGTCCCACCCATCGGAGTCTGTAGAGCCACACATGCATTCCTGGGACATTTCAACACTCTTGAGAACCCCAATTTCTCTGACTTGTTATATAGCAGGGCTGTTCAATTTTGAACAAGCCAAGGTCTACTTTTTGCGGCCCAAAGTGCCTGAGGGTTACTACACTCTACTTATCAATTTTATCCGTTTTGAGCACATGCTCATAAGTAAAAACAATTGTAAGTAGATCAACGGTTTCCCATAGGAGTGCATTGATAACCAATTAATCTGTTCTGGAAGGAGCAGATTTCAGTGTGCCATGGCCCTTGAACTGCCCCGCTTGGCTGAAACAATGGGCTGGCAGACCCAGAACTTTGCTGGGGCAGTGATGCTCCTTGGGATGGGGGAGGGAGGGGTAAATAACTTATCCCCTCACTATTTTTTTATTGATGACAGGTGGGCTACTTTTGAACCCTTTGTGGGCTACCAGTAGCCCACGGTCTATCTGTTGTGCAGGCTTGTTGTATAGAGATATTCCCATGATGAGAAGCATATCAGTTTCAGCTCTAGAGAAGCAGAGAGCCACAATAAAGGGGATGGGCCTAACCCTCTCTTTCCCTTACATATTTACTTCAGCAACCTCCACAATCTCCCTTAATGTCCTCCAAACATGAGCTCTGGGCATTGCATGGAGATTGGAAGCTTTCAGGTGGAGTACAGGTGATAGTAAAAGAGTTGGTAGCATTAATTGCATCTCCTTGGCATCACCAAGATATCAAAAGCAACACCCAGGCTATTATTAAAAGACAAGAATCCTGGACCTTCCCATGTAAAGATCTGTTCTTTTTTTACCTTTCCACCAGTAATTAGGGGGACAAAAACCCAACACTGGACAGGACTTTGATCCCCTGTTATCATATTCCATCTTCAACAGGTGCTACTGGTTCTTCCTTCAATGAGCTCTGGGGCTTGCTTGGGTACATGGAAGAGTGAAATAGTAGCAATAAATAGCATTTATGGCTGCTATTTAAACAACACTGATGATTCCTGCGCACACAGAAAGCTGGTATTGCCACTCTGTGGCCCCTAGTCCTGCCTCAGCCTCTCTTTTTGTTGGGAATTACAGATATTGGAAGTTTTTGGGGATGGCAAAACACCTTTTAAATGGCAGTAGGTGCAGCATTCTGAATTCAAAATATCAGTTTTTTCAAAACTGGAAGTAAATTTCTTGCCATTTCTCTTTCCTTGCACTCACCTCCACCCATTGAGTGGCTTGTGTGGTATCAAAAGGTCCTGGGAGAAGGGAAGGAAGAGAATGAGCCCTAGAACCACCAGAGTTGCTCATCTCTATTCAACATAAATGTAGCCTAATCTTAAAAATAATGTCTAGATTATTTGAGGATACACAAAGGACTGTTGGTCCATACATGAAAGATCTGATCTGTATAAACTGTATTCAGATGGGATATCCCCACATGAATGATCAGGAATGAGGCATGCTGGTTTACTGATAGGACTGGATTGGACCATGCAAGTACCAGTATGACTGAATCAAAGAGGGTTCTGTGCATGTGTGTGTGATTTTTATGTGATATCAGCAATGTAGCCAGGGCCTACATGGTTAAAACATTAGGGCTTTTAATACAGTGGAGGATAATGAAGTCACCTGCCACTCCAGCTAGGCTTCCCTCATTCCTCTACTGCAGCTAACCTATTCATAGTATTTAGAAGGGTGGGGTTTTTCTTCAAGTGGCAATCTATTGTTGTTGTCAGCACCCACCCACCCACCCACAAACAGAGTCCAGTCTTTGCTGAGGTCAGAAGCCAGGGAAACAAACAGAGGACGTAGCCGTTCTGGAGGTCCCGGAGGTGTGGCTGGGTCCAGGGATCTTGAGCTTGGTACTCCTGACTCTCCTCTGCCAAGGTGGGGCAAGAATTGGTAGCAGCAAACAAAGAGGAGGATAGGAGTATAGCATTATAGAATGAATTCAGTCCTAAGTAGTTAGCATTGCATTTCAGTTCAGTAAGAATTTAAGGACTTTTGCATTCAGCCAAAATTATGTTGGGAGTAAACGGAGTAGAATTTAAGTCATGGAAGTTGGAACTAAAAATGTTTTCTAAGAAGTTTAACAAGTAGAAGCAATAGCCTCCAGCGTCATGACTCATCTAAAGCAATATTTTCCCCACTGATGCCATCATACCACAAAAGATGTTCGTGTTTTCTTTTATGGATGATCCATGTTACTATGTTTGTATTTCTTTTACTGGCAATCCCCACCCTCTGTCCTGGAGCCTTGCAGACTCACCTGTAGATATTGATAAGGGTACCAGCAGGTAAAGCATTGATCACCTGATTGTGTAACTTTGTTACAGCAGGGCACTGGCATTTCCAGTGTGTTCTAATTCACAGACTGTGTGTTTGCGAAGCAAGAACAAGTTAAGGCCTTAATTGGAAGATATGTGGTTAATATTATAAATTAATGATGTGGTTTCTATATTCTGCTTACCCTTCCTTTCATTCTGGAACAGAGAAAAACATTGTTTTTGTTAATTCCATTTTGCTCCTCAGTGAAGGATAATTGCTACTGCTAGGTGGGGCAGCTCATGGATGGGGGGAGCCTTACTCCCAAACTACGGGGAGAGTCATCCTTGCATATGACTGCAAGGTATACTTAAGTATAAATAATACAACCATTGTCAGATTTTCTTTAGCATATCAGCTGTTATTTCAGCACCCTCCCTTAATACATTATGGTTTCTTATATTTAGAACTGTGGTATAGGAGCCAGAGTTTCGAATTTTCACATCCTCCAGCAAGAAGGGGGGAAAGCAACAGACATTCTGTTCCTTCTCTACAAAATGAGATGAAACCAAAGTAATTTACAAATTGCTTAGCTTCCTGCTGTACCCACCCACTAGATTTCTCTCCTTAACAGTTCAGAACCTAAGCCCAATAACTAGAACAGGCCTGAAAAACAGGTTGACCATGGGCTACCAGTAGCCCACAAAGAGTTAAAAAGTGGTCCACTTTCCCTTCTCTCATCTGTAAAGCTAGGTGGAGGAAGAGGAGGGGAGGGGAGGAGGAGGAGTCAACTAGCAGAGGAGTCGATGCAAAGAACCCCCTTGGGTCAACCAATTTCTAGAAGGTGAGCAATCAGGATTTTAGCGGCCTGATGGTAAGGGGGCTGGACAGGAGAGAAGTGACTCAAGTGCCCTCAAAGCTCTCATGGCTTCATTTCTTACGTGACCAGCTCAGCTCACCCTAAAAGGGACGGTCAAAGGCAGAGAGCGATGCTCCAGCATCTCCCTCAGTGCCTTTTGGGGCTGTTTGTCTTGCTTGACTCCGCTCCCCTCCTCCTCCTCCTCCTCCTCCTCCTCCTCCCCAGAGTGCTGCCCCAGAGGGGAATGGGGGAACTGGAAAAGAGAGGGGATGGCACACTCACTGAGTCAGTCAAAGAACCACAACAAGCCGGCACAGGCTCTCTGGCTCCCATGTTCCCCACACCTGCCTTTCGCCTCTCCAGAGCAGGGAGGCAGAGGCAAAACAGCCTCGTGGGGCTGTCTCAGAGTGGCCAGGACTGCACAACCTTTCTCTGAGGGGATGGAATGCAGCTGTTGAGAAGAAACTGGGTGGTGGGGAGGAGGGGCTGTAAATAGAAAAGAGGTGATAGGCTGTCAGAGGTGCCTGAAGGAGCCTCTGTGAGTGAAGCTAGGCAGAATAAGCTGTAGCTGTCTAGTGGCCGTGGGGCGCTCAAGATGGTGATGTGGCTTCCCCTACCTCACATGCCCTGCCCCTTAGCATGGCAGGCAGGCACTGGCCGGGATGTGGCACAGAGCTCAAGAGAGGGCTGCTGCGGCAGTGGTCATGTGTGGGGCAAACAGCTGCAGTGCAGGGGCTGCTGCCTCAGTGCACGCTGCCACCACCATCACCACCACCCCGCCAAGCTGAACATGCTGCGAAGGGCAGTTGGCAAAAGGGCGCTCCCTGCTCAAAGGAATACTTGGGTCCCCTTTGAAGATGTGCACTTTGCCCACATAGATTTTGTGTCACCTTACCAGCAAACACAGTATTTTGGAATGGGCTCCCTTGTATTGACTGACATTCATCAGGTAGCAACCACCAAGCGGTGGCAATGTTCAGCTGTTGGCAACAGCAGGCATACTGCTGACTTCAAAAAGGCCTCTCCCCTTCCTGGTTCCATGGGATTTGCATAAAAACCCAATGCAAACCACAAAAAGAGATACAATCGAGTTGCTGTGAGTTTTTTGGGCTGTTTGGCCATGTTCTGGAAGTTTTCCTTCCTGACATTTCACCTGACTCTGTGGCTGGCATCTTCAGAGGGCAAGGAGCTCAGGGAACTAGGAGTTCTCTCTGTGCTCTGTGCCTCTGGGGTTCATAAAAATGGGAGGAGGGAATCCTCCAACTTTATTGGGTTAAAATTTAATTTGAAACTATTTTTAACCTTAGTTTTCACGTAGTAGCCTTCAGGCACTTTGGGCTGGAAATAGTAGACCTCAGCCTGTTCAAAGTTGGATAGCCCTGAACTAGAATAAAGTGGTTTGTTAAGAACATGAACTGCTCCATGGATCTGTGTGAAGAAACAGAATGCCCCATTAAAAAGTGATGTTGCAATTAAGACCTAGATAAATTTCAGCAACTCAAATCTTCTGCAAGCATCAAGATGTATTGTGCCTTGGATAGATTATTTATGATTCAGATGGAAACCCAAAGTGGAGTCTCCACTTTGCTGACAAAAGGATCATCAGCTTCCACTAGAGAGTTCACAGCCTCCCTCTTTGGAATAAACAGGACTCTAGAATGAACAGGAATCTGAAAGCCATCTTTCAGGACACAGCTCTAAAACATATATATTTAGTAGAGATGGGCATGACCAGAATTTTTTTTTCCGAGTTGTCGTTTTTCGGGACGGGTCCATTTCAGGTCGTTTCCGTTTTTCATGAAATTTTTTAAAAAATTGTTGTTTTGTCATGTCGTTTGTCGTTTGTCGTTACCACCGCCACGATTTCCCGCGATTTGATGACCCAGCGAGTGGCGTCCCGCCGGTGCTAGGTGTTTTTGCGCCCTAGGCAGCGGGCGGGGTGGCGGGGAGGCATGGGCGGGCGGTGGCAGCGGCAGGGGGAGGGGCGGGTGCGCGGGAGTGGGTCCCGCAATGACCCAGAGCAGGCGGAAAACACTTTAAACTGACTTGCTGCACAAGACTGCATTGAATAAAGCAATTGCAATTTTTGCAAACAAAGTGGGCAGTGCACCCACAGCAGAGCTGCAGGCAGGGTATGAAAGGACCTTGGCTTGCCACCAAGCAAATGAAATTTTTAAAATAAATCCACACCTCCCCTCCCACTCAAACCTCCCCCCCTTGAAGCACTATCAGAAAAGAAATCCTAACAAACTGCAGGAGAATAAAAAAGAATAAACTGCGTTGCTATTCCCCACAGCAGACAGAGAATGAAAGGAATTATTATTATTTCCTAAAAATTCAATTGAATCAATTCCTTCCCTGCCTGCCTAACTGAAATCTAAAGGCTCCGCGAAATCAAAACTAGTCTAGCACAGCAGCCAGCTACACACAGCCCTCTCCCACCCATATCCAAGCCCGGACTGCGACTCTTCTGGGAGTGCCTCGGCTTTTTATGCCCTCTTGCACATCCAGAAGTGTCAGTCAAAACCTGGCCATGCGATTGGTAGAATGGGTCCAAAAATTTGCATGGTCCCATCCCATGGCCAGCCCATCATTGCGCAGGTGTAAAAAAATAAAACTAAAAATAAAATAAAATAAAATCAATGCGACCTTTTACTGCTATAAAAAACCCACTGCTGCTACTGTAAAAATTCAAGCATTTAAAATAGCTAATTTTCACATGTTTCTGTGGTGCTTTGGTGGTTTTTTGGACCATGATTTCAAAAAAAAATCTTGCGGACGCCATTTTGGATCCCCCCGCACCGCATGGCAAATGGAGACACCGAGGATGCCCCCTCCCAGCCCGGTACCAGCAGCCCAGGACAGGAGGGGGGGAAGGCTGGGGACCCCCCCCCCCAGAAACCACCCCTCTGGTAGGTGCCCTCAGGCAGGCATATTTTCGCCTGCTTTTTTGGCCGGGAATCAGGGTTTTTTATTTTTAAAACTTTTTTTCTCTGCCGCTTGGCATCGCGCGATGCCAGGAACGACAACGACAAATCAGACCCAATTTTTCTTTTTTCGGTTCGAGTTCGAGTTCTGACAGCTTAATTGTCATTACCGTTTCCGTTACGTAACGGAAACGATATCCGAAAACGGAAACGACAATTTCGCCAAGTCATGCCCATGTCTAATATTTAGCCTTCTGGTGCTCATTTCTATGGTTAAATTGACCTAAATGGTGGTCTGTCTTCATGGTGGATATCCTAAGAATAGATGGGTTATCAGAACTGAATTTTGAACTGGTAATGAGAGAGAGAGAGAGAGAGAGAGAGAGAGAGAGAGAGAGAGAGAGAGAGATTTAGTATCAATGATATGAAATCACTAACACAGTTTACTTATTTCCCCACAAATCTTCCTAATGTACACTAGAAGAAACCAGCAAGCATTGTACTAAGGGAAAGAAGAAAACAAAGTATATATTTCCTAAGCAATCCTCATTATATACTGTTTACATTGGCTAATCCTTCTTATAAAACATGCTTAATTATTTGAAAATAGAAGGCACTTGTTGCAAAACAAGAGAAACGAATCAGGAAGAAGATTTGACTGTGGCCTTAGGAATTGTAATATTGTTGTCTGTTGATACGACAAATATCCCATTGTCAGCCTGACATTGAGATGTTTTGGCAATTTAATGTATTTTAGCTGATTTGCCGAGGCTGATTTTTTTTCCTCCTACACAACCATCTTATCAACTATTCAGCCTTAGAGACAACAACTAAATACTAATGCATTTCTCAGGGACTGTCAAGGAACAGCTAAGCAGATGCACTGG
This sequence comes from Phrynocephalus guinanensis, assembly GCA_037367245.1. NCBI lineage: Eukaryota > Metazoa > Chordata > Lepidosauria > Squamata > Agamidae > Phrynocephalus > Phrynocephalus guinanensis. The sequence goes on from CM074739.1 coordinate 73,500,240, forward strand.
GGCACCTCTGTCGGGCTTTTCTTTTTCTTATTCAATTTCAAAATGTATCAATTAGTGCTAGAAAGATGAGAAATAAGATAGCATTTACTATTCCTCTGTTGTTAATTGGCCATGCTTTGTAATCTCCAAGGAGTGAAGAACAACCTCCTTGTTCTTGACTTTAGGCATGCATTTGAAAGGGGGAAATCTCTGACAGAACAGAAAGTTATTAAATGCCATATATTACAAGCAAATTCACACAGTCAGTCCACCCTTCTAGAGACCATGTTTGGCATATGTAAAAATACTCCAAGTCCTGCCACTGCATTCAGTTTTAAAATCAGATTAAGGAAATCCATTATTCACTGGATAAAATGATCATGATTATTTTTTGTAGTTAATCCTAAACAATTTAGATTAAAGTCTTAATCCTGTATATACTTAAATTCCTGTAGAAAGATTTTGGGCACACACTTTACAGCCATCTGCTTAAGTGGATGATGTAAGGTCACATACAAAGTAATTCTTCAATGGGCCCCTCCATAAACATACAAAAAGGGGGGTCCAGTACTGCTGAAACTGTAGATGCTTTTGAACCATTTGCCTGTGGAAAATGAAGGCATAAATATGAAGTTATTAGATTCAGTAATTCAAAGGAGAATACATCATGAACTGGGGAATTTCTAATGACACATCATTTGTGCTACTTGTATCTGTAATTCTATAAAATAAACAGCCCATTTTACATATTTAAACTAAAGTTTAATATAGCCTGTTGTCATATCACAGAGAATTATGTCATATGTTGCACAGTGCGTTACATATCAAGATGCCACAGTGAGTCAAGCCAGTATAGTTAACCAAAAAGCTCAGTAGGAGGACAACATGGTGATAGTATATGAAGAAGATCCTGAACAGCACTGAAAAAGAATAGGGTTGTACATGAAACTATTGTGAGAAGAATAAGTTTGATTCAAACCTGGCGCAGAAACTTCCACTGCCATCAAAATGAAGGCTAGCAAACTAATAATGTAACTTTTTGACTTAAATTTTATTTTAGGAACCTCTGCCAATGCAAGGGAATTCTGAGAGTTGTAGTCCAAAAGCTTGAATGTGTATATCTCCAATATTCAGATAGTTTCAGTGAGCGTACGACTCTCATTCGATAACAGGCTTTTAGCATTGCAATCTTTTCGCATTAGGTATGTACTCACCTTTTCACTCAACAGGAGCTTTAACAGTACAATCACACACCTAGTTACATGAAAGTAAACCTATCAGATTGTCTGGAATTTCCTTCTGAGTAAAGCAAAGTGTGCTCCTTATATACTGTGCTTAAACCACTCTTTGGAATCTGGAAGTTGAGTCATGGCTACTGGACTTCTTTTTTGAGAGATAGAAACGTTTCACTGTTCATCCAAACAGCTTCATCGGTCTCTTTGGAATGTTTATAATTTAATTATGCCGGTTACACATTGCCCCACCCCACCCCAGTGAGCTGGCTACTCAATGTACTGACCTCAGGAGGATGGAAGCTGGAATCAATGTCAGACTATCTACCTGAGCCCAACAGGACTGAATTCAGGTGGTGAGTAGAGTCTTGGCTTCAATACTACTGTTTAGCTACTATATCGTGAAGCTCCTTCTAGGACTGCACTATTGACTCTTCAGTCTTGTCTGTCTTATACAGCCGTTCTCTCGTCACTACAAGCAAGTCATACTTTTGACAGCAACATTTCTTGCCTATTATGTTCACTGCTCCAAAATTTTGCTCTTTGTCTTTAACGCATACGTTGTTGGAATCTTAACTCCATTTTCAAGCCCAATCTAAGACATGAACCCTTTATCTCACTTTCCTGACAGGTGGCTAGCCCAGAGATTTCCCAGCATTAGCGCTCAACTCATTGAGTCCTACACCACAGCTGAATGAGCTTTGGTCACAGACTCAACCTTCATGACCTCCCCTCCCTTCACTGCCCTTCTTTGCTAATCACTCCACCATCCGTCCCTAAAAAGCACTCTTACATAATCTGTAGCCAGCAAAGGGAACTGTAAGTAATTCACATGAACCACCCTATTGCTCCTGCCCAGTTACAAAACAAAAATTAAATGCTAAAGGCACACTTAGAGCTATTAGTATTAGTTTATTTTGGATTGAAATGGCAAGTTCAAGATCATCCAAGGGTCCCAGATGATGAGATCATCTGAAGAATGTGTTGCTTTATACTGAATCAAGGTTAGCATTCAGCGGTGGCATACAGTACTGTTCACAAAGTCTTATGCGTGACAACATAATCAGATTGAGGGAGAGGAGAGGGAGGGGAAAACATTAGTCCCTTGTTGATCTTGCATTGTCCTGACATTTGTATCTCAAAAAATATTACAGGACCTCCATGGCCATTGCAGAAACATTGTCACGATTGCTGTTGTTTTGTCTTTCTTTGAATAACTGTCTCACTCATGATTTGCTAAGTAGACAGCATCACGGTGTTATTTAAAGAGAAGGGAAAAGGCCACACATGTATTCCTAAATTCCAGCTTACCGATAGAATAGAAGATATTTAAGAATATTATATTTTTTGTTAGAATTCAATTGTGGTTTACGTTATATTACACCTTCTCAAAAAAATTAATCTGGAGCAAAATTTTCAAAACATAAAAACCCACAAACTAAGAAGGTACTCTTTTCTGTTCCTAGGTAAGTTAGCAATAGCATAGATTTTCATGTATCTTCAAAGCTATACAGAAAGAAGATCAGTGTAACACTCTTGTCAAGACATTTGCTGCCAAGATAATTATTGGAATGGCGAGAAAGCAGAACTATGACCACACTGTGGTGTGTTCTCAATCACCCTTCACTGGAATCTCTTTCTCCTGCTGCTTTTCTTTTGAACTCCCCTATCTTTATTTTCTTTTTCTTTCTGATTCACTTCTTTCCCCAGTCTTTCCCCTGTGTTGTTTTATAATGACTTCTCTTCTTCTGAGGTCGGCCAAAAAAAAAAAAAAACCTCTCTGTCTCAAAATCTCTGCTTTTTTGAGTGCTTTCAATATAGTCACTTGATTACCTCCTCCCCTCCTTTGCTCATGTATGAGCACATGATCTTAGCCTCAGAGGCCGAGAAGCGATGTAAATAAGGGTTCATTTTTATGATTTCAATGGAAGACTGTATAATTTTGTACTTATTTCAAATTTTGAATTGTATGTGTCTATTGCGGATTGTTTGGTGTTTTTGGTCTTTGGCCGTAATAAAGCTATTCAATTCAATTCATATACATTGGAGCAAGATTGGCACTCAAAGAAAAAAAGCTTCCTACATGCCAATTGTTCAGTTAGGACGAATCACACAATAAGCGTTAGTTTTCCTAGAACAGGTTTAATTATTTCACTCAGAGACTCAGGAGGAAGAGGGATTGACTGAGGATATGTATAATGATGATATAGTCTTCTGATGTTCTTTTCCTGGCTTCTGTTTAAAAGTATATTATTGCTCACGTTTTTATTGAAGGACAAATACTGGTACTTTTATGGCCTAAATTGTCCAGCCCTTTCAAGGAGGCATAGTGGGCAATTGAATTCCAAGCCTCCTACTTCAGAGCCAGAAACCTAAGCCACTGAGATATCCATTCCCCTTCCTAATGACCTTTCACACTACCTTTTGCCTCTGACTTCTCCTGCCACTACCAACTGAGAAAGATAACCAAACAGGTGAGTTGGAGTATGTATAGCACCAAGGTATGCTATAATGGTGAGGAGTGCCTGCTACATACTTTGGGGGGGTACCTTGTGGTTTTCACAGACTTCAACCAGATGTTCTGGAATATGTTTGGGGGTGGGCATTCATCAGCAAGTGCCACATATGCTCAGCAGGGGAAGGGACTGAGGTGGTAGGAAAAAATTCCGGTAATTTTCTTACAAAATTGACATTCTTTTACTCCTGTCAGAAGAATTCTGCAAAATGTATGGAACAAGAAGGAATGTCGAAAAGATATGGGAAGAGAGAGAATTATGGGGGGAGGGGAATGGTGAGCTCTAAAATAAAGTCAGGAAGAGTGCTGTCTAAGCGTTGCAGGAAGTAGGGCAATGACTCATGGAGAGGGTAATCAGGTCATAGCAACAGGAAAGAATGATTATTCTGCAGTCACGTTTTGAATCAAATGGAGAGGAGATGCAATGTACAATGGAATGAGCTACAGCAAGGAAGTGACAGAAAGACTTAACAAACAGTGGTTAGAGCATGAACAGGTGTTTCAGCTGCTGATATAGAGACCAAACAGTGTTAATGCTGAATTGATTTTTCCATAATTGAGAGGGTTTGTAGCCCTTTGGATCTGTGATTAGAAGTGTAACTAAAAGGTAAAGGCATGAGTTTAGGACAGAAGCACTTATAGCATCTCCAGCAGTGCCAAAGAATATAAAGAGTTCTCTGATCAGAAGAAAGGTGGCCTATAAATAAGATTTAAAATAAGTAGCAAGCACGCAAGCCTAGAATAAATAGAATAGCAACTCAGTAGACAGATCAGAAAGTATTTTGTGGATTTTAAAGTCCATTATTAAGCATACTGAGATACCCAATGTAGATTAATTGATTGAATGAAGGACTAGGACCCAAGAGTTCTGGGTTCAAATCCCTGCTCAGCCATGGAAGCTCACTGGGAGTATGGAACTGGTAAACGTGGGTTCGAGCATATTTTTTTATTTTATTTTTTTATTTTTTCTTGCACTGACCAGCTGGCCAATGGGCCGGATTGGCATATTTTAATTTTTTTTATTATTTTTTCCTCACACTTTTTTATTTTTTTATTTTATTTTATTTTTTGAATCTCCCACCAACCAGCTGGCTCATGGGCTGGGTCAGCACAATTTAAAAAATATATGTTTTTGTTTGTTTGTTTGTTTTGTGCCAACCCGCTGGCCTGTGGGCCAGGTTGGCAGATTTTTTTTAAAAAAAACCTCCCACTGACCAGCTGGCCCATGGGCTGGGTCTTTTTCTTTATTATTTTTTCTCATGCTAACCAGCTGGCTCGCGAGCCGGGTCAGCGCGTGTTTTAGTTTTTGGGTTTTTTTTAAATCTCCTACTGACCAGCTGGCCCATGGGCTGGGTCGGTGCATTTTAATTTTTTTTAATATATTTTTTCTCCTGCTAACCAGCTGACCCACAGGCCAGGTCAGTGCATTTTTTTATTATTATTATTTCTCACTTTGCTCCGCCGGCCCATGGGCCGGGTCAGCACTTTTTTTGAAAAAAAAAATATCCTGCCGACCAGCTGGCCCCACCAACCAGCTGGCCCATGGCTAGGTTGGTGTCTTTTTATTATTTTGTTTGTTTGTTTTTTATCTCCTGGTGATCCATGGCGGTGAGCCATTTTACAGTGGGAATGAAATGGTTCGTTTTAATGAAAAATTTGCCATTTTGTTTTGTCTATAACGAAATGCTGCTTCATTGTTTTGTTTTGTTTTGTTTTGTTTTCGTTTCATTTCGTTTTGTTACATAACAAAATGATGAAACAGCATTTCATTTTTGTTTTGTGTCCATCCCTATGTGGGACAGATAGTGTTACTGTTAGGTGGATTTGTAAGCGGTTGACTGATTGTATCCAAAGTGTGATCATAAATGGCTTCTTCTCAGCATGGAGATATGTGATTAGTAGGGTACCCCAGGGTTCTGTTCTGGTTCCAGTGCTATTCAATATCTTTATTAATGACTTGGATGAAGGAATAGAGAGTAGACTGATTAAATTTGCAGATGATACCAAAATGGGAGGGCTTGCTAATTCCCTAGAGGACAGGATAAAAATCCAGAATGACCTTGACAGATTAGAGTGCTGGGCCAAAGCTAACAGAATGAGTTTCAACAGAGTCAAATGTAGGGTCTTGCCTCTAGGCATAAAAATGATTCCATAGATATAGGAAAAGAGACACCTGGCTGGCGAATAATAAATGTGAAAGGGCTCTGAGCATTGTGAACTTAAATTGAACATGAGTCAGCAGTGTGACACAGCAGCCAAGAAACCCAATGCGGTTCTTGGCTGCATCAAGATAAGCATAGTATCTAGATCAAGGGAAGAGATAGTACCACTCTATTCTGCTCTGGTCAGAACCCACCTGGAGTACTGTATTCAGTTCTGCGCTCCTCGGTTTAAAAAGGATGAGACAATGTCAAACAGGCTCCAGAGGAGGGTGACCAGGATGCTAAAGTTCTGGAAGAAATGTCTTATGAGGATCAGCTTAGGGAGCTGGGAATGTTTAGCCTTACAAAAAGAAGGTTGAGAGGGGATGTGATAGCCATGTTTAAATATGTGAAAGGATGTCATTTTGAAGAAGTGACAGGTTCATTTTCTATGGCTTCAGAGGCTAGGATTTGGGGCAATGGTTTCAAACTACAGGAAAAGACATTTCATTTGAACATTAGGAAGAACTTCCTGGTGATTAGAGCTGTTCAGCAGTGGAATATGCTACCACAGAGGGTGGTGGTGTCTCCTTCTTTGGATGGATGGTCATCTGTTGGGAGCACTGTAATGGGGGTTCCTTCATGGCAGGGGGTTGGACTGGGTGGCCCTTGAGGTCTCTTCGAACTCTATGATTCTATGATTCTAACAACATAGCATTAAACACATGGGAATTTTAAAAGTCAGTATAGAATATTGAGAATTTTAAAAAGTGCTGCAAGAAAGTCTTAGAAAATAAATACCTAACTTAATGGAACTTCTATTCACAAGTTGATATGGAAAGGCCTTCTTTCTTCCCTTAGTCAAAGCATTTATGTGATACATTTCTCACATTTTGAATCCTTCGGATAATGTCAAAGGTTGAACTGCAATGGAAGCATTTGTTTCTGTATTACTCAGGTGGCTTTCAGGGTTGTTGGAAGTTATCATTTTGTACATACATTCATCCCTTCTTTGGTACAGCCAGTTAACCAGAACTGCTCTAACTAAAGAAATGAGATGGGCTTCATTGGTATTCCAAGAACTCATTCTACAGATGGAAAAATTATGTTTGACTTGAGTTCAAGAGTCTGTCAGACAGTCACACTTAGGTGCTTAAGCTGTACAGCAGAATATATCAAAATCTGGACAGGGAGTCGACAAAGTAATGAAACATGTGAAACCTTCCCCACCAGTTTTCCAGAAATCCAACAGCAAAAGAAAAGAAAGGTGATCTGTCATGGAACAGAGAGAACTGAAGAAAAGAACAAGAAATCTCAGAATATAAAAGTAAGTCTATTTAAAATGCTCAAAAAATTGATAAATTAGTGCTCTTTTATTTCATCCTGTTTACTGGTTCAAGCACTTTTGAATAAGTGAAATGTAGTGTCAGCAGTCCCCTGGGAGCTGACATGTAACCTTGCCTTGGAAGTCTGCAACCCCTTCTGATCTCCAAGACCTCCAATTTAGTCATCATAAATTATCATCAAATAGCATAATAAATTATCATCAAATGGAGACTGCCGCAAAGATGTAAGAGGAAGACTGAGACTCAGAAGGACAGCAACGAAGGAATTAGTGGAAATCATCATGTATAAGGAAATGCCTGGAAACCAGAAGATAAGTTTTACATTTCTCTTTAATTGATGCTAATTGACACAGTGTGTCAGTGATGCTTTGAAAGGGTTTTTTTTTAAACTGTCTGGTCCTCTGTGAGGACATGTTGGTTTGCTCCTTTTCCCAGCAATGACATGATGTAATTGCTAGAGCAAACCACCCCATCTCTGGAGCATTCCAATCTGTACCTTTCTGATCCCTGTCAGACTTTTATTTATTTATTTATTTATTTATTTATTTATTTATTTATTTATTTATTTAGTACAGGCATGATCAGTCCATTTTGATTCATTTCTAATACATATGATCACTGAAAGCAAACTAAAATGAGCCTTTAGGTGTTAATTGCCACTGTCAATTAATAATAACATTATGAGGCTTACGAAGATACTCTATCAGATTCTATTAGTGCAATGCAGATGCACTGTATCACTCTTAAAAAAAATCAGTCCATTTTGATTCATTTCTAATACATATGATCACTGAAAGCAAACTAAAGTGAGCCTTTAGCTGTTAATTGCCACTGTCAATTAATAATAACATTATGAGGCTTACGAAGATACTCTATCAGATTCTATTAGTGCAATGCAGATGCACTGTATCACTCTTAAAAAAAAAACAAATTGAAACTTCCTACCAGAAGTGGAATGAGACAGGTAGAGGCAATGGGGACCTTTTTGTACTTTTCTTTGAAAGAGGAGTAAGGGAGGCCATTCATGTGAGCATTGAAAATCCCTCCCTCAACAGAGGTGTTGGCCTCCGGCATAGTTTATCTGCTACTTATCAAGCTGTGCTTTCCACACTACCAAGACAAATCAAAAAGCCTTTACCACCAAGGAACGACCATTAACGACCCTTTCTTGATAGGTTTCAGCACCTTCATGGTTCAACTCAAGGCTAAGGATACCATTGTCTCTTTAACGAGCCTATTTAGTTTCAAAAGCCTAATTGAGGCCAGGGTGACTAGAGGTCAAAGCTGCCCTCAGGGTTTGCACCAGCTGCATTCAGACCGATGAAGCTGTTTGGATGAACAGCGAAACGTTTCTATCTCTCAAAAAAGAAGTCCAGTAGCCATGACTCAACTCCCAGATAAACGCAACTGGATGACTGAGAATCTTCACAGACGTACTTTTCTTTGACTTGTCAGAAATAATCTTTTCTCTTATAGAGTTTAGTTTAAAAAAAAAACCTCCTCTGCCCCTACACAGGGAAGCAGGGAAAGTGTTTAATTAACCACAATCCTGAAGTGGCTGTTATCTTAAACCACTTCTTGACATAGCAAATTGACAGTGGGGAGAACCAGACCAAATAGGGTCACTTGAATTTCAGTGTGCCATTTGGATGTGAGGATTACTGGACCTCTACTTGACTCCAGGCAACCCAAAGCCCACACCACACCACTCTAAAAAAGCCAATGTAGATAATCCCACAGTGAGTGGGATTATAAATCAATTAGTTTTAGCTCTCTTCTGTGTCCATAGCTGAGTCATCTTTTACAGGAGAAAATATAGTATATTACCTTTTCCTCAAGTGGAACATACTTTTAAAAACTCCCACATTTATATTATCAGCAAATTTGAACTCTTATTTATAGCAAGTGTTGAGCTTCTCAACTGAATGCTGAAGGGAGTGAAAAAAGAGTTCTGAAATGTTTCAGTGGGCTTAATCAACATCCTGGGGTTCTTTTTACCATAATCAGGCATCTAGTAGGGATGTGAATCATATTTGACCAACGTAAAACAAAATCTTCAGACATATTCCAGGGCCTGCAAAACTGATGCAGACTTCCCTTCAAAGTCAACAGAACCAAGCATGGGCACCACTTGCAGCATCATTCTTGTTTCAGGCTTTTTAAAGACAGTGTTTGGAAAAGGAAACCACCTGGTTTTTTTTTAAAATAGTTTGTTTGGGGCACTCAAGGTAATTCAGACAGGGAGTGGCATAACTATCTAATCCTGTAGACCTTTCCAACTATTGTGCTCTGGGAGAGGGGATTGTATACTCCGGGAGAGGGACTGTGCTCCTTCCCTCCACTATCGTTCACCATTTTAAAAAAAATCTACAAAATTCTGAAATATTATACACATTTTGTGTGGGAATAGAAACCACTGAACACAGTGGAACAAGTGCACAATAGATTGGGCTGTTATAGCACCCATCACTGCAAACTTAAATGTCCCCAATCCACTCAAGTGGCCATTTTATGATATATATCATTGCAAACATCTGGAACACAGTGGCCAAAATCTGATACTCTAAACTAGGTTAGGCCTATTGAATAAATTCCTAACTGGTAACTCAACAGTGAAGTAACCCTTAAGAGCTCTGCTCGGCTTGGGACCATCAATCGGATCTAAATCAATATTTTCCCTCCTTGCAATGAGATCGGCTTCTAGCAGGTCCTTAGGAGAACTATTCTTATTTTTAAAAACCCAAGCAATGCACTTAATGTCATGGGTAAATCTTTTTATAAAGCCACTCACTTCAATTTTCACTTCAATTTTCACTTCAATTTGAAAAGTAGATTTAATCAACTGTTGACTTTGTCTGTTCCATGGACATGTAGCATATCGAATCCATTTGACAACATTCTGCATTGATGTAGCATGGGGCAGGAAGGTAGTTGGTGGTAACACAACATAGGTGGGGAACCCAAGGAAGAATGCAGTTGCTAGAGCTGAGAAAATTTTGGAAGTAAGGGTTCGGTCCCACGTCCCTTTAAAAGCAGTTTAAATTACCAGATAAACTGTGTCTGAAAATGCCCTCCCCACGGCCACCGGGCTTTTTGAAAAAAAAGAAAAAAGAAAACCCGGTAATGCTCCTTTAAGCAAGGTTTCTGTGTCTCACCTACGAGGTAAGGAATTTTTTGCCTCGCTTTGAAAATCCAGCTTTTAAAGAGGCAGACGCCGTGGGACCATGCAGATTATCCAGGTTTCTTTTTCTTTCTTTTTTTCGCTGTTCCTGGGGCTGATGGACTGTGTTTTTTTTTTCTTATTTTCACCTTCGGAGAAACAGGAAGCTCTATCCGGTCCCACAAGCATTAATTTTCCCCAGAGAATTGGTTCTTTTTTTCAAATGCTAGCGCCACCTGCTGGCCAAGGGGGGGCTGAACTGCACTTTAAAATTAAAAAACTGCACTTTCCATGAGAACTCTTGTCCCACATATTAAATCACGTGATGGGACGAACAGGAAAAGCCGGACCTTCAGAAGATCAGGATCGAAACCCAGGTGTGACCATGGCCTTAGTGTCTCCTTTCCTTAAAATGCAAAACTTAACAAGTTCACACACACACACACACACACACACACACACACACACACACACACACACACACACACACACACACACACACACACACACCTTTTAAAAAAACAGATGTTGAAGAAATACTTCATAATTCTATACATGATTATTTGACTGGAAGTCTGGAACACATATTGTGTATAATTACAGTTAAGTGTAATTGTTAAATGTTCCATTCAGGTCAATGAAGTTAACATACTCTAAATTAATGGTTTATATTTAGAGATGGGCATGAACCAGGCAGGAAGGTTCATAACTAACCACAAACCATGAACCACCATAAGCCCCCAGAAAAATTAACCTCTTAGAGATTCATTTTTCTGGTTCATGCCTGGGGGGAAGCCTACCTGCTCCTTTCCTCTGCCACCCATCTGCCCCCTTTCCACTGTCCTTGTCATCTCCTTACCTGGTCCTGCTGCTGCCCTCCTCCACCGCTGCCACCATCATCATCATCAAAGGCAGTGCACCTGGCCTCCTTTCCTGGAGACTGCCTGCTTTCTCTGGGGGTGTTCCCACCTATCAGCTGAGTGGTGAACACATGCACAGAGGTAACAGGCCAGCCCCTCAAAGTCAGACCCAATGCCTCTGTGCATTCACCTTCCCCATGCACAGAGGCAGCATACCAGCTCCAGGAAAGGATGTCAAGCCCATTGCCTCTGAGGATGGTGGTGGCCACAGTAGAGGAGGGGAAATTGGTGGCAGGACCAGGTAGGGAAGAAGTGGGGTCAATGGAAAGGGGGCAAGTAGGTGGACATCCCCTTGTGAAGGAGAGAGAGAGAGAGAGAGAGAGAGAGAGAGAGAGAGAGAGAGAGAGAGAGAGAATTGCAAAGGGTGAAGGGCAAAAGGCAGCATTCTATTTTGCTTTATGAAATGAACCACAAACCAGCCCAATTAATAAGTTTTTCTGGTTTGTGGTTCAGTTCTTGCCCATCTATAGTTATATTATAAAGATAGTTTATTTTGTTATATGAGCATACCATCTTGTTTCCTTGCAAACTCCACAATGTTCCTTACTGTGGTGCTGTATCTGTTCTTACACAATAATAGGAAACCACTTTCTAGTTTCAATTTAAAACTGGATTTACTCCCTGCTCTAATACATAGTATAAACATTTTCAATGTTATACCAAAAGGCAATAATTCTTGTATCACGTAGCTCTCCTAGTAGCAGCAGATGCAGAATCAGTTTTAGTAGTATCATCCTTGAATTCCCCAAAGCCATGCTTCTATCTAATAAACACTTTTAAAGCATATCTGACATAATTCACTCTTGTCCTTTGAATTGCTACAGCAGTTATCTGACTGGAAAAGTTAGTCATAAATCATTAACTATTTAATTTCATCACAGTGGTTGTTTTCCAGGTCAAATCTAGCATGCCTCCGGGACTTAGCTGGCAATAAGATTTGTTCCAGGGGAGTATTCAGGTCTCCTGACATGTGCCTATAGAACTTTTCAGTCTGAATTTAAGAGCTTGCCTTGTTGAATGAGTGTCAGTCTTCACACCAATGGGTTAAATTTTTACAATTTTCATAGCAGCCCAGGATTCACAGTAAAACCTCCTTAAACATGCGGAGAAAATTACTAACTGCCACACACCAATGGAGTAGGCCTTCACCTATTGAATTTCTGTCTCGTGCAGGTAATTTGCTAATCTATAACATAATTTGTGTTCATCTCTGCATAAATCAAAGGAACAGCTGTCTACAAATAATAGTTTATCCTCCACACAGAGAGTCATAAATCAAATTCAGTTTTCAAGTGCTTTTCTGGGATATTTTCATGCTAAATTTGAGTCAGCAGAAATGAATGTCAAGTCTCCAGCCATTCTCCATCTGACTCTTCCTCTCTGTGTCCTTGTGTTCTATCTGCTGGAGTCGACTATCTCCAGTATATGCCACCCACAACTAAATGAATAAATTTGCTGTTGTATCAAAGGCATAATTCCTAATTGTCCAAATTTCCTTCAATACTGTTTTTCAGGGCAACCATCCACCATAGGTTGAAGCCCTAGACCATGAGATGACTTCCAACTGACTAGGAGTACTTCTGTATTGTCTGAAGTAAACTTTAACTTGCTCATCCTCATCCAGTCCATTACTGGTTACAGGTATTGAATTAGGAGCAAAACGGTTTCCTCAGGTTTAGATGGAAAGGAGGAAAAGAGTGGAGTGTCATCAGTGTATTGCTAGTACAGTACTAAACACCAAAAGTTCTGTGACCCAATCCCTAAGTATCATGTATATGTTAAATGGTATACTGAAGACAACAGAATGCTTAGAAATACCATAGGCCAATGGCCAAGGGTCAAACAGAGATCCTCCAATATCACCATCTGAGATTGCCTTATGGGAAGCACAGGAGTCGGTATAAGACAGTGTCACTAAATTCCATCTCAGATAGTCGACGAGAAGGATATCGTGGTTGATTATATGAAAAGCCCCTGAGAGATCCAACATAGGCTGCTTTCACATGACCGCTAAAATCCGCTAAATAGTGCTCGCAGATGCGGAGCATAAAATCATTTTCCGACGAGCAGCAGCCTAAAAAATAAATTAAAGTGTGGCCACGCCCACTTAAGCATGACCCAGTGCATTTTACAAGTACCTGGTCTCGAGGAGGTAAAATCCTTGTCGCTATTCCACTGCAGATTTTAAACCATTACCTCAGTCTGTGGGAACACAGAAAATCTGCACCAAAACCTTTTCGGCCCCGTTATGGTATCTTTGCTGTGGTTCTCAGTTGTGGGATCAGAACAGTTGCAGATTTTCAAAACACGACCATGGAAACATCCGATCCACAACATCAACCACATGACTGCTCCGGGGTGGTTGATCCAGATCAAAGTTTGCCACTGATTTTAGTGGTTGTGTGAATGCAGCAATAATCTCCATGCACAGTTCAAAATGTAGATCATCCAAAATAATCAAAGCTGTTTCCCTTTGCAAGCCAGATGGAGACGTATCTAAATAATCCATTTCATCCAGGAATTTCTGGAGCTGGGAGGCTGTCACAGGCAGAAACAAACTAGCCGTAAAATATCTACAATGGAGTTCAAGGGGGAACTTTTCAACTGTGCTCTTACAAGTTTCTTTTAGGTAGACTAGAACCCTGTCTTCTTGAAGAAAGGCATTCACTGCTTTCTTTACCCACTCCGTCAGAGTTCTCCTTATGGCTTTTATGAAACAAGGCAGTCCAGGAACCAACATACATTGGTATGCTGATGGAACCCAAGGACCAAATTTTCCTTTTTACTGGAATTAAAGCAGTCTATTATTAATGGAAGTCTGATGTTGCAGGCTGAATAAGGGATAAAAATCTGAAATTCTTTGTTCTAGAAGTCACTATGGGTATTTTGAAAAACAGTTCAACACTATCCAATACTCTGCCCTGTATAACTATTACTTACTGAAGACCATTCTGTAACATTACTTTTTTTATACCTTGTTTCATTCTGCTATGTATAAGACTTCCAGATGTTTTCCTCATTACCTCTTATGTTCGCCAACTCCCCAGTTAAAGATGAACTCTACTAAAAGCAAAACTAGACATTAAGGGCAATGCACATTTTCTATTATCAAAGCATAAAATTATTTATTTTGTATTGGATCCAGGTTGTATTGTGTTGCTGCAAACTGTTTGCCTACAACAACTGAATCGGTCCTAAAATCAAGCAAGCAAACAGCTTAGAAAGTTCTAGAGTGGGGACATTGAATGTTGAGTATCATTCTATCTATTCTCCAAAATTTTCACACAGATTATTTGCATATCATTATATACACGTACATATATCTATTTGTGTTTACTCCTCCTTCAGCATTTCTCCAAGGATGGCTGCAAAAGTGTTATCTGGGATATTATATGTGTTCGAATAACTGAAACAAAATATCAGGGATGTATACTGGTGCAGTGATTTGTTGCTTTCTCAGATGAGTGTTTCTCTGAATGCTGTGATGTTCTTTACTGTAGTGTCAACATTTTTGTGCAAATTAGCTTTGGCATCTAAGACATCATGTCATGTTTCTTATCAGGGGCACCACTGGATGTTTGTTGTTCTCCCTGAGATCACTTTTCTCTTCCCCTCTGCCGGAGCTCACAATGTGATTGATGAGTTGGCAGGAATAATCAAATGGTGACATTTTTAAGCTTCAGAAGAAAATAGCAATTCCTTCACGTTACACTGCGCTGAAAAAACACTTTTTAAAAAACATTAACCTACAGAAAAGCCATTTGAATATTACCTTAAATGAACTACAAGATCGTTCCATCGGAGAATCCATATTAAACCTTTTTATGTCATTTGGGTCCTATAGTAAAAAACTGGGGGAAAGTGGGGTTCAGATACTATTCCAAGTGCTTGTGATGATAATCTTTGAAATAATAATAGAATTAACTGTGATTGTATGCCTTCCTACGTATATGTCAGTTCTACTGAATCAAATAGGGTTTCCTGCTGGTGAGAAAGTATAGAATTATACCCTAGGGCTTCAGTTCCCTTTGTGTTTACAGTAGACCCTCGTATAACGGAGGGTTTGTACAACGAAAAATCCATACAACGGGGAAAAAATCCGGCCCCCCCCCCCCCCCCGCGGCCACCTCCGTCCACCACCTGCGGCTGCCCGGAAAGAGGGCGGGGGGGGCGGTCGGGGAAAGAGGGGAGGGGAGGGGCGGCAGGCACGGAGGGGGGCGAGCCAGGGAGGGGTGCCCTTACCTGGCACCTGCACAGGGGTCCTCCGCTTGCCGCCGCCGCCGGTGCGCCCTCCTGCCTGCCTCCGGGGCTCCGGCAAGAGGTGAGCGCGAGGGGGGAATTCCCCGGGCGGTCCCGTCCAAGGCCGCCCGGGAAGAGGATGCGGGGCGGGAGGGGAGGGGAGGGGTGGCAGGCCGCCCCCGCCGCCGCAGGTGCGCCCTCCTGCCTCCGGTGCTCGGCAAGGGGTTCACGGGGGGGGATTCCCCGGGCGGTCCCATCCAAGGCCGCCCGGGAAGAGGACGCGGGGCGGGAGGGGAGGGGTGCCCTTACCTGGCACCTGCACGGGGTTCCTCCGCTTGCCGCCGCCGCCGGTGCGCCCTCCTGCCTGCCTCCGGGGCTCCGGCAAGAGGGGAGCGCGAGGGGGGGAATTCCCCGGGCGGTCCCGTCCAAGGCCACCCGGGAAGAGGATGCGGGGCGGGAGGGGAGGGGAGGGGTGGCAGGCCGCCCCCGCCGCCGCCGGTGTGCCCTCCTGCCTCTGGTGCTCGGCAAGAGGTTCACGGGGCGGGGGGAATTCCCCGGGCAGTCCCATCCAAGGCCGCCCAGGAAGAGGACGCGGGGCGGGAGGGGAGGGGAGGGGTGGCAGGCCGCCGCCGCCGCCGCCGGTGCGCCCTCCTGCCTCCGACTCAGCAGGTGAGCGCGGGGGGGGGGAATTCCCCGGGCACCCCCCCTCGTCCAAGGCCGCCCAGGAAGAGGACGCCGCACGGGAGGGCATTGGAGGGGTGGCAGGCCGCCGCCGGCGCCAGTGTGCCCTCCTGCATTCCTGCTTGGGAAATTAGCGTTTGGAATTCCCGGGCGGTCTCATCCAAGGCCGCCCGGGAAGAGGACGTGGGGCAGGAGGGGAGGGGAGGGAATTAAGGCCGTCGCCGCCAAGGGTGCGACCTACCTCCGGCAAGAGGTAAGTGGGGATGATTTCATCAGTACCTGTCCAAGCACTTACGGGAAGAGGATTTTTAAAAAGGGGAGGGGGGTGGCAGGCCGCCGCCGCCTGCCGGTGCGCCCTCCTGCCTCCAGTGCTCGGCAAGAGGTTCGCATGGGGGGGAATTCCCACCCACCCCCCCTCGCCCAAAATCCCCCTAGCGCCGCATTGGAATGCATTGGAATGGATTAAATCCAGTTTCAATGCATTCCTATGGGAAATTAGAATTTCTATAATGGAAAACTTGTATAACGTAATTTGATTTGGAATGAATTAATTACGTTATACAAGGTACCACTGTACCTTGGAATAAGTGTGGGTGATTTCATCAGTACAGGGAACAGCACTTACAGGAGGATTTTTAAAAAGAGGAACACTGTGAAATTCCTGCCTATGTCTCTGGTGGAAGATTTAGCACTAGGGATGTGGAAGACTCAGACACAAAGCTGTTGCATTTCCCACAATCCCCCTTGTGTCATCATTAGAGATGGGCACGAAACGAACAATTTTTCGTTTCCATTTTCATTTTTTCTTTTCATTACGGAACAAAACGACAAACGAAATTTTGTCTCTAAAATCAAACGAAACAGAACAGAAACACTGGGAATTTTGTCGTGCGTTTCGTTTCCGTTACTGCAATATGAGTAAATTGCTTAAAATCCTTTTAAAAATCACTAAAAATGAAATAAATGGTAACAAAATGGTAACAAAATGAACGAAAATTTATTATTTTTTTGATAACATTCACAAAAATAGCAATATGAACCAAAACTACCCTCCAAACGACAAACGATAAACGAAATGCAATTTTTTTATTTGTCCCCCCATTAGAGATTTTTCCTCTCAACAATTTTCCTTTCCATTTTCATTTTTTCGTTTCGTTACGTAACAAAAATGACAAAAAAATTTTAATAAAAAAAATGAAACGAAATGAACAGAAACACCAGAAATTTTGTCGTCCTTTTCATTTTCATTACGGCAATATATTGAACTGCTTTAAATGCTAAAAAAAATCACAAAAATTGAAATAAATGGTAACAAAATGGTAATGAAACGAACAAAAATGAAAATGAATTTTTGCAAAAATTCACAAAAAACGGAAACGAACCGAAACGGACCCCCCTAAACGACAAACAACAAACGAAATGCCATTTTTTTGATTCGTGCCCATCTCTAGTGCCCATCTCTAGTCATCATCTCATTCTTTGCTTATATTAAGACGAAAGACTTTGTTTTCCCTTTCAACACATGTATGTCTTTTTCCCATACGTCTTTTTCCTAACACACATATTTGTTTACATATTTTCCTAGTGTCCATATTTTTCCTATTGACTAAACTATGTTTGTGTGCAATTTTTGACTGTATGCAACATAACCATTAATATGTCTTTAAAATATACACATGGCTTTGGGGCATATTTTCTTCACAATACACTGCTAGCCTTCTAATTGTGCATGCACCTAAGGTGAGGAATACTTCATATCTACAGATTACAATGGTTACTTTTCAAACCACAAATCTCCAGAGTTCTGGGAGATGAAATCCAAAAAATAAAAGTAAACCAAATTTTAAAACATTTGCAAGTTTTCTTTGAATTGGATATTCTGATTCAGGATGCTTAGGTTGGATGCAACAGGTATTTTCATGAGAACCACAATTCCAGCAAAATTCCTTTCCCTGCCTTTCTATTTCTATTTATTTATTTATTTATTTATTCAGTGCAATGCAGGAAATTATGTTTATACAGTACAGATGGTGTTCCTTTAGAAAAATAAGCAATTTCGGCCATTCCTTACACTGCAGTCCCACAAGCAGTTAATGTGTGGCATTAATATACCAGGATGACAGCTTTAAAGCCACAGAGAAGCTTGTCTGATACTGTATAAAGGCTTAACAAGAGTAAATACAACTTTGGAAGAACTAGGGACTCAGAGGTAAGCTTATTATTAAATGGAATTCTCATGTCAATGTTAATTTAACATCCTTAAATCCATAAGAAAGAGCAACAAGACAGCAATTTCACTGAATATCCGGTGTTATCTCTTGTCCCGTATAAAAAGCTACTTGATAAAAGGGTCCTTCTTATTCTTCTTAAAGAAAATTGAAACAGTTTAGCTATATTTCAAAGAAGAGGTATTGATTTTTTTTGCTTCATTTCACTTCTCTGAGTTAGTCGTTCCATGAGGTCCTCATATTTTTGAGGATCATAAACAAGAAGTAGAAGTTGGTTGTAGAAAGCCAAATAAGCATGTGTTACTGTGATATATATTACTGATATTTCCCAATCAACATGTTAATAATTCTCCCCCCCCCACAAAAAAAAAAAAATACTGAGATAGAGAATAACAGAAAAATACAAGATAACTTTAGAATCCAATTTCTTGGTACTCTTAATAAGATAGGGCCTTTGACTTCAGATCAATGCTGAAGATGCATGTCAATTCATTATGTTTCATACCTTTGAACCCTACCTTAAATTTATTATTTGTAACATAAAGGTGCTTTGGATGATACTTCTTTTAAAAAAAAGACTTTTTCAAAGACTTCTTTGACAGCAGCATCATAACTCATGGCAATTTCTAAGAAGGGTATGAGGGAAGAAACAAGGCAAGAGAACATAAGTTCAGAGACTTTAGCGGGAAGATAAGTTGAGCTCCTTCAAATGTCAGGTGAACTGGAGAGAAATGGCAAGACAGATTGTCGCTGAAGCTCTTCAGAATGGTTCAACACAACAACCTAGTGAAATCATAATAGCACACTTCTGTTTAATGGCACGTCTTAGCATATTTTTGACAAATAGAATAAACTGCATAAAATGCATGTTCAGTTCATTCCATCATTGCAATAAACATGCAGGATATCCACTGGGTAAAATCCATCTGGGTGAGGATGGGTGGGGAGAGTCTCCATATTAGAAAGCAAAGCTGTGCATTCGCTTCATCCAAGTCCCACATTCCATACCAAATCGGCTGGATTTGGCATTGTTCATATAGAGACTGGATCAAAGTCTGCCTTCCCAGAGGGAAAGGTATCAGACAAGGGTGCCTTTTATCCTCTTCTCTGTTCAATCTGCATGCAGAACATATCACACAGAAAGTCAGGCTAGATTTAGATAAAAGATGAATGAAAATTGGCAGAAGAAACATCAAGATATGCAGATGAGACCATCTGACTGGCAGAAAGAGACAATGACTTGAAATTACTTTTGGGTTTATAACCCAGTCTAGGGAACCCCATTTTGCCAAAGCAAAATGAAGCACCACACTTAATGAGAAACCCGTCCTCTCTTTTCCCTCTGCCCCATTGCCTCCCTATTGGCTCCTGCTGCCACTGCCAACACTGTCACCTCCCCTGCCTCCTGCCTCACCTTCTCCTCCTCTGCCTCTGCTATCTTCAGAGACATTGGGCCTAGTCTATCAACTGAGAGGTGGGTCCATGCTCAGAGACTATGGGGCTGACCCCTGGAAAGGAAACTCAACCCACTGCTTCTGAGAATGGCAGAGGAGGAGGAGAGGGAGGAGGAGGAGGAGGCGGCAAGAGAAGATACAGAGGTGGGAAAGGGGTGGATGGGTGACAGAAAAAATGAGGGGGCAAATGAAGGGCAGATGAAGGGCAGGTTTGTATCCCTTCATGTATGAACTGGAAAAACAAACCACAATCCAGTTCATTTTTCTGGGTCTTCATGGTGCTTTGTGGTTAGCCATGAACCACAAGCTATCACAAACTGCCAGTTTTCCAATCTGTGCCCATCTCTAAATAAACCAAAATGAATTAGGAGCCATCCCCAGGTTACTATCTGCGCTCACAGTATGCAATCTTTAAAGAAGGGTAAATTGCTAGAAACCTGTTCAAATGCCTTCAGAGGCACCATCAAGCATTCTCTTTGCTCATAGTAGAGACAGAAACATCTTAGCTGCTTGGAAGAGGTAAAAATAAATAAATAAGTTGATTCCTTGGCAAAGCCATGAACACCACCTTCTTGTGGGATTCCAGGAACCCCACATTCAACACATCCTTATCAGAAGAAGGAGAAGAACAAAACAAAGAAGCTGTTTTCTTTGAGGGGAGGGCAAATGCTTCATTCTCACTCTCTCCTCCATCATTGCGTTGTTCACAAAAATCAATAATTCTGATGAGCAAAAGCTTCTTTAGACATAGAAGCCCTCCACATGAGACAGAACCCTGATTCCCCCATTATCTGGTAACAGGTGGAGCCTCTATAAATAGAAGAGGATCTCCTCCCCAGACCTGTCAGTTTTCACATGAACCAAATTACAAGGGAGGGCTAGTATGATCCCCTCTTTATGTATTAGCATACACACTTAATGATATCTGGACTTTTTTTCTTGTGTTCATCTTTCTCCTCCTTTTTGCCTACATTATAATTCCTATTCTGGTTATTTCTTTTGAGCACCTTGACTCTAATATGCTTTTAAGAAAAGCCCTTGTGGTAGATTCCCTGTCCTGCTTACTCCTGCACCCTTGCCAACAAAATTGTCCATTCACACTACGACATGTATTTTAGTATTTTAATATGGTGGTATTTTGATTTCTGCTTTCAGCTCTGTTGTATTTTCTGTTTTAATTCTGATGCTGTGTTTTCTTTATTGTAAACTGCCCAGAGGGGCCTTGGGACAAATGGATGGTATAGAAATGAAATGAAATGAAATAAATAAATAAAATAGTTCAATCATATACTTCTTCTGGCCTGCTTGCTTCACCTTTTAGAATCATCCTACATTGATAAACCTGTCTACCTTTAAAGAAGGTAGATAAACTCTATTGGACACTTCACTCTTTCTCTTTGTTCCTCTAAAGGAGTTTTCCATAATTAACTAGCAATGTGCCTTTCATCTGCTATATCAATAAAACTTCCTTTCTCACCTTTGTTTTTTCTTTCAGCAACCCTATAATTTAAATATTTTTAAGCAGAGGCTGGAAGGGTATATGTCAGGAGTACTGTGATGTGGGTTCATGTATGGCAGGGGGTTGGACCAGATAGCCCTTGCGGTCTCTTCCAACTCTATGATTCTATGAATCTATGATTCTATGATGTTTGACTGTTGAGACCAAACCTTTTCCACAAGGTGTCCATATTAATTGGGCATCACATGCCAGGACTGCCCCTTGCCCTCCCACGGTGAAATAAATGGATGAGACACAATGATTGGGTACAACGTGGGCCACACTTTGTTATTATATTAATTAACGTATAACTCACCATCAACTCAAACAGGGGCCTGCAGCATTGCGGATTCAAATGCATTGAGCCGATGCATTCCAATGGGGAAAAATTTCTCCATCGAAATGCATTGAGCCAATCATTTCAGTGGAGATTGCTGGGAAGCGCTGGCCCCAAGCCAGTGCCAAGCAGCTGCTTGGCACTGGCTGGGGGTGGAATGGCCCTGCAGCAAGCGGTGGATCAGATCATCCACCACCCTTGCACAGTCTTCCAGCAGCCTGGGAATCAGTGGTGGTGTCCCCCCCCCCCAACCTGCACCCGTATATCACGGATTTTCAGTCATCAGTGGTCAGGTGGGTCCCTAACCCCCGCAATAGGCGGGGGGTTACTGTACATGCACATATTGGTCAATATTGAGTATGAATTGAAACAGATGCAAACTAGATGCAAAAACTGCTTATTAATTACTTCAGGGGGAAATGTCCTGTGGTGAGCAATACTTTGATACAGAAGGGGTTTATTTAAGGCAGGAACTCTGTAACCGTATGTTTGTAAGCTTGTAAGTAGAAAGGTTAAGTAACTTGTTCAATGTCATCAAGGGAGCTTTAAATCACTTTGGCTAAGCCTAGCTGAGCAAGTTTAGGTCTTTCCCTCTTGTCTCAGCAATTAATCCTTGCTGCTTTTACAAAGCCCAAGGTCGTGACTAAACATTTTCTGAGACTTCTTTAATGAATTGCAAATTGGGAACATTGTTGCCCATTCGTGGTTGAAAGGATCCCTTGCTGGTTCATACCTGAACAGCAGCAGTACACATTGTATGGGAAACAAATAATGGGAGCTATTTCAGGACACTGTCATAAATAAGTTAAAGTGAGTGAGGAAATGTCATTCCCCTTCTTTATCAGTTTCTAGCATGAGAGAAATTTTGCCCAGTTGTTTTTTAAATGTAATTATTGCTGTTTTCTTGGGCATTCTTTAAAAAAAAGCCATGCTCCTCCTTCTACAGCATAAGGAATGCTCCTCCTTCTACAGCACTTCTAGCCAGTTTTGAGGACCACGTTATCAGTGTTTGAACACACATATACATGGGTGCACACGTGCTGAAGAATTTGGATGATGGTTTTTAACATTTTATTTTGTTCAGTAGAGTAGCAAAATAAAAACTGTTAAGGAATGGAAGAGAGAGTTACCCGAATAACCCATCTTCATTCCTTTGGCAGTACAAGAGAAGGCATAAGATGTATTCTGCCAATGTATAGTTCAATTATTTTAATAAAATGTGTCATTATAGCAATACTGTAAAGCCCTACATCCAATCTCGACTGATTTCAGAAGCTAAGCAGGGTCAGCCCTGGTTAGTACTTGGATAGGAGACCACCAGGGAATACCAGATGCTATAGGCGCCTGGAGTAGGAACTGGCAAACCACTCCAGTATTCCTGCCAAGAAAACTCCATGGACATGGGGTCACAAAGAGTCAGTCATGATGACTGTAATGACGTAACACACAGAGAGAGAGAGACATTTGGGGATTTTTGGAATTAAACGTCTAAACCAACAAAGCTATTCAACTTTCCACTCACCTGTCTGCTGTGCTGGCTTTGTAATACAATACAAGTTTGTTAATAGGAGTTAAGGCATGTGACGAACTCACGATGGAGCAGATATCCGACTCTTTCTAGAACAGTGGTTTCCAACCTTGGGAATGCAGATGTTCTTGGTCTACAACTCCCAGAACAACTAATGGTGAAGGCTTCGTCAGAGGGGAGGGAGTTGTGAGCTTTAGGAAGCCTCTAGGAAAGTGGCAGCCATGTTTCAAGGACAAACTAGTAGCCAAGTGTTAATGCATTGCTCTGAGGCATGGTAGGGCATTTGTTCTAAAATGAGGAGGAGGCGGAAGAGGAAAAGGAAGAGGAAGAAGAGGGTAAAGACTTGTTGACTTCAAGCATCTCTGTGTGGGTCAAATAGTCAGACTTTCAAACCTCCTTCCATAGCAACATGTTTGCAGTTTGTCAGATAATAAGAGAATGCAAAGAAGGACTGACAGTATTACAACTTGCAAGTGGGAACTATGCTACTGAATGTTAATGACTTACATTGACAAGATCAGCATTGGTCAACTACAAATGACAACACTAGAGATGGGCACGACTTAGCGGTATTCCCGTTTCCGTTTCCGTTACTCGTTTCCGTTACTCTACGGAAACGGTAACGGGAATCACTGCCCCAGACTTCGAGCTCGAACCGACGAACGAACAATTTGGTCTGATTTGTCGTGCTCGTTACTTGCATCGCGCAATGCCAAGCGGCACAGAAAAAAAGTTTTTAAAAGTTAAAAAAAACCGATTCCCGGCCCTAAAAGTAGGCGAAAACTGTCTGAGGGCACCTACCAGGCCAGAAGGGTGTTTTATTTGGGGGGGGTTCCCCGCCCCCCTCTCCTTGGCTATTGCTACTGCTCCGCTGCTGGTACCAGGCTGGGAGGGCGCATCCATTTGCCATGCAGTGCGGGGGATCCAAAATGGCGACCGCAATATTTTTTTTGAAATCGTTGCCCAAAACCCACCAAAGCACCACAGAAACATGCGAAAATTAGCTATTTTAAATGCTTGAATTTTTACAGTAGCAGCAGTGGGTTTTTCTTGCAAAAAAAAGTCTCCGTTGATTTTATTTTATTTTTTTTTTATTTTATTTTATTTTTTTACACCTGCACATTTGCAATGATGGGCTCGCCCATGGGAGTGGACCATGCAAAGTTTTGGAGCCATTCCACCAATCGCATGGCCAGGTTTTGCTGACTGTACCAGGCTGGGAGGGCGCATCCATTTGCCATGCGGTGGGGGGGGATCCAAAATGGCGACCGCAATATTTTTTTTGAAATTGTTGCCCCCAAAACCCCACCAAAGCACCACAGAAACATGCGGAAATTAGCTATTTTAAATGCTTGAATTTTTACAGTAGCAGAAGTGGGTTTTTCTTGCAAAAAAAGTCTCCGTTGATTTGATTTTATTTTATTTTATTTTTTTACACCTGCGCATTCGCAATGATGGGCTCTCCCATGGGAGTAGACCATGCAAATTTTCCACCAATCGCATGGCCACTTGGCCAGGTTGACCACAGAGACTTCTGGGATGTGCCAATCGGGCATAAACAGCCCACTAATCGTAGCCCAAACCCGAACCCTAAGCCTAACCCATACGCCAGTACACTGTCCTTCTAAGTGGGTCAGAGAGGCACCCAGATGCACCCCAATACTCACCGTAACCTCACCCGTAACTAGCCTAACCCTAGCCGTTGCGCTAAGCCGTCTTAACCCTAAGCCAGATCTACTTGCATTGCACTACATGCAAGTACATGAGACACAGCGGGTGCAAAGAGTCTGCCAGTCCGTCACTTGTGGCTCTGGCTGACTCCTGCAGCTCCCTCCAGGAGCCCGCTACCCCCTCCCCAAACCAGTACTAACGACAACGAAAAAATGAAAAAACGAACCGACTAATTTTTGCAAATTTTCGCGAAAAACGGAAACGAGCCGAAACGGAACCGGCCCGACTAACGACAACTCGAAAAAAAAATTTTTCAAGTCGTGCCCATCTCTAGACAACACTATTAAGAACTGCATATATTCTACGAAGATATCCCCAGTCATCCTAGGCTCTTGGAAAGAGCTTGATCATTGGAGAAGGCCAACTCCTGCTTAACACCTGATGATGATGATGATGATGATGATGATGATGATGATGATGATGATGATGATGATGATGATGATGATGATGATGATGATGATGATAAAAACATCAATAACAACTGGCAATATAATCTTGATACATTCAGCCTTTTTTGATATTCATTTATTCCTTAACTTCATTATTGCCCATTAATATATACTGTTGTACTCTATCCTTAGGACTTCAGATCAATCATTAAGCTGCTGGGTGCTACAGGTATTAAAACAGGTGTCACCATTTTATGGCTATACGTTCTGTAATGGCTGCATTTTTAGATTTATAGCCATAATGAGCTATTAGAAACCCATCTATTTCCCCTTTAAATTCATGCATGTAAAACCTGATCAAAGTTAAAGAAAAGATGGAATGAATCAAATTAAAACTTCAGCTTCTTGTAATCTGCTTGTGTGGCAACATCTTTCACAGAAATGAAGCTTAAGAACATCACAAGGTCTCTTCATCTACACTTCTAAGTACATAGGCTAGTATCCCATTAAGATGTCTCTCTATCACTCAACTGTCATGCAACCAGTTGGGTGATCATGTGTACAAACAGTCATATGACTGGCCACATGAGGAACACACCACCAAACTGCTTGCATGATTATCCTACTTCGTTTATATCTTACTTCCCAAAACTAAGACTATAACCATTGTTGCTACAGTGACCAACATTGTGAAGATTATTTCTAACATTATTCCCTCCCTGCAGTTCCCAAACTTGCATCTTCAGGTATTCTTGGGTGAAAACTCACAGAAGCTTTCACCACTAGCTAGGCTGGCCAGGATTTTTGAGAGTTGTAGTACAAGAACATCTGGGTGTCCAAGGTTGGAGAACCATGATCTAAAACCAACAATATACAAATTCATGGCATAGAGGGTTGAAGGGTAGGGAAAATCTTTTACAGTTTATTTAGTAATGTGATCTAATCCATTACTTGATGAAATCAATTCACCCCATTCAGCCAGCCATAGTGATGCCTGGAGAATAAGGAAGATAAAAAGTCCACAGAAGTAAGTGCAGCTCTCCCTATAAAAATGCATGCAACACCTTTCTTTTCTCATGAAAACTGAAGATTTACTGGCTCCGTTCAAGGCTAATTGTTTCAGACAGATTTTTGTAATGGGTTCTTTCTCTCAAAAGTTATTTATTTCCCCCCAGGACACAACTTGCTTCAACTTTATTAGATTCAAGGCTTTATTCCATTTTAAACCTGATTTAAAGAGCTTTTAAGGGTTATTGTGAAATAATTTATACACATTTGTGAAAGTGCATTCTTGCAAAAGGTTTCATATGACAAATTAAGCAGGCATGATTTAATTCTGGAACTTATCCAACAAATACAGATTTCTCCTCACTAATGTATAGGAGCTGTTGCACAGGCAAACACAGCCATAGAAACCAACTTATCCAGAGACCGCTTGGTAATGGGGCGGCTAAAAAATTCTATAAATTCTATAAAGCTGTCTGATGCTTTATGTATTCTTGGTTTATTTGTTCATATAGTGTATATTTATTTAATTTGTGTTCCATCTTCCTCCAACAACATGACTGAGAACAGGAATTAAAATCCTACTGGTATTTGCATAAGGTATTGCAAATTGATTAGATGTCAGGTCACATCTGGGTCTCATTCCTACTCATGCACAATTGCAGGACCAAGATGCACCACATCACCTTACTGATTAGCCATGGTTTGTTGAACAAAGTTACCCAAACCTTATGAATACCAGCAGGATTCCAGCAAAGCAGAATGAAATATTATAAGTTGAAACAGCTGGTAAAAAAACTAATTTTCAACACACATCAAGTCTGAAGCAATCCAGCATCAGATCAGCAATTAAAGTTCCTTTCCTCAGCACTCAATCAGTGGCCAAAAGTCCATCTTAATAAAAAGGTATTTGCCTGCCAGTGGAAGGACACCTCACTTTCATAACTTGATTCCGTAACTCTCTCCCATTCTCAGCACTCATAACTCTAAAGAGGGCACAGCCCAAAGCAGATCTCAGGAACCCCAAATCTCAGGCTGTCTTGTATAGGAGGATACGGTTTATTTCAAATAATAAAAAATTGATTGCAATTTCATTGCAAAGATTTGCAGCCTTTATGATGAGTCCTACATTTAACTTGGGGCATGCAAAGTTTGTGCCAAATTTGAACTCAACCCAACCATGCTTCAGTTAGTAATAAGAGAAAGTGTTGAAAGCAGGTAGAGCATAGAGCAGTGTTGACGAACCTATGGCACGAGTGCCAAAGGTGGCACTCGGAGCCCTTTCTGTGGGTACCTGACATCACCCCTTCACAGCCTCCTGTATTCAGGTTGAATTGCTGTATTGGCACTTTGCGAATAATTAGTGGGTTTTGAATCGCAGTTTGGGCACTCGATCTCTAAAAGGTACGCCATCAGTGGCATAGAGTATATCCTGTATTCTACATAAAGGAGGTAGGAGATGGTCTATTCGTAGTGTGCACAAATTATTTCACAGCTCATATCTGCTTCAGATGATCAGCCGTGCAGATCTTAGGGAGATAATGAAATCAACAGAATACAACCAGGGGGAAGTGAATATAGACAAGACAGCACGTATGAATCTCCAAGGCCTATCACTGGGGAGAGGTCACCCCACAAAAACCACTAAACTAAGATTTATCAGAACAAACAAGCAGAAACATGTCCTGAACTCATTGTGCTCTCTAAGGTGTCACAGATTTAGAAAATATGATAACAATTGTGGCAAACTTAGAGCATTCTATATAGTTATTCTGCAGGTAAGACTCATTTCCCACTCTGTTTCTCCAGAGCTGTCAAGAATTCAGTCACATTAGTATTCATTCTTTCAAAGGTATGTAGGCAATGATTAAAGCTAGCCCTGTCCTCCTGTTTCTTCTGCTTTGACTGAAACAAAACGTGATTGATTGAATCAAATGATTTATATACTTCTTTGATGTCAGCTAGTTTAATAAAATATTTTTTTTTTATTTTTTAAAGGTTAAATGGAAATAGAGACAAGTTTTAAAATTAGAGCAAAAGGCAAGGAGTTGGGGGTATGAGTAAAAAAATAGTGCTAAATGCAGACATGAATTAAAAAGAAACAACAAGATCCAAGCAAGCTCAAGAATTAAACTGAGTCATTTTAAGGCAGCTTGACATCCTGTATTCACCCTCTGAATCATTATCATGTAATGAATCGTTAGTATGCAATATTAATAACACATGGAATTTTTTACTTGTTAGGTGATGAAGTATTATAAACTTTTAATTATAAAAAAGGAAATTAGTGTTAATGACTTCCTGAATGTAAAACCCTTTAGTAGGAGAAGGAAGTTTGGCAGAAATGTTAAATCAGTGATCTTTTGAAGTTCACAAGTCTTCTAATCAGAAAAGGAGGAAGGTAGATATACACCCACCATACCCATTTGTTCACTAAACCATAACAAGGTGCACTTTTCACTGATGGATCATACTAGGCACTGGTGGTTTGGCCAGAAATGCAATAAGAATAAAAACCTAACTCTTCCAATCAACCCTAACCCTGGCCACCAACCACAATACTAGAAAGAGGTCAAAGCCAGACAAGCCTACCCACACCAAAAAAGTAGAAGCAGAAATATGTGGTCAGAATAACTCTGAAGATTGTTTGGTTTGATCCATTGATTATGTTGTATGGTCATTGGAAAAAAAGAGCAAACCAATCTGTTTCCACTGCGAACCAAAGAGGAGGCTAAATGCCTGTCTGATTACCTCTAGTTTGTACTTTATAGATTACAGCAACCTTTGACTGTGTGGATCATGAGAAGCTATAGATCATTCTAAAAGAAATGGGTGTGCTTGAACATTTGATGGTGCTGATGTGTTATCTACACTGTGTTCAATTAACTGAATAAAATTTGAGCTGTTCTTTTTTTAGATAGATGGGCATCTTTAAATTTGTCCATATGGAACATTTGGAATGCATTCAGAATGAGTATTATATCTTGAATTATATGCTCTTCGGGCATTTTCTTTTCATTTACCTAGTCGATGCTTCCATACAATTAATAATTCATTTTAAATATACATGGGAAATATATGCAAATATATATAATTCATTTCTGAAATATATCTTCATCATCTTGAATTTCTGTGAAGAAAACGCAACTTGCATTTACTGAAGGTGGATTCGGTTTTTCTTATTTCAGTTTATGTAATCAGCCAATTAATACATCTGTAAAATATATTAATTACTAAAATTTTGTTTCACAGTCAAATTATCCATCTTGGGCCCTTCTATAAACCACTTATTTAGAGCATCTGCCCAAGCGATTGGTCTTGGAGTCTACATATGACAAAGGAGACACTATTTGCACAACAATCTCAGCAGAAAGAGAATTATGACAAATATTTTCATGGCAATTGCCATTTGATCCATTTTCACACAACAAATTAA
This sequence comes from Phrynocephalus guinanensis, assembly GCA_037367245.1. Taxonomy (NCBI): domain Eukaryota; kingdom Metazoa; phylum Chordata; class Lepidosauria; order Squamata; family Agamidae; genus Phrynocephalus; species Phrynocephalus guinanensis. Next base: position 73,530,059 of record CM074739.1, read on the forward strand.
CTTTTTTATTTATTCATTCATTCATTCATTATATACATTGGGTAATGTGTATTTTAAAAGTATGAAGAAGCCCTTTTTATGGATGGTGTATCCAGACAGAGGAATTCTTACTATAGTTGAATTAATTGGCCAGGATGATGGATTTCTGCCATTTTCCTGCTTGAGACGTTGTATGATCTGTCAGATTCAATGAATGGCAATATTTACAAATGCACCTATTGGCATCTAAATATGGTCCAGCCATGCTGAATGTTCCAAAGTCTCCTGCATTTTTGGAAATTATTATTGAATCGGTCCAAGAAAATAAGTATGCATTATTTCTTGTCAGTTAATAAATATTTTGTTACTATTTATCGTTGGTTTATAAATATGCCAGCTCTCAAATATGACTAGAGCAGGGAAATGGATTGTGTTCTTCTACCTAACCAATTGAAGAGAGCACCCACCATAGCATACCTGAGATATTTATAGAACTTAAGCTGTGATTCACTCAATAAAAGATTATATGTGGAATATACTGGACACCACAACACCTTTTAAGGAAGAATCTGAGCAAACTGTCAAAATGTTGATGCTGTGAGTCTCTTAATGCATCTCTTAGTCATATGCTTTGGTCGCATCCAGATAAGCTCATTTTGGAAAGGAGTTATTACTTGCATTAATTTCATAGTAGACCAATTTTGATCTTTGTTAATGCTTCTTTAAATGATATACCTGCTTTTTAGAGATTAGCGACCAGCCAATGCAGATGGATTCTCCATGCCTTCACACCCACAAAAAGACTGATTTTACATTACGGGGAAGATAGATGCCCACCACAAGTAATCTGGTGGATATATGATCATACAACATTATCAACATGTGACAAACACGATAATTATGGATGGATATGTTTTTAATATTTGGAAGTCTTTTGTAGAAGTCTCTATAGAAACATCCTTGTGGTTTGGTTTGGTTTTTCTCTGTCCCTCTCCTCTCCCCCCCCCTTTTTTTTTCCAACATTATACTTTTGTGTTTTGTGACCTATTGTATCTCTGTTTTAGCTTTTAAAAAAGGGATGTAAGGGAGAAACGCTCCTGTTGTAACAGAATATGGACAAATAGAATAGTTGCCATAGAAGAAAATGTAATCAGACAAAGGTGTATCTCCTTTATGTCTGTTCATTCTGTATGCAGGACATATAAAGGAGAAAGGTGATTTAGATTCAGGTGAAGCAGCAGTGAAGACTAGAGAAAGAAACACCAATCTCCCTCAGAGATCTGCCATACCCCACATTGCTAAACTTCAAAAAACATTTGAATACATGGTTGTTTAAATCTGTTTTCCCTGATTACTAACTCTTTTACTGTTCCACTGATTTTGTTTGCCCTTAGCCCATCCTATTCACTTTCGACTTTATGAAGGGTGCTGACTTACTATGTTTTTGTTTGCATTTTAGTTTTGTATTATGTTCCTGTTGTATTTTATATTGTAACAGTTTGTTTTATGTTGTGAACTGCCCAGAGTGGCCTTTGGCTAGATGGGTGGTATATAAATTGAATCAATAAATAGTAATAAATAAATAATAATCTAAAACAGTAGTGGAAAACCTTCAACACTCCAAATGTTCTGGACTACAACTTCCACAGTCCTTTTTCACTGGCAATCTAGGCTCGGAATTCTGGGAAGTTATCATCCAAAACATCCAGCATGCTGAAGGTACACCACCATTGATGTAAGACACTGTATTCAATAGCAGCATCTACTGGAAATCCCAGTAATACTATCAGAAAGCAGAATGTGGGATACTAAATGTAAGACGGATAACCTCCATAAAGGAAGCCATGGCCTTGATTTCTTAAGAGCTGAGAAGGCTATTAATTACAGAAAGCTTTGAAGGTTTCTTTTCCATATAATAATAATTGTGTGACTTTCAAGTCAATTCAGGTATTTGCAACCCTTTTCAGAGTTTTTGAGGTGGAGAATTCTGGAATTGTGCAGTTTGCCCAAGGCCTCACAGGCTAGCTCTTCTGAGATGTACAGTGAGTAACTGAACTCCTGTCTCCACAGTCTGTCTCCTAAATCACTGAGCTATCCTATAAACCAGAACTGACTAGATGGCACAAAACAACAATCTCCTCTCACATTAACAAAAGAAGACACACACTGCTGAATCTTCATTTAAGAATAGTGCCACAGCAGCTTCCTCGTGTATCTGAGGAAAGCAAACTAGCTTAGTGGACACTGGTCATGCTGTGTGACAATTTCAGCTTCGTCCTTCAATTATTCATTTTGTTTCATTTAATATACTTCTTTTTTTTCTCAAAGGGGGCTCAAGAGGGCTCACAGGAAATCAAAAGCATACACTGTTTATTTGCTGGTTGATTTGAACTACATCTTGTCTTGCTCTAAGGACTGTGGCTCACAACTGATCACAGCAAGCCATGTCTATGTGAAAATGAATTGAGAGCAGATAAATTTGGCTGGGTAGTTCAGAAAGGTGGGTGCCTGGTTGAGGAGGCAATGGTTTGGAGTTTGAGTGCCCACTAGGCTTCAAGGGGTAAGAACCCAACTGTGTAGCTTTATGTAGCAAACTGCACAGACCCAGGGCGCCCACAGAAGAAAGTAATGCTACACATCTTTTTTCACTGTTGTACACCTGGAAAACCTATATGTTCACATTAATTTCATGGCTCATAATCATTGTTTTACAGATGAAACAAAAGATTCTAATGCCAGAATACAATTAAATGATTATAGCATTAAAACACTATCCCATTAAAACATTTTAAACATTCAAGTGATATAAGTAAGTGTAGGGTAGCATTAAAACACTATTATATATATTTATATATTTAAAAACCATCTTTCACAGCAGTATATCAGAAACAGTTCCAATTGCCTACCTGAATGGGGAAAAAAGACTTTGTGTCTCAGTGGAAGGGCAAGAGGGCTTTGGCCAGCCCCACAAATCAGCTTCAGCCATGCAAAAGGCCTTTTCTTGTGCCCCCACTGGCTGTGCCTTTGAGGGTAGGTTGGACTGAGAGAAGAGATTCCTGCAAAGCCCCCAAAGATCAAGGAAGGCATGGAAATGGTTGTGGGGTGGTTAATGAGGAATGGATGTGGGGCTGCTTCCCTCAAACTCACCACCTGCTGCCCGAGATGGCAGCCTATCAGAATTGGTCCTGACAATAGCAACAAAGAGGGAGGGAGGGAGGGACCAAAACCATTTTTTCTTCCTACAATTACGACTCCAATGTGAACATTATTCAAATAAAGGGACTCCTTCCCTGGGGTTGGAAAATCAATACATGGATTTATTAATTTGGAAAGGCAAAGCAAATGAATAGCAAAAGTGTTTGTGCATTTAATTGTTTAAAGTCCTTGAGAAGTGATTTGCTGCTGTGCCTATCACAAAATTGTACCGCGCTCAAGCATTTCTATCACTTCACTTTTTAAAAAACCTTTGCAATTATTTAAACAACCAGTAAAATACACTGAGAAAATGGAAGACACACACAATAGCACCATTCAGGGACATCAGACTATCAATTTAGCATTTCAGAAAAGCAAGTAAATAACCGTGCACAATGTAAGGTCTCTCTCAGGTTTATCTCTCAGCCTCTGTCTCTCTCAACACATAATTGCCAACACAATTCAATGCTGTGCTACAACTTCACAGTCCACACACAACAGGAACAGAAGGTGACTGTAGCAACCAATCTTAGCAATCAACTCTGCAATAATGAAGCAGAACAAAGCCCTGCATGAACCACAATGCTAGAGCAAAGATGGCGACACATGGCTACATTTTTTCTTTCTTAGAGAAAGAGCAGGTGACCCAGTCCTTGAGAACTTTTACAGCTCTACATGTTGTATCCTTCTTCTTCATAGAACATTGCAGCAAAGTACCCAGAGAAGTATTCATACACTCCAAAGGGAGATGGCAAGAACAGCAAGCTGATCCAAATGACCTTAGTCATCAGTAGCAAAATCCCTTTCTCCATGGAAGTAGAGATCCTAGAGTTGCCATTGGAGGAAGAAACAGGGCCTCCTCCCAATCCAAGAGAGCATTGTCAAACAAAGACACAAGCAGTACTATGGGCTGGCTGACACAGTGCCTGTCTACAAGGGATGTGTCCATGGGATTGTAAGGCATTTTCATGTGTAAATGATCACTTTCAAAGGAAAGGCAGCCTGATGCCATGGTTAATGCTAAGGGACAGTTCAGGGAGAAATGCATATGAGTATAAACCATATGTTTTTTAAAGTAATAAGCATGAATGATTGTTTTTGCTTTCAGTTGCATTTCTTTTCAGTCTTAACATATTCCATAAAGCCGGGATATATGGTAATAGCCTGGAAGAAAAGAATATGAAACAGCATCGCAAAGTTCAACGCGTTCACAGAAACTGTGTTGCAAACTGAAATGCTCTTTCATTAGTTTACTGGGGTATAACATGTACCCTGGCATAATGTGAGCAAGGTTTGAAAAGATGAAAGGAGGGAAGATAAGAGGGCCTCTAAGCTTTGAGAAGATGAGAAGGAAAATCTAGACGTTATGTACAAAGGAGCCTTAAGTACCCTCAAGGCAAATCTCAAATATATTTTGGATCAAGAATGAAGTACTTAAATATATGAATTCCTAACACTGCAGGGAGGATTTGATGTTAAATCTGTCTAAATTATTCTTTAAAAAACAACTTTAAAAAAATATTTTGTAACCTTTAAATTATATCTTCGGGTAATGAGCTAGGGGTTCAGGGACTGAGTCAAAAACAACAACCAGGGATTTAAAAACTCCCACTGATCGTAATGGGATTAAAATCTAAATCATCTGATTTAGATAAAGGATTTTCATAATTTTTTACTGGCAGAAGCAGCTATCCTTCAAAATTAGATTTAGATAGGCATCTAGCATTAAGATGAATGTTCTTTTGAAAGCAGCATTAGCTGCATTTGAAACCAGCTTGCTGAAAGCTACTTTTAAAAAAGGCAGAAAACACGCTTGTTTTCTCAAGTGGTTGCTAAATACCCTTTCTTATTCTACATATGGGTTTTCTGCAGTATATGGAAAAGCAACCCTACTGTTCAAATTTCCTTCTTTCTGAGAAACACTTTGCCCTCTCACCAGGAAGGAATGTAAAAGATCGAGTCAAATAAGCCACAAAGATTGGTTTCCCTAAGCTGTCTAACATACTGCAACAAGGAAAAAAGTTAACCTACAATAACAATGAAGAGTGGGGCACTTGTTATACAGCTGAGACAGCGACTAGCAGAAAAGGGCATCATATCCTGGCTTTAAGTGTCGAAGTAGCCTGCTAAGCACTTGTCCAGCTGGAAAAATACACAAAATAAGTGCTTTGTGAAGGCTGTGGCAGTCACATGGCATCATAACTGACCACTCCCTTGTGGACCAAGAGAAGTGGCCATTCTGTATCCCGTCAGGCTGGCTGGCTATCAGGGAGTGGATAAAAGATCAGCTTCCAGATGCTACAGGTGTACCTCACTTGTCAGCTCTTTTTTGCTGGAAGGGACCCTCTAGGTCGCCAAGCCCAGCCCCTCTCAGGGAGGCACAATGGTGAATACAAGTCCCATTGTCTGGCTCTATGGTCAGATGCCTACACCACTGAGCTATCCTGCCAAAGGAAGGCAGATTTGCCAAATCCAAATTCGTACCCATCATCACTCATATACAGCATGGGGTAGGGGTTGGGGGAAAGAGACAGTTAATATAGATAGGGGGTTGTAAACACTCTCTGAATCCTATTCATCTTCTCAGGCATTTTAATTTTCCCTTTGGTTGTTCTGTTTTGCTCTTTGATGCCTAAAACCTTGAATATATTATTTCAGTTTCATAATGGGATTTCTAAACAACATTATCCTGCTTTGGTCTCAGTTGTTCTGGGGACATGCATGAACAGTGAGATGAAATTACCTATGGTTGCTTAATTTGCTTCCTATATATCTCAGTTGACACATAGACAACATCCACGTGCTAATCTATGCCTAAGGTGATGTTCAGGGAAAATAAGAGGGTAGCAAATCCTAAATATTATTGTATTTTCAACTGCCTATCTTTGAAAAACATAGCAGTGATTTGACTGTGAGTTGTAATTCCCCTGGCCTCTCAGCAGCTACTTCAACTATGATGTTTGCCAGCTATATACAATACCCACCATTCTGAAATGCAGTTCAATTTCTGTCAGCTAGTATTAGCTGTTCTTTTCTATAGTCTTCATAGAACTTTCTCTCTGGGGGAATCTCACATCTGAGTCCTCCAAGCCTTTGAACCACAAAACCTTAATTCCTATTAGAGCAGTTCCTCACTTTTATTCACTCACATTTCCACAAAGTCATTGCCAGGGACAACCACTTCTGTAGATGAAGATGGCTCACAAAATAAAGTAATTCCACCACTTTGCTGAAAGACTACACATATGGGGGGTGTATTTGTTGTCATTATCATTTCTCTCCAGAAGAATTGTTTTCTTGAAGATGCATGCTTCAGTAATGAGATTTACTTACCCTTTGCTTTATTCCTACTCTCTTCTTCCCTCTTTGTCACACCTTTTAAGACTTGAAAGCCTGTGAACAAGTGCTGTTGTTTCCTGGTTTTATGTCTGCTATGCTGGAAGCCTTTTTGGCTGATGAATGGAATAGAAGTACTTTGGGCCAGAATGAACACCACCCACTTGTTCCAATCCTGAACTGTTAAGGGAAGGTCTTTTGACACTTGGACACCAATCTCTTCCTCTGGGAGAATCAAGCAATATACACACTGGAATTCAATATTCCATTCTGTTTGCTAAAAAGTTCATTATAGCTAAAAAGTTCATTATATCGGGGATATAATGAACTTTAATCTAGTTTGCTACAGTCTTAGTAATAAACCTTATTAAAGGTTTCAGGTCATCAAAATTTTAATAACAAGTACCATTCAACGCTCTGCTCAGATCTTACACACCAAGAGTGTTTCAGGTTAGCTTGGTTTTCCCTCCTAGCAATATTGTCTGTTGAGTTTTTCCCTCATACTGCAGCTGTCCTTGGCTGTTGTTCCTGCTGTTTACTTACTCATGAGTAAACCAACTAAAACTTGCCTTGACATAATCTGCAACCCAAGAGCAAATAAGCAGTAATTTCACAGCATAATTGAGTGAACTGCTAAATAACTCCAAATTGGGGGTGCTTCAAAGGGAGAGCTCGAGGAAGCTCCACTGTAATTCCCATGCTGCTAGCTGCCTGGGATCACTATGATCAAGCATATAGCATTGTAATTCTAAATGTTTTTCCAGGGGCACCCCCTTTGAATTTGAATAACTTTTCCCCTTGAATCCCAAATCTCTCTAAATTTGGAGGGCTTCAGGTGAGCAGATGTTCACCTACCTGCTCCGGTGGATGACCATTCAGAGGCTATTTTCGCGCGATCAGGGATGCTAGAAGATCTTTTGCCTCCCTGAGAATTGGTGAGGCCTCGAACCGCCAGGCGGAGTTATTCCGGGTGGTTCGGGACCTCTCCAATCCCAGTCAGCTGCGGCCTCCTCCTAGTGATTTCACTAGTGAGCAATTCGCAGCCCATTTTCGATCAAAAATTGAGGCCATCCGTTCTGACTTGCCCCCCAGTTGCTCTAGTCCACCCTTTGGGATCTCCGGTGCCTCACCCCTCCGTTCTCCCCTCCTGGATGAGTTCGGGCCGGTCTCTTCGGCGGAGGCCTCCAGAGCTATGGCTCGTTGCCGGCCGGCGGCCACTCCCTTTGACCCTTGCCCAGCTTGGCTTATTAAATCTGCCGAAGGGAACATGCCTGAGTGGGTTTCTGCTATTGCCACGGCCTCCTTTCGAGAGGGTTGCTTCCCTTCCCGCTTGAAGGAGACCGTGGTGAAACCCACTCTTAAGAAACCTGGCCTGGCGACGGATGACCTTTCCAACTTTCGTCTGATCGCCATTGTTCCCTTCCTGGGCAAGGTTGTCGAGGGGGTGGCCGCGGTCCGACTTCAGTCATACCTGGAGGTAAATCATATCCTGGACCCCTTCCAGTCTGGATTCAGGCCTCTTCGCGGGACCGAGACCGCCCTGGTCGCTCTGCTGGATGACCTCCTCAGGGAGGCCGACGGGGGGAGCTCCTCCCTGCTGGTCCTCCTTGACCTCTCAGCAGCCTTTGATACCGTCGACCACGGTAACCTTCTGGTCCGGCTTGCTGAGGCGGGAATTGGTGGTCAGGCCTTGGCCTGGCTCCGTTCCTTCCTTGGCGGCCGGACTCAGCGGGTACAGCTGGGGGATGTCTTGTCGGCTCCTTGGACTCTCCCTTGTGGGGTGCCCCAGGGGTCGGCAATCTCCCCCGTGCTGTTCAATGTTTATATGAGGCCGCTGGGGGAGGTCATCAGGAGATATGGAGTTCGCTGTCATCAGTACGCTGATGACACGCAGCTCTATATCTCCTTTACTTCATCTGCAGAGGAGGTGGTTCGCTCCCTCGATCTGTGCCTGGAGGCCGTTCTGGAATAGACCAGAGATAACCAGCTCAAGCTCAATCCGGAGAAGACGGAGGTTCTGTTCTTCGGGGCGTCCTCGTCTCGGTACAATGGCCGCCTCCCTAGTCTGGGGGGTATTTCCCTCCAGCCTACAGACAGGGCCAGGAATCTGGGCGTGGTCCTGGACTCGGCCCTCTCCCTGGAAGCCCAGGTGACAGCTGTTTCCAGGGCTGCTTTTTTCCATCTCCGCAGGATTGCCCAGATCCGCCAGTACCTTGACGAGTCTTCCCTGAGAACAGTCGTGCAGGCCCTGGTGATCTCTAGGATTGACTATTGCAATGCTCTCTACGTGGGGTTGCCCTTGACCCTGGTCCGGAGGTTACAGCGAGTGCAAAATGCGGCGGCCAGGCTGGTGGTGGGTGCTCGTAGATACGAGCACATCACCCCAGTCCTGGTCCGCCTGCATTGGCTCCCCGTGGTCTTCCAGATCAGGTTCAAGGTCCTGGTTTTGACTTTCAAAGCCCTCCACGGCTTGGGACCAGGGTACCTGGCGGAGCGTATCTCCCAGAGAGCATCCGGTTCCAGACCCACGAGATCGTCGCAGGCGCGCTCATTGAGAGTGGCCACACCCAGAGAGGGTTTTTTTTCTTTCTTTTTTTCTTTCTTTTTCTTCCCTTCCCCGTCCCTACTTTCTGCCGCCATCTCGTCCTCCGTTGCTTCTTGCCCGGTGGTTCTTTTACTTATCTTATGTGTGTGTGTGTGTGTGTGTTTTTGTTGATATTGTTAGCCGCCCAGAGTTCCCGCCAGGGAAGATGGGCGGGATATAAGCTTTTAAATAAATAAATAATAAATAAATAAATCACTTCCCTGATCTACTTCCTCTAGGCCAGTGGTGGTAAACCTCCAGATATTTTGGACCACAACTCCCAGAATTCCAAGCCTAGATTGCCAATGACAAACGACTGTGGGAGTTATGGTCCAAATCATCTGGAGTGCCAAAGGTTCACCATCACTGCTCTAGCCACTGCCTCTGAGTGGTGGCCCAAAGGAGCAAATAGGGCTGGGAAGCATTGAATACATGTTCATCCGAAACAGTAGTTTATGCCCATCTCTTATTTGTATCTACCAGATATGTGATCTGAAAATGGCTTTCTATATAATCATCGTATTAGAACTGCAGACCTCAAAGAAACCTTATGGATTGTTGAGTCCAGGACAAAGAGGGACAGTGGGGAATTGAATTCCTCACCTCTGTCTCCACAGCCAATACCTAAGACACTGAGCAATCCAGCAGTTCCATGATAGGGATGCTGGAAGATGTAAATCCAACACATGTAGAAGTTTCAAGTTTAGGGAATTACTAAGATTGCACTAGGGCAACCATAAGATTAGTTTAACATATCTGGGAATTAGATTCTGGCATTAAGCATGTACAGTACACTTTCATTTCAAACTCAAACTCATTGGTTTATCTGTGCTCAGAACCATTAGCTGCTACAAATTGCCAGCTTAACAGGTACAATAAAGGTTTTTAAATGAAGGGTTAATGATGAATGGAAACACTCTGGCAACACATGTGACTTATTTCATAGGTACAGTACATGTAAAATCAATTCGACATTCATTGCTCTCTTGTGTGGCATCTGGATTGCACAGGCAAATGTACATCAATCATCTTTAAGGCACTGTGCCATTTGGCTGGATGAATGCAGAATAAATATTCTTCTTATATTCTTTTATTGTACTATGGATGACACCAGCCATTATAGAATCCATATCATTGCCCACGACAAAATTGCAGTAATTGGACTTCTGTGTAATTTCATGTGTCAAGAGGAGAACTTTTGACTTATTGATGGATTGACTATGCAAATGGCACTCTCGGGAATAAAAGGAGCATTTGCTAAAAATGACTTTTTTATAACTTCAAGCAGCCTTAAGGCAACAGTAGCTCTTGTCATCTGTCACTCTTGGGACAAGCATTACTAGGAACATTTAGCCACAACGCCTCCTGAATAGTCAAGGAGAACTGGGAGGTAAAAGGAGGCAGCCTTCAAATTCAACTGTGTCAGTCACAATGGTCTGCATAAAGCAAGCAGAAGAGAAAAGAATCAGGTGTAACAATGCTACCAAGGCAGTTAGTATTAATGCTATTTCATGTGAAGCATTTAATTTTAAACTAGGCTGGATTAGCCATTGAGTCTGCAGGATAGATTCTGGTTTAGAGATGGGCACAAACTGCCCACCGCAAGTAATTGAAATAGAAAATGCATTTGAAGTCGTTGCTGTAAGGAAAATGAAAAGAAATTACAGGGAAAAATATATTTTCTTTTTAAAGGGCAACATACAGAGCAGCAGACTATGCTGCATTTAAAAAAACAAAAAGTACAGAAAACTACCTTCTCACTATACTTGGAATGTGATATTCCAGTTTTCAGCAACTGAACATAATATAGTGACCTTTTCATTTTGAAACACATATAGATTAACATGAGATGTCTCCTCCATGTCCTGTTTTCAACCTGTAAAAGGCTGATATTCCAACCATAAATAAAAAAGCTTTGTTCTATTAAAAAGTTGTTTATTCTTTTATTTTCAATTCCCTGCTTTTCCCCTGAGAAAGCAACATCGGAAACAAAACAAAATAAAGCACTCAATCTCATTGATAAAGTATTTGACTTTTAGTTCGATTTTTAATCTTCTCACGTGTTATAATAGATACTTATAAGAGCAAAGTTTAATATCTAAGTATTATATATTTGTATAAAGGAATTAATTTGTTCCAAATGAAATTCTGTTAAGCAAATTTTCCCTTGTACAAATTTCCCATAGGAATGCATTGAAAATGGAGTAATCCCTAATCGCGACCATTTTTATGTTGTATGGATTTGCCCCATAGGCAATTCTGTTAAGCAAATTTCGCCTATCTCTGGAATGTTTTATGTTGTACAGATTTTATGTTATACAAGATGTTTGTTATATGAGGGCCCACTGTACCTTTTTTTCAAATATGAAAAATGGGGAAAGAAAGCAGATGTCTGTGAAGATTCTCAGTCATCCAGGTGAGTCTATCTGGAAGCTGAGTCATGGCTACTGGACTTCTTTTTGAGAGATAGAAATGTTTCGCTGCTCATCCAAACAGCTTCATAAGAACATAAGAAGTCCAGTAGCCATGACTCAACTTCCAGAAAGAAAGCAGATGTATTCTTTAATTCCGTGGGCTAAATAATTGCTGTATTTGCATGTGACAGAATATTTATTCCCTTTCTGATCAAAAATACTCTTTTCAAGTTCTTGATGCCATCCAGTGGTGTAACAATACTGTAAATTTTAATTTGAAGTGCCGACACTCATCAGTCCATATGGTTGTTCTCCCAAGAAGAGTGCAAAATATTGGTAGCTGTGCTGAATCATTAATCCATATCAACAATCAAGTTGTCTTCATTGCTATCTGGATCAGGTCTTTCATAAAGTTAATGGTTTTTACTCACCCATTCAAACTACCACAACATAATTTAAATTACAGAAGATATAGTTCTCAAAATAGGTGTGGGGGAATCTGTTCTTTTTCCTTCTTAGCCCCACTTTCTCAGCTACTCTGCATAGAAGCCTAATAAATAAATAAATAAATAAATAAATAAATAAATAAATAAATACTAATAAAACATTGCCATCCTACATTCCTTTTAATTCCTGGCTTCATGGCAGATGATCTTGTCATGAATGCAGACATTAAGAGAACAGTCATAAATGACTTCTCGAAAGCCTCATTTGGCTTTATCCTAGCTCTGTGCATGTACAGAATCATAGAATCGTGTTAGGGTTGGAAGGGACCTTGAAGGTCTTCTAGTCCAACCCCCTGCCCAAGGCAGGAGACCTCATACCATCCTGGACAGATGGCTGTCCAATCTTTTCTTGAAAACCTCCAGCGATGGGGCACCAACAAAATCAGGAGGCAAGCTGTTCCACTGTTTCTCACTGTCAGGAAATTTCTCCTTATTTCCAGGTTGCTTCTCCCTCTGATGAGTTTCCACCCATTGGTTTTTCTCATACCCTCAGGTGCAATTGAGAATAAATCAATGCCCTCTTTCCTGTGGCAACCCTTCAGGTAGAGGAAGACTGCTATCATGTCTTCTCTTGGTCAGGCTAAACACACCTAGTTTTTTTAGTCATTCTTCATACGATATTGATTCATATGAATATGCAACTTCTACATTCTGGTGGCCACATTCATGCTTTTCCAGCTTGGGCCTTAAATATATATGCGAAGAATATGTATGTAAGCCACCAGACAAGGTATAGAGGTATCTACACCATGATGCCTGTTTGCATGATATTCCAGTCCTCTTCACTGAAAAATTTGGACCCCTGTTTGCAGTGTTATAGATTTGTAGGCAGGAGTCAAAGTGGAAGTGCTTACGTTGGTACAGGTTGGACTAGGTATGCCTTACAGCTCCTTCCAACTCTACAATTCTACCATTCTACAGGAAAATGTAGAGAAAGAATTAGGGAGAGGACATTCAGTTTTGCGAAGGAAAGAGTGTGCTGTGGTGTGTAATCAACTGAGAACATAAGAACATAAGAACATAAGAACATAAGAAAAGCCATGCTGGATCAGGCCAAAGGCCCGTGTAGTCCAGCTTCCTGTATCTCACAGTGGCCCCACCAGATGTGTCTGGGAGTACATGAGACTTTTCCTCCAGGAGTCTGTCCAATCCCTTTTGAAGGCATCCAGGCCAGATGCCATCACCACATCCTGTGGCAGGGTGTTACACAGACTAACAATGCACTGGGTGAAAAAATATTTTCTTTTGTCTGTTCTCACTCTCCCAGCCCTCAATTTGAGTGTATGTCCCCTAGTTCTGGTAGTTTGTGAGAGGGAGGAGAGTGTCCCCCTATCCACTTTACTCATGCCCTGCATTATTTTGTACGTCTCAATCATGTCCCCCCTCAGGTGCCTTTTTTCCAGCCTAAAGAGCCCCAAATGTTTTAGCCTTTCCTCATAAGGGAGGCGTTCCAGCCCAGTAATCATTTTAGTCGCTCTCTTCTGCACCTTTTCCAGTTCCAATATGTCCTTTTTGAGATGCAGCAACCAGAATTGTACACAATACTCTAGGTGGGGCCTTACTATCATTTTGTATAATGGCCTTATAATGTTGGCTGTTTTATTTTCAATCCCCTTTTTTATAATCCCTAGCATGGAATTGGTTTTCTTCACCGCTGCCACACATTGGTTAGAGACCTTCATTGAGCTGTCCACCAACACACCAAGATCTCTTTCCTGATCCATCATGGATAGCTCAGAGCCCATGCGTTGATAAAGTTTGGATTTTTTGCCCCAATATGCATTACTTTACATGTGGCTACATTGAAATGCATTTGCCATTTCACAGCCCATTCCTCCAGTTTGGAGAGATCCTTCTGGAGCTCTCCATTGTCTTCTCTGGTTTTTTACCACACAAAAAAGTTTCGTGTCATCTGCAAACTTGTCCACCTCACTGCTTATCCCTGTCTCATTTATGAACAGATTGAAAAGCACCAGTCCCAGGACAGATCCCTGGGGCAAACATCCTAATGCAGTACTCAGGGCAAGCTTAAAGAAGATATAAAAGTGCCAAAAAACTGAATCCTCTCAGTTAATAAACTTAGAAGTATTTATTTATTTATTTTAGAGTATTTTTACCCCTCCTTTCTCCTTGGAAAAGGACCCAAGGTGGCTTACAGTAATGAGGGATAATATACACTTCAGTACAATTAAGACATGTTCAAGTATTGAGAACAGGGAATTGAGGAACATCTTACAGCATTAAAAGACAACATTACATTAAAACTACAAGAGAATGCGAGCAGTAGTAGGCTCTACTACTGTATCCAATACTTGTACTGTATGTAAAGTGTTTTGCTTCTTGTTTAAGCACTGCCTGAATCTTTCTGGGTGGAGGAAGCTAATGAAAGCCAGTTCAATGGATTAATGCAAGACACTAGATCTCATAGATTTTAATACAACAGATTCCTGTATAACAAAACACACAGGGACACACATGCTGGTATCAGCAGTGAAGATGCTCCTAGCCAACATGGACAAGATATGGAGGAACCTTTCAAAAGTAATATAATTAACCTTCTCACATAGGATATCAAGTCTGGTTCTTCAAAGACTGTTATATTATGATTTTGAGAAATAATTACCTGTGGAAGACCAGATGTTTTGGTAAGTAAAACAATAATCACAAATTGGCTTGCCTACCTGGAAAAAAAACTTTTTTTTTACTTAAGACAACAGATAGTTAAGACAACAAGCAAAGACTGAGAAATGTCATGTTAAACGTCTCACATTATAGAAGTGATGGAGCAATTTCAAGCACATAAAAGAATCCATAAAATAAGATGTAGGAAAGTTGAACTTTGGAATAAAAATAGACTATACAGAGGCTTTGTACTTTTAAAGTCAATGTAGTTTCAAAAGCATCAATCTAATTACCTGTTTTATGGGAATCGTGCTTGCTTTGTGCTTGAAAGGGGGCTCTTATCTAGCAATCAACCATAGAAAGAAGAAATGGGGAGGAAAGCCAGCAAAATTATTGAGCTTTAAGGAGTGGTAATAACTGAAAAAGAATCATAACAACTTTGCATCACAGAGGGGTACAAGATGTCAATACCAACAGACTGTTTAAACTGTGATTGACAATTAAGGTTGTTCTTATCTGCCATCTATCAGACATGCCAAAGAACGACCTAGGCAGTTCCTCCTTCAACTATAGAAGGTTCTCAGCGAAGCAATGTCATCGTTTATATGTTTCTCAAGGCCAGAAAACATGCTTATCCTTTTGCGGAAGGAAGGAAAATGGATACAGTCCATCACAATAGAAATAATCACAATTCCATCTGAGAACGCAATTTTTGAAATGCACTATCGTAAAGTTCTATGAATGCTGCCTAGATGCCCTAAGCACATCCAATCTTGCCTGATTTTGGAAGCTAAGCAGGGTCAGCCCTGGTTAGAACTTGGATGGGAGACCACCAGGGAATACCAGGTGCTGTAGGTGCCTGGAGTAGGAACTGGCAAGCCACTCCAGTATTCCTGCCAAGAAAACTCCATGGACATGGGGTCATGAAGAGTCAGTCATGACTGTAATGACACAACACACACACACAAAGTACTATGAATACAAGTTTATTCAGGGCAATGATAAAATGATAACAAGGCCTAACTCTTGAGATGGCATATGATGACTCAGACACCCACTGAGAGAGACATAAGTGCCTTCTGATCTGGCAAGTTTTATGTTACAGTACTCATTTGTCTGACATACACATGCCCCAGTGCTTACAGAAGTCCCCTTAGATCAAAGCTTAAGAGTGCATCCTAACTATTAGCAGTCCTTGTGATTTGTCTCGGCAGCTCGAAGGAAGAGGGCATGTGGCATTTCAGACTGTGCCAAGTACAACTCCATTATCTCCTAATCCTGAATGCAGCTTGGAAAGTTGTATGGGCTTTTAAAAAGTAATTAGTTGCAGTTCTAGTTCAGAGCCCCCAAAGAGTAGTTAGTCACTATTGCAGCTACTATTTTTGAAAGTACCTTTCCACTCTGCTTTCTTTTGAAAGCAAATTAAATTAAAATACCAGCCTGTTTCCTTAACAGTCATAACAGAGCAGGGGTCAGCTGTGTAAGCCTGTGTGTGATATTCCCCTTCTACCATTTAGGAAGGTCACAGTCCTTTCACTGTAAGAGTCATTTAACAGATGAGGGTCCTTAAAATTATAGAAATGTAAGAGTGGGTGATACAGTAACTTGTATTGGACCACTAAAAAAATCAAACTGATTGCAAGCTTTTGTGGAGAGGATTCCACTTAATCAGGCTAAGCACCACCACTTCACGAATAGTGCAGAAGAACTGTAGATAAGAGTCCAAAGACTGATGGTACATAGATGTCTGAACCAAGTCTGTTTGGACAGGTGATTTAAGACTCAGGTTGCAAACATCAGGCTGGGGGAAACCATCTTTGGCAGCATGGTTGAACTTTTACACCTTGCTCTTGAGACCAAATACTTGCCAATTACTCTATGTTATTCCCTCCCCCCCCACACCCATTTCCTGCTGTGGGGCTGGGGGGAAATGCAACACAGAGGGCGTTTATACACAACCCCTAAACTCCGGGGCAAATGGCTCCCAGCTTCGGAGCTTAAAAATGTTTCCCCACCAGCTCCGGAGTTTACAGGAACTTAAGTGTGACCACGCCCACTTTAGCGTGTCCCAGCACACCTTTCAAGTACCTGCTCTCTGGAGGTGAAAATTCTTTGATGCGGTGTAACGATAGTGAGTGCGGGGCTCTCCTCACTTCTGTTTGTTGTTTTTTGGCTCCCGCCCCTTTAAGAGCTACTTAAGAGACTGGAATGTTGCCGCGGCAAGAGCGAGAGGCAGAACGGAGGTGAATATGGTCTCATTGATGATGTTATATCTGGCCATTCATGATATCTTACATCAATGCATTAGAAAAAAGCCATGTAGTCCTTAAAATGACACATATACAATAATTGGTGGTGCCCTTTATCAGTCTCCGGTTTTATTACTTCCTTCTGTTTCTCTTTTGTATCCTGCAGTCCTGAATCCACAGTTGCTTTTGAATAATAATAATAATAATAATAATAATAATAATAATAATAATAATAATAATAATAATAATAATAATAATAATAATAAAGGAAAACAGCTTTAGATTCAAAGCAACTGTGGATTCAGCACTGCAGGATACAAAAGATAAAAAGAAGGATATTATTATTATTATTATTATTATTATTATTATTATTATTATTATTATTATTATTATTATTATTATTATTATTATTATTAATAATAATAATAATAATAATAATAATAATAATAATAATAATAATAATAATAATAATAATAATAATAATAATAATAATAATAATAATGACAATGACCAAACCCATTGTTAAGTTTCCAGAAATGTCTATCATGTGTGACAAGTGTGTATGCGCTAATGGATGCTTCTGCATGTAGCTATGTGGCAGCTAAAAGAGAGGAAGCTGGCAAGGAAACCCTCAAAGGAGATGGGGGTTCTGAGTAAATGGGGCTAATGAAGGCAGTTCATAATATTCTCTGTCCTGGACAGTTAGGAACTACCATGACCAAACAAAAATGGAAGATAACTATATCCATTGGCTAAATCCTATCATAGAACACATGGCATCTGATGATGATGATGATGATGATGATGATGATGATGATGATGATGATGATGATGATGATGATGATGATGATGATGATGTCACCATCAGTAATTTTGTTGATATTAAAAATGTCTGATTTTCCCTAAAGTTGGGGAATAACCCTTTCATTGTAGCGAAGCTATTGGGGCTGTGGGATGGAAGTCTGTAATTTCCAGAAATTGCCACAGCCAGCATGATTTACTGGTGGCAGTCATGTTCAGAAGTTAAAGAATCCCACTTCCCTGTGTTTTCACCCCAATGCCTTCCCTTTGGTGAAAAAAGTTTATTTCTGAAAAACTGCCGCTGTTGATGATGACATAAGTTGTACAGAATGTGAGTCAAAGGAACAGGATTTCAACCAGTATATTTGGATTTTATATCGTTTGTAATGTAATCAAATGCATTTTGTAATATAGTTTTAAGGAAGGATTGATAAACCGAGCCCTTCATATTTTGGTGGCATTTTTAGTGGGGTTCAGAAATGCATGATCAAATCTCCAGCAAACACAAAAGATAATGACAGCTTTATGAGAGTAATTATTATTGTCCTTTTACTTTCTTACTTTCCTTTTAAAATAAATGTTCTACAGCCTTTCAAGCCAATGCCTGGAGAGAGGGAATGTGTAGTACTAATTTTCCAATCCTTGCCATAGTTATGCCATTAAATTGGCCATATTGAAGTCAAATATAAGCTTGTGGCAGTCTGTTTTAAGTGGCAATCCCTGGAGCACATGTTGCCTAGCAGGCTAAGGTTATGTTGAGATTGGAAGGATCCCACCCAGAGTTCATAGTGTTTGTCTACTCCTGATTCCTCTGGGCAAAATAGTATAACAAAGAAAAGTGTTCTGCTTATATACCACCCCATAGCACTTCAAGCACTTTCTGGGTGGTTTACAATTTAATTATGCAGGCTACACATCCCCCCGCCAGCAGGCTGGATACTCATTTTACCCACCTCAGAAGGATGGAAGGCTGAGTCAACCATGAGCCTGCTACCTGGAATTGAACCCCTGGCCGTGAGCACAGTTTTAGCTGCAGTACAGGCATTTAACCACTGCACCACGAGGCTCTTCAATGTCTGTCTGCCTGCCTGCCAGTTTGTTTGCTTGCTTAAAATATTTTTAATCTGCCTTTCTTCTTAAAAGGCCATCAGTCACTAAGCCTGTCTGAAGAGAAAAGCTATAGGAAAGAGCCTGCACCTCAGAATTATGAGATTTTTAAAACAAATATAAACTAGATTTTAGATTTTATTACTTAAACATTTACATCTACATTGCAAAAATGAGAAATGTCTCATCAAGTTAGTATTGTATTCTAACAGAACTATACTTTAGTTATTGCTAAAAGAAATAATTTCAAGCAATTATTACTGGCCACATTTTTCCCATCACTAAATTGTGACCATTGGCCAGACTGGCTGTGACTGGCTGTGGGTGTTAGAATCTGCCAAAATCTGCAAGGAAACAGCATACCATACTCGAGTATAAGTCGACCTGAGTATAAGTCGAGGCCCCTAATTTAACCCCCCAAAACTGGGGAAATGTATTGACTCGAGTATAAGTCTAGGTTGGGAAATGCAGCAGGGTCTGGCAGCTCCTCCTTTGTCAGCTGGGGGAGTGGTGTGTGATGTTTAAAATGATTTTTAGCCACTGATGCAAGTGCTTGGGTCAGTGGCTAAAAGTTATTTTAAACATTGCGCACCGCTCCCCTGTGATGCAGAGGGGGGTCATGAGAAGCGGCACACAATGTTTAAAATGACTTTTAGCCACCAACCCAAGCACTTGCCTCAGTGGCTAGAAGTATTGACCCGCATATAAGTCGAGGGTCCCTTTTTTCAGTCCAAAATTAGGGCTGAAAAACTAGGCTTATATTCGAGTATATACAGTATTTCCCCTACTTTAGTACATTACTTCCTATTCAAGGACACTAACAAGAATAGGAACTGCACCATCTCATGTCTTTTTTTAGCATCTAAGCTTCTTCTCCAATCAGTACTTTATTGTGAGTTTCCATTGTCTATTACAATAGAAAATATTAACAAATGTAACTAAATTAGACAGGGGAGAAAAGGGAGGGTGTTAAAACAAAGCAAATATAACCATCCCTCTGGATACTACAAAACTAATAGAGGCCTTTACTTCTTCCCAGTAATCTAATTATGATTTTTATTGCCATCTTAAACCCTCTAGAGCTGTTGAAAGTACACATGAGTGGGCAGATAAAGGAGCAAATAAAAAGAATTAATAGGAAACACGGACTGGGAATGAGTATCAAAAGTTGGCAACTGATGTGTTCCCTCAAGAGATCGGTGTCAAATGCCTGAGGATCAATGGAACAAAAAGTCATACAAAGTATCAGCGTACAGTACTGCCATTTAGAGGCCATATTGTGCAACTAAATTATTCTCCAAAGGCATCCCATATGGCACTGTGTTTTTGTGAGGTATTTATTTTTCTTTGTATGCATTACATTCATTCTCATGATGTCAGTACAGTACTAGAAATTCTATATCCCAATCACCACTATCAAGGGGATAATGGGATTCTTTTGTTGTTGTTTAAACTTGTCAACAGAGAAAAAATTATTTTGTAGTTTTAGTACCTCATCGCGACCAATCATTACTGCTCAGAATATTGAAATCAACCAGAGTAATGCCTCGGCAATAATGGGAGTGGGATATAAATCTAAGAAATAAATAGATGTCCCCTGCATTTATTGCTCAACTTCCTTCCCATTGAGAAAGAAGCGGGGCAGGCGCCGCTCCTCCTGGCCATGAGCCACCACCGTACCCCCTGCTTGCTCCTGTGCCCTGCCCCTTTCCCCAACACACTCTGTTTATTCACCCGCCGACAAGACTTTCCCTCACAGTGCCTGTCATTAAACCCCTGAGGCTCAAATGGAAGAGTGATCACGCCACTCGCCCGTCCCCGCTGCCTTTCTCTCCCACCCTTCAGTGAAAGCAACCAAAGGAGCAGGACAAGCGCTGCTGCCATTGCCACTGCCACCACCGAAACTGGGTCAGAGGGAAGATTTCTGTATCTGCCAAACCGGGGAAAGGAGGGTGGTCCTTCTTCCTCCCTCCAAGCACCGAAGCAAATTTAAAACTTCCGTGTGCACTTCTGGCTGAGGTCTTACTCCCTGACGAGGGTTGGTGGGAATTAATGCCCCCCTACTGAATGAAAGAACAAACAACAACAACAACAACAACAACAACAACAACGATGACGATGACGACAACATCATCATCATCATCATCATTATCATCATCATCATCATCATAATCACCATCATCATCATCAACAACAACAACAACAACAACAAACAGTCCCTGCTTTCACCATATTGCGGGCTGGAAAGGATGCCCATGGCCGAGGTCAGCTCGACGGAGAAGCCCATCAAGCTCTAAGAGGATGCTGGCTGAGCCTCTCTCAGGGTTACTGAATGGCATGTTCAATACCATGAGTGCAGCGCATGGCAACATTTGACTTCCCTGGTCATCATAATCCAAGGGAGGCTGTTCCGATTTCCAAGAGAAGCCTAATCTATACAAAAGAGAACTCAGATTCAGGAAATGATATGCATTTTCATACCAAAAGGGAAACCTTATGGGGGGGGGGGACACAAAAACTCACTTTTGCCCTGGGCTCTGGAAGCCCTAGCTATGCCTCTGAAGAGGACCTGTGCCGTAGCACAAGTGGTAAACCTTTGTAGGTGTTATAACTAACAAATAGCCCCTCCCTTTTTTAAGAGATTTGGAATGCATATGGAAAGATGCAGCCAAACTACTTAAGCATTCTTCCCCTACTGAATCTACTTATCCAATGGCAGCCCTCATTTACCTGACCGGATATTATAGTTTAACCTATCTATCTATCTATCTATCTATCTATCTATCTATCTATCTGTCTGTCTGTCTGTCTGTCTGTCTGTCTGTCTGTCTGTCTGTCTGTCTGTCTGTCTGTCTGTCTGTTTATTTCATACCACCCGTCTTCTGAATTTCTAATTCTGAATTTCTAATTCCTATTGTTATTTATTTTTATATGAGGGCTGCCACAAGCACCTTAAAGGTACAATATAAAGAAGTGGTGTAATTGAATTAATATACCACTTATGCTACCCACCAGCCACACATTGAGGATGATGGGATGGGCGAACACTCGCTGTCACTCCTGGCCAATCTGAATGACAATGGGTGGGAGGGTGGGGGCAAACTCTGACAGCAAAAGCAAGAGGCAGGGAATGTGCTGGGGCTGCCTTACATAGGCTCGCTCCTTGCCCACACAACCACCATAATGGGCACACACACTTTTGCGCCTCATCAATCGGGTTGGAAAGAAGCCCTGCCTGACAACGAGTCTTGAGCAGAGCCATGATGTATAACATAAAGGTTCTGGATGTGTCAGTTCACCTTCATGGGCTGTTCTTCTAAAGCAGTATTTCCCAAATGTTCTTGGACTACAAACCCCTCCCACCCTCAAAGTCCTGTCCAGCACAGCTAGTGGTGAAGGCTTCTAGGAGTTTTAGTCCAATATCATCTAAGGATCCAAGGTTGGGAACCACTGTCCTTATGCCTCCTTGGAGTTCTTGTATCTGCATAGTTTCATGGCCTTCCTCACTAAGCTGCTGGGGACGTCCAATATATGCAATAGCGATAAGCACAAGCTGAATTGTGCCAGTCTAGATGAGGTTGTCAGCATGGCACCAGCTCCTCAGTTAAACTGCAGAGCCACAGGGCTTGTCGACTGAAATATAAGCAATTCAAATCCACATGACTGGATGAGCTTTTCTTGCTTATCACAGCTGCTGCCAACCTAGCAGCACACTAAAAAAACTTCAGGTAGATAAATAGGTACCCGTTCATTGAGAAGGTAATAGCATTCCACGTGCTTGTGCATTTAATCCTGCTGGCTAGATAATCACAGAAATATTTCTACTAACAAACACCAGCTCTTTGGCTTGCAAACTGATGTGAGCACTGGTCCATAGAGTTAGAAACAAGTGGACTTTATTATCAAGGGTAACCTTTAATCATTAATATACAACACTTATGTTCCTTCTAATAGATCTTGCTGAACTACAATTAATTTCAGGTTAAATATAAAAGTGTTCTGCTTATATACCGCACCATACCACTTGAAGTAGTCTCTGGGCAGTTGACAGTTTTAATTACAGTATGCAGGCTACACATTCCCGCCCCCCGCCCCCCAGCAAGCTGGGTACTCATTTTACCAATCTTGGAAGGATGGAAGGCCGGGTTCAGCCTTGAGCCTGCTACTTGGGATTGAACCCCAGGTGGTGAGCACAGTTTTACCTGCAATACAGGCATTTAACCACTATGCCATGAGGCCATTCGACCCAGTGTTTCCTTGGAAAGCAAAGATGGGTAGCTCCTCTGATTCAATACCTGACTAAACCACTTGTGACTTCAGCAACAGGATGTCATAAATTTGTTTCTACTTGAATCCTGCTTAATAAAGGAAAGAGGATTCCCAGTTTAACCACATATAGTATGACCCCCGTATCCACAGGGGAGCAGTTCAAAGCAGATACTGACTGCATGGATTACAGCTAACACATTCTGTTGGACCTCAGACTCCCCTGTAACTATCAATGGGGGTACTATGACAGAGAGCCAAGTTGAAATCTTCCCCTGTTCTTCAACATACTGAAGGCTGAAGATGTCACTCTCTATCTCTGTGTTTTACACACACACACACACACACACACACACACACACACACACACACACACACACACACACACACACACACACACAATCTCAATGAATCTGCAGGTTCTCTTCTCCAAAGCACCATTAGGAATGCATGTCCTTGTTTGCTCAGAATCATTGAGGAAGGTAGGCGAAGGGGAACAGGGAAAACCTCTCCAAAGAGGCAGTTTGGCTTACATGAGAGTCCTTCCTCTGGCCTTGCCAGCCAACCCAGCTCTGAGTTTTACAAGGATGCTGATCTGGAAGACAGAGGAAGCTGCTTCAAACTGGTGGAAAACTCTAGGTGAAATGGCAATGGCTTATACAACGAACACAGTGTTTGGTTTTCTCTAGTGGACAGTCTGATAATTACATCTTGAAATTCTGTATTTTGTAGGTATTTTCTTTTAATGTGTTTAATATTTTCAGGACCATGGATAACTGATCCCATGAATATGGGTGTCCTACTGTTCCTTGCAATCACATCAATCGCTGCAGTACTATT
The DNA here is from genome assembly GCA_037367245.1 of Phrynocephalus guinanensis. Lineage (NCBI taxonomy): Eukaryota > Metazoa > Chordata > Lepidosauria > Squamata > Agamidae > Phrynocephalus > Phrynocephalus guinanensis. Next base: position 73,553,958 of record CM074739.1, read on the forward strand.
CTCTTTAAAAACAATAATCATGACTAGAGTTGTCTCATGACTAGTAGTTATAGGAGAATTGTACAGGCTACTCACCAGAGTTCTACTTGTTTCCAGTTTGGATGGGATCCAAGCTGTTTCACATGGCTTCATTAAATGTATACCAAGCAGTAAGGAATCAGAGTGAGAACAGCTGCACCATATGGACCCAAGTCATGCTGACACCGTTCCAAACTTAAAACTTTAATAAAATGGCCATCGTGAAACATTACATAAATTAAAACATCTCTAAAGAATTTTAATGACCTTTGTCAAAAAAAAATCTAAATGCACTGGATTGTCTACTATATTTCAGTACTTTGCTTCTGCTCTTGGCAGCTGCCATGACTTTCAAACAAGGGAAAGGTCATTGTTAATTGTAACTTTAGGGAACATTCTTCCTTAATTGCATTACTTAGCAACTCACTTCCAAGTACTGAGATGCATGTAGAAGTCCAGCATCAAGTAAAATCAATTGAAATGTAAGTAAACTTTGATGGCTTAGTTATTTGTATTCAAATGTATCATTCAGTGCATAAACAAGAGTTACTTGCCATAACCATCCTCACTGCTTTTAAACATTAAACCTTAGAAAATAAAAAACTCTCCTCACATCAAACATATAAAAGCAGCACTTTAATTCAGAATTATCTTGATCTATAAGGTAGATTCTAACCACCAGGAAGAATAGGAAGAAGATCCATATTCCATATTTTGGTCGGATTTTGAAGACATAATTCTGGGAAACGTTGTTTGAAAGAGACATAGAAGATAGTAATACTTGTGATTAGAGATGGACACGAAATGCCAAAATGGCATTTCATACTCGTTATTCAGGCCCTGGGGTCCTCTTCATTCCATTACCGTTTTTCGGACCCCAGGGGCCCGCTTCGGTTTTCAGGAGCTGTTTTTCGGCACCCGCCAGAAAATTTTTCCCGGGGCTGCCGGGAGCCTTCCCGGGGCTGGGCGCCACCAGAGGCGGTGGCAAGCCTCCTAGGAGAGCCCTCTCACAGCTTCGGGGAGCTGTCCCAGGCTGGGGCTCCACCGGAGCCGCTGTTAAGCCAGCCAGGAGAGTGCTCCCATGGCTGCGGAACTTTTCTCCTGCCCAGGCTTGCCGGTGGCTCCGGTGCCTGAGGCTGGGGGAGATTTTAAAAGCCCGCTCTTCCCCCAACCCATCAGGTGGGAGGAGAGAGTGGGCTTTTTAAATCTTCTCCCCTCCCGAAGCTAGCACCCAGCGGCTACTGGGCGCTGGCTTCAGGAGAGGGGAAGTGGGGGAGAGCGTGCGGGTGGGGAAGATCCCTTTCAGACCCCCCTTCACCCCTCTGCGTGCAGAGGGGAGAAGGGGAGACTCGGCTTCCCCGTGAGGCTCAGCCGATCTCCTCCGACCTGGGTGACAGCTGCCCAGCCGTCACCCGGGGCGGAGGAGATGGAGCCGCGGTCTCGCAGCCCCTTCCTTCTCAACTCCGCCCCAGAGCCGGAGTCGAGAAGGAAGGGGCTCCGATTTGGTCTCTGCAAGCGGAGACTGGATTGAAGCCCCCTCTCACTGCCCTCCGCCCCACAGCCTGACAACCTGGTGGGCTGCAGGCTCTGGGTGGAGTCGGGAAGGAAGGGGCTCTGATCTGGTCTCCGCACACAGAGGCTGGATCGGAGCCCCATCCCCCCCCTCCGCCCCAGAGCCTGCAGTCCACCGGGGAAGATCCACTTGAGAGAGACCCCTGTTCGGTTCCTCTGCATGCAGAGGGGCTGAACGGGGGTCCCGCCTTCCCCGCGTGGGCCATGACAGGTGCGCCTGTCATGACCCCCACGGGGAAGATCCACTTGAGAGAGACCCCTGTTCGGTTCCTCTGCATGCAGAGGGGCTGAACGGGGGTCCCGCCTTCCCTGCATGGGCCATGACAGGTGCGCCTGTCATGACCCCCACGGGGAAGATCCACTTGAGAGAGCCCCCCATTCGGATCCTCTGCATGCAGAGGGGCTGAACGGGGCTCCTGCCTTCCCCACGCCGGCCATGACAGCGCCTGGTGCTGTCATCCAGCGCAGGGAAGGCGGAGGCTGATCGGGAGGCGGCTGCAATCCATGTTCCGCACTCCGGACACCGGATCACAGCCCCTTCCTTCTGGACTCCACCCCAGAGCCTGACAGCCCACCGGTGGGGTGGAGGGCGGCGAGAGGGGGCTCCGATCTGGGCTCTGTGCGGAGACCAGATCACACAGCCCCTTCCTTCTCCGCCCCAGAGCCTGATAGCCCGGTGGGCTGTCACGCTGTGGGGCGGAGGGCAGTGAGAGGGGGCTGAGATCCGGTTTCCCCTCGCAGAGTCCAGATCGCAGGCCCCTCTCCGGCAGCGATCTGATCTCTGCAGCCGGGATGTGACAGCTGAGCCAGCTGTCACCCCCTTGCTGTGAAGATCGGAGATTGAGATCGCTTGCAGAGGCGAGAACAGGGCTCTCTCAATCCTCCCCTGCTGCTGGCGATGACAGCTGGGCTGTCATTGCGAGCAGGGAGGAACGAACCGAACAGAACCAAACTCATTTGTTCTGGTTCTGTTCGGTTCCTTCCTAAATTACACCATTCTCCGTTAGTCGTTCCGTTACCTCCTGTGTTTTGAATAATTTTCAAGGACTTTTCAGCTATATGGATCTGTCAGATCTGCTTTGATTTGGATTTCTGCATTGAGCAGGAGATTGAGGGACCTTCCAGCTTAATTATTCTATGATTCTATGTTTCTGTGCCCCCGCGGGGTGGGGCACTGATTGACAGGAGAAAAGACAGCAGGTGATGGTCTGACCAGGACACGGATTGAGGATCAATATCTCCAACCCTCAGATTAATATCCACCAACGGGAAGGAAAAAAACAGGTCCAAGGTATGCCCTGCCCTGCATGGGACAAAAAACATGCTGGGACAGGTTCATGGAAGCCATGGACTCCATGAAATCCAGAGCTTCCCCAAACAGCGCATCCCCAGCAAGCACATTGAGGTCCCCAACTACCAAAAGACAGGGGGACCTCACCAATGCTGCCGAGATGAACTCGTTAAGCTCTGGTAGGTATTATTGCAGAGTTGCAGGGAGCATGGTATCCCAGCACAATCCCAAACCTATCCCGTGGCCCCCCAATAGGTGAAGGCGTTCCAACCCCAGACACACCAACACTGTGGATCTGCTGACAAAAAGGGATTCCCTGTAGTCAATGGCCATCCCCCGACCCTCCAAAATGCCCACACTCTGGATGCAAAACCCAGGAGGTCACAGCTGAGAGAGGGAAGCCTCTCCCTCTGCACCAACCCCGATCTCTGTAAAGTAAGCCAGGTTAGCTTGCCCGTCCGTGATGGCATCATATAGGATTGGGATTCAAGACTCAGCCACAGCTATGGCCCATAAATATTGTATAACACACTCTAAAGGAGGTTATCTTAGAGAGTACAGCTGTGGTGAACTGCTGTGGTGGCAGAAAAGAAAACAAAGGGTTCTCTTCAACAGCAATAAGAGAAAGAGCAAAATACCAAAATGGGCATTTCTTCTCTGCTTTTCCTTTCACTCCTGAGAGGGTGCTTTCCAGTCCCTGACAGTTCAATACTCTATATAAATTGTCATGTGATTCCAGTGGATTGCAAACTGAGGAGGAGGGACATTACCACAGAACTGGGGGGTGGGTGTCCTACCCCTCTCTGGCCTACCCCCCTCTGGCCATGAGCTACTGATCCCATGGCAAAAGCTTTCCTTGCATATATGTCCCTTGAGGCACAATAAATGGTCTCAATCCATCAGTATCTTGCCTAAAAATATACCTGTCGATTCAGCTTTCTTCTGTGTTTGCAGGACCAGATGTCTTGGCTCCAGCAGCCATCATGAGCATAAACAGCTCTGCTTATACAAATCCTTCCAGGACATAATTTCTAAATGCTATGCAATCAAGGGCACAAGAAAGATGTTTAAACCACGTATGGCGCCTCCGCCCTTTCTCTTTTGGGAGACGTCAGCCTCTCATCTGTCTTGTTTGTTCCGAACTAGCTTGTTTCAGTATGGTTGCCTCCCTCTCCCTCCTCTGAAAGCTAGCTGTGCATGGCTAACATCCTCTCTTTCTTACAGAAATCCAACAGAGACCTTTCCAGATGGATTCCCGTGTCCTCTCCCCCTATTTCAAAATCACACAACTGGACACCCTTTGCATTATTCTGATAGATCTTGATTTGTCAGCTTGATCAAGCTGTTGCTTGCAGGTGGAAGCTATTAGAGCATCTTAATTGTCATTTCATGATCAAACCTCAACTGCCCTCTTTTCTTTGATATTTCAGAAGACCTATCCTATATTCTGTGCAGAAGCAGAGTATTTTATACAGCCACTGTCACTCAAGGAACATAGTATACCTAAACACAAATATGAGCAGTACATTAAAATAAAAGCTTCAATCTACTCCTTTGAGGAAAACTCAGTTTTCACTGCACCTTTCATTGTAAAGGATCTGTCTGCTTCCAAAATTGTATGAAATGTTCTCAAGACCACAACATATAAATGGATTTTTATTGCAGGTAGTCATTTTCATGGGGAAAATGTTTCTCATGAATATGTATCTCTTGCTTTGATAAATAATGGGCCTTTTTACACGACCCCTAAGATCCGCTGGCCACTTAAATTCGGACCAGAGATCTTAGGGGTTCGTCGCTCTTCCTGTGTCCCCACCCCCTTCGCACTTCCTGGCTGCTAGCTGCGTGAGGGGAGGGAGAAAAAGAGAAAGAAAAGCATGCCGCTCACCTCGTTCTGCCTCTCGTCTCTGTAAAAGTAGCTCTTAAAGGGGCGGGAACCAAAAAACAACAAATAGAAGCAAGGAGAGCCCTGCACTCACTATCATTACACTGGATCAAATAATTTTCACCTCCAAAGAGCAGGTACTTGAAAGGTGTGCTGGGACACGCTAAAGTGGGCGTGGTCGCACTTAATTTCCTGTTAACTCTGGAGCTGGTGGGTAAACATTTTTAAGCTCCGGAGCTGGGAGCCATTTGCCCCGGAGTTTAGGGGTATTGTATAAACACCCAAAGTGTAGCTAGAACTTAAATAGTTAATATTACATAGAGGAGTGGAACACACAAAACAAGTAGAAAGAATTAGACCTACACTGAACTTTCAAATTTCAGTCTGTTTTTTCCCTTGGCACTCCCTTTTCATTGTGGTTGTTTCCTTGCTCAGTGGTGTTTAAAAATATATTCTTAAGATATTAGAAATATGTCCATTTGGTTCCTTTAAAAATGTTCTGCTGCTGAATTATAATCTTTTCTTTTCAAAATCTAAACAAGGTATAACAATAATAGAATGCATTATGAGTCAGATGTTTTCACAAGTCATTGCTATAATGCAAAGGGACAGTTACTACCGGCCTGGCAATAACACCACTTTAAAAATAAAATAGAAGGCCCTGAACAGTAGAGAAACAAATAAAACTGGCTGTAATTAGTTTAATAATCTTAATAAATTCTCTCTGAATAAGTAGCATTTGTCCTTAAGCCCAGTGTCGATTGATTTCATGAATTTTATTGATGCCCCTGACTATCCTGATTAAACAATGAGATTGATAGAGAGTGTGGTTACACTATTGCAATAAATCAGGTGAGGGAATCAAGGTTTTAGGATTTGATTTAAAGTCATGTGTTTTTTGGATGTATGTGTGCATCCTCTTGGGACAGTTTTTAATCTGTTTTTAAACAGTGTTGTTGAGTAAGCTTTTAAAAATCATTGCATTTGAGGCATCATCCTGTGCCTATGTGCCCTCACACTGGCTGTTTCTCACAGCCACTAGCCATTGTTGCTGTGGTTCTATTTTTTAATATTTTTAAAAATTCTTGCAATCTGAAAAACACCAGAAGAAAACAATAAATAGAAAAAAAAATAAAACAGAGGCATTCATGTATCCCAAAACAATTCATAATCAATTACTTTGACATTCAAGTTAAAGTAAATTTCCCTCTGGTACAAGAGTACAATACTTCTCACTTCTGGTCAAAATAACATGATTCCCTGTCCAAAAAAGCCATGGTTTTACAAACCTCATTTAAAACATCCCAAACACGATTCAAATATGGGTATTTTCTCTATTGTAAATACATTCATAATCATCAACTATTTTCTATGTCAGAACATTCAGCGAAGACTGTCTGGGTGATGGTATTCATTCTTTAAAGCTCAGAAATGTGACCTGTTCACCACATAGAAGTGCTGTTCAAGACATCCCAGAGATTATTTTGCTTACGCTAAGCATATGTTTAAACCAAAGATCAGGCACTTCTCCGAAATGCCTAGTAAGGGTTGATCCTGCCTTTATGTTGCATCCACAAATAGGCAGAGGTTAATCATGCAAGTCAGCTCCAAACCTGGGAGTTCCACTTCAGCTGACCTTTCTTATGAATATGCAACTCACAGTTTATTTAAAAAAAACTCATGAAGTTTAAAGGTCATGTTGCAGCTAAGGGAGTGGGACGTGTGTAAGTCTAGAAACCAACCAAAGTTATGATGGCACTACATACAGTATTTGTCTGAGCTGTCTAGATGCCCTAAGCACATCCGATCTCGCCTGATTTTGGAAGCTAAGCAGGGTCGGCCCTGGTTGACAATTGGATGGGAGACCACCAGGGAATACCGGGCGCTGTAGGCGCCTGGAGTAGGAACTGGCAAACCACTCCAGTATTCCTGCCATGAAAACTCCATGGACATGGAGTCATGAAGAGTCGGTCACGACTGTAACAACACAACACACACACACGCACATATTTGTCTTGGTCTGGCTTTTTAGAAAAACTCTCTGAAGAATGTAAATAAGCTGATGCTCTTCCAGTCCCCCAAAAGATCCAAGCAGAGGTAGACTAAAGCCTTTTGTTGCCTCAGGAGTATGACGCCTTCCCAGTTCACAAAGGAAAGCTCACCAGAATGGCAACTGAATCTTACTCGAACACTAGTGATGCAAGAATGTCTTCCATGCAACAGGAGGTGCCCACTACTTTATTGGCAAAAAGGAGGACAGATTTGCTTTGAATTTGCCTGTGCTAATTTTGACTAATATACACAGATATAATTAGATGCCATTACTATCATTTAAGTGATGGCATTATTATTCAACATTGTGATGGTAACTACTTTGAGATGCACCAAGAGAAAGACAAGATAAAATCAGGTAAGTACTACCTAGTGCTCAATAACAAGGAGATACCTCTAAATTGTTGTTCAATGCTTACTTTATACAGAGGGTCGGAACAGTACTGCCAAAATGTCCTGTACTGAGGATTTACTACTATGCATAATGAATTCATATTGAATTGTTACACCGTGCCATAATTCTGGAAAGTTACATCTGCGGCTTTAGGTATGATCGGAATTAATGAATGTCGCTTTAGCAGTCACTCATTCCAGATTGGTGCAGCATCTACAGCATCTATGGGTTACCCAGTGGGGGATATCCAGAATTTGGGTTGCTGGATTTCCAGTTGATTTAAGGGTTATGTTCGGCCTTTACCTAAATGCTAGGTAGGCCGGCCTCTCTCTGCTCTCTCATTTCAGGTGTTCCAGGCCAGGCCAGATGGTGAGTGCTGATATGCGGCCACAGTTATGTGTTTTGGGCCAGCAAGTAGATGTCTTGTTTGTCCACCTGGGCGACAATAACTTGACACGAGTGGTAGGCAAGGAATTGATTATCACAGTCATTGCTGACCTGAGGAGATGTAAAGAACTGTACCCACACACTCGGTTGGTTTGGTCAGCCATTATTCCTAGACTGGTCTGGCATGGTGCCAAATACCCAAGAGCCATAGAAAAAGCATGTAAAGCTGTACATAGGGAAGTTAGCATAGCAATGCACCAAGGTTTAGGAGCCACAGTGTTACATCCTGACATCACAACTAGGCATTGGGAATTATTTAGAGCCAATGTAGCATATCTGTCAGAATCAGGTTTGGAGAAATTTTTGCGAGACCTGCAAGGAGGGGCTATATGCTGAGATTCTCAGCTTGGTGGGGGGCAAGAGGCATACATAATAGCCTGCTTTGCCTTGGCGGTAGTGCAATTCTGGTAGTAGGTGAGTTCATGGTTTATTTCATAGGGGAGTGGGCAGTCTTTTAATAGAATTTAAGCAAGTTAAAGTTAGGGTTAGTTATTGTTAGATGAGAATTAATAACATAACAAGTTGTAGTAAAAATCCTTGTGGCTGCCTTTGAGAGTTAGTCCCCATGAGTTGGAAAAGTGCTGAAAAACTTTAAATACATTTTTTCTTGTTGACACTCACCTCACTCATAAAGGCCGGAAGACTACGAACACCTAGGCCAAAATTTGATTTGCACTCTGGTAGGGCCCCTTCAGTTGACTGAGGGTAAGGATTGATAAATGTAAGATTTAATAAAGTTGTGGCCCAATGCTAAAATCCAAATCATTGTGTCACCTATTTATTTCAGGGATGTGGATGCAAAGATATAAACAATAAGTTTTTAAAAAGCCACTTTGTGAGATGAAAAACAGAAAACTGAAAAGCACAAGTAGGAATGCACATGTTAAGTTGTGCCAAGAAGAGTCAGACACGACTTAGCAACTGAACAATGATAAATGCATAAAATCAAATAACAGGCTCAAAACTCAACAACAAAAGGAGCAGTGGTAGAGCCTTCTAAGGAAAGAGATATAATTATCAGATCCTAGCACCATATTGCCTAAGGAGGCCGCCTCGCTCAGCCTAATGGAAAGGCCAATTCTGGACCCACCCCCTAGCATTTGCCACCTGAGACATTTCCCTCAGTCTGCTTAGTGGTAGGCAGAAAGATTGGCTTGTTTGAGAGGCATGGACCCTATTTCAGCATTTAGTGTGAAAGCACATAGGGCTCAGAGTATAGTGGGATGGATGCCACTAAGCCATACCACAAAACAAATCCTTTAACTAACTGGAAGTCTTGTAGATCTTTGCATGTTCAGTGTGAGGGCCTGCATACATACTGTAAGGTTGTTCAACTGAGCAACCCTGCAACATTTCTGTGGTAGGGAATTGAGCATTTCTCCCATGGAAGCATCTGTTCCTCACTCCATAAGATAAATGGCACCTGAGTTCACTTTGAGCAAGATCAAGGTTCAATAGAAATATTTTCCCCACTCCTAGTAACACTGATGCTCTTCAAAGACTGTGGCATTAATATTGATGAATCCCTACCACAGCTTGTCAAAACTTTCTCCATTCTGTCTTAGTTCAGAAAGAAAAAGCGAGGGGCGAAAAAATCTGTAATAAGGCCAATGCCAAGAACTACGCACTGAACTATGACTTCTGTCAAGAAAAAGACACAAACAGCAGTGGGGAGAGAGATGTGTTATCACACAATTACTCTGAGAAACATTTTACAAGGCAGGTTTTGATATGCAGATAGGGGAATATATTACATGCCTACCCTGTCCTTCTTCCAAGGAGCCCAAGGAAATGTACATGAGTCTACTCCATAAATAGGAGACACAGAGTAAATAGTGACATTGGCCTTTTGCAGAGTTTAAGCCAAAGCAGAATTGGCAGCCAGTGTTCCACCACTGAGCACATTTTGTCATCAAGGTACAACAGTTTTCTTACTCTAGACAAGCCATTCTCAAACTCTTTTTTAAAAATAGTATTTATTTATTTACTTGTTTGTTTATTTTGGCCACAGCCATAGACACAATATGAGATAAATGCAGGCCAAAATGATTTTATAAGTTGGATAATGAACCTGCATAAAAAACTGTTTCCAAACTGTAAAAATGTAAAAGATAAAGTTTCCCCCTGCACATGCATGCTAATCATGTCTGACTCTAGGGGAGGTGCTCATCTCCATATTCAATCCAAAGAACCAGTGTTGTGCAAGTCCATGGCCACGTGGCCGGCATGGCTGCAAGGAAACACTCATTTACCTTCCTGCTTTTTTATGGTGGTGGTACCTATTTATCTACTTGCATTTATATGCTTTTGAACTACTAGGTTGGCAGGAGCTGGGGTTATCAGCGGGAGCTCGCTCCGCTGCTTGGCACCTGAGATTCAAACCGCCAAGCTGCTGACTTTGCAGCCGACAGTTTTCAGAAGCCTTAGTCCACTGAGCCACCACTCCCCCTTCTTCCAAACTGTAGCCTTCTTCACATGTGCCAGGAGTTCCCAGAGGGCCATACACCCCCCTCCCTTGAGAATGGCTTTGAGTCTACTAGACCATACAACACATGCAGCAAGTTCCATCTGCCAAGCATTACAATTCATACCTGTATTTTCCAAATTAAAGTCCTTACACTGCCATAGAAATTCAAGTGAACTCATTGGTCTCTGGGAATTTGTTCACTAGCTTCAATTTGTTGGACGGCACAAACTTTAATTTCCAAACCAGGCAGAGTACAAGTTAAACAATAAACAGTTTTATAGGAGTTTTAATTTTTATTTTTTATGAAAACCTTAGTGATATACCCACCAAACACTCGAGTTTTTCACTTCTTAGTTAAATTCCATAAGCCAAATCAGTATGGCTACAAAATCTAGAGATATATTGGTGGCACACAGTGAAACAAGTGATGCAGTACTCTTTAAACATGAACCATGATCCAAAGGAAATTTCACTTAATTATGTTTGTCTGGTTTAAGCCCAGAAAAGTACTGTTATGAAGGAATAAAAAGTTGTGTCCATCTCCAGAAGATTATTTCCATAGTTTCATACCTTTTTCTTTTCTTTTCTTAAAAAAATAAACTCACTCCCCCTCCTTTACTTCTTTTCTACTTGAAGTGACACTATACAAATCTTGGAAACGTTAGCATATTTTGGACTGACTCCATGAAGAATCCAGTCAGCATGGCCATTGCTGGCCTTCAGGTATTGAGGAAGTCCTAGCTTGTGGCCAGCCTGAAAGAGGATTAAGTTTGGTCTGAGTTTGTGGAAGGTCCCGCCATGGTGTCCTTTAACTCAGCCAGCAAACTGTTTGGGGAAACCCTGGTTCATCAGTCAGTGACAGCTATACAGTGAATTCTTGTTAGTGGCTGCCATCTCCACCTCATTTTGAAGGAAGAAAGGATCATCCTTGCTTTCACTGGCTTCAAGATGGTATCATCTGTTGATGGAACTCTGCCATTTCTGTAGCCAGTCATACTGAAGGCACTTGATTGTCCTTCCTTCCCTCAGGAAATTTTGAGCAATTTGGGAGTGGTTGGCTTTAAAAAGCAACATTCCCCACCTCTGTTCCAAAGAGTTCTTTTTTTAAAAAAAATAGATTAATTGGAATCCCCACCAGTCCTCATATTTCCTTAGTCACCAAAATGCCACTGTTCTTCTTTCTGGCAAAAGGGAGAAGATGAACTTGGGAAAGACATTTTCACTGCGAGCAGAACAGGCAACTGCTTAGGCAGGGCTGTCTAACTTTGAACAGGCCAAGGTCTACTTTTTCCAGCCCAAAGTGCTTGAGGGCTACCTACGTATGAACTTTATCCGTTCCGAGCACATGCTCATAAGTAAAAAAAAATTTGTAAGTATCACAGCAGTTTCCCATAGGAATGCATTAAAAATCAATTAATCCGTTCTGGAGGGAACAGATGTCAATGCATTCCTATAGAAAGGCTGACCATGCACACACTTCTCTTGCACCTGCTCAAGCCGGTGTGGGCAGTGCAAGGGAGGTGCATGCATGCTTGCACAGATCACCCCTTCCAAGGGGCAACCCATGCAAACATGTACATGCCTCCCTAGCACCCGGCTCGAGCACACCAATCATCTGGCCGGAGGGGGGAACAGAGGACTGTGTCATGGTGCCTGAAATGCCCCGCATGGCTGAGACAGTGGGCTGGCAGACCCAGAACTTTGCTGGGACAGTATTGGTCCTTGAGATGGGGGGGAGGGAGGGAGAACTTATCCCCTCACCTTTTTTATTGATGGCCAGTGGGCTACGTTTGAACCCTTTGCAGGCTACTGGTAGCCCCTGGTCTACCAGTTTTTCAGGCCTGGCTTAGGGAATAAAGAAGTTTATAAAAATCCTAAACATGTCTGAAAACCTGTACTACAAACCAAAACAGCTCTTTCAATGCCAGCATCACCACAGGGAGTTCAGCAGTAACAGAGAAAGAGAGAAAGACCGTTTTGCAAAAATTATTATTATTTTTAACTGATGAGTTGTCTTGAAATATCTTCATTTGAATGTAAAGGGAGATTTCATTATTCAGCCTGGATATTTTTTTGTCTCTATCTGATCAGAAGTATCAGTAATCCAGAGCCTCTAATCAAAGTCTGGGTGAGAAAAAAATATTTCTTTAATTTAACATGCACATTCCTGCTGATTTATCACATATCAGCTTTTTCATTATAGCTGCACACAGTGCTTGCACTGGGCCACAATAATAGGCTCCACAAATGAGAGAAAAATAAAACCACCAAAATAAGCACCCACCTCTCTGTGTTATTTTGTGAAACTCAGATGCCTCTTTAGTGTGTATATCAAGAAACTAGAGCCCAAATCAGCAACCGATTCATTTTCATATAATTTGTTACAATTGATGGAATCCATAGAACCACTCATCCTTTGACCAGTAGACAGGCCTGTTAAAGAGGCAACTAGAGATGGGCACGACTCAAAAAATGGTGTTTTGTTTGTCGTTTGTCGTTTAGGGGGTCCGTTTCGGTTCATTTTCGTTTTTTGTGAATTTTTTGCAAAAAAATTCATTTTCGTTTCGTTACGTAATGAAACAAAAAAACAAAAACGAAAACGAAAAATTGCTGTTTCATTAGCATTCATTACAGTTCAATGTGTTTGCCGCAACGAAAACGAAACGCACAACAAAATTCCTGTTGTTTCGGTTCGTTTCGTTTCATTTTGGAGACAACATTCGTTTTTCATTTCATTACGTAACAAAATGAAAAAAATGAAAACAAAAATGAAAAATTGCTCGTTTCGTGCCCATCTCTAGAGGCAACCATTGAATATTGATAATAGAATTCAAACTCTAGGCCCATGTGTTTTTGATTTTTGCAGAGCTAACCTCAGGACATTCTAGCTGGCTGGCTTTACTGTTTCCCTGGATATCTGTATTTTCAGAGCCAAATTGTCATGTTAATTCTCTGTGTGTATAACATGGGTATGTTTGAAGGTGGCATTTGAAGTCACACATCCCCTGCATAAGCTGGTTGTTGCTAACGTTAGAGTTAGCCTTAAGAGGCAAACCTGCACATTCATCTGCCATGAATTTTAGAGACCACCATACATACAGTGGGGGGGTTTTCTGCTCTATCAAAAAAAAAATCTGGTTGACAGTGTGAGGAAGATGGATTGCCATCCAAAGCTAGCTGTTTGTTCAATTTTAATAAAGGTAAAGATTATTTCCAATAGAGATAGCACTTGCGCTCTCTCTCTCTCTCTCTCTCTCTCTCTCTCTCTCTCTCTCTCTCACTCTCTCTTATATGAAGTCAGTACCAGCTATAGAGTAAATGGGGATGCTTCCCCTGCGAAAAATACCTTGAATTCCCACAATTATCTATTTAGAAGACGTAGCTGTATTACTCTGTGCTAGCACATCAGGCAGAAACAAAAAAAAAAAAAAAAATAAAACAGACAGAAGTGTTGTGGCACCTTAAAGGCTCACTGTTGTATTTAGATAAGAGCTTTCATAGATAAGTCCACTGTCTTGTGATTTTGAGAAAGAAAGAGAGTCAGATGTAGGCCAACTCCACATACTCAGGTTGGCGATGCATGTCTGCATGGCTGGAAACAGGTGTCTGGCGATTTGTAGACTCTAAAACCTTGTGTGGGTGTGTAGATGTGTATACAAAAGAATTTATACTTTTAATGATACACAAAAGCAAAACTGAGCCACCATTAAGACCATATTTGTATGAAGGCTTCTAGAAACTCCCAGCCAGCAACGTCCATATTCTTGGAGCTATTATCCAAGTCAATAGCATTTTCAGGCTCTGGGTAAAGGGCACAGGCAATTGCTCAGTGGGGTGTGGTGAAGCAGTAAGTAGTCAGCTTCCTCTATGCCAATGACATTAGCATATCAATGCAATGGGATGTAAGACTGCAACAGTAGATAGCATGGGCAGGAAAAACACTGTTGCTTTGTTTGGGCCTGACATGGAGCAACAAGTCCAACTTTCTTGTATGTGTGGAAAAGCATCATTTAAACGTATTCTCAAAGGCTTTCACGGCCAGGATCTGATAGCTGTTGTTTGTTTTTCAGGCTGCTTGGCTGTGTTGAATTTTTTCTTCCTGACATTTTGCCAGACGTGCAGCCGGCATCTTCAGAAGGCAAGGAGCTCAAGGAAGTAGGAATTCTCTGTGTGCTCTGGGGTATAGAGTGAGTGACACTGTGGGGTTTTAAAGTTGTCGGGGAAAAGGAAACTTGTCCTAAGCAGGAGAATAGATGATAGTCATTGTATTGTGATGGAGGGATTAAGAAGTTTCACTTCAATCAGGGGTGGTAGCGATCCTTCTCTGTAGTTGATGGGTGTTGTTAGCTGTTATATTGTGTGAACTGATCACTGGTGTTTGTGGCTGGGTGGGAATCATTGAACTTTAATCTTTTGCAGGCAGTAGTTTTCAGTACTGGAAGCCAGGCTTTGTTGATTTTTAGACTTTCTTCTTTTTTGTTGAAACTATGCTTATATTTGTGGATTTCAATGTCTTTCCTGTGTAGTCTGACATAGTGATTGGTGTTGTTGTCCAGTACCTCTGTGTCCTGGAAGAGGATTTATGCACAGTTTATACCAGGGTGACTTCAGCTACTGCTGATTTTTCAGGTTGTTTTAGTCTGCAGTGTCTTTCATGTTCTTTGATTGTGGCCTGAATGCTGTGCTTTGTGGTCCCAATATATATCTGGCTACAACTACAATGTATCCAGTAGATTCCTGCAGTGGTGAGTGGGTTCATTTTGTCCTTTGCTGACTGTAGCATCTATTGTATTTTTGTGGTGGGTCTAAATACTGTTTGAAGGTTGTGGTTTTTTAACACTTTTTTTGGAACAAAAAATCAACAAAGCCTGGCTTCCAGTACTAAAAACTACAGCCTGCAGAAGATCAAAGTTCAGTGATTCCCATGCAGCCACAAGCACCAGTGATCTGTTCACACAATAGAATAGCTGCAACACCCATCAACTACAGAGAAGGATCGCTGCAACCTCTGATTGCAATGAAATTTTTTAATCCGTCCATCAGTATCAACAAACATGTGGATAAGGGTGATCCCATTGACATTGTTTATCTGGATTTTCAGAAGACTTTTGACAAAGTACTGCACCAAAGACTCTTGAATAAACTTGTCAGTCATGGAATTAAGGAACAGGTCTTGGCCTGGATCAGCAACTGGCTACATGATAGGAAACGGAGAGTAGCACTAAATGGACACTTTTTAAAGTGGTGGGAGGTAAAGAGTAGGGTCCCCCAAATGTTCATTACTGGGACCCCTGCTTTTTAACCTCTTCATAAATGATATAGAAGTAGGGGTAAAGAGCAAAGTAGCCAAATTTGCCGATGACACTAAATTATACAGGGTAGTAAAATGGAGAGAGTTTGTGAGCAGCTCCAGAGGAATCTCTTGACACTGGGGGAGTGCGCAAACCAGTGGCAAATGAGTTTCAACATTAGTAAGTGCAGAGTGATGCATGTTGGGGGGGGGACCCAATTACATTTATAAACTGATGGGGTCAAAAGTCTCTGCAACAAACCAGGAAAGGGACTTTGGTGTCCTGGTGGACAGCTCAATGAAGGTGTCAACCCAGTGTGCTGCAGGAGTGAAAAAAGCAAACTCAATGCTAGGGATCATTAGGAAGAGTATAGAAAATAAATCAGCAAGTGTCATTTTGCCTCTTTATAAATCTATGGTGAGGCCCCCATCTGGAGTATTGTGTACAGTTCTGGGCACCATACATCCAGAAGGATATTATGTAAATGAAAAAAGTGCAGAGGAGGAGAACCAGAATGATTAGGGGATGGGAATACCTTCCTTACCATCTGAGGCTGTAACAGCTGGGCCTCTTCACTCTTGAACAATGGCGCCTAAGAGGTGACCAGATTGAAGTTTATAAAATCATATACAGTGTAGACAAAGTAGATAAGGAAAAACTATCGCTCAACACTATAACTAGGGGGCACCCCATGAAACTTTTGGGTGCTAGATCTCAAACAGAGGAAGCACTTTTTCACCCAGAGGATCACAGGTCTATGGTACTCCCTGCCAAAAGAAGTGGTGACAGCTGTCAGCCTTGAAGCTTTAAGAAAGGATTAGACAAGTTCATGGAGAACAAGGGTATCAATGGCTATCATTCTGGATGCCTAAGGACAACCTCCGGGTTGGAGAGATAGGCAGGATATCTCTCAATGCCATTTGCAGGAAATGATAAGCAGGTGAAGACATCTGCTTGGGAATACCCTGAAGCAAATGGTGAGCCGCTGTGTGGGATAGAATGCTGGACTGGATGGGCTGTGGCCTGTTCCAGAAACACTGTTCTTATGTTCTTATGTTATGTCCTTATGTTCACAATACAATGACTAACACCTATTTTCCTACATAGGACATTTTTCCTCTTTTCCACCAGGGTAATATGCTAAAATGGGCTATAGTATTGAACTACATAAATGGCAACAACTATGGACAAAGAATTTCAAGCTAACATTGACTACTTCTTATAAGGAAAATCTTTACAGAATGTTTTATAGATGACATATAACACCAGTGAAGCTTGCTAAAATGTTCCCTAATATGTCAAATAGGAGTTGGAAATGTAACACTCAAGAAGGAACTTACAATCATGTTTGGTGGACTTGTGATAAAGCAAAGGGTTTCTGGGTTAAAATTCATACTTGGATTAAGCAAATTTCAAAATAAGAAATAGAGTTTAAACCTGAGATATTTTTGCTAGGTTTACTGCCAAACACGGTAGACAAGCAAAATTCTTATTTAATATTACATATTTTGACAGCAGCTAGATTATTGTGGGCCCAGTTCTGGAAATCTGAAAATCCGCCAACCAATGACATTTTTAAAGAAATATTAGAATGTGCAGAAATGGACAGATTAACTAAGAAATTAAAGGGACAAGAAGAATCGACTTTTTATTTGAGCTGGGACCTCTTTTATAACTTGTGGAAGGCAAAAGCTTTGTAGTAAAAAAGGGGGGAGAATGAGAAGAGATAGACAGTAGAATGTCAATGATAGAAACTCATCAATGAGTTTCTATCATTATATCACAAATGAGATATAACTGTTTTATATGTTTTATTCTTTGTTTTTTCTTCTTTTTTGTTTTTCCTTTTTTTCCTTTTTATGCTTATTTCTCTTTCTTGTCTTTTTATTATAATAATATAAATTTTAATAAAAGAACTCCTAGTTCCCTGAGCTTCTTGCCCTCTGTAAATGCTGGCCACAGAGTCTGGTGAAACATCAAGAAGAAAAGCTTCCAGAGCATGTCCAAACAGCCCGAAATACTCACAAGAGCCATCATTTAAATATTTCAGAGAAGTACCTAAGGCAAGCCCAACAGAATTTTATAGCAAAACTCTTGGATGGAAATGGCCAACAATTCCTTTCAAGCCCTTTATTCTTCATCCAGTGCTTATTTATACTCAGGGAGGAATGGAGGGAGTGTTACCTTAATGACCAGAATCTGTTCACCAACAATTTTCACAGAAAACCATTATCTGCTCAGCCAATCTCTGTGTCATCTCACAACGGCTTCATCAAACTACATTTTTGCAGCCTTATTAGAGATGCTTGTGGCATCACCAGCATTTGGACATTGAGGCATTGAATTCTTGAGCACAGTTGTTTCAGATGGTGTCTTTTAACATTTCCAGTTTTATGGATGAATGGTCACTGTATATTAAGGTTTCAGGCTTGTTATTCAACCATGATGATTTGGCACAAACTCCCTATGAGTAAAATGGAATCACTTGAAAATGAGAATTCCCTTCTGGCCAGTCAAAGATTCAGTGAAACAACAAGATATCCAGCACTGCATTACTTTCCTACAGGGTTTTTAATGTTGTTGTTTTTGCAGCAAGATACCCATGGTATTTTCTAGAAAACATTCGCAGCTCTGGTGAGTGTAATTAACTTGTATAAGGGTTTTGAGAGAGGGGGTTGGTTCTGTGTCGTTTTGTTTGATTTGTTTTCTTGCTCTTCAAACGGGCGGGCCTTTGTTCATGCTTTTTACTGTCATTCCATGAACATGATAAGCTTTATTATGAGAATTGAATGTGCCATTTAAAATATCCAGTAGCTATGCATATTTAAGGTGATTAATTTGGGTCCTGCTGTGACTCAGTCTTTGGATTGATTCTCATGTTGCAGTTTACAGGAGTACTCTCACAAATCATTCTTATGATTTAACACTACAAGCGTAGGACATATGTTTGTTTGTGGAATATGTGTAGAATATGTGTAGATTATATGGAGCAGACAGAGCTCAACAATAGTTCAAATGATTGGATCCATATCTTCCTGTTTTAAGTCGTGTTGTGTTCTGTCTTTTTTCTCTTGTGGAACTCAAGTCAGGAGACCTATCCAGACAACATCTTTGAAGATTCTCAGTCATCCAGGTTCGTTTAACTGGGAGTTGAGTCATGGCTACTGGACTTCTTTTTTTGAGAGATAGAAACGTTTCGCTGTTCATCCAAACAGCTTCATCGGTCTGAATATGTATTCAGACCGATGAAGCTGTTTGGATGAACAGCGAAACATTTCTATCTCTCTCTCAAAAAAAGAAGTCCACTAGCCATGACTCAACTCCCAGTTATCCAGACAACAGTGTTTGTCAATGAGGTGGGATGATTGCCCAGTTCTAAATGCATCGTAAAATAAGGAGAGTAATATCAGGTATAGACACATGGAGTTATGTTATTGAGCACAGGGAGTTCATTAGCACAAAGGGATTAAAACATCAGCACTGAGGGATTTTCTTCTGAAAGAAAACCTAGTGGGAAGATGAGTTCTGGTTCTGTAATGGAAAAGCCCACTCAAAAGAAATAATCTGGAAGATAACAAGTTCAATACATGAACCACTGCCTGGTTATCACACCAGACCAAAACTGCAGAATTGGCCCACAAGTCTGCCCATAACCACAATGCACCCGCTATGGGAAACAGTTCCAGAAATGTAAGATTTCTGGTAACCCCAGTCTCAATCCAATCCGCAGGCCACTGTCCTGCACACAACATGCCATGGAAATAAATTCCATAACCCAATGCTCCTGACGCATTGGTGTACACCTGAAATTCCACCCTTAGCAACAGATGCACCCTCCAAAAAGAAGTCCAATTGAAGTTCTCAAGGAACTCCAACCAAACCCTGAGGTCCTGTCACATTTTGGCTGAAACTTTCCTCAATTGATGAAGCCACTTCAGCCCAGACATTGCATCACAAAAAGGCCTCAAAAAGGCCCTGCCCAGCGCCACAACCTTGCAGGCAAAATTAAGGTGGCCTACCACCTCCTGCAATTCCCTCAGTGACATTTTCTTTCTCATGATCATTCTGCCCAGGTGAAGCTTAAAGTCATTAAGCTTATCCATGGGTAACTTACAGGCTTGTGCTATGGTGTCCAACTCTATACCGAAAAAGTATGAACTGTTGCAGGCCCCTCTGTTTTCTCCTCAGCCAATGGCACTCCCAATTCTCCAGCTAGCTCCTGAAAAGCAGTCATCAATCTCTCACACTGCTGTGTGCCTGCCTTCCCACAAAATAAATAATCATCTAAATAGTGGACAACCTGTTGTAAGCCCACTTTCCTCTTAAGTGCCCATTCAGAAACGTACTGAAGCACTCAAACTCTGCACAAGACACTGCACATCCCATGGGCAGTGCTCTATCCATATAAAAACTCCCCTCAAAGCTAAAGACTAACAATTCAAAATCCCCAGGAAAAAATGGCAATAACCTAAATGCAGATTTAATATCACACTTCCCTAGTTCATCCCCTGCCCCACACCTTTCCACCATGTGCACTGCTACATCAAAAGGCATGTATCTAACACTGCACAACTCCTGAGGGATCCTGCCATTAACAGAATCACCAGCAGGGAACAATCAATGGTGAATTAACCTAAATTCACCAGGTGCTTTCTTAGGAACCACACCTAAAGGAGATACAAGAACATGCTCTGTAGGAAGGCTGGAAATGGGGCCTAATACCCTGCCTTCAGCTACCTCCTTCGTTATCTTCTTGCGAACCACCTCTTTCATACCTACCACCAATTTAAGATTCTTAGCCAAAACTGCCTTCCTCTCCCCTTCTGCAGGAATTCTAAAACCTAACACAAAACCATTCATCAGATACTTAGTTGCCTCCCGGTCTGGATAATCCTGCAGCCACCTTTTAGGACCTCAATTCTAATTGGACTGGGGCCCTTTTGAAAATGGGGCTGCTCCTGGTGGGGGTTTCTTGGCACTTACATCTCTTACTCCACAGCTGTCTCTCCTAGACCTAGCACATGAGGCTGCAGGGTGCAATCCACTGCACAAGGAACATTGGTGTTTGAACCAGTATGGCTTCCTGATACAGGCACCATTGCTATTATAGTCCAAACATGCAAAGCAGGGTTGAACTGCTTGGCCACCGCTAAGCAGACAGTGTTGGTTGGACTAGCCCTCTGAATCAGGTGCCTGCTATCAAACCTCTCACCCAAAACCAGACAGGCAGGCATCGTAGCCCACAGCCACAAAGCATCCAAAGGCACATCCCAACACAGATTTAGGTGCAATGCTGCCCTCATCCTGAACCCCTCATCATATGTCAACCAGACTGCCCAGGGAAGTCTGTATATGCCCTATAAAACAGGTCCATGTACTGAAAGAGCAGAAATGCTCACTCAGGCTGGGCATGAATGATATTTAACCAACATCTTTTTGTCTTGTGCCGCCTGATTTTTTCCTTCTCCCTGTCCTCCAGTTTCTCAAATTTATGTTCCTCTATCTCATGATTTAAAGCTTGAAGACATCTACATATTCTCCTCTCCAAAGTTTCTCCACTGTGGCTGGTAACAAAAGATCACTCAATGGTAAGGACTGATCACAGTCCATAAAATGTTTTGGGGGAACATT
This sequence comes from Phrynocephalus guinanensis, assembly GCA_037367245.1. Taxonomy (NCBI): domain Eukaryota; kingdom Metazoa; phylum Chordata; class Lepidosauria; order Squamata; family Agamidae; genus Phrynocephalus; species Phrynocephalus guinanensis. Next base: position 73,575,006 of record CM074739.1, read on the forward strand.
GCTAGCCCCAGACATGGAAGATGTCACACTGCCCCTAGCATCGCCCGTTCCACTGATACCTACCTGTGTGCCTGCAGATGAAGCCTCAGACTGCCTTGGCACTGCTTGCCCTGAAGCTGGCCCTCCCTGATTAGACCTAACTGTAGCTGCAGTCAAAGGCAAGACCAAAGTCACTGGACCTTGCTGGCTCACAGTATCCCATGGCCAAGCCCGCCACTACTTGTGGTACAGTTTGCTGCACAGCTGACTCACCTGCCTGCACTCCAGACAATGCTAAAGCTGCCGGTGCTCCTCCATCTTGTCTTCTTCCTTCCTGTTCCTTGGTTCAGGCTTCACTGCTCTGTGGGGTCTCCGGCACTACTGGGTTAACAACAGTCACAACTGGCTTTACTGGCCTTTAATCCAGTAAACCCCACCAAAGGAAACAAAGCTGCCACCACACACAAGCACTCCCCCTCAAACTCATCAACCGCCCTCTCACTCTATTTTCTCCTATTATTATTATTATTATTATTATTATTATTATTATTATTATTATTATTATTATTATTATTATTATTATTATTATTATTATTATTATTATTATTATTATTATTATTATTATTATTAATGCTGTTAATAATAAGGGGTAAAATACTCTAAAATATATAAATAATAAATTAAATAAATAAATAATTCTATATCATCACATGTTGGTGCATACACCTGAATAAGATTTAGCAAGATGGGTTATGAATTAAGTTGGGGGGAAATGGCTCTGTCTGACAATGGCACACACTTTCTGACAGTCTTGCTGATGTATGGATGGACTATGGATCCCACTCCATTAAAGTGATGAGGTTCATTGTTACCAGCATAGTATACATGATATCCATCTATCACACACTTTCCTGAATAAGACCAGCTCATCTCACTAATACCAAGGATACAAATATTAATCCTTTCCATTTCCCTGATGGTGTTGTGGGTTTTTCCACTTTGAAATAAGCTGTGAACATTCCAGTGGACACTGTTAGTCTGGTTTCTCCACTGAGATCTGTCTGGCTTGGGAGACCCTTCTGGTAGCAATGCTACCACCAAGATATTTTCACTGAAGCATGCAAGTCCCTCCACATCGTCAAGGCCTGTGTCCATAGAGGAGTCTTTGCCAGAGTCTTTGCCAACCCTGTAAACCTCTGCTCAGCTTAAGAAATCAACAGAATGGCTTCTCCGCATCTCCTGGTGAGGCGCAGGGGAGGCTTTGCCGGCTGTCAGGAGGCAGGCGGTGGTTGGGCTGCGCAACCGGCGTAGCCTACGCCGATCGCGCGGCCATATAAAGCATGGCCGCGCCCCCTTCCACCGCCTGCCTGCGCAGTTTTGGATCCTCACTGACGGGGACGGACGCACTTCGCCGGCTCCGTCGAGGATCCAGGCTAAGCCTAATTAATAAATTGTGGCCCTGTTTAAACCAAGCCAAACGTGTGTCGCCTCGTTATTGCTGACTAGCCTGGCAATATGCAGCTAGGCTTCTGCAAAGCTTGAAAAGTTTACTTTGAGAACTTTAATTCACAGGAAGCCCCAAAAGTCCTAACTACTGATCATACCAGCTAGGGATTTTGTGAGCTGTAATTTTTTTAAAAGTATATTTCTTGAATAAATATCTGAATCCTGTTTGTTTATGGTTTGTCCTGCTTACTTTGACTAATTGCAGCTAATTTACCATTAAGGCAGTTGGGATCATGACCAGCCATATTCTGGCACCTTGTAAGTTAGCTGCAATTAGCTGCGACAAGTTACATGAACCTTATATGAACACCAATTGGATTCTGGCCTATGAGTTCCGGAAAATGGTGGTAGTGGTGAGGTTTCTAACTAACATATGTACATCCTGCTCTACGGAAAGAATAGGATCCAGTGACATTCATGCTGCAGCACTTTCTGAAATTTTCTTATCAATCTCCTTCTACCACTCATCCCCCAAAGTGATTCCTTTTCATTCTCTCACATTTGTAAAAAAGCTAAGAGATGTGGGATGTCTGAAAAGAAATCTGGAAAGCCTTCATGTTGGTTTGGATATATAGAGAATGTCTATGCAAATAATTCCTTAAGCTCTCAGAAATCTGTGTAAAGGTATATTTCTTCCTTGGATCAGTATTTTTCTGTGGTGGTGGTGGTGGTGATAGTGGTGTGTGTGTGTGTGTGTGTGTGTGTGTGTGTGTGTGTGTGTGTGTGTGTGAATGAGGTCATCTTGTTAAAATAAAACATGGGAATTATTCTGCTCCCTCCTCACACAAGTTGTTTACCTATTAATTCTTTATAAACAGGGGTGCCTGTGTTGAAACTTCACACAGCAATGGCCACTGTAATTGTGAACATGTCAAAACAAGGTCATTGCGTGATTGACTTTGCTATGCTATTTAGGTAATGGATGAGAGACACATGTCAAAACAGCTTCTGGCTCATTTAATATTATCTTTAATGGCATCAGGGAGCTATCTTGCCCCATTTTACCACCAATCCAAAGCAAGTGGGAAGACATATTGTTGATCTGGACGTTTAGCATTTGTTTTGTATATGAGCCATCAGTTATACTATGTCATAAAAGAATGTTGCAGGAGACACATTAGAAGCATTCCAGGCCTCACATTGCTGTGCCATTTCTAATAAGTGTCAGATTGTGGGAAAATAAGGAATAAATAAATTGTCCAATGTCTAATCTGGGGCTATTGTTGAAAACAACTAATTCTGCTTTTTTAAAAACCTTTTGGTCCTTCTTGTCATACTCACTAAATGTCTGTTTCATAAATTGCCCTATAGAGCTCTGATACGCCTTGAGTTTACTTATGTGGCCTTAAAGCCTTTGGCAAGAATGAAGTATTAGCACATGCAGCAGGCACACAGGCCAGAATTACATTACTTCCCCAAAGCTACTTGTGCTCTGAACTTTCCCAATGTGTCCATTATTGTCCAGAAGCTTTTATAAGCATCATTACCCAGGGCCTTTTTAAAACTGTCTAATGCAAGGTTAAATTCAGTCTCGCTGCTGCATTCAATCTCATTTAAGCAGCCTTATTGTTATTGCACTTGCCTCGCTGTTATACCGGCCCCATTTGTCCAACTACAATTAAACCCAAGCTGCAGTTTCTTTGGCAGATCCTACAGTGAATACATTTATAACAGCCTAGAAGTTTGTTCTGAAATTATTATCCGATGAATCATGCTTGGCTTAATCAGCCAGTACAAAGGCTGGGGAGCCAGGGCTGTAGGTAAAAGACTAAATGTCATACACAGACAAGCACACATGTAGACAAAATACTCTGCCTTCTTTATAATCACCTCCTCTTCCTTGTCAAGTGAGCATCTCAGCTGTTTTTGCCATCATCAACTGTAAATGAGATACAGTCAGACTAATCAGAGATGAGGGCAAATTTGGAACAGCAGGAGTTTGAGAGCACAGTTTTCTGTCAGGGAGTATGGAGTTTCTCAGGGAGTATGGAGGCTGTCATGGCCTTTGGTCCTCACTATATTTGAGAAGCAGTGAAATATCCTACAAATCCTGTTTGTGTATCCAGCAGCATCACTCCCAGCCAATCCTAAATGTAGTAACTTCTCCTAACTGCAGCCAGTTAAGAATGGGAAGCAACTGGGAGGATACATTTCTTAACCGTCTCAGCCAAACCAAACAATTCAGTAAGATATATCTGGGTTTTTTGCGCTTTCCCTAAAAGATTAGTGGGGGATGAGTCAAGTATGAGGTGAGACATGAGGTTTATCTATCACTAAAAGAAAAACAAAATCAGTAAACACTAGAGGAGGTGTTCTCAAAGGCTTTCACGTCCAGGATCTGATAGCTATTGTGAGTTTTTCAGGCTATTTGGCCTTGTTCTGGAAATTTTTCTTCCAGACATTTTGTCAGACTCTGTGGTTGGCATCTTCAGAGTAAGAGTAATCTATCCCACCCCTTTTGTGAACTGTTCTGTTCTTTTCTGGCAGGGGAGTGCGGGTGAGCAGCACGGGATCTTTAGAAAGGGCTCCCGGCTGCAGAGCCAAAACCTCCCCCCCCTTTCCCACAAGTCCTTTCGGGGTCCTCCGGTCCTGCGATATAGTGGGACCGCAGTATGTGAACCGCGAAAGGGCGGGGGATCACTGTAATAGAATTGAAAGGGCATTATTATGTAAGAGCATGTAAAAGTTACTTTCTTGATCTAGAAGTCCTATGTTAGCTGGGGGACTATAGAAGCTATGGTACAGAAAGATGGGGCCGTCAAATTCCACTTTATCCTCCAGTGGCCTTTTGGATCTTAGCTGTCTGCTAAAACTATCGAACAGAATAGCTGGAAAAAGCAAGAGGGGAAGGCAGGCAGAAAATTACTGAGCTTATTCTTCCTGTGATTCTGTGAATCTGAAATTTTTGGAAAGAAATTTGAGATAATGACAGGGAAATGATAACATTGTTATGGAGAACTATTTCCACTATTACTTATCTTGAGAATATGGTATTTGAGCTGTTTACTCAACTATATGCCCTATTAAGTAAAAAGGGACTTACACCTGAATGTGCATAGGAAACAGAGACTCAAAGATTGGGAAAGTCACTTTTTGCAACCATAGCTATCAGAATCCACTAGGCAATGCAGACAATAGGATTCTAGAAGTTGTGTGTATGGGTTTTGTCGTTACAGTTGTCACCGACTCTTTGTGACTCCATGTCCATGGAGTTTTCTTGACAGGAATACTGGAGTGGTTTGCCAGTTCCTACTCCAGGCACCTACAGTACTTGGTATTCCCTGGTGGTCGCCCGTCCAAGTAGTAAGCAGGGCTGACCCTTCTCAGCTTCCAAAATCAGGCCAGAACATATGTGCTTAGGGCATCTAGTTACTCCCAAAAGTAAGCTTTCCAGTCACTCTTGAGCATCACATTCCATAATTCAAAGTAGCTCATAGTAGTGAAAATAACTCCACAGATGTTTTCACCCTCATGAACATCCATGTGTTAAGTGCAGAAAGTTGTGCCAACAGAGCCTACACGTGGGAGGCATAACTATGGTTCATAAGATATTGGGAGCTGAGCCATTAGTGTAGGCCAAGTGTGTTTTTTCCATACAAACAAAGCATATAACAGCTGAACAGAGCTTTTGTCTCCAAGAAACTGCAACAGAAGGCAAGAGAACTGCTGTTTTGTCAGCATCTTTGTAGCAGAGATGAAGTATAGCCTGGCTTCTGCTTACTGAATATCTATAGGACAAAATTATCCGTTATGGTCAGTCGCTCAAAGAAAGAAATCTGTGCATTAACCTATCCATGTTCAATCAAAATATTCTCCATACACTAATGGTATCTGAAAGGGGGATGCAAATTGTGTAACAACTGTAACAAAACTAATGGCAGATTCTCTATTACATACTGATGGGTTTAGTGGCAGAATCTCTATTACATACTGATGGGTTTAGATAGCCCAACTAAACTTGCATGCCTAGTCACCCAGCAGTTACATGATTCATTTACGAGACAATTGCTATGCCCATTTCCCTCTTATTAATGTATCATTCTGTGCCCGATGGTTGAATGGACGACCAATCTGATGAAACAGCACTGAGCTAAACATCGGAATATCAGCCATTAGCAACAAAAGCACACCTTGTAGACACACTGAACTTGCACAACCAGCGTAGAGAAACAGAGGCAGAAATAAGTGGTTTGGATCCAAGCCATCTTCAGGATCACCAGCTCTCTGGGGATGCACACTGGGGAAGTTGAAATCTCAACCCATGGCTCCTGCGCCAGATACCTAACACACTGCCTATAGATAGCTCAGTGGCATCCACAGCTCTCTGAGATGAGTATCTGTCTATGGAGCCAAAGGTTGGTGATTCAATTCCCCATTATGCCTTCCGAGAGAAGAACCAGTCTATCAATTCCTTGGGCAAGCTGCAGAGTCCAGGGAGGAATGTATCAGGATTTAAGCAAAAAATATAATATTTAAATGTGTTTGGCACAGAGCAGTGCAGCAGTAGCGTGCAGATAAAATGTCAGTATTGATATAAAGTATTTGCAGAGTTAGGTTAACGGAAGACAATGACAATGGGTAGAGTAAAAACTCATATATTCATATATACATCAAAAAATATATACACAGCATAACATCCAAGCAATATATACAAGCAACAGAGTGTGGGGTTCTGTCTCTCACCATAGACAGACCCACCTAACATATGGCAAGCTAGTGCTTTTATACAGTTCAGCACCCATCAGATATGAGTCATCACTAATTACAATCTGATGCAATCTGATGCAACCATGGTGTTATAAATTCTTCCACCTGTGCTTCATCACGTAACATGCCTGTGATTACTTATCTCTTACACTTGTGGATTAACATCATGAGACTGCAGAATCTAACTGCCTCCATTTTACAACTCTCTTTCCACTATCTGTTAAATATACATAACATATATTTTATCAACTTTTACATATCTTGACAGAATGCCCCAGAAGAAGGGAAGGCTAAATCATGTGTGTGTGATTCTTACTTTTTTTAAAAAATGGAAAGGGACTACCATAAGTCAGAATTGATTTGATGTCCTGCTGCTGCTGCTGCTGTTGTTGGATGATGATGATGATGAGGAGGAGGAGGAGGAGGAGGAGGAGGAGGAGGAGGATCTAAAATATGTGCTTCTGTACATTTAATTCTCACATTGTCTTTTGAGTGTGCACATTTTCCAGATGTATGCATTTTGTTGATGTAAAGTTTTCAAATGTACACATGGTTTTGTGCATTGGGGGGGCTGCATACATCATAAACCTTGGAAATGCACAGATTTTAAAAGATTTTAATTCTGTCCTGTTGCCAGACTCAAGCTATTTGACATTGCCATGGGGAAATCCAAGCCCAACAAATGTACAATTAATTAAACTGAAAACTCTTCAGAGGTGAAAACTAAAATCCATTGTGTACAAAGACATCCTTCCATATACAGTATATTTGCTAGCATATCTGCAGTGTGCTCATCTATAAACTGAATGCACACAGACTCACCTGTGCAAAAAAGAAGCCACGTATATAGCCTGCTCTTTATAACTGCAAAGGCACATTGCAGAGATACAAATGAATGCATACATGGTGGAAATTGGTACTGTGATCCTCGTAGTGCCAACAGCTTTATTTTTTCTGGAGCAGAGTTAGCCAGTTCAAAACCATGACAAGAGAAAAATATTACAAACCCAAAGTCATTATCATCTAGATCTGAATTTAGATCAAGCACCTTGTACTAGCTGTTTATCCGGAATTACTGCTTGTACAATTGAATGAATAGAATCCAATCTAGTGTGGTCCAAAATTATGCTGAACAGCTACTTTCAGTTAATTTCTTTTGATTTGATACTAATATATACAGCTCCAGCAGGAAGAATAGGTATGTTCCAAGTGAACTGCAAAATCGGTGAATAGGTTAATCATCTTGTACCTTTCAGCTAGCTTCACCTTTTAACAGCTTCAACTACTGTACTGTGATCCAGAGGGTCCAGCATTACATGAAAAATCAGAAAAATGGCTAGGTTTTAACAGTAGACTTTGACCGCGGTCATACCTGCGTTTTTTGCGTAGTTTCCCATTGGCAAACTACGCAGTAAAAGATTGCGTGCTAACCAGAAACAGAAGCAAATTCTGCTCCCGGCTGACCACGCCCCTCAAACAGCAGTTTCAGCGAAGTTTCCTAAACCACCGCCAAGGGCTGGGTTTAGAAACTTCACTCGAAAATGCTTACTTGTTTGCTTCTGTTGCAATGACAGGATGCTGAAAATACTCAGTAAAATCAGTTTCTCCCTTTCTACCTGGCTTAAAAGACAGAGCCTTGGAAACTGGAGCTGGAAAGTAGGACAAAATGCGTAGTACACAGGTTAGGACAGAACCAGAATAGGAAGGTACAACGCAGAGGAGAGGACACCAACTGCTCATTAAAAACCACATGACCGCTGCCGAAAAAAATATTCAGGAAAGTTAAATATGAAGGAAGCCCAGGTATGACTGCGGAATTTCAGAACTTTTCCTTTGAAAGGATGTCAGTACTATCTTATTTTGATGCTGTTGTAGTCTCATGTTTTTCTTTTTCCTTTGTCACTATTGCTTTTCCTTCAAAGGCATATTAGTTACAGTGTACATTATTTATTTACTTTTTACTTAAAAGACATCTTGATAGGGGCACTAATATGCTACAGCCGAGCCCAATGTTCTATTCCAGATGTGGATATTATGACTGTACATCCTCTGAAGTCCAAACAGACAATCAAAGAGAGCTCCTTTAGAGAGATTTCAACCTCATCAGAAATTAAGCAGGTTTCTCTAGGGCAACTGGGAGCAAAATGGGCTGGTCCACTATGGATTTTTAAAGGGACATGGATATCTATCAGGCAGACACTGTCAATTTGAATGATCTAATTGCCCCAAAGCTCTCCATCCAAAGAAAACATGAAGAAGGAGGCAAACAGGGGCATTACTTTGTTTCTGGCAACAGAAATAATTGGGTTCAAATCAGTTCTCTACCAAACAGCTCTATGCATGAGTTGGTAAGGCCCTCATAAAGATGTAAGTGACCCTAAAAGTAATTGAGAACACAACCTCTTATTGATGTAGGTAGGAGATCCACAGCCCCAATACTGTTGACAGGTTTCATACAGACTATGTCTCAGACCATGCACTACCTTCCAAGGCAATCTATCCTTTGACCAATACCCAATTGCTTATTCTTTTCCACATAATTTCAGCCCAGTATATGAAAGCCCTTTCTCATCATATAATGGGAATGCTCAATGCCCTTTAAATATCATAGCTCTATATACCAGGCATTCTCCTTCCACTGTTGCCATTTCTGTTCCCTTCCTTTGATGCCAACCATAGATCATTTTCTAGATTGCACTAAGAGGAGGCGTCTTTTACCTTATCTTCTGTAAATTATTGTGTATATTAGTTTGTGTATATTAGTTGGGCTACACAACTATTGTTTCTACTGCTCATGCCATCAGAAACATGAACATCAATATATGATATAATCACATTATTCAATAATTTAAATAATATATAAATACATTACAGTAGTGTATGTAACATACAATACACTGTTAAGGACAGGAAAAAATGCAAGAGTAAAAAGTGACAGTAACAGGGTGAGAATTCTGAATGCAATTTTTCAACAACTATCAAATCGAGACAAAGAGGACTATGATCAGTGCAAAGAAAAAGAGCAGAACAAAGTGAGGGAAAGAGATCACTTCTACAAGGCCCAAGAAATTATAGAAAATTTAAACCTACTTTAGGGATGATGAAAGATGAACAGGAGAAGGCAAAAAATGTGACTACAGAGAAACTGCACAACTGTAATATTGGTGGTGAAGAAATTGAATTGTCAGAGATTGTGTATATGTTGGTTCAATCATCAATTCAGTGAGAGATTGCAGCCAAGAAATCAGAAGGAGACGGAGACTTGGGAAGACAGCTGTGAAGGAACTTGAAAAATTCTTCATGTGTGAGGATGTCACTGGAGACAAAGGTCAAGATCATCCATGCTATTGTATTCTTGATTACTATACACTAGAGATGGGCACGAATCAGAAAAATTGCATTTTGTTTGTCGTTTGGAGGGTCCATTTCAGTTCGTTTCTGTTTTTCATGAATTTTTGCAAAAAATTCGTTTTCGTTTTAGTTCATTTTGTTACCATTTCGTTACCATTTATTTCAATTTTTTGTGATTTTTTTTAAAGGATTTTAAGCAATTCACTCATATTGCAGTAACGGAAATGAAACGCACAACAAAAATTCCGGTGTTTCTGTTCGTTTCGTTTCATTTTAGAGACAAAATTCATTTGTCGTTTCGTTACATAATGAAACGAAATGAAAAAATGAAAACGGAAACGAAAAATTGTTCGTTTCGTGCCCATCTCTACTATACACAGATGTGAAAGTCAGACAGTGAAGAAAGTCAAAAACAACAACAACAAAAGATTCATTCAAAATATGGTAGGGGGGGTTGCAGATGCTTTGGACAGCCAGAATGACAAGGAAGTAGGCCCTAGATCAAATCCAGCCTGAAGTCAGCCTGATGAAACTGAAGCCATTGTACTTTGAGTATATCATGAGAGGTCAAAATTCACAGGAAAAGAAAATAATGTTAGGGGAAATTGAAGGCAGCAGGAAAAGATAAAGACCAAATATGAGACAGATTGGCTCTATCAAGGAGGCCACAGCCTTGAATTCACAAGACCTGAGGAGTGCTGTTAATGATAGGACATTTTGGAGGTCATTCATTCATAGGGTTATCATTACTCAGAGGTGACTTGACAGCACATCACAATAAATATTAATATATACACCTGCAATGTTAGTTGCAACCAGAATAACATGGAAGAGTGAAGGAAAAATAAAGTACCTATGAAAGTGTATTTTCTTTCAGCAGCTTCACTATTAATAGTGCTGCCCTTTATTACTGCAGTGAGATCAACTTGCTGTTTCAGTCAGAAACTGATATGGAATTATGAAGTGCAGACAATGATGGCAGCTTGTGCTCCACTGGGGATATACTCACAGCAGTATAAACTGAAAATATATTCCAAAATTGCCTTGCTTATTGTGACAGATACTCTGAAAGAGTTTCACATCAAGGTGATAACCTTTGTACACAAACATCTGAGATGGTGGAGTTGTCATGGTTTTTGTTTGAAACAGATGACAAACAAAGCAGTCAAACCCTCTCAGAAAAAAAAACTGACTGGTTTCCAACAGGACAAATTAATGTGCAGGAGGGGAGGTCTGCTTGTATGTGACCAGTTGAAAATGTTGTCAAACTGTAGTATCCCCACACTACAACAAGATCCAATAAGGGATACTGAGTACCAAATAGAGGAGGAGGAGGAGGAGGAGGAGGAGGAGGAGGAGGATCTAAATAGCTCCTCGGCAGCACTTTACTATGTGAGTAAGTATATTTTCTTCACATTTGCTCAAGAAGAGGAAGAAATGTTAACAGGATTGAATAGTTGAGATTGACCACTTAAAATAGCATCCTGTGTTAACATTAGCCATATGCATTACAGTCAGTGAGGCAACTCAGAGTCCTAGTTCATTGAAGATGAAAAAGCTTCAGATGACACAGATGCCTGACCACCCTATCTCAGCCTCTTGACCTGCCATTGACTGACACAGAGAGAACTCACCTCATTCCATGGTGAATGATTTCCATGGGAAGGACCTTTGCTACAAATCTTGGGGCCCTTCTCAAATGTAAGTACCTTCATGGATGGCTTACCAACCCTTCCCTGGCCCTATGGTGGTTGGATCACCTATAGGTGTCTGGTCCAAACATCAGGCCCTCTTCCACTTGTGTTTGTGTTTCTTCCCTTTTGTTTCAGCAGGCTTTGGGCTATTTGAATGTGTCCATCTTTGAAGGATCAACTGTCAGAGCCAGTTCTACAGAAGCAGCCATTATGTATCTTGTGAAGATAGTTTTTAATAGTAATGTTTTGTCCTGATTAATGACAATGCAATAGGCTTTAAAATTTCTGAAACTGAAAGATGGCAGGGAAGACAAATGTTATGCATAATCTCAGCAGAGGAACATTCAGCTGACCGCTGCAATAAATTTCAGTGAAGCCAAAACTAACACTAAGAATGGTGGGGCCAAGTGTGGAGGTCAGCCTTTAGAGTGCAGCCGGGTTACCACACACCCCTCACTAAAGAGTAGTACAAAAGCAAAGCAAAGCAAAGTGTTCTGCTTATATTCCACCCCATACCACTTCAAGTAGTCTCTGGGTGGTTTACAGTTTAATTACAGTATGCAGGCTACACATTGCCACCACCACCCCAGCTAGCTGGGTACTTATTTTACTGACCTCGGAAGGATGGAAGGCTGAGTCAACCATGAGCCTGCTAACTGGGATTGAACCCCAGGTCATTAGCACAGTTGTACCTGCAGTACAGGCATTTAATCACTGCACCTCACTCTAGCACAGGCCCCCCAGTCGTCTCACGGACCATTGACCTGTATCAAATTAGACTCAGGTATCGCTGCCACCAGTCAGGTATCCCAGTTCAATCACTGAGTCCCAGAGAAGATGTGATGTGGAAAAATAAAATGAAAGTTTATTGAATACAATAGTATGTTGAATACATTTCATTTGTGTTCAGTTCACTTAAAGTTTCTCAAAGCAGTTTACTCAAATACTGATCTAACCCCCTCACTCAAACTTGACAGTTCCCTAACTGCCCTCTTTTTCAGTGTCTGTCAGTTTCCCTATCTTAGCCCTATCCTTGCCCTATATTTGCTCTATCTTTGCCCTATCTGGCTTTAGCTACCTCAGGTGGAGCTATTTAAGCACTAAGGTTCCGCCTTCACATTCCATATTTGGGCATAAATATTAACCCATTATTCCCACTCCTGTACAGTCTCATAAACAGTAAAAGGGTGAACACTACACCAAGTCACCACATCTTAATTTATAATCAGACAAAGATAGCTCCTTCGGTTTGCTTATCAAATAACCTGGATAAATATGTAGAGCTTAGATTTTTCTCTTTGACCAAAAGGATTATTGGCAAAGTACAGTGATATATTATTTCTGATTCTGTTTACCCCAACCATATTTGTTGTGGCATGTTGTCCTTGCTTTTTAAGGGCTGGAAAGCTAAAAGAGACATAGGAGCCTTGCCTCTTAAATGGTATATAAAGATCTCAATGCATGTTCTGTTAGACATCTATATTTACCACTGCATATGTGAATTACCAAAGGGCAACCAGCTTCAAATAAAACATGAATCCCATGGACATGCATACATATGGCATGGGTCTCACTTCCCACAGAAAAAGTTACCAACATGACAAAGGCCAGAATGTGGATTGTACTCCCATGACAGGTGAAAGCTGTCATGGAAATTTCATCACAGATGTAGTTGGCTATCATCCCGAAAACAGCAGCTGTCTGACTTCCTGTGATGCTGGTTACCTGCAAAAGGAATCAACCATGTTCAGTCATCATAAGAGATGCTCAGTGGATAAAAGAAAAGACTTTGGAGCAAGGTCTGAGGTTAAAAGACATCTGGAACACAGTGATTCTGTATCTATGCAGAGACGAGAGACTTGGTTTCTTTAAAATACGAGACACAAATAGGTTAATTTTGCATACATATAAACAGGTTCAAGTAAGTGCACATCCCAACCTTGCACTCAGTTATTTGCACAGTTTCAAAGATGCATGCATGTTACCCAAGGGTTCCTGAAATAACTGGGACCTGGAGAAAGAACCCCAGTTGCATCAATGTTGTGGTTATTTAAAGTGTCTTAGAACTTTCCATTCACAAGATGCATGTGTAACCTCAATTTATTTGGGCAGCCTATCAGGGTGTTTTTTCTACCTTGCTCTTCCAATCTCTTACTATCCACAGAAAGTTATTCTGGCAGCAGCAACGATAACAACATGAATCACATTGCCCAGAGGTAGAAAGCCTCCTCTCCTTACCCTAGCATCCACCTTTAAAAAATAAAAGAGTAGGGGAGAGGAGAGATTAGCATGAACCCCAGTTGGGCAGTTCATTCCAGTTCAGTGCAACAACCACAGAGGTGTTCTGTCGGCACCAATCACTCCCCTCCTACCACCTCTACAATTAAGTAATACAAATGCAATTTAAACATAGAGAATAGGTGCATAACATGTAATTTTTTGGAAGCACACCAACTAAAATGATACAGAGACTGCCCAGTTAAAACTCCTTTCCCCCTGTAAATGAGGTCAGTCACCAAACACCTACCCAGCAGAAAGAAAAGGACCAGTCTGGCCAGTCAAGAATGCCTCAGCAGAGAGTTCTCTTCTTCTTGTTTGCATGCAAAACCCAAGCAAGGGGCAGACCAAAAGTTGCATTGGTCTCGCTAGTTTCTGTGCAGCTGAACTCAGAATCGATAACTATGGCCAACAGCCATTGCAATCTACAAGCCACTAATATTAGTCTAGGAGTTAAGACATTAATCTTAACTAATGTTTATATGCCTTCTTGTTCCAACAATTTGTATTATTTTCAGACATGGAAATATTTAACAAAAACTAGGGTACATGTAGAGAAAAGACTCCCTGCAGCTGAATATGTTCACTGATGAGCTTGTAGATCCCAGTTCAAACTGAGCATCCAGTTCATTACTTACTTCTTAAAATGTCCCAAGGAATGGAGGGCCTATACTCTCATTAGATGCAATGCCATCCCATCAGCAGTGTTGTATGGGAGATTCAATTGAACTCCATGCAGCGACAGGCGCTGTTCCTGTGTACTGGGTGGAGTGAAATCACTCTCCTATGTGGTTCTGTACTGCACATTTTGTGATCATTTTCATAAAAAAAACTCCTTGATCCACTCCTTTTGAAGAAGAGGCATTGCTCAGACACTGATAATTTGAGGTACCTTCTGTCATCTGGAGAGTCTGCTGTGATAGAAAATGTGGCAGCTTTTCTAGTCCAGTTGGTCAGAGCCTGCAGGCATAAATGCACTGAATTGCCAGTTTTGTAATTTAACATTATATTTTAAAATCTGTATTGTAACTGTGCTGTTTTGCTCTCTTTCTGTATGTCAATAAAGGCTGATTGATTGATTGATTGATTGATTGATTGATTGATTGATTGATTGAGTTCTAGAACATGAAAGCAGTCATGTTTCCCAACCTCACTTTCAGTAAGATTAGCTGAGGGATTGGCCAGATCACATGATTGCGGCGAGTCCCAGTTCAAATCCTAGGACTTCCACTTCTATAGGTTACCAGATTTTACTCATTAAGTCCCATCTACACAGACATTTAAAAAAATCAATATAGGGTATAATTGATTCAAAAAACCCTCACATTTTATTATTCTCTGCTCTATATAATTTCTTCCCATATCCCACAGTCCTATGAGATTTTGCACTGAAAGCACCTCCGGTGGGGTGAGCTCTTTATAAGGCAGTCAACCTGAAAGTTTTGTTGAATGTTCACTCATATTAACCTCACACATCCAATGTCAGGTTTGTTCCTTGACAGAGGCTGGCTTAATGTTCAGAGGGAGTTGGGTAGCTGGCTTGGCCCATGCCTGGCTGAGCTCTCAGCTGTCATTAAAGTGTTCTGGTTATGAGATTCTGTCAAGGGCAGACGTCCAGACCTCTTAGCAAAGGTCATTCCATTGTAGGGATTGTGAAGTATTAAAGAGCTTAAAAAGAGGAAAATATAATGACAAAACCCAGCATTTTAACCCCCACCTTCAGTCTCCATATCCTTGCAAATCCAAGTAATGAACTTTGCATGTTGTCATACTCACATACTGACCTTTTCTGAAACAATGCATTACTGTAAGCAATATTCAGTCAGTCAGTCAGACACCTTTATTGTCATAAAATAAATAAATACATAAAATAGACAATGGACAGTAGATAATAAAAACATACAATTATGGGAGTGTGCGTGCCCAGACCAGTATTACTCAAATAACCGGAAAGGGTAGAGGGAATATAGGTGAATTGTAACAAGACGAGAGCTGGAGGATGTTTCCATGAAGCATTATATTTATCCAGCCATAGTCGACTGTAGAACATCCAGAATAAACAGACTATATCTGGGGTGTTAAACAAAAGGCCCATTGAGTAACTGTGGCCTGCGTCGCTGGATTAACAGGTTGAGAAATATGGCAATCTGCCTAATGTGGGTTTTATCCAAGCCTGACAAAAGGTTATGCAAAATGACCTCATCCTGACAACCAGGAAGTCTAGCAAGATGTGGCTCTAGGTGAGAAGCACGGATGTCCTTGTATAGAGGACAGTATAAGATCATATGCACCAGAGACTCAAAGGTCCCTGAATTACAGGGACATAATCGAGTCTCCAGTGGTAGAGAGCCGAATCTCCCGTATAAGACATTAGAAGGGAGCACATTACATCTAGCTAGAGTAAAAGCGCGTCATTCATGTGGGTTCTCTAAGAGATGTAGGTAACTGGCCGGCTTGCTAACAAGTAGCGGAAGTTGAAGACTGAGAGGGGAACATGCTTTAGAGGCTGCTGCATAGAGGTCTTGCCTTTCAATATCTAGCAATCTAAGCTTTAGCAGCCTATAGGCCTGCATAAAAGGTAAAGCCCCCAGTTGTTCAGGTGAAATGCCGAGAGCTGTAATTCTTTGAAAAAACAATTTAAGGCCGGGAGAGTAAAAGTGATCAGAGAGAATGCCCTCTATCAGCGGGTCTTTGTGTGAAATGAAACAAATTTTCAACCAGTATTTGAATTGTCTTAGTTGTGCCTGAGTGTTCAATCTGCAGAGTCCAGCCTCCAGACAAAGGGCTGCATATGGTACACAATGGGGAACTGCCAGTATTTTGTAAAGAAAAGCAGATTGAAGCCTTTCAACCAATCGGTTGATGGCGTCCAGCCAAACTGGTATCCCATATAGCAGTTGGGAGATGACCTTGGCTTTAAAGACCTGCAGGGCACTGGGGATATGCTGATTGCCCCACACGTAAAAGAACCGATAGATAGCTTGGATGGTCAGTCTGGCTGAGTTGATAGTAATTTGCCTGTGTCTGGCCCAGGTATTGCAGTAAAAGAAATTTAGACCTAAGTACTTAAATTCTTTGACTTGTTATATTGCTCTCCCGTGGAAAATCCAGGAATGGAGTTTCCAGGTCTTACTGAAAACAACCATTTTGGACTTATTGTAATTGAGGGACAGTTTATTGCGAGAAAGGTAATTAATGCATTCTAAAATTAGTCGTCTTAAACCTATTTTGGTTCTGGAAAGTAGTACCATGTCATCTGCATACAAGAGAATGGGCACTGCCAGGTGGCCCGATCTTGGACAGTGGCTGTTTACTCCTAACAAGAGAGGAGCAAGGTCATTGATGTACAGATTAAATAGGGTGGGGGCAAGAACACAGCCCTGTTTAACTCCTCTGTTAATAGGAACACTGCTGGAGAGTTCACCATCACTAGATAATCAAATATAGCAAGTATTCTCTGTATGTAACCTTTGGATTAAAAAACGGAATCTTCTATCTAAGCCGGGAGCCCGCAATATTATGAAAACAAATAAAATATTCCCCCCCAACTCTCTCTATAGTTGCTTGATAGTTGCTAGAATCTCGATTGTCCATGGGGCACAAACAATAGATGACTGGGCCATACAATGGTATGTGCATACATGTGAACAACTACAGGACCAATTGTCTCTATATAAACCCATTTCCAAACTAATGTGTGAAGTTGGCAGTTGAGGTGCAATGAACACAACACTCTCCATTTCATGTGGGAATGCTGTGTATAGTGCATCTCTGAACCCATTTTCCCCATACCAAATCTGTGCATATAGCCAGGGAAACTCAGAATAACTCACATGGGCAACAAGAGAAACACTGTATGAAGCAACCCAATTACTACTACTACTACTACTACTACTACTAATAATAATAATAATAATAATAATAATAATAATAATAATAATAATAATAATAATAATAATAATAATAATAATAACAACAACAACAACAACAACAACAACAACAACAACAACAACAACAACAACAACAACCACCTCCCTACAGCTCGGGTGATGGTGGGGTGTGCTGCCTCCAATGGCCTATTTGCTTGCTTGCTTGCTTGCTTCTTAGCATAACTCTGGGCATGTTAATACTCACGTTAATATACATGGCCATGGTAAAATAATATAATAAAACCATAAATGCATAAACCACATGAAGACAGAAGGATCCAGAGCACAGATGAAAATAAGATAAAAATAAATCATTAAAAATAAAAGTAACAGTTCTTCCAGATCTGCATAGAGGACACACCTGTCCATTTTAATGCCTGTGGTGGGGCTGAATATACAAAAAAAATAGTTAAAAAATAAAGAAAGACAAAGTTACCTTCCTAACATTTGGCAGCTCAACTGACAGGAGGTCAGGGGGGGGGGGAATCAACCAAGTGCAGCCCTCTCAGGCCTGTCCACAATTGACCCCTCTCTGTTGCTTTGAAGCCAATCTAATCACATTATGTGGGCTGCTCAGAAATAAAGATATTGTTGAAAGCAACAAGGAATAAAGAATGAAAATTACAAATAGAACTGAAGTGGGTCATGCAATTCCAGATGGAACACGTCAGCACAAAATCTACACATTAATCGTCTGGGGATGGATGGCCTAAGGAAATCAAAGCTTCTGATGACCAATCCCAAAACAATATTGCAAAATAAGCTGCTATTGCAGCACATACCAAACAAAATGCCTGCATGTGGTTGAACCCAATATGCATAATTTTTGCCAGATACCACCATTGTTCTCTAATTATGGGGTATAGTTCCAAGCTCTGTTAATAATTAGTCTTGGAGTATTAAAAACTTGACTCCCAGCATTATTTGAAATTAATTGCTAGATAAGGCAGGCAAAGTAGCTTAGGTAGTGTAGAATCCCAACTAGAAAATGGTGCATCTGAGATTTATTTATTATTGTTCCGGAGGCATAAAACTGATACGTTTGGAGAAGATAAAAATAACAAGGTGCAAATAAACAACATGCAGAGATCTGGCCTTCAGAATTCCAGATGGTAAGCAGTACTGCCAACTCAGCTTTTAATAATATTTGTAATATTTAAAAAAAACTCCTTTTCGAGTGCCAGGTTGTGCTGGAGCTTGAAAACTTATCCTTTCTGACACTTCAAAAAACATAGATATCCAGGCTTTAACCTGCATTAACCGTTCTGCCTGCCCTGTCTCTGCTGATTTAGCAAGCAAAAACAAGATTGAAACACTTCTGAACAGGGCAGTTTCCGCAGAAAAACAGATCATGTGACAAATCTTTGGCCCATTCCCAATACGTATACATTGTGTTACCAGATATGCCACTAAGTGCTAGCCTTTGTATTTCCCTCATTCAGCTAGTGCAGAATACAAATGCCAAATTATTAACAGGCACTGAAAAATGCCATCACATCACCCTTATTCTGGTCATGCTTCACTGGCTACCAATATACTTCTAGACTGACTTCAAGGTTCTAATGATAACATACAAAGCCCTAAATGGCTTGGGACCTTGTTATCTGTCAGAGGTGCTTCTCCCACAGAGAACTGCCTGGACCACTCTTTCCTCCCAATGGGGTACTTAAGGGTTCCATCCCAGAGAGAGGCCCAAAAGGTATCAACAAGGAGTCGGGCCTTCTCAGTTATTGCCCCTCATTTATGGAACAAACTGCCCTCTGAAATATACTTGGTTCCTACTCTCCAAATTATTAAACATAAATTAAAAACTTGGGTTTAGCTTTCCAGGAATTCTAATGTCAACAAAGTACAATGCCTGGAATTTTTTTCTCTCTGCCTCTTGTTTATGAAATTTTTGGCTATTACAAATACAGCGGACCCTTGTATAACAAACAGCTTGTATAACATAAAATTTGTACAACATAAAAATTCCAGAGATAGGGGAAATTTGCTTAACATAATCGCCTATGGTGAGAATCCGTATAACATAAAAATGGGATCACTCCGTTTCAATGCATTCCTATGCGAATTTGCATAAAGGAAATTTTGCTTAACATAATTTCATTTGGAACGAATTAATTCCTTTATACAAGGTACCACTGTATTTTTATTCTTTCTTAATGGTTATGTTTGGGTTTTGTTGTTTATTATCCATTATTTGATTGGGTTTAATTTTGTTTATTATATGATTTTCTATAATTTTATTTTCATTTATTGTTGTTATCTGTATTATGTGAATAATTTGTTCTTTGCTTTATTGTAAACCATCCAGAGTAGCCTTCAGGCTAGATGGCATAGTATTAAAATCTAATAAATAAATAAATAAATAAATAAATAAATAAATAAATAAATAAATAAATAAATAAATAAATAAAATTAACCATATTTAATATTAAATATTCACCACAATGTGATACTTATTGTTCAAATAAAGTAGCATATGGCAGGTGTTATATTCCTTCTTTTGATACCTTATTGCCTCCTGATTTTTCAGTGGTAGCATAAATAGATGTTTTTTCCAATGCCCATGGCACTTCTACTGTAGTCATCATCATTATTGCCATTGTCATCATTGTCTTACCTTTCATTCCAGGAGCCTGAGATAGCATACGTGGCTACCTTCTTCCTTATTCTAGCCTCACATTCATTCTGTTGCAGTTGGTCAGGCTAAGAACGACTAGCCCAGAATCAACAAATCACTTCCATGGTTAAATAGAGATCTGAAGTGCAAACTCCAAAGTCCCAATGCAATAAATCCACTGAGCTTCAAGGCAGTGACCCTATAAAACTGTATGTGGCCTCACAGAATGAGAGGTGGTGACTAGCCAAGTCATTCACTGATCTTCATGATCTCCCACTACAACTTCTGACCATGCTTTCTGTTCTTAACTCACATGCCTTAAATCACAACCTAGACATCAGTTTTCTGCTGTTGATGCTTCGCATCCCAACCTGGAAACTGACCCACTTACTCAGGGAAATTGTCCTGATTATATTTGCTATATGCACTGAGAGGTTGAAAGATGGGGGAATCCCATAAATATTAACATGAAATGCACAAACAAATTATCCTTCTCACACTGCAGATCATTCACATCCATAAAAAATTAAGAGGTTTGGCTT
This sequence comes from Phrynocephalus guinanensis, assembly GCA_037367245.1. Taxonomy (NCBI): domain Eukaryota; kingdom Metazoa; phylum Chordata; class Lepidosauria; order Squamata; family Agamidae; genus Phrynocephalus; species Phrynocephalus guinanensis. Next base: position 73,595,614 of record CM074739.1, read on the forward strand.
CATGTGGATTTCTAAAACCATCAGGAGGCTTTTGATTTAATATCTGCCTAGATTAGATTATGGCATGTGTAGTTTATTTATAATTAAATTAGATGCTTCGTGGGGCAGCCTACAAGGAAGTATTGATAAAAAACGCAGATTTGAGAGAAAGAATGGGAAATGAAACAAAATAATAAAATTCAGAAATTTGAGCAGGTTACATGGGACCTTCTTCTAAGAGACAGATGTCATGGTTTTCTTTATTTCAGTATTTTATCTTTAACAAAGATCTCTGTTGTCAAACATCACAATAAAAAACAGTTTCAGCCATGTGGTTGCGTTTTTAAAATACTACTTTAAAAAAAGAAAGGAAGAAACGCTTCACTTTTACTGCTTAGAAAGGTACGGTAGAAAAATTGTTTTGAGATATACAATTAATGTGATTTAATGCATGGATTGCTATTTGATACAATGTCATTTAGCAAAAGCAAAGCAAAAGCAAAGTATTCTGCTTATATACCGCCCCATACCACTACAAGTAGTCTCTGGGCGGTTTACAATTTTGATTACAGTGTGCAGGCTACACATTGCCCCCCCAGCGAGCTGAGTACTCATTTTACCGACCTCGGAAGGATGGAAGGCTGAGTGAACCTTGAGCCTGCTACCGGGGATTGAACCCAGGTCGTGAGCACAGTTTTACCTGCAGTACAGGCATTTAACCACTGCGCCACGAGGCTCCTGAATTTACAAGATGTATCCTTGTCTTAAGCTAAGTAGCAAACTTGACATAACACTTGAGATCTGTTATTATTGGATTCCCAACATTTTTTGCTGCTTAAAAGCAGTTGCTGTGAGAGATCAAGCAATTTGAATGGGCATTAAAAAGCATTTTAATCCTTTCTCCATAAACTCTTTGCTCAATTGGTCCTTCCCTTAAAGCAGAGCAGGGGAGTGTCAACATAGATTTCTTCAGCTCAGTCTTTTTATTATGTTCCAAAATCTCAGTTTCTCTAGTATTTCCTCCTCTATCATGCCACCCAATCTTTAAAATGACAACACAGGAACAAATCCTTCAACACTTTCACATCTAAAAGCTTATCTGTCTAATCACAGGTGTTATCGTCTAAGCTGTCTTCCACAGCATACAATTTTCAGCCATGTCTTCTGGGTTTTTTTTTAACGTTATCAGCTTTCACCATGCTTTCCTTTTCAATAACTCTAATCTATTCATATTGATGTGGCTTCTTTAAAATAAAAACAGGAACAACCTCCATTTGTCCCTTCATTACCTTATTCTTGTCTTTTTACAAGGTTTTCTTTCCAGTCTTCTGCTCGGTCAGTTTATGTAAACCAAATCATCTGCTGTGCGCATGCCCCCTTTCTCCTTAATCTTTGTATGCCATATTCCAGACAGTGAAGGGTTCTATGACTGCTAAGGATCCAGGAACTATACTAGCCTTTGGTCCAGATTTTGGCTGTACCAACCATTCTCAATCTTATTTTATTTTATTTTATTATTTACTTATTTATTTGCGTGTTTGTTTATTTATTTATAGGTGATGGCCATAAATTCAATATGAAAGATATATAGGCCAAACTGGGATTGTATAAATCACATAACACACCTTATAAGATGGCGTGTAAAGGATTGTTTCCAGTCTGTGACCCCCTTCAAATGTACTTAGCCTTTTGGGAGCACAAGTTTTAGTTAATCCAAAGGTGAAACTGAGTCCTTCGCCTTGGGAGATAGAAGAGATGACACCTTTCTGTTCCAGCCTGCTGTCTGGTCTCCATGGAAATGAACTGAACTTTGACTTACTCTGTTCTGGCACACACTTGTACCCCTTCTTTCATTATATATATTATATTATATTTATGTACTGCAACAATTTATATATATATATATATAATCAGTCAACTTTCACATTGTAGCTTGATCATCCTCCACTTACTCCAGCAACAAAGTCTGACAGTCGCTTAGACACTCTGCTGTAAGAAGACTAATAAATTCAAGTAAACAAACCTTCCTTCTGGTAAACAGTCTCAGTTTCACAGCTGCCAAGCTCTAGGCAGGTCACTTTTGTCTCATAATATTTATGTGGATGTTCTAAACTAGAATTTCATGGAAGGACCAGCCTTTAGACCAGTGATCTAATTTTGTTCTTCAGGTAACTTTGGCTGTCACCACAGCCCAGTTCATGAATTCACAGCAGCTACTTGAATATGTAAATGTCATCAACTAAGTCTGCAAAGAACAAAAAAGATACCCACTGTTCCTGATACTTCTAATAATCAGGCAGCAGGTCCTATCGTTTATAGAGTTGAAAAAGTGCCATGCTTCTGAAAGAAGTATGTGCAATCATTTTAAGAAATGACAAAGGATAAAAAGGTTTTAGAGAAAGAGAAACCCCCTAAGGGATGAGGGAATCCACAGCCCAATGAGGACTGAAAATAAATAGTTCAGGGTGAAGAATACAAAACCTTTAGCCTGTGGGAATAAAACTAAAAAGTCTACAATTCACCCAATGCTGCAGCATTTTCAGGCCACATATGTTAGGCATATTTGTGTTGTAATACAGCCTCACTATGCCAGCTTCTGCAATCATCCCCACAACATTGCTAAGATGTGATGTTACCTTCTCTCACCATTATTTTGGATCAAAGCCAATCAATCATCAGATTTCACTTCTCTTCGCCCTTGCTCCAATGCCAGCAAAAGGCCACCATTAAACAGATTTTCAAGTTTTCTTCCCGTGTTTTGACCAGGCATCTGCTTTTCAAAAAGATAAGGTATCTGACATATTTGTTACTGGAAAGGTTTATTAAGTAAAGAGCACTTAGATACTTCTGGAGAAGAGAAAATGACAGGTAAAGGCTGCAAAGGCTTAACATTTCACACCACCGAGAAACAGGTATAACCCCAGTAAATAGTTGATTTGTTTTGGAGGCTTGTACATCTGTCCAGAAAGAGATGAATGTGTAATGACAGAGAATCTCTGCATTCAAGTTATGTACAACTGGCTTGAGTCCAGGAATGCTACTAGAAGCTGCTTTGCTTACACAAACCGGGGGGGGGGACCTCAAGAGCAATGACTAATTGTGTTTCCCCATGGCTGGGCGTCACTACCAGTTTTTAAATCCAGGGTGGCTTTTGACAGACTGTACTTTAATCCAGCTTCTTTGTTTCCCAGTATAGTATCCTTTTCAATGTTTAGCAGAAACCAATCCAATATACATGATCACAAGCAATGTATGATTTACTTGTGGATTTAATTACAGTTTAGGTATACTGATCATCTCAAATATCAGACCCAAGGCATTTGTTCATCAAGCAAACAGCTAAATGACTTTCTTCTTTACTAGTGTATATCCTGTCTTTCTGCCTAAGGGTGGGCTCTCAAAATTGGTGCCTGAGTTTGTGCTCCTCTTCCCTACTCTCCCTTTCTTATTTTCTGTAGTACCTTTTCAATTGGCTCACCTTTATTGATCTGATCTAAGTCACAAATTAAGCGATGGCAAGGAAAGCCAATGCAATTCTTGGTTGCATCAACAGAACCATAGTGTCTAGACCAAGGGAGGTGATAGTACCACTCTATTCTGCTCTGGTCAGACCCCACCCCTTATGTGCCCCTCAGTTTAAAAAAGATGTTGACAACCTCGAGCGGGTGCAGAGGAGGGTGACCAGGATGGTTGAGGGTCTGAAGGAAATGACTTACGAGGAACAGCTTAGGGAACTGGGAATGTTTAGCCTCTCTAAAAGAAGGCTGAGGGGGGGATATGATAGCTATGTTTAAATATTTGAAAGAATGTCATATTGAAGAGGGAACATGTTTGTTTTCCATGGCTTCAGAGACTAGGACTTGCGGCAATGGTTTCAAACTACAGCAAAAGAGATTCCATTTGAACGTTAGGAAGAACTTCATGACAGTTAGAGCTGTTCGGCAGTGGAATATGCTGCCACAAAGGGTGGTGGAGTCTCCTTCTGTGGAGGTTTTTAAGCATGGATGGCCATCTGTCAGAAATATTGTGATGGGGTTCCTGCATGGCAGGGGGTTGGTCTAGATGGCCCTTGAGGTTTCCAACTCTATGATTCTATGATTCTCTGATTCTATAATCACATGATTATATTCCCATAGATTGGAATATCTAGCTAGCTAGCTAGCTATCGCCTGGATATTTCTTGGCTCGAAGATTTTTTAAATGTACAAGAACTGACTTTCCCCCCTTAAAGTGTCATAATGATTCTCGATATCTGAAAGCCACTTGTGAAAGATCAGGTGTTGGCATTTGATAGTGTTAATTTGAGCTAGGATTACCTCAGAGGCATAGGTACCAATGTCGATTTTTCATTTCCATTAGAAACAGAAAAGTAATTGAAATTCAAAAGGGGGGAGAAAAGAGACCACTCTGTTTATGTGTCTGATCAATTACAGCCTCTTTTATGGTGTTTTAAAACAGAAGAAGTATTTTTCTGCAGATGTATTTATTCTATAATTATTCGGGATGTTCTTTTCCATTTGACAGACAGCCCTCTCAATGGTTCTCTCTTTTTTATTTATGAACCTTGTACGATTATACAACCAGTTTAAGATGCTTTGCATTATTGCCACTGTGAAAGACAACTTTGCTGGCTTTTGAGAAATCTCCTTTGTAACCTTGAAAAGAATTGATGTGTTCATGCTGTGATGTATGAGGATAAGTATTCAGAGTTTATGACTAATCACTAGCGTGTGCAAGCTGTTACATTCAGGAGAGATCTAGGCAGCTTGTAGGCAAGCACTAGCTATCACTGCAGAGCAGGGTATGAGTACTGGTGAGATACAGGGCCAGCTGTGCCCTTAGGCGGTGGAACACCCTATTCCATCCCCTCTGCTGAAATAAGATTCCATTGTCAGTCCAGCTGGCTTTTATGCATTATATGAGACACTTATTCACACAGTGTTCCCGAGTTCAGCTTAACGAGATACATAAGCTGGCTGGATAGCTCATTGGTTTTGGCACTTGGTGTCGGAGCCATACGTTGGGAGTTTCATTCCTCATTGTGTTTTCTAGGAAACAAGCCAGCCTCTGTGACCTTGGGCAAGCTGCACAGTTCCAGGGTGTCCCCAGAAGAAGGAAACGGTAAACCACTTCTGAGTATTCTCTACCTTGAAACCATGGAAAGAGCACCGTAAGTTAGAATTGACAGCACACACAAGCACACACATCCTGGATGTGTAATTTTAGTGAGTTCTATGAGAATAGCTGACTGCTGTTTTCTACGTTATGACTAGAGATGGGCACGAAATGAAAAAAAATGTTCCGTTATTCGTTATTCATTTCGTTACATAATAAAACGAATAACGAAAATTGTGATGAAATTGGAACGAACAGAACAGAACCACAAAACTTAGGTTTGTTATATTTTGTTTTCTTTAATGGTGATGCACAATGAAATGAGAGTTTTTAAATGTTAAAAAAGTCCTGGATATCCATAAAAACCCAGTGATAATTATTTATTCTGCCTGATAATATTCCGTCATTATGTTTTGTCAGGAACCAGAATCAGGAGGAGAGGAAAGGATGTTAGCCGAGCATCTCTAGCAATCAGCTTTCCAACACTTCCCTTCATCAATCTTCTTGTTCCTCAGCAAACCAAGCAGACTTGGGGTGGGGGGAGGGAAAACAAATCAGTTAAGGGTGTTTTTGTCGTATTCCAGGAAATCCCTGAACTTGTAGAAGGCATGTTCTGGAAAAATTTTGCTCCACTAAAGCCACAGGCTTAAGGCTTGTTGAAATGTTTTAATGCATTTTACTGTACATAGTGTTTAGCGATCACCAAATTTTGCATGATTTGTGAATGTGTCTGCATCATCAATTATTGCCTGCCCTTGAAACAGTGTCCTAGCAAATTGTATATATCAGTCAAATCCTTGTCCCAGTATCAGAATTTGGGAACCTTCCTTTTTTTGGCAACTCCCAGAACTTCCTAGCCAGAACTAGCCATGCTGGCTTGAGGGTTCTGGAAGATGCAGTTCAAAGAAGTAGTTTTTCCAAGCTCTCAGTTTATTGTCAATGGACTGATGGCAAATTTCTGCAGTTCAGGTTGGTCTTTTTCCCCCCCATCTCCCTACGAAGATTTCACATGGCCATGGAATTGCACAACACTGGCTCTTTGGCTTGAATACAGAGATGAGCACCACCGCTAGAGTCGGACAGAACTAGCACACATGTGTGGGGGAAACCTTTACCTTTATGAAGATTTCAGAGACTGAGCCTGGCATCTCCCAAAGGCAAAGCATAGGTTATCTCAGCGAAATCCAGGGGAACAAAAATATATCTTCTGGGGGAAGAAAAACATCTTGGTCCTTTTCAACATCAAGATTTTGTCTCATTCAGGCCAGGTTCTTCAAAACTCCCTTTGGGGGATTATTTTCCCCATGACAACTGTGCCTCTGGTGAGATAGTACCATCTGTCAGATTTTTCACCTAGAAAGCAAAATGACATTCACCTTTGTTTGGTTTGTTCCAGCACTGCCAATGGCCATAGACAGTGGCAAAAACCAGGAGTATGGTATCTGCATGTCCTCCTTGACAAAGGATAACCCTCTGTTTGACAGGCTGCTAGAGAAGCACCCTTTTTTTGAAAAGGGCACTCCCCTGATGGAGTTAGGGACAGAGCCCAGGAGAAAAATAATTAATGCATTAAGCTACTCATTAATTAGTAACCCCAAAACCCAATTAAATTTATTTATTTAAAATAATTATAGCCTACATTATATGATGGAATCTCACAGGCAGGTTACAAAACTGTATGAAATAATTTAACAAATATAAAACAATTGAAAATCAATTGAAAAGACAAAATTAAACATTTAAACATTTAAAACCTTGCACTAAAACCTGTACAGACCATGATCCTCAATCCCCAAAGCCTCTAATAAATGTCTTGATTAAATGCACTTTGCAGTACTACAGTCAATGTTTTATCAGAATTAAGATTAAAAATATCTAAATCCATGATATTGCCCTCTCCTCCCCTTTGCCTCTGTTTTGAGCTCTGAAAATAAGGAGAAAACTGCAAGAATTTTTGAAAATCCTATTCATGGCCACTCAATCAGGCCCCCTTTTCTTTGTTTCCTTAACCCCTTCCTTTCCTTTCCTTTACTCATTATTATTGTGTGAGAGTGCAATAATGTTATTCTGCAGCATATCAAATCAAAGACCATGTCAGCACAAACCAAACACTATAACTTTGAAACTAGACTTCAGTTCAGTATTACATTTGCACAGATGCAGCAGTTCGCTCTGCCTATGCATCGAATCTGGGGAAGTTTGAACAAAGGGATTTTTAGTTCTAATTTTTAGAGTAAAACTCTTTCTCCCCACCACCACCACCACCACCACTACCACTCCTGCCACCATTGCCATCTCTGCCATGCAGAAAGAAGTGACCTTAAAGATACTCAGATTTAAAACAAATCAAATGAAATGAAAATGCCATTCACACTTGTCAAAAAACAGCCATGCAGGTTTCTTTATCTTTGGGTGAGACGTGGTGAACTGATTTGGGGAGAATTGAAGACTTCTTGGATTTTTCCTTATGTGGTCTTTCTTTGGGAATCATAATGAGCACAAGAAGGAATCAATTAAAAACTACTTAAATTGTTCAGTTATGTTATCCAAATTTAATTTAACTGATAGTTTGATTGTAACACATTAGTTCCAGTCTTTAATCAAAGTAGTAACCCTCCTCTCCCCTGTTTTTAAAACCTCTAACAATCATATGTCTGCATTAATATTTTAAGGCTATACTCCAAAGGCCATTTACTTTGGTGTAACTGCCACTAAAATGTGGAACTGCTGTCAAAATAAACATAGTTACACTATTGGACAGTAGTTTCCTTCACCCTGTGTTTCCAGGAGGTTCAGCCACAAATGGAGGCAGTATTTTCTTCAACAACAGATTCCAGACTCAATAATTCTGGCAAGCGTCACACATTGCTGACAGTGCTAAATTCACATCTTCCTAAGAATACTGCTTGCATCAGCTTGAGATCAGAAAAGTTATTCTGAAGCTTTCTAAAGGGAAAATTAGTAAGAAGCAAAAATACTCCTAACAGAAAGTATGACTAATCAAATGAGGAAATTGAAGTCAAACTCATACAAATGTACATTCAGTGTTGTGTAGTGGATAAAAAGATGAAGTCGAACTCTGGAGAACAGGTTCAAATCCCTGCTCAGCAAAGGAAACTCACTGCGGGTGTGGAATTAGTAAAGCCACGCTTTAAATATCTCACTTGCCTTGAAAACCCTACTAAGGTTGCTATATGTCAGTCTTAACTTGATGGCACAGAACACATACACACACACACACATCTGCCATAGTTTCTCCATTCTGCAGTGTTCTCTTGAACAGAATTGAGAAAAGTCTTTGTGGACCTAATCTAACCTTCACTAAACTTCTGATTAAGTACAAATTACCTTGTAGTAGCATATCTAGATTGGATGCCCCCCCACACACTGAAAAAACAGGTACATAGCTTAGGGGTGCTCCTGGACTCATTCTTGAGCTTAGATGCCCAGGCCACAGCAGGAGTGCATTTCCAAAATTAAAACGACTACGCCAGTTATGCTCGTTTCTTGAGAAATGTGCTCTGGCCACTGTAACACATGCCCTAGTGACCTCCTGGCTGGACTACTGTAACATACTCTGTGTGGGGCTACTGATGGAAAGTCTCAGGAACATTCAATGGGTCCAAAATGCAATGGCCAGATTGCTGACTGGATGGGTTACAGAGATCACATTGCACCCCTACTAAAGCAGCTCCACTGGCTGCCACTCACCTACCAGGCACAATTCAAGGTGCTGCTGACCTTAAACTACAAAGCACAAAATGGCCTGGATCCAAGCTACCTCAAACACTGAATATTGCGGTATGAACCAGCTTGGGTGCTAAGCTCATCAGGACAGGCCTTTCTCTCCATCCCGCCATCTTCACCGATTCATTTCAGAAAAACACATGAAAGGGCCTTCTCTGTTGCTGCCCCCAGACTTTGGAACTCCTTCCCACTGGAGGCCAGGACTGCACTGTCTCTGCAGTCTTTCTGGGAGCAGGCAAAGACCTTCCTCTTCAGGCAAGCTTTCCCTGAATGAGGGACTTCCTACTATGTAATTTTATATGGATTACCACCATACATGATTGCATTGACTGATTTCATAAGAACACCAGAGTTTTGCAGGTTACTTTTCACCCCTCATAATGGATTTTTCTTTTCTTTTTGCATGTTCTTTGTAGCTCTACTGTTGCCTTTTAATATTCTAAGGGCATTTATACACGACCCCTAAACTCCAGGGCAAATGGCTCCCAGCTCCGGAGCTTACAAATGTTTACCCACCAGCTCTGGAGTTAACAGGAAATTAAGTGCGACCCCGCCCACTTTAGCGCGTCCCAGCGCAGCTTTCAGGTACCTGCTTTTTGGAGGTGAAAAATATTTGATCCGGTGTAAGGATAGTGAGTGGGGGGCTCTCCTTGCTTCTGTTTGTTGTTTTTTGGCTCCCGCCCCTTCAAGAGCTACTTTTACAGAGACGAGAGGCAGAACTAGGTGAGCGGCATGCTTTTCTTTCTCTTTTTCTCCCTCCCCTCAGGCAGCCAGCAACCAGGAAGTGCGGAGGGGGGTGGGGACAGAGGAAGAGTGACGAACCCCTAAGATCTCTAGTCCGAATTTAAGTGGCCAGCGGATCTTAGGGGTCGTGTAAAAAGGCCCTAAGATGCCTTTTCTAACTCCCTGTTCTCAACTTGAATATGTCTTAAATGTTCTGGACTGTATATTGTCTTTCATTATTGTAAGCCACCTCGGGTCCTTTTCCAAGGAGAAAGGTGGGGTAAAAGTATTCAAAATAAATAAAATAAATACCTGGTTATTTGTGCTCAAGCTCCATCTTGTGGTGCCAGATCTGTTCTTGGCTCCTACAGTTCAACTTGTATATAAATAACTTTCATAAGCATAAATGAGCTCCTCCAATCAATCACCTGGTTGTGTCGGGCAGCCATCTTCTGAATAGCAAGAGGTTTAGTTGATCTCCAATAGCCTTCCTTATTAAGTTAAACATACCATGACCCTGAAATGGGCCTTCTAAGACCGAGGTTCTGAAATGATGGTATGCTCATCACTGATGGGACACAGAGATAATCTATTGGTGCACAGGGCTTTCATACTAAGAAATCACTCTGGCTCAATCTCCGTGTCCTCCTCTAAGTGTGATTTGGCATGCCATTTTCCATTTTTCAATTATTAATGGGATTGGTGGTGGTGGTCCTTTTATTTATACCCAATAATACTATCCCAACTTTCTACAACATTAAAATTTACCACAAATGCTAAACATAAAAGCAAAATGCCAGTAAACATATACAGTAAATGTCCTTCTTAGGCAAAGTGATTTTGTTTGTTTGTATTATGATATGGTGAAGGTACTTAGAATGATTGGTGGGACTCAAGATACAGAAGTTTGTGAACTGTTTGTCCTAAGTCCTCATTATTACTAATGGTTATATTCTCTGGGGAAATTCCAAGAAGTGTAACCTGGAGGAAAACTTGAATTTTTGCTTTTTCCCCAGCACTCTGATGTATGAAATGGGCCTTCTAGTTGCTTAATAAATAATCAGGTGTCACCAAATCGATTCTGACTGATGGTGACCCTTCTTAGGGTTTTCTAGGTACTAAAAATTATTCAGAAGCATTCACAACATCTGGAGGGTCTCTGAGACTTTTCAGCTTGCCCAAGGCTACACAGGCTGGCTTCTCTTGCAGGAGGAACAGTGGGGAATCGAACCCCCAACCTGTGGCTCCGCAGCTAGATAACTAAACCACTGAGCTATCTAGCCGGCTTCAAATCATTTGGTAAACAGTAAATAGCTTCTGTTCTGTAAATTAGGGATAGGAAATATGTCTGCCTCCAGATGTAGTTGGACGGCAACTCCTGGTAGTGCTGGAAATGCTGGTTTAGGCTGATGGGATCACCAGACCCACAAAATCTGACGGCCCACGTATTCCCCAACCAAATACAAACTTGACTTAGTTCAATTCTGTTGCTGCAAGCATAATCATGTACTACAATATTTTCATGAAGTTTCCAGTACAATTATTGCTTTTTGGATGGTGCCTCTGCCTGTACGTGGAAATGCTTTTATATTTCTGCTAAATGAGCATCATTATAGTTAATGTGCTCCTTTCTTTCTAATTATGTAATTTAAGAAATTGCCAACCAAATTATGCAATTTCCTGAAAATAGTTTGTGCACAAACATGACTGTGACATGGATGTTTAGGAAAGGGTTGACCTGAAAGTAGAAAAAGGAAAAGAATGTTTTCTGTTTTCTTTTTTTGTAAAGTAAAGGTAAAGCCCCCCCCCCGGCACATGCGTGCTAGTTGTGTCCGCCTCTAGGGGTGGTGCTCATCTCCGTATTCAAGCCAAAGAGACAAAATCACAGTACGTCAGAGACAAATTGATTGCATACAACACAATTCATGTATTGTGAACTGCTTTGGACAATCTGTGTGAAAAAGCAATGTACAAATGATAAAAAATATAAAGGTGACTGTGATGCTACTGCTGAAGAAGCTGAAAAGGATTCTGCTAGAGGTTGTAAGTATGATGTAGTGGATAGAGTGGCAGACAAGGACTCTGGAGAACAGGGTGTGAATTCACACTCAGATGTGTAAACTGACATGGGGAGTGGAACTGGTAAAGCCACTCCTTAAATATCTCACCTTGAAAGCACTATTAGGGATGCTACAAATCAGCTCTGACTTGGTGTTCTACTTATATGCTTATATACAGCCCCATACCACTTCAAGTAGTCTCTGGGCAGTTTACAGTTTAATTACAGGATGCAGGCTAATTATGCATTTGGGCCCCCCCCCCCCCCCCGCCAGCAAGTAGGGTACTCATTTTACCGACCTCGGAAGGATGGAAGGCTGAGTCAACCATGAGCCTGCTACCACAAATATGATGATGATGATGATGATGATGATGATGATGATGATGATGATGATGATGATGATGATGATGATGATGATGATGTCACCATCAGTAATTTTGTTGTTATTAAAAATGTCTGATTTTCCCTAAAGTTGGGGAACAACCCTTTCATTGTAGGGAAGCTATTGGGGCTGTGGGATGGAAATCTGTAATTTCCAAATATTGCCACAGCCAGCATGATTTACTGATGGCAGTCATGTTCAGAAGTTAAAGAATCCCACTCCCCTGTCTTTTCACCCCAATGCCTTCCCTTTGGTGAAAAAAAGTTAATTTCTGAAAAAATGCCGCTGTTGATGATGGCATCAGTTGTACAGAATGTGAGTCAAAGAAACAGGATTTCAGCCAGCATATTTGGATTTGGTATCGTTTGCAATATGATCAAATGCATTTTGTAATATAGCTTTAAGGAAGGATTGATAAACTGGGCCCTTCACATTTTGGTGGCATTTTTAGTGAGGTTCAGAAATGCATGATCAAATTTCCAGCAAACACAAAAGATAATGACAGCTTTATGAGAGTATGCAAGTTTCTTCTTATGACCTCTGTGCATTCACTCTTAACAACACTCTTCTTGCAAAATGATGGATAAATATCACAGCAAGCACCTTTCAGAAACTCATATTTATTTTCCTCTTCCTACTGATAGGTTATCAAAGAGTGTTTCCTTGGAAATTGAGGCAAAAGGCTAATATCAGTTCCTAGTGCTTCAATCTGTCCTAATAAATATGTACAACAGGCAATTTGTTATACTTACAATAAAGGCTATTGATTGTGTAGCTGACGTGTTGAGCTGAAAATCGATTCCAAAACCATGGCTACTTGAGTTTTTAGCAGGCACAACTTGTTAAAGACAATATGTTCAATTTTTTGTGGCTAGGAAAAATTATCATTAATCATTGAAATACCTTCATGTATTGGCCAGTAAAAATTATTACAAAAACTACAAGTGCCAGGTTGCCTGCATGTTCTTTACTTGTCTAACTAGACACAACTGTCAGTGATAAGGATCTCTCAATAACTTCATTATAGAATGATTCACCCTCCCCAGCACCACCATCCAATTATTTAATTTAAATTTATTTTATTTAATTATTTATTTTATTTAATTATTTATTTTATTACTGAAACTGGGATGGGCACAGAGGATGGTCTGGCCCTCACTCTGATGTGCCCACCTGGGTACTCTGTCCAACACCAGGGTAGATTGGAGGGGTGGTTGGGGTAGCCATTGTATACAAAAACACCCTTGAAGGTGTCAGCATTGGCGTTTCCACATCTTGAGGTCCTCCATGTGGCAGTTGGGGCCAGGGAAGAAATTGGGATAGTGCTGGCATTATGTACTCCCCGTGACCCAGCACTTTCCCTTCTGGAGCTGGCCACCTTTGTTGCCAGGGCACTGTTGAGGAATCCAACACTTTTAGTTCTGGGGGACCTCAACATCCATGTGGAGGCTCAGGTTTCTAGTCCAGCTCTTGAATTCCTGGAAACCATGGCTTTCTTGGACATGTCCCAGTTTGTCAACAGCCGTACCCATATGGCAGGACACACATTAGACCTGGTTTTCACTACTGCACAGAGGGAGAGTGGCCCGATGATGAGCGACCTTGAGTTGGTCCCCTTGTCATGGTCAGACCACCACCTTATCAAATGCAACCTCACAGTGCTTAAGACCCATTAAGATGGAATGCACACCAATGAGTTTCCAGGATGCCATGCAGGGTTACCCATTGAACTGGTTAGTGCTCCTGTCAACACCCTGGTATTAGGCGGACACCAAGGCAGCTGACATGTTCACACCCAAATGTCCCCTCAGTTGCTGGGCCTGTTCAGCTGCCTGGTTTAAGAGGATTTGCAAGCTCTGGGTGGAAATCGAAGGAGGTTAGAGAGCATCTGGCGGCAGGCCACGATGGAAACTAACCTACAAGCCATCAAGATCATGTCTTCCATTTATTCACCTAAGATTAATGCCACAAGAACAGCATACTTCACTGACCGGATAAGCAAAGCCCAAAATCATCAAGCCAAATTGTTCTGTATAGTACGTGACCTATCCGGGGTTGGTCACAGTAATAGGCCTCCCCCTAGCATTTCTTGTGACCAATTTGTGGCATTTTTTAAATCTAAAGTGGAGGCCATCCATCAGTTATTGCACTACCATTTGCAAACATTAAATCAAGCTAAGATGTCCAGTGCATAACCTTGCCCAGAACCTTTCTCCAGCTTTCAGCCTGTGGCATCAAATGAGGTTGACAGAGCCCTTGATCGCTGTCAGGCTACCACCGCCTCCTTGGATCCTTGCCCGGCCTGCTTAACCAGGATGAGTACTATTGAATGGGCTTCAGCAATAATTAATGGGCATTTCTGAGAGGGTGACACTCATTAGGCCCATTCAAAAAAATCTTTAATGTGGCATTAGACCAAATTGGCAAATATAGTCTGTCATCAATATTCCTTTTATGAGCAAGGTCTTTCAGTCCTGCTTTAGGCCACACCATGACCTCTTTAGGCTGCATGATGACCTCTTCAGGGATGCCAATGGGGTAAAATATCCCTGTTGGCCATCCTCGATCTCTCAGCAGCCTTTGATACTGTCGACCATGGTATCCTCCTGGGGAGGCTCTCCAAGATGTGGATCAGATGTCATGCTTTGGTGTCGTGGGGAGGGGGGTGATCTCCAGTTCCCTCCACCTCATGCTCCCCATCTCAGCAGCAGCAGCACCACCACCGCTCCAAGAGGGAGGGAGGGAGGCAGAAGGGTCCCTTTCTTTGCCTCCCTTGGCTTCAGCTGCCGCTTTCTCCTCCTTAACAGGTGGGAAATTTATTTAAAATAAAATAAAAATAAAAATCATCAGTGTTGGAAAAACACAGGTTTCATTAGAAATTCACAGCCACTTCCACTCATCCCCTGCAGATGAAGGAAAGAGTTCATGTGGGAACTAGAAGAGAGGGCTGTGGAGCCAGGGTAGCAAAGCCCTCTAGGTTAGGGGCTGCGAGGATTCGGCCCCCTGTTTGATGTCATTTCCCCACCTCCACAAGATGGCGGTGGGCACTCTGCTTGCAAGCGATGCAGGCAGCGAGGCTCCCTGCTGGTGCCAGGAGAACAAGAGCCAGGGAAGGAGGAGGGGGGGAGGAAATGAGGAGAGCGCTGCAGATGATGTTGTGCAGGGCCACTGTGGTTGCCTGGGTGTCTTTGGTGATGGCTTCAGCTTTTCTGGAGACAGAGGCAGTGGAGAGCCACGTGCAGGAGATGAGCGGGGCCAACTGGAGCCTCCTGCTGCATGGCCAGTAGATGGTGGAATTGTGAGTGCGGCTGGCAAGCAGGCAGGCAGGCAGGTTGCAGGGTGGACAGGCTGGGCCGGGCTTGATCTGGATACAAAGAAACAACACAAAACTCCGGGTGCAATTATGCTGCAGAGTAGGGTTTTGCTGTATAACCCCGGATGCTTTGCAGACCTTGAGAACGGCGGGCTTGCAGACCTTTCGGGTTGCACGGATGGTGTCACCTGCACATCCTGTGCTAGGATGCTAGGAAGGTGGTGCTTCTTTTTTACCTTGCAGAGGACTTTTGTAAATTGGAGTGCTATATGGATGCCATAGCCCCCCTGGACAGTGTCTGTGACAACAATAGAAATAGGAGGCACAACTGTATACTTACTATTCTTATACTATAGAACAGGGGTGTCCTAACTTTTTATAAGGAGGGGTCATTGGGTGAGGTTTGAAAAGAGTCAGTGGGTGGGGCTTAGGGGTCAGTGGGTGGGGCTTGCAGTGGGGGGCATGGTGAGGGGCAGCCAACCCCCCACAAATTCTCATGCACCAAATCTGGCCCTCCATACAAAAAGTTTGGGCATCCCTGCTTTATAGGTTGGCCTTCCCTGATCATTACATTCCATCTTGCTAATATACATATTATAGGATGCTACTCTTCTTTTCTGCCTTATGATAATGCTTTTTTTAAGCATCTTATTAGTTTTAAGAGGAAAGGGAAAGGGGAGAAGGGGGAAAGGGACAGAAAATAAAACACATGGAATTACATTGAGTCTATCAAGTCAAATACAAAGACTGTACGTATCAGGATCTAATAACATATCAGTTAACTAGTAAATTTACTACTTCTTGCCATCTTCTTTTGGTGATCTCTCTTCATAGTTTCCTTTCAGATATCCGGAAAGTCTGTCAATTTCAATACATTCTCTTATCTTTTCACAGAAATTTCTCTCTGTAGGCACTTCAGGTTGTTTCCAAAATAGTGCATACAAAATCCTTGCCTAATGATAATTCTTTATCAGCTCTTTTTTGTTTCGTTTGTATTTTACTGTGAATTGATGAATTATTTTGATTTATTTATGCTTACTTGCCCTTCTTTGATTTATGTTATATTGGTTTTGATTGATTAATTTGTTTATTTACTATTTTAAGTTGTATAATGTGTTTTATTGTATTTCCTTTGCTTTTGTAAACTGCCCAGAGTAGTTTTCTGCTAGATGGTCAGGGTATATAAATCAAATAAATACATACATACATAAATCCACATTTAGGGATGTCATCTGCACCAATGACAGATATTGAGGGTCCATGAACCATATGCCCTTATTTCCCTCCACCTACTTACTGGAGGGGCGCAGACCATTGCTTTGGAGAGCCTCACAGACTATTCCTTAGACCATTCCAGCCTTCCCATTCCTCAGGCTGGAATGGGAAGGCATCCACAACTGGGCACTGGAAGATCCTAGAGAACTGTGAGCAATTTCCTGCCACAATATCTCAGCTGGCAAAAAATAATAATAATAACCAGCAAGGTATCAATCTCCAAAGCCCACAAGGTTCTAGATGCTAGGCTTTAAGAGCAAGGCATCATGGACAGAGTGAGTGGCCAAGGGAATTACCTAGGAAACCATGGAACATGCACTCTATAGGGTCACCCCACTTACAATGCCCACTACTCTGAAGCAAGACATTGGAGGACAGGATAGTTGAAGAGAAGAGGACAACCGTGGAAGCCCCAAAGGGAGGTGCCTCTTGTGAATCCTTGTCTATATCTGTGTTCAAATTCTTAAGAACGAATACGGGAATGGTGAAAACAAACATACCGTGTCCTAAGATACTTGAAAGAACAATGTCAGAAGATAAACAGGCAAACTCTTATCCTCAGTTTCTGGTCTCTTCAGGTTATTTCAAGTGATTCTGTGAATAGCTTCTTGGAACCATAATTGTGTCATGATTGTGTAATTATCATTGCTGTCAAACTCATCAAAAGATCTGACAGGGTTACAATTAAAAATGAGGACCTAGTTCGGCACAATTAAATCACAACATTTTGATTTTGACCTTCCGTTCATCAAAGAAGAACGTATCATGAGTCTAGGTTGCAGGTGTCTCTTCAATATATATTTACCTCAGTTTTATACTAGCTTAACAACCATGGTTTCCCTCCATAATCTTGGCAGTGTTTGTTTGGAATGGGCATCTACTTTGAGAGCTGGAGCTAAAGCATATAAATGATTTGTATCATATGATTTTCCATTTTTATTAATTGAAAGGCCACAGGAGTACTACTTCAGTTAAGGTGAATGGAGGGGAAAAGCATCATCATCACATCTTAAAACTCTATCACTAATAAGAATGAGACTTCCTGAGTTAATAACCTGCAGCTTGGCATCCAGCTTGGATTCCATAGTCTATTTGATGAAATCTGTAATTGGGCCAGATTTCAATCTAATAAGATGCAGATAGAAGTTAAAAATAGTTATGCTTTTCACTCCCGTTTCTTTAATCCACTAAACACAATTCACAAGACTTCTCTGACATTCCCTACTTACCCAATAAAAGAATGTGATGTAGGTAACCTTGTTATTTATAATGTGTCATATCCAAGCTTTGACTGCACGCATCCCAAAAATAAATAAAAGGCATTCAATACACCTCCCACCATCCCTGCTAAAATAGTGAAAAGACAGCTGATCATTGAACTAAAGGTAGTTTCCATCAGTTTTTTTGTTTTGTTTTGTTTTGTTTGTTTGTTTGTTTGTTTTTTGAAGCTCACAATATTATGCTTCCAATATCAGAGGTATCAGCCTATGTATGTGACAGATTTAGTGGAGCCATCTGCTTAACAAGAAGTGAACAAGCAAAATGGACAATCTATTCCAGTGTTATTTATTTCATCTCCTTTCCTTTTTGCCCTCCAGAGAAGCAGTAGGTAAACATTTGACTAAATTAATTTGGCTTTATAAAATTATTTATATAGAGAGGGGAAACTAAGCCTGGCTGGAAAATAACTAAGGTAATTAGGAAAACATATATAGTTCTTTTGTTTTGTTCAATTATCCTTGACATTTCACCTATCGTAAAGACAATATTTTTAAGTGGTGGAAGAAACAGCCACTCCCACTGACACAGTAAATGGAAAATAGGTCCGATCTATAATTTGTGAACAACTCATATGAAGCAACCCCTATGGTTTGGGGCCTCAGTATCTGACAGAGCGGCTCCTCCCAAGAAGAACTGCCCTGATCACCCGTGCTAGCCAGGCAGGGCAACTGGGAGTGCCAACCCCAAGGGAGGCCCGGAAACTGGTAACAAGGAGTAGGGCCTTCTTGGTGGTTGCTCCCCAGTTGTGAAATAATCTACCTCCAGAAATTCACCTGGCACCCTTGCTTCAAACTTTTAAAAAGCTATTGAAAACTTGGTTATATAGTATGGTGCTTCCTGATTTTTCAAACATCTAGCAAGACACTCTTCTTATTCTTTTTACACCTATCATCTTATTTCCCCCCCTGTTTTAGCAGTCCCCTGGCTATTCCTATTGTCATTTTAGCTTAGTTTTAGTTTATTGTTGTTGATTCATGTATATTTTTATTATGCTGTTTGTGTTCTAGTTTTTTAAAATATATTTATTTGTTATCTGGTGATGTTATCCTATGTTGTAAACCACCCAGAGTAGATAAATGGGCAGTATAAAAGTCAAATACATTAAATTAATTAATTAATGTGGGAGGTAATTGTCATCCAGATCTTATTTATTTTCCTTTTTTTCAAGCATATTTTATTTTCACTCTTCTCTGTTTGTTTCCACAATTCAAAAGGTATTTGATATCTTAGCAAGAACCCTTCTTACAGATAAGGAGTCTATGTTTCTTCCAGACTTTCACGTTACTTCATGCTTCAGCATCAGGAATGCTTTAATCATTTCTTTCTACTGCTAGTTTGCTAGCATGCTTCCCTCAAGGCATCTGGGCTCTGTATACATTCAAGCATGACTGACTAGGACTATAGAGGGAAATGCATGGATCTCATGTCCTTAAATTGGGGTTTTTACACATGCACACATCTGGTAAGCAACCCACAGCTATGCAGAGTGGAAAAGGGGAACCTATGGACTCAAGAGCATCTCTTCACATGTCCTTCAGTTATAGTTACATGCTACCAAGGAGACAGAAGACAGGGTATTCATATTACCCATATATAATCTCAGACTTCAATAGGATGAAAAGGGTAAATAGGATTTTTCATTGCTCTTTCACCAAAGACAAGAACAGTGGTCATTAGAGATGGGCACGACTTAGCGGTATTCCCGTTTCCGTTTCCGTTACTCGTTTCCGTTACTCTACGGAAACGGAAACGGGAATTACTCCGCCAGACTTCGAGCTCGAACCGACGAACGAACAATTTGGTCTGATTTGTCGTGCTTGTTACTTGCATCGCGCAATGCCAAGCGGCACAGAAAAAAAGTTTTTAAAAGTTTAAAAAAAACCCGATTCCCGGCCCTAAAAGTAGGCGAAAACTGTCTGAGGGCACCTACCAGGCCAGAAGGGTGTTTTATTTGGGGGGGGGGTTCCCCGCCCCCCTCTCCTTGGCTATTGCTACTGCTGCGCTGCTGGTACCAGGCTGGGAGGGCGCATCCATTTGCCATGCAGTGCGGGGGATCCAAAATGGCGACCGCAATATTTTTTTTGAAATCGTTGCCCAAAACCCCACCAAAGCACCACAGAAACATGCGGAAATTAGCTATTTTAAATGCTTGAATTTTTACAGTAGCAGCAGTGGGTTTTTCTTGCAAAAAAAGTCTCCGTTGATTTTATTTTATTTTATTTTATTTTATTTTTTTTACACCTGCGCATTCGCAATGATGGGCTCGCCCATGGGAGTGGACCATGCAAAGTTTTGGAGCCATTCCACCAATCGCATGGCCAGGTTTTGCTGACTGTACCAGGCTGGGAGGGCGCATCCATTTGCCATGCGGTGGGGCGGGATCCAAAATGGCGACCGCAATATTTTTTTTGAAATTGTTGCCCAAAACCCCACCAAAGCACCACAGAACATGCGAAAATTAGCTATTTTAAATGCTTGAATTTTTACAGTAGCAGCAGTGGGTTTTTCTTGCAAAAAAAAGTCTCCGTTGATTTTTATTTTATTTTATTTTATTTTATTTTTTTACACCTGCACATTTGCAATGATGGGCTCTCCCATGGGAGTAGACCATGCAAATTTTCCACCAATCGCATGGCCACTTGGCCAGGTTGACCACAGAGACTTCTGGGATGTGCCAATCGGGCATAAACAGCCCACTAATCGTAGCCCAAACCCGAACCCTAAGCCTAACCCATACGCCAGTACACTGTCCTTCTAAGTGGGTCAGAGAGGCACCCAGATGCACCCCAATACTCACCGTAACCTCACCCGTAACTAGCCTAACCCTAGCCGTTGCGCTAAGCCGTCTTAACCCTAAGCCAGATCTACTTGCATTGCACTACATGCAAGTACGTGAGACACAGCGGGTGCAAAGAGTCTGCCAGTCCGTCACTTGTGGCTCTGGCTGACTCCTGCAGCTCCCTCCAGGAGCCCGCTACCCCCTCCCCAAACCAGTACTAACGACAACGAAAAAACGAAAAAACGAACCGACTAATTTTTGCAAATTTTCGCGAAAAACGGAAACGAGCCGAAACGGAACCGGCCCGACTAACGACAACTCGAAAAAATTTTTTTTCAAGTCGTGCCCATCTCTAGTGGTCATGATTATTTTCATTTCCATTTTCACTGTCTATATACATATACAAATATATTCCATTTTCCCATGAACGGCACCTAAAATTGCTCACCAAATCAATAGCAATGGGTACAACAATGCAAAAATGATATATCAAGTAGCCATTACATCAAGAGAAGAATACACAATAAAATAACAACACAGAAATAATCAGCTACAAACATAATATTAAATGGGAGCAAGGTTAAAGCTCTGTAACAGCTCTGTAATTTGCTACATAATACATTTTGATATTAGGTCGCCCTAAGCCTCCCTGTTTTTGAAATAAGTGCCAATATTTTTGGTCTCTTATTTTCATTCGAGAACTCATTAATCACAGTTTGCAAAAATTTTAAATCATTTTCAGCAATTTTAAAGGGTAGCATCCTGAATAAAACATTTATCTTGGTAATGTTTTTGTTTTACAAAACATCTATTTTGCCAAACCACTAAAGTTTCAGTCCTTTCAGTCTTTAATTTTAATTTTTTTCCATCTCTTTTTCTTCAATGGATCAAAATTCAGTTAAATAATATCTTTGAGGTTCCATGTTAAATATATGCCTAAGTACTTAATAATATTAGTTATTCTCCCTAGGCTGATTTTCATTATTTCTTTCTCCTTTTTCTCATGGTTTACCAACATACATTCTGATTTATTCCAATTAACTCTCAGTCCTGTTGCATCTTTAAATTGCTTTAAATGAAGTTTAATCTTTTCTATGGATGTTAAAGGCTCTTTAATAATTAATAATGTATCATCTGCAAATTGGTTTATTTTAATTTTCTCATTGTCTCCTTCACCCAGTATTCGTTTATCCTCTCTTATTGCATTTTCTAATATCTCGGTTATAAATGTAAAGAAGAATGGAGAATGAAAGCAACCCCACTTCATTCCTTGGCCTAGCGATATCGTCTCTGTTACGCCATCATTAATTATATCACTGATGCAGTTTTTCTCTGAATATAGTTAATGTATTATATTGGTTAAAGTGTGTACTAAACCCTAACTAGCTATACAAAACTTTTAATGTGTTCCATTCCACCAAATCAAAGGCTTTGAATATATCTAGCGGCAGCATCCCTGCTTTCATTTTTAGTTCCTTTGCTTAATGCATTACATTCAAAACTCTTATCCTCGGGTCTGCCATCTGTCTTCCTTGTAAAAATCCATTTTGATCTTTAGCAATGTATTTGTCTATAAATTTGTTCAATCTGCTAGCCAAAATTGCCGTGAATGTCTTACCATCTTGATAAATTATTGATATTAGTCTATATGAGTTCATATTTGTAGCATTTTTCTGGGGTTCTAAAATAGTATAATTTTAGATTGTTTCCAGAACTGGAAAATTCTTTCCCCCTCCATTATTTTATTAAATTATTTTCAACTTAGGGATGATTAATGTTTAAAAATCTTATTAAGCTATTTTGCACCATCTTTCATTTGATAAGTTTCTTACAGGAACACTGTAATATCAGCTGTTCCTTTGTCCAATACATTCTGAATTTTTCTGCTTTTTGTAACATATCCTACGTCTTTTACATTCCGTTTTCAAATTAGGTTGTTTAACCATTGTTATAATTTGCATTTTCCTTTTCTAGCCCCAAGCATTGCACACCTCACTGAAAAACCATTAACACAGATATAATTTATACAAACAAACCAGCATCATCTTTATCACTATCCCATCACTTTCCTTACAATAAAACTCATTCCTCTCCCCTTTCATCCCTCCGAATTTTTCCTTTTCCGGCCTTACTCTTTTACTAACCTTGGGTTGGCGGGGGAGCCTCCTCCCTTGGTGAAAACATCTCCCAACATGTCTTCTTCTTACCTTTATTTGTGTGTGAGAGAGAGAGAAAGGGGGGGGAGAGGGAAATTATAATTACTAGTTGAAACTTTATGTTATTAAATGAATATAAGATAACACATAGAGTCTTAATGCCTATACATTAGTTGGCTATATAATAAAAGCTTTAAACAAAAAGTTGTTACAGAAATTAATTAAATGACTACTAGAAACAATGTATGATAATGTTCCAATGTTTTCAATGGGTCCCTTAAGGGAAAAAGATGGCATAAAAATAAAGTTTTTTATTTATTTATTTATTTATTTATTTATTTATTTATTTATTTATTTATTTATTATACTTTCTTAAATGTTATTATACTGGTTAAAATTCCTTTACTAAAAAAACCCATTTTTTAGCCAGCTGGCCTAGAGTGCCAAGCACACAGCAGGCATTTCCTCTTTGGACAGCAATTGAGAGCTGTTGCCTCAGGAACATAGGTGCTCAGCTTGAGACGTAATGGCTATTATTATTATTATTATTATTATTATTATTATTATTATTATTATTATTATTATTATTATTATTATTAATAATAATAATAATAATAATAATAATAATAATAATAATAATAATAATAATAATAATAATAATAATAATAATAATAATAAGTAGTAGTAGTAGTAGTAGTAGTAGTAGTAGTAGTAGTAGTAGTAGTAGTAGTACCTTCGCTATTACTAATATTTCCTAACTTTTCTGACTATCACTAAATCTATTACCTTAATCTAAGCTAATCATGTTTTACCCTTATCTAACTTTACTTTATGTTAATATGATTTCATATAATTTTAATATCTTATTCACTTTGTTTCTGGATCCCACATTGTTTTTAGATCCTTGGATCATTTTTTTCCTGGTCCATCCCCCTATCACTGAATGTTGTACCTTGCTTTAAGTACTGTATCCACCTATTATTTCTTACTGAATCTCACCTAGCTAAATCTTAGAAATACCAATCAATTCTACTAACCTTAGGTTTTACCAGCAATTCCCTTTTAAGTTGCTATAATGTATATTGTATATCAATTAGAATAAATTCTCACTCTGTAAGACCAATATAAATTACTTAGATTTACTCTTTGCCTCTCCTTTTTTCTGGTGTTTCCTCCATGTGTCTTCTCTGATCTTCACTCTCCTTTCCTCCACAGTAAACTCAGTAGACTCTTCTTCTTCTTCAAGTGCCATGTCCTCATAGAACGTTGGCGATCAGTAGCCTGGTTTCTATCTAGGGCTATTCTAAACAGAGCAGCTGTGCTCACTGTGGACCATTGGCTTAGGTTCTTAAGTGAGAATGATCTTCTATACCCCCGGCCATGCTTCCTATCTATTTTTCCTTGAAGGACGACTTGCAGTAGATGGTATTATGAGCATTATGTCTTCTTCTCTTCACAATATTGAGAATTTCTAACTTTTTTATTCATGTCCTATAATACAGCCACATCACTGACTCTGGATGTCCAAGGTATCTTCAGAATTTTTCTGTACGTCCACATTTCGAATGCTTCCAGCTTCCTGCATAATGTGTCTGTAAGAGTCCAAGTTTCAACACCATAGAGAAGCATGCTGAATACATAGGATCAAAATATTTGAGTACAAAGTCTGATCGATAAATCCCGGTTTGTCAAGACTTTCCTCATTTTCTGGAACGAATTTCTAGCTTGTTCAATTCTACAATGAATTTCACATGAAGGATCCCAGTTATCTTTGACAAAGCATCCCAAGTACAGTGGTACCTTGTATAAAGGAATGAATTTTTCCCCAAATGAAATTATGTTAAGCAAATTTTCCTTTATACAAATTTCCCATAGGTATGCATTGAAAACAGTGTAATCCCTAATCACAACCATTTTTATGTTGTATGGATTCACCCCACAGATGATTCTATTAAGCAAATTTCCCCTATCTCCGGAATTTTTTTATGTTCCACAGATTTTATGTTATTCAAACCCTTTGTTATACGAGGGTCCACTGTATTGATGAAGCATGTCACTGTCATTTAACCAGTCAAAATGCATTCTTTGCTATGTATTGGACTATCTATCCAGTAGTGTATAGTTTAAAAATATATGCTCAGTACATGCTACGATTTTGACTGGAGAGAATTGCCTGCTGAAATGTGTTGTGGCCACATAATCAAATGGAAATGATCACATAGCTCTCCCAGGGCTGCAACATAATAAAATTACATCCAGGGACCAATTATCATTGAATGGTGACTTGTTGAACATTAGTCTTTAATGATTTAAAAGATCCAGAGGCAACAAACCCTGTGCTTTACACAGCATTTGGAAACAATAATTTATCTAATGGCTGTTTTTCCTCAGAAATGCGAAAAGTATGAGACAAGCTCAGTGCAGGCAATTGGAAATACCACAAATTAAATCGAAAAACAGTTAAGTAGCTGAATCCATCCCAGTATGAAAACATGGTTAATCTGGAATCAGGTCTCTGTGCAAATGTATCTGGTTTTCTTTATTTCCACCTAAGTTAGGATGGGGAACTTTTTATTTCTGATGAGGGGCTGCACAGTTGTTGGTCAGGCCAGGGCCAAAAATATGGTGGTCTTGTCTTTTCTGCTTGTGGCACTGGATTTGGTTTCCCTCCTTCCTTCCCCAGACCTCTCTTTCCCACCCAGGCAGCCTCTAGGTATGGGTAGGACAGAACAGATGTGCCAGATATTGTAGTCCACAGTCCTCACTTAGCCTTCCTCTTTATCCCACGGACTTAGTGTAGGACTCGGGCAATGGAGACTCCATTGGAGAAATTAGAACATTCAGTACTACAAGTGTAAAAACCTTAACCCTCCCTTTCCCTCTTACCTCTTTGCCCTACGGCAGTGGTGGCAAACCTTTGGCGCTTCAGATGTTTTGGACCACAACTCCCACAGTCCTTTGTCACTGGCAATACAAGCTTGGAATTCTGGGAGTTGTGGTCCAAAACATCTGGAGTGCCGAAGGTTAGCCACCACTGCCCTACGGAGATGTCAATAGGCTGTTTCTTGGCTTCCTGGGTATGCTTCACGGTGCTTTCCAAACAGTTGTCTTTAGTTCTTAGTATTCCAAACAACCGGTCGATTGATTTTTGTGAGGTTTGATTACATTAAGTAAGAAAGCAAGCTGTGTAGTCAAAGTTGTTTATTGCTGTAGAATGTTGTTTATTGCTCTACTATATCGTCTATTGCTTTGTGAAGCCTATACAAGTAATACGTTCCATCTGGTTTTGTTACTTTGGGGCATCCTCAACATCTTAAAATCCTATGTTCTCAAAAGTGCAAATCAAATCATGTGCATGAAGTATTTCACACTTTGTTCTCCTACTATCTTTGGGATTCAGCCAATACAACAGCAGCTCTGGAAAGAGGGAAATATTGTCACTAAACCTGAGCAATTAATCATTTTAACAACACATGCAGTGCAGTTCTTATAGAAGGCACCACATAAAGGCAAGAGCTGTGGTTTTCCTTGGCTTTGTCCTTTAATGAGTTTAGGAATTCAGAGGCAATGTATCATCACATTTTCTTGATGGCTAAAACCATAACATATGACTGATAATCTGTTCTGAAGAAGCACCTAGCAAATGGCAGTCCATTTATGGTGTTGTAGGCTGATCTGCCAAATGATCCGTTTCTCCTCACACAGAGTGATAATCTCTCTGCCGATGCAGGCCTGGTCACCAGTACATAAGTGTCAAGATTATGGCCAGGACATAGAGCCACACACAAACCACTCAGTGACACAATCCAGCTTGGAGGGCTGATGGCTGGGTGAAGTTTTCCTACCTGGTGCCCCTCCATCTCCTTGAGTAACTCTGACCCCTCAATGGTCCAGGGAGTTACTAACCATATGTTCTCAAAATAACCAAACATTATTTTTATTGAAAGTGTGGCAAAAGGAAGTCAAAAGAATAAAGTTAAACCAGTTTAAATTAGTTCCAAAATTTGCAAAAGCTGTTTTAAAAAGTTGTGGAATGATTGAACATTCAAATGACATCTGAGTTAAAAGCTGTTTCAGAACAATTCCTACAGAAAAAAAAAAAAAAAAGCTAACCTAAATGATTACGTACTTACAATGAAAAAAGAATTTTAACATGATTCCATAACATGTGTAGTGTATAAAGCAGCAAATGAGCACTGCATTCTCCTAAATGAAGACTAAGCTAAACTAAACTTTCCCATTTTTATATCCACCACCTGCCTTTCTAGACCTTTGGAGAGAATTTACCCATCTGTGTCCGAGTTGCACCAAACCTGCTTGAAGATAACTTCTCCCAAAGTAGCTTCACTGTCACCACCACCACTTCATTTCAGCTGAAACCAATTACCTGGTAACAGAAGTGAGCTTTGGTCTTGGAAATTTCTTCAATTAGATAAAACACAGCTAGCAAAACCTTCCAATTAACCTGCAATTTCTCCCCTTCCTTTCTGGCCTACATACCCATCCCAGCTCAAGCTAACAAGCATGCATTTCCAAGGCAACTGAAACCATCATCCCCTCATTTTCCAGTTTCCTGACAATGTTATACTAAACATAAACAAAACCAGAAAAGAATATCATCCCCATATATATATAGCATCACTTTTGACATCACACACTAAACTAGTGCTGGCCTTTCTCTGTGCAGTGGAATTGTTCAGAGTAACCTGGCAATCACACAAACAGCATTGTATGGTTTTGCCAGCTCTCCACCATGCACTTGGATGCACCCAGATTGTGCAATTAGTCAGACTCTCATTCAAACATCCAAGTGCATGAAGATGACTATGACTAATTATCTAATTAAAAGAACTATGTGAGCATGATAGTGTATTGACCTCTTGCATCAAGCCCAGGATATTCCCAAGGCTACGGTTGCTCTCTCTACTGCTTTATCACTATGAAGCAGTTAAGCAGAACAGTTTTGTTGCACTTTTCAAAAGAATTTCATTAAGATATAACATATTTCCCCTTCTACTGGTGCTAAAGTATATCATGCTGCTAATGAGCTTACAATTTGAGAATGACCCCTAACTTTCAATTACCCTGTAAAAGGCAGCACGATGAACATTGTACAACTAAAACACTGTCTCTCTGGTAATAAAGCAAGATTATCACTTCTGTGGAGCTATCTTTTTACAGGTCTAGATGGAAAACTAATTCAGTTTAACTTGCTTGGTCAGTGAAGTATGCTTGACTAATTTATTATGAGCATATCTGAAATCATGCATTTTGTGCACTCACTTTTTTCTAATCTCAACCAATTCTGAATGTTATATAGACTTACTAGATTGCTATATGATTGTCATGAAAGGAACCTGGCTTTAAACAACAATTTGTTAATGTTCTTTAATAATGTTCTTAGCCACATCTAATAATAATAATTGAATGCTGCCCAAGTCAGTTCTGACTAATGGCCACTCTTTCCAGGGTTTTCTAGATACAACATAGTCAGCCGTGGTCCCCACCCCCCACCCCCGCATTCTCTTCTTCTGTAGTTATTCTGGGACTGTACAGCTGACTCAAGGTTGTATAGGCTGGTTCTCCTCGTTGGATGCACAGACAGGGAAATCAAACTCTCAGTCTCTGGCTCTGCAGCCAAATACCTAACTTAAAAGGGTGTGTCTACACAGTGAGAAAACCGTGCATTCACTCACTTTGAAGTCCCACTAGGGAATTTGGGCCTATGGGATTTAAGTGGCCAAGCTGCTTGCAGTTCTACTTCCAACTCTGCAGGTGGCAATGTCAAAAGAACTGCATTAAGTGGTTTCCAGTCCTGCCTCCTCTGGTTGGTGCTCATTTAGAGCCCACACCTGGAAGGGGATGGGCACTGCCTCCAAGTGGGTACCTGCTGGAGGAGGTGAGGCTGGTGGGCACCAAACACAGGTCACAAACAGCTGAAGTGGTGGTTTGTGCCCATCTCTAACCATGTCTCTGAGTTTTCTCTAAAACTGAAAAATGAGTATTTGCCTCTTATAAAGGACAATCAATAAACATGCAATGCACGTGGCAAAAAGGGGTAGGAGAAAAGCAATAAAATCCTAATGTTACCTAATAAAAACTTGTTCAAAATACTTAATGATATAAATGTAAATATTTAAGTTCAAGAATAAAAACTAGTACTTTGTTATTGTCCCTTGACAAAGGATAAGTTGCTCCATAAGTAACATAAATATCTATAAAAACTGAGACAAAAGTGGAGCATGCATACTTAGTTAATTTTCCTCCATAACTTACAGCAAATTGTATAAAGATTGCCATATGAAATGCACATTTTTCTATCTGGTCTATATTCTGGTTTTACTGTTGTTGAAATTAATTTGGCTGTCTGATATCCACCTTTCCATTATCTTTACAAGATGTAACCCAGAAATGCTTTTTATGATGATAGCCATCAAATGCCTGAAGATCTGCTATTCAGGAAATGAAGCACAGTTGTTCTAAGATGAACTAAAAGATGTAGATAGAAATTTCAGGGAAACAGATTCCAGCTACAGATCAGAAGGAACCTTGTTTATATGAATAGCAATTTGGCAGGGGAAGGGGTTGTTTTGGGAATGACAGGGAACCGCCCTCAGTAGGTGATAATCTTTCAAATACAGTGGCTGGCATCTGATTGCTGCCTGTGGAAGGTCACATAATTTGCCACAGATAATTAATGAACTACTCAGGTGCAGCCAGCACCTTTTCTTTCTTTCTTTCTTTCTTTCTTTCTTTCTTTCTTTCTTTCTTTCTTTCTTTCTTTCTTTCTTTCTTTCTTTCTTTCTTTCTTTCTTCCTTCCTTTCTTTCTTTCTTTCTTTCTTTCTTTCATGTTTGTCCCACTTGGTGGTGGGGTCCACTAGACAGATCCATTGTTTTGATGCAACTTTTCTTCAGAAGTTCAGCCGGCCTGTCAGAGGGTCTGTCGCTTAGCCTACAGCACCTGGGCTTCCCAGGTGGACACCCATCCAAGTACTAACCAGGTCCAACCCTGCTTAGCTTCCAAGATCTGAAGACATCAGTCTTCAGGGTGGTATGGCTGCTGTTAGAAGGACCAGGAAGGAACCGGATACAATACATCATTCCAGCGTTGCTTGTAGAGATGGGCACGAAATGAACTTTTAGTTCATTTCATTATTCGTTATTCATTTTGTTATGTAACAAAATGAATAACGAACCCCACAGTAGATTTAGAATGAAAATGAACCAAACCGAAAAAAATTGGTTTGGTTCGGTTTGTTAATGGTGGCGTCAGAGATGTATTCTACCTGGTGCTGGTCCTGGAGGTCCGGTCTTCTTGGCTTCAGGGAGGGGCGACCAGGAAAAAAAAGCTGACCAGCCACGCAGTCGGCAGTAAAAAAAAAAAAAAATTAAAAAGAAATTTAAAAGGAGCACTGATCCGGCCCCAGGGGTGGCCGAGGTGGCACCCTAAAATAAAGAAAAAAATAAAACAATAATACCAGCACAGACCCAGCCCCAGGGGCCGCACAGTTGGCCATTGAAAAAACATTTAAAAACTAAAAAACTTGATCCAGGCCACGGGCCACAGAACTGAGCTGCAGCCAGCAAAACAAAACAAAAAACAGTACCAGCCCATGAGCACCAGAACCTGTTCATGGGTCACGGAACTGGGCCGCGGAACCAGCCTGCAGCTGGCAAAAAAAAGCCAACCGGCCTGCTCTACAGCTGTAGCGCAGGCCACATGGTCAGCAGTAAAAAAAAAAGATCCAGCACGCGGGCCCGGTACTGGCCCGTGAGTACTGGAACTGGCCCGCCGCTGCTGCCACTGCCAGTAAGGATGATTAAAGATGATGAAGATGAGGCTGTGGATGAGGATGAAGATGCTGCCAGTCCAGTTCATGCAGTTGTTGTAAGTAACTTGTCAATGTCTGTTTTTTATTTTTTAATGTTTTTTCCCGCCTGCATGCTGTCAAATGGATTAAATCATGCAAAGCGGGGGGAAACAAATAACAAATCAACAAACCAACAAAATAATTTTTGAAAAAAAATCATTAAAAATGAAACGAACCAAACCAAACCCTAAAACGAACTGAACCAAAACGAATTGCCATTTTTTCGGTTCTTACCCATCTCTAATTGCTTGTTCTATGCAGTAACAGCGGCCACTGTCACAAACTATTGCTCTAAAGCACAAGTGACAGTTCTTATGGCTTTCATTCACCACCAGCAAAACAAAGAAAGAAAGAAAGAAAGAAAGAAAGAAAGAAAGAAAGAAAGAAAGAAAGAAAGAAAGAAAGAAAGAAAGAAAGAAAGAAAGAAAGAAAGAAAGAAAGAAAGAAAGAAAGAAAGAAAGAAATATCCCAGGCGACTGACAGTGCTGCATAAAACACAACAAATGATCCTTGTGTCCTCCTGACGTGCTTCACAGGGTGGCTGGGAACCAAAATCCAGAACATCTCAAATGGATCAGAAAGGGACTGTTTATGAATTTTCACATGTAAAGTTTCAACGGTTGTCCAAGCCAGAAAAGGGTAAGCCTATTTGTTTAAGGTTCAGCTCAAGAACAGCACTTCATCAGCACTTGATGGCTTGATCCCAAGACAGAACACCACCACTTTTTAAACATATGTTTCAAATAGACAAATGGATCCTACTATCTAAACAAAGAGATCATCCATGTGTTATTAGAAACTCCAGTCAACCTACTATACAATATGGTATATGAAACCCTTATTAATTCAACTCTTACCCATTCAAGAATATTGAAAGAAGTACAATTCTAACATTCTCTCTTAGGGCCTTTTCACACGACCCCTAAGATCCGCTGGCCACTTAAATTCGGACCAGAGATCTTGGGGGTTTGTCGCTGTTTCTGTGTTCCCACCCCTCCACACTCCTGGCTGCTGTCTGCGTGAGGGGAGGGAGAAAAAAAGGAAGAAAAGAATGCCGCTTACCTCCTTCTGCCGGTCTTGCTCTGTTCCTGGCAGCATTCAGATCTCTTAAAGGGGCAGGGGGGGCAAAAAAACAACAAACAGAAGTGAGGAGAGCCTGCCACTCACTACATTACATCCGCATCAGGGATTTTCACCCCCGGAGAGCAGGTACCTGAAAAGTGCGCTGGGACGTGCTTAGGTGGGCGTGGTTGCACTTAATTTTCTGTAAACTCTGGAGATAGTGGCGAAACAATTTTAAGCTCCAGAGCTGGGAGCCATTTGCCGCGGAGTTTAGGGGTCATGTGAAAAGGCTCTTAGAGGAGAGGAAAGAGAGAAAAGTACATTTTGAGTGAGTAAACGGGTGCATAACGGGGCCACACGTAGGAGTTAGACGAATTAGACATTACCAATCACCTCAATTATTCATTGCCAAGACTGGTGTCTTTTGTCCAGCATATAACAGCAATCTTGAAAACCGCTTGAATGTTGAGTCATCTGCATTCACCAACAATAAAGAATTTTTACTGGTGATTGAGGTTCTAAATTATCCATCCCACTACACACTCCATCAAATGACAAGAGTTTAGAATTTTTAGATTAGATTATTGATTTGTGTGGGGATTTGCTAGGTTGTAGTATTTACTGAGGATCTCAGTAGCCCATCAAAGTTTAACAGCAAATTTATTTATTATTTAATTTAATTATTTAAAATATTTCTATCCCACCTTTCTCCTCAGAAGGACCCAAAGCTGCTTATATCTTACAACAGTATTTAAAAGCCCAAAATAAGAGATCTACAAATACTAAAAAAGAAGAATTAAACAAGTATTACATTAAAATATTATAAGATCAATATTAAAACATATTTAAAACAGAGCACAATAACCCATTTAAAACCCCTCTCGAACCACCAGTTATTAAGGAAAATCCTGCCTGAAAAGAAAATTCTTTGCCTGCCTGTAGAAGGACAGCAAAGAAGGGGCTATCCCTGTTTCCCATGGAAGAAAATTCCAGTTGGGAAGCAGCAACAGAGAAGGCCCTCTCCCAAGTACCCATCAAATGCACCTGTGCAAGTGATTGGACTGAGAGAAAGGCCTCCTCTGATGATTTGAATGCCTGGGCAGGCTCATATCGTCCAGCGATCCTCCTCGGCCCGACCTGTTCGGCAGTCGCGAGCGCACTCGCTGCGGGTTGCCACTCCACGAGAGGCCCGGAAGACGGTCACCTGGAACCGGGCTTTCTCAGTGGCAGCCCCCTCCTTGTGGAATTCCATCCCCAGCGAAGTGCGCTCTGCAGAGTCCCTGCAGGCCTTTTGGAAAGCTTTAAAAACATTCTTATTTCGAGAGGCCTTTGGCGAGCCCTAACTTAATTTTTTTCCCCCACCGTCTCTAGTGATCATTGGTGTTTACTAATGTTCATTTGATAGTTAAAGTTTAGGGATTATGCCTTTATTGGCGATCTGGGATGCAATAGGGTTTTTAATATATTAAATATGCCCTTTTTATATTGTTCTGTTCATTATTTGTCGTTAATTGTTTTGTATTGTAAAATTATTATTGTCTTGTCTGGCGCTTGTTTGCCGATTGTACGCCGCTTAGAGTTCTGTTTGAAGATAAGCGGGATATAAATATAACAATAAATAAATAAATAAATAAATAAATAAATAAATAAATAAATATAGGCAGATGCAGTCATTTAGAACTTGGAGCCAAGCCAACCAGCACTCTGAATTGTGCCCAGAAACAGATCAGCAACCAGTGGAGCCGCTGTAAAGGGGGAATTACATATTCTGTGCTGGCAGCCTCAGTTAAAAAATGGTGGGCCTTTCAATAAGCCCCAGTCAAATAGTTTAGATAAAGTTTTGCATCCAAAACTACCAATATATTGGAATTTGGGTCAAAATAATGTTGGCTTTCTTGCTAACTGGAATAAATATATGCAGTCCTCTGCAGAAATCAGTGTCAACACACCTTTAAGCCGACCTAGACAACACACAATCTATACGCTGGATGCCCTCATTCACCCATTTTTATAGATGCCAAAGGCTCTCCATTCCCATCCAACATGTGGTGGGTGCTAAAAGAAAAGTGTATTGCAGGGCACAAGGTGTATAAATCTGTGAAGAGTATCAGTTATCCAAGTGAGTTTATCTGGAAGTTGAGTCATGGTAACTTGACTTCTTTTCTACTGAGATCCAAGTGTTTTGCTATTCATCCAAGCAGCTTCTTCAGTCTGAGGAAAGTTAGTGTTGAGGCCTCCAATCTATAGTTCACCTTGATTTCACATCACCCTGGTCTGAATAGGCTCGTTAGGTGGACAGTAGCCTGAATAGGCTCCTTAGGTGGACGATGCGCTGAATAGGCTCATTAGATGTACAATGGCCTGGGGTGCATGAAAGTCCCACCTATGCAATCCTTTCCAACACCCATTCAGTATGGGTCGTTAGCCGTGGCCTTCCTGGTGGAGGTGTGAAGTGCTTCTGATTTGTCTGGGGATTGATGAAAGGGCAGCATGCTTAGTGACAGACAGATTGTGCCTGAGTCCCCCACCTCTGTTGAGAGAGGGGTTTTCAATACACACATGAATGGCTACCTTGACCCTTCTCTTGCACCACCCATCTTCTCCGTCTAATATGTATACAGGGTGATGTGAAATCAAGATAAATTGGAGGCCTTGCCACTAACTTTCTTCAACTGACAAAGCTGCTTGGATGAAATTTTTCATTCTCACAAGAAAAGAAGTCCAGTTGCCATGACTCAACTTCCAAACAAAGCGTATATCTTTTCAGTTTATTCTGGCAAAGAAAGAAAGAAAGAAAGAAAGAAAGAAAGAAAGAAAGAAAGAAAGAAAGAAAGAAAGAAAGAAAGAAAGAAAGAAAGAAAGAAAGAAAGAAAGAAAGAAAGAAAGAAAGAAAGAAAGAAAGAGAGAGAGAGAGAAAACTGACTGGTTTTTAGGAAATGATGTATCTTTTGATCACTTGTTTTAAATTTGATGGGAAATAGAGGCACTACCTGCATCTGTTCTAAGGAGCTGAAATTCACCAAGACTGCCCACCTTTACATATAAAATACCTGGATAGTTTCCAGTATTAGAGATAGAGATTCAAATCCATTTCATTTTGGCCTTGGCCTGTTACTCCACTAGGGAACGCCATCATAGAAACAAGGGCATTTGTATTCTATTGATTTTAACTGAGTCAAGAGCCATTCTAATAATAGCCTCCTCAAACAGAATTGAACAGTTGGTCTTCAACAACTTTAAAAAATATGAACACTTTGCAGGAATCTGTGTGTGTGACTATCCTTTCTGACAACAGCGGTAACATCCTCAGCACTGTGGAGTCACTCAGATACATGATTTTCTCCCTTAACTTCAGTTGTCCATTCTCAACTATGGTTATTCTTTTCAGGATTTTCTAGGTAGAGAGTGCTCTGAATTGGTTCCCTGTTCCCTTCTGGGGGCTATCCTGGGATTGTGCAGCATGCCCAAGGTCAAGCAGGCTGGCGATACTCCTAGGAGGCACAAGTGGGGAACTAAACTCACAACTTTGGGCTCTGCATCCAGATACCTAACTCATTGAGCTATCCAGCCAGCTCCATAGCTTTTGCCAGTCCCCAAATATACCAATTAACCATTGATTAATTCCTAGAAATAATAAATGGTGAAAACTTGAACACAAGTCAACCTTCAGCATGGGGAACTGCTTGCTCACGTGTAAAGTTGGCAAAGAGGCGCCTTCAAAACAGAACCTAAGTCCATAGTCTAGATCCGTAATTCCCAAACTTTTTCAACTTGTGGCTCCTTTTCCTCCCCAATCCAGGACGTGGGGTGCCCTTCCCTCACCCATAGCTAACCCTCCTCCCCGGGGTCAGTTCCTGGCCTTCTCACCCGGACCTTCAGTCTCAGGCATGTGGATGGCATCCTTCCTCTTCTGCTGCTGCCAGGGTGCAAGGATGTGGAATTAGAAAGGGTGGCTCTGTTTCTAACCTATCCGCACCCCTGGAAGCTCAGCCCCTTCGCCTTTGCAGGAGATTGGTAGAGGGATGTGAGGATAGCCTGGGCCTCCTCCTGTGAGAGTGGTGACAATGGCAAGGGTGGGTGGGTCCCCCAGCTTCCTCCCACCAGCCCCACTTTCCATAGCCGCCTGATTGATAGCCCACAAAGTCAGATGGAGCTGCTGGCTGGGACCAGGGACAGGCAGCAGGCAGCTCAGGAGGTATCCCAGCCCAACCACAAGTGAGCAGCTGGGGCAGCATCAGCACCAGCACCACCAGACAGGGCAGCCAGCTCTGGCCTGACCAGGCATGAGCAATGCAGCTCAAGGAGGTGGCAGCGATCAGGACGATGTGGTTGGCAGAGAGAGAGAGAGAGAGAGAGAGAGAGAGAGAGAGAGATTTGCTCTAAATTGCTTTCCTACAGTTCCCCTCAGTAGGATAAGTGAAGCACTCAAGTGTTGCATCTCAAAACTTACAAAAACACTGGAGAAAATCCATTATCCATTAGGACATGGTTTAACCAAGATCCCGAAAGATCTTCGATGAAGAGCAAATACTTTTTCCAACAGTCAAAGTAAGTACAGTAGTATTCAGACAAGCCAGGCAAGTTACTAGAAACAGTCAATTCCTAAAAGTTATCCTCTGGAAATAAAAATACATCAATAACATTCAATAACTAATACTTGCTCCCCTTTCTTTGTGTGCAATAAACTATTTGAGACAGCTGCCTCTTCCTAATCTCAAGATCAGCCTTGTATTGGAATGGAAAGGTACAATGGAGTCCTCCCTTTCCTCTTCCACCTGCAACAGAATTTAAAAAGCTGTTTTATTTCACAAGTCAGACATTCACGAAAGCAGTCGCCTGCCTAAAATTTTCGGAGATATTCCCTGTCTTTCTGACCCAGACAATTGGCTGATCTCATATTTCTCTAAAATCTGCTGTCTGATCCAGACATTTGTTTCAGCAGTGAAAATTAATTTCCTAAATCACAAATACACCCGCAGACCTAAATTTATTTGGCCATCCATGTCAAAGTCCTATCAATACATGAATAATTTTACAAATTCCACCATCTACTGGCAAGTATCTGTAACTGCTTCAACTGACTCAGCACAAAAAATCTTAACAAGCCAGTGTCAACATGGTAATATTGCTTACAGCCCAATAAGTTAACTTGTTGAGCTCAGACCTCTGGGGGAGGGGCTCACATCGCCCAAAATAACAGAAAAGCTTCCATGAGTTTAGAAAGTAGCAAATCCATCCAATGATAAACACACACACCAATTGTTGTCATGGTAACAAGGAGCCACAAGCTGAATGTCTTTACTTCCATTCATGGGAGACTGGGATTCATTGTCTCTTGCAAGCAATAATAATGAACATCAAACATAACACCATTCCACATATTGGGAAGCCAATATGTAAAAATCAGTCTATTTACACAAAAGAAAGCATTTGTCATAAAACTCACAAACACATAAAAATTCTTGCTCAACAAACTTTCTTATATCTCCAGTTCAGGAAAGTTTGTTGTGAGTAAGACAGATTCAGCTTACAGTTCATCTTGTGCAAGACTAGTACTAAGACTGGTTTTTGATAAGAATTCTTTAGTCTTTGCATATTTCCCCATTAATCTAGATGAAGCTGAATGTGACAGAAAGTGAAACTGATAGATTTGTTCATGTCTCGTCATGGGGTTAACACTTCAAAGTCTAGCTTTGAATTCCTTTTTTTATTTTGCAATTGTGTTTGTGATGGCCACGACGCTCAACTCCTTCTTGCCTTGATCGAATTGCCAAGATACCAAGAAAGAGCCAGCATTCCCCAGAGACCTCAAATGAGGCACAAGAACTCTCAACATCAAAGGGCAAGACTGCTTCCACTAGGTAATATAACTTTAATTCAATCTGGTTCCAATTGGCAAACCTAGTGCACTTACCAAAGATAAAAAAAATTACACCAAACCCAGAATGAAGTACATGTGTCCTTTGTATCAACCCTCCCCACCCCGGCCAGGCCAAAAGGGATTTGTGTGTCTCATAGTGCCAAATGGAGCTGGGTAAGGGAGAGTGGGGTGGTATATGACCCATGTTTCTTTGTTTGAAGAACAGGGGTGTGACTTAAGAAACAGCCTTTTACAACTGCCCTGCTTCCTTGCCTCCAACAAGAATCCTGTCCTGGCTACAACAACATCTAGCCATGGATTTTAAGAACATCATCTAACTAAGGACTTTAAAAGTAACCTCCTGGTGAAGAACATCTTTCACCATGTCTGAACTTCTGGGACCTGCTTTGAAGAAGGGTGATTGACTGCACTCGAAAACTTGCAATGTTCCTTTTTTATTTTTAATAGTGGCCTATGAAGGTATCGCCTGTAACCTATTTTTGCAATTTTTTTATTTGTGA
This sequence comes from Phrynocephalus guinanensis, assembly GCA_037367245.1. NCBI lineage: Eukaryota > Metazoa > Chordata > Lepidosauria > Squamata > Agamidae > Phrynocephalus > Phrynocephalus guinanensis. The sequence continues at coordinate 73,633,738 of CM074739.1, forward strand.
GACTGAATTAAGTTTTCTTACATGCTTCTGTCCATTAATTGTACCACAGCAAGGAAAAATAACATGGCCTTCTCAGTCCATGGAATGGAAGTATCTGCCTGTTGAATTTGGTCAATAGCTGAGAATTTTTTAAAAAAATATTGTTAGCTTATGTTGATGCTGCTTGTCTTTACTAGTGCTGTTCAGTTTTATTGTTTTCCTTACCTGTATTTATATTGTAAACCACCTGGAGTTCCTTCGGGAAGTCAGGCAGTATATAAGCAATAATAAATAAATAAATAAATAAATTTAATCCATATTTTTGATAATAACTCACTGAAATTCATATACATAATTATTAATTGGATGGACTATCCACACACTCCTTGAAAAAATGTCAAAATCCCTTTTGTGCTCAGCTACTAATCTAGAAACACTGCACAACTTTTTCTGCAGAAAACAAAGACTAGAGAGGCAACATACTAGTAACGCCTGAGATTTGACACAGAAATCATTTTTCTGGGGAACCATGTTTCCATACTAGGCCAACAGAATGTGTGAGGGGGAAAATGAATAAAGCTACAGGTAATTCTATTCTCCAGCTGTTTAAGGAAAAAACCACCAGAAAATTCTAAAAGTCGCTAGAAAGACATTGGAAGGGAATGGAAATATTACAGCTCAGAGTTTCTATATCCAACATATTTGCATGCAAGCAATCTCAACTTGTATTCCTAGCTCCGGCAGTCAGATAGAGTACAGTAAAAGCTCCACCTGAAACTTGAAAATCCATTCCAAATCAACATTGATCCATAGTATGCAACTGCCTTCCAGCCCTATGATTAGGACTGGAACCTGGTTATGTTGGTTGTGAAGTCTTGGAATTTTAGGAGGAAATATGTTTGTAGGGCCATAACATCCTGTTCCTAGAGCAGAGAGTTCAGAACATGATCGGCTATTGGTCTTTCTGAGAATAAAACAGCTTTCTAGTAGGCATTAGAAAAGCATTAGAAGTAGAGATGGGCACGGAACGAACATTTTTTCGTTTCTGTTACCATTTGTCATTTCCGTTACGCAATGAAACGACAAACAAAAATTGTGATGAAAATGAAACGAAACGAACAGAACCACGAAAATTGATGTCATTACGTTTCGTTTCCATTAATGGCGATGCGCAATGAAATGAGCTGTTTCAAATGTTAAAAAAATGCCCTGGACATCCATAAAAACGCAGTGATAATTATTTATATTGTCTCAGAATAACGTCATTTAGAGTCTCTACCACCAAACATAGATTTGCCACATTGAAGTAATGGATGGCAAAAGCTATTTGGAACCAAGCTCAACCTTGCATTGCTGAAGCAGTTCCACAATAACACCAATCTTGATTACCTTAATTAACACAGAAAAGCGTAGCAGACACTCCAGCCTGTACTATATACCCAGTTGCAAAGTGGCAATTCTACCTTTCAAAAGTAATCTATTAATACAGGTTCCATTGAAAGGGAAGGAGATTGTATAGCAGCAGGCCATCAATGCTCAGTGCACTGTGCCCAACAGCTCTACTTTTATGAAAAACTGTAAGTCAAAATGTCAAACTTTATTTATTTATTTATTCATTCATATAGACCACCTGACTTTCCAAAGGAACTCTGAGCGGTTCACAAAACAGAATGCACAAGAACACAAATAATATAGATCCATATAGTACCACATGAAAAAACATGGAAACCCAAATCCAATAAAAACCCATAATAATACATGGCAGCAAATAAACCACATGGGCAAAATGAATAACCAAATCAGCAAACATTCAACCTCCTTGGTTGCCAAAAGTGGCTGTAAACAGCCAAGTTTTTAGCCACTTCCTGAAAGCTAAGAGAGGCTCCGCAGACCTGGTTTTGCTAGGGAGGTGATTCCACCACAGTGGACCAGTGACTGAAAAAGCACGGTTTTGGTTAGAGGTCTTATGAACCACCCGAGGAGTAGCAACTCTGAGCAATAAGACCTGCGACGATCTAGTGGGCCAGGCCAAAGTTGACCTTGGGATGATATGCTCCGTCAGATATTCTTGATCCACTGGAAGTCTTTATTTGTTTACTTGTATGAGACTGTTCTAGCCTAGGCAATGTAACACAGATATGACCAAGATTCTAGTTCTCATACTAGTGGACAACAGTGAGTTATATATCTTATAGCACATTTCTAAAACTACTCAGGTTTTACACAATCCAGCATTGTCAACACTTAAAGTGAAGATGCTCACCCCCACGATCTTCACATGAGCAATGCTGAGTCTGAAGAGAACAGAGTCTTGTTCATTTGCAGGGTCTAAAAATGAGCAGATTCAATTTTTCCAGAGTTGTTGCTTGCTTGCATAGTGCAGATATGAGATGGAGCTTCCTTTTTTAAAGAAGCAATGGGCAAAATCAACAAAGCAGTTCCACCAGTGCATTGTGCAATGCTCACAATGGAAACTTCATGGCCAATTGCACAATCAATTTGCACAATTCCCTGATGGCAGGCACAACACCAGGCACCTTTACATGAGCTTAAGTTTATGATGCACCAGGGGGGTTGAAGTGGGGCAAGATACTCCACTCTGTGTTGACAGATTCTGTAGCTCCTAGCAGGGTCCCTTCCAGCTTTGCAGTTTAGTGATGATGATGATGAGGGAGGAGGAGGAGGAGGAGGAGGAGGAGGAGGAGGAGGATATGACTCTGGTTTCCTGAACACATTTTCTGAACATCTACACAATTTTTTTAAGGAACAGGGACAGGTCAAAAGCTTTTCACAGAAGGGCACTGCAAACTCCTTAGTATTCTTTTCCAACAGGACAGATGGCAGAAAAGGAAACAACAGCTTCCACAAAAATTAATGGAAGTTATGGATATGTGATGTATGCTTTGCATCCGGTTACAGACCACGTGTGCATACTTTTCCTATTTTATTTTTCAACCAGGATAGTACAATGCCTATCACCAGTGCAATCTCAAACTTCTGTTTTCCCATGAACTTTCATTGAGGTGCTGCTAGCGGTAATCATCTTGTGGAGGTGTAGCCTACGTTTGTAGATCAATCACAGATAGGAATGATTTTTAACTGTAATGATCCTTGACACAAGAGTGCTGTTTCATTAAATGAGACAATCCCCTCTAATCTCTTTTAATTAACTCTGTCCCTCCTTTTTTTTTTTTTTTGTTTTTTGTTTTCCTAAAGTGCAATGAGAAAGTAGGGAGAATGTAGTCCTTGGGGTCCCATTTAGGAGGGAATGCCACTTTGAAATGTTAATCTCAAAGGGGCAGTAACATTCGCACAATCACATTTGTTCTCTGACTGTGCGGTGTTCAGTCTTCCTTCTGCTTGACTAGCTAGATTAAAATACATAAAACACAATGGAGAGATTAAAACAAGGACATTTATTTAACACTAAACCATATCTAACTAAAATGTCCAGTTCAGCAAAACCCTAGCATTCCATACAAATCACTCATTTGTTACCATATAATCAAGCATATATGCCATCACGTCTCCATTGGTTTTGAATGTACTGAGATGTAAAAGGTGGAATACAGTTGAAGCTTCTCTTTGTAACTGTTTGTTAATTAATTCATGTACTCCATTGTCCAAGAAATAATAAATATATGTGAATATATCTTCTTCTTCTTCTTCTTCTTCTTCTTCTTCTTCTTCAAGAAGAAGAAGAAGAAGAAGAAGAAGAAGAAGAAGAAGAAGAAGAAGAAGAAGAAGAAGAAGAAGAAGAAGAACAGCCTTTATTGGCATATATAACAATAAAACAGACAAAGTAACATTTTGGTGCTGAGTTTTGTAGAAAACTTTCAGAGAGATACAGAGCTACATTGTATTATCTCAGAAGAAGAAACCAGTAATTCTGTGATGGGAAAAAATCTAGGATGGCACGTGCTATTTCCTATTGATCCCATTTATTTATCCGCTCTAAATATGTCAATTTCTATTTTTTTTCCTGTTAAATTCCACTTGAGAGGTACTGGTGTTTAGGATTACTTTCCTGCTAGATAACTTGCTTTCATATTCTTGAGTTCTTGAATACTTTGGTGGAAATTTAATTTTATCCATGCCAGATATTAAAAGCATTCCCTTCCCTGATAAAGCATAGCTACTCCCTAATATGAGAGAGATCGACAAAGCTTAAAGGAAACAGTGCTTTAGGGTATATGTGAATAATGATGCCCTGATGAACCCGTTATTATCCATTTTGTCAAGAGCCAGGTGACCTTGACTGTTTCTGTTCATCTGTCTCCTGCAATTCTTTTCACCTATCAAATCCTTCCCTTCCAAATGAAAGGAACCAATATTGCAAGTCTCCAAATGCCTACAGAAGCAATGACATCATTGCTTGCCTCTTGGCAATCTGAAATTTCTTGACATTTGAAATTTCTCCCCCTCTTCTTCTGCCTAGCATTTTCCCGCAGGTATAGGGTCCATTCTTTGGAACCTGAAGTGCTACTTTGCCGATCAACTGCGTGTTCAGGGTGCAGCCTGACAATCTGTGTGCCCGTAATGACCGTGTCCTGCCATCTCTGTTTTGATCACCTACATGGCCACTTGCCATCAATTTTCAGGTGGTGATCAGTTTCAGGAACAATGCAGGGTGCTGCTCTGAGGACATCTCCATACCAGAAAAGCTGGCTTTTTCTCATCCCCATACTGACTGAGAATAAATAAAGAACCGTGAACTTACAACTTGATGAACCAGGATGGCTTGTGATTTGTTTCATGACCCAACTGGGAATTCCACTTTGCTGAAGCAAAGAAAAACAAAACACTGCACTTTTTCCACTTTGGAATTTTGTTTGCTTTGGCAAAAGAGGATGCCCACTTACCCCTTTCCCACTTACCCCATTGCCCCAATCTACCTGCTCCTGCTGCTGTTGCCACTGCTGCAGGTGCCATCACCAGAGGCAGAAGGCCTGGCTTCCTTGCCGGGAGCCTGCTGTTGAATCTGAGCATGTACCTGCCTATTAGCTGGGTCCATATTCAGAGGCATCCCCTAGCTCTGGGGAGCCAAGCTGCTGTTTTTAAGCATGTGTGTGCCACCCAGCTGAAAGGTGGGCAAATTTTTCAGAGGCAGCGATCAACTTCCCTGTCGGGAATTTGCTGCCACCTCTGAGCATGTGCCCATGGTAACATTGGTGGCAGGAGCAGGTAGGGGCCTCCCCAGGTAAAAACTGGGAAAATGAACTGCAAGCCAGTTTTTCAGGGAGTTGTGAAGGTTTGTGGTTCATAGTTAGACTTGAAATCCATGCACCATCATGAACCACCTGTTTTTACCATGTACTGTATTACTATGCTTTGCCTCTGGCCTTTTCACAGGGTATTGACAAGCACCATCTCTAATTTTTCTGTTTCACTGCCACCAACTAGTTTCTCGGTAAATTAATGCTTTCAGACTGATTTAAATTGAATGAAGATAAAAGAAGTTTATTACAAAGTAGAATTAGAGGCATAAAGGGTAACATGTTTAAGTACAAGCAAAAGGAAGAATATAGCTCAAACACACTAAAATTTGGTTAAAAAGTTGATCACATGCACACCCAGTTCTTACGTGTACAGACACTCATCACTTAGTTTTCCACACAGAAGTTCTAAAATCCTAAGTCCCTATCTAATCTATTCAGTGCTGGGCTGAGCCTTAAAACCACTCAGGCTCCTCCCCCAAACTCTCCCATTGGTCAAAAACCAACCAATCAACATAGACATGTCTCATAAGTTATTTATCACAGAAGGGTAAATACCACACTCATTTCTAATTGTGAACAGGACAGGAAGGAAAATGCTAAAATAAAAAGGTTCATGTAAGGGGCCTTACATAAGCTGCTCAAGAGCAGGACAAAGCACAAAAGAAAGCAAGACAAAACAAATAAAACAAAAGCAAAGCAAACAAACAAAGGAAAAAAAGCCCAGGATATATAGATATATTGTATTATAAGGTATCATACAATATGAAATATAAGTTATAAGAGGAAGCACTTAAGGAAAGCTTTTTGTAAATATTTCTTGCCCTTGCTTAGAGCCTTTCCTCATTTTTGAAAGAAAGGGTAACATTAGTAGAGTGCATTTATGTGGAATCTATGAGGAAAGTGGAAGAGAGAGGGGCAATTTAGTCAGGAGGTTAATTGCATCTTTTCAGTTAATGGGCATATGTTTTGTTATGTAACTAGCAGTTGTTGAACACAAGGGGATGAGAAAAGAGATCCTTGTAATTCTTTCTCCTCCTGTTATGTTCCTGTCAAAAACACAAGACACCAGTTTGTGTTCCAATGCCAGCACCTCCAGCACTGTTTCTTCTGGGATGTTGGCACCAAAGGAGGCTTCTCTTGAAATGCAAATAGAACAGAGAAATGTGTAAGGAGAGGAGTTCAACTGCCTTCCCACTTCTGCTTTGAGGCCTTTAGTGGTTTTCTATAGCTGCTATTTGGCTAGTTCAACCTATATACACTAATGGCCCTCATGCAATAAAAGTTAGTTACATGTGCTTGGACTAGGCTTCTATGCATATGAAATGGTTGTTGTTGTTAAGTGATGTCAAGACATCTTTGACGTATGACAACCCTATGAATGAGTGATCTCAAAAATGTCCAGTCCAAAGCAGCCCTGCTCAGCTCTTGCAAACTCAAGCCAGTGACTTATTTTAGGGAGTTAATCCATCTTGTACTTGGTCTTCCTGCTACATTCAGCCATTCTCAGAAGCATTGTCTTTTCCAGAGAACCCCATTTTCTCATGATGTGTCCAAAGTAGTCCCAGTTTCAATTACAGTGGTACCTCAGTTTATGAGTTTAATCTGTTCAGAATGCATTCTCTTAAGTCGAACTACTCTTAAATTGGGGTACCTATCTAAAAAAATGAATAAATAAGTTTAAAAATGAAAACAATGGAAAAAATGTAGGTCGAGCAGGCCATATTTAAAATGTGTAAGGCAGCAGTTAAAATGCCAACAGTTTTCCGCTCTTAAGTCAAATTGCTCTTAAGTCGAGCTGCTCTTATGTAGGAGCATCACTGTATTTTGCTCCCAGATATATAGTTCAGGTTTGTTCTTCTAGGACCCACTTGTTCATCTTTCTTTGCTCTCCTCCAGCACCACATTTCAAAAGAATATTTCCCCCATCCTATCACCTTTCTTAGCTCTCCTGCTTTCACATCCATTCATAGTGATGGGAAATACAAGAATGTCAGTTGTCTTGGTTATGGTCTCCAGTGACACATCCTTAAGCTTTATTATCTTTTCTAGTTCCTTCATTGCTGCTGTTTCAATTTTAACTCTTCTTCTGATTTCTTGGTTGCAGTCTCCATTTAGATTGAGGATTGAATAGAAATCTCTAACTATTTCTTCCTTACCAATGTTAAAGTTGTGTAGTTCTTCTGTAGTCCTGAGTTTTGTCCTTTTACTGTTCAACTGCAGTCCTGCATTGGCAAGAAAGAGTACTGTTCCAAAATGATGGGGCTACAGGTGGAAGAAAGCTGTCTAATCCTTTCCCTAATCTGTACCTTGTTATTTGGCAAAAATACCCTTTCATATGCTTGGCCCAAAAACAATTAACATTTATTGCATGTAAGTTGTTAATGTGCAGAGTTTGAGTTAGGCAAATAGCAACTATGGAGATGCATGAGAAGCCACATGTGTATTCATTCCTTCAGAATGGCAGACCTACCTATTATGTACCCATATATAAATGTTCCTTCATCTTAAACTTCCAATGACTAGATGGAAGATTTTAAACAAATGCTCCCATTTTACAAGCCCTCTATGGGAAATCAGACCTAGACAAAATTTGTTTTATGTTAACAGTAGACCGGATAACCTCAATTGAACCAGTGGCAAACTTTCTCAGCAAAATTGTGAGGGAAATATTTTTTGTTGTTTTCCTCCTCTAGGTGCGTCTCATGGTCAGATGCATCTCATAGAGCAAAAAAGATGGTAATTTGCTGTGAGTTAAAAAGCAAACCAAAATATATGCAGGCAAAGTAAGTTTTATACATGAAGCCAAACAGTTTGTAACATTCTTGTGTAAATGGCCTAATACAGGAGCACTTTCCAGTGCCCCACCAGCTACAATCTGGAAGTTCTGGTGAATTTCTGAGCTGCCTGTCCCTACCTCCCCACCACCACCCCAGTTCTGGTGGGAATAATGCGATGGTTAAGTCAAACTCACTGCACATCTGCATTCATTAAACATTTTGAAAACAGTGATTCATTGCTTGTCTACATGACCCTTTGGGTTTGAGCTCAATAGGGTCACTAGGATATTTGATATGCCATTCAGTGTGATCTTCAGATCCAAATGGCATACAGATCTTTAGTGACTGTATCTGGTTCCCATCAGCCCACTGTGAGAAGCAGGCAGAGACAGGAGGGGGCAGTGAGGGCGATTTTTGATGGCTCTTCTCTTAGAGATTGAAAACACAAACAACCACCCATCACCTTCTGCTGCCACTGCTCTCCTTTTCCCTTTTACAAAGCCAACCCAACCCAATCCAAGACACATACAGGCAGGCACACATCTACATATGCACAGGAGAGTTCAGCTTTCCAAAGGCAGGCAGAGACAGGAGTGGGGCAATGAGGAGGATTTTTGATGGCTCTTCTCTTAGAGAGATGATTGAAAACACAAACTACACTCCCATCACCTTCTGGTGCCACTGCTCTGCTTTTTCCTTTTACAAAGCCAAATAACAAGGAAAGCTTATATAATAAGCTTTCATGGATTTCAACCATTCCATCAGACCAGCTATATGGTACCTTTTGTCCTAGTTCTGCTGCACTGGTCCCTTCCCTTAACATTATCCCAATTTTCTATTTCTTGGAAGTGGAACAGTAATGAATGATCTCAATACTGTAAGTGGCGCCATCTCCTACCCCTTCTGGAACGGGCATCATGAGTAGAGATGGGCACGACTTGAAAAAAATTTTTTCGAGTTGTCGTTAGTCGGGCCAGTCCCATTTCGGGTCGTTTCCGATTTTCGCGAAAATTCGCAAAAATTAGTCGGTTCGTTTTTTCGTTTTTCGTTGTCTTTAGTACTGGTTTTTTTTGGGGGGAGCGGGCTCCTGGAGGCACCTCTGTGGGGTGGGTGCCTCCTCTGGCCCGCTATAAAGGGAAAGTGGGCTCCTGGAGGCACCCGTGGGTGCCTCCTGCCACTAGGAAGGGGAAGCAGGCTCCAAGAGACACCCCTCTACATGGGGGTCTCCCTTCCTCACCTGCTGCTGCTGCAAAATGCTATGCAATAGCCATATGGATATTGCATAACATAATGTGCAGACGTGAGACCAGTGTGAGAGTGATAGGGTCATACCTTCCCTTCACAAGGCTCCCGCACCACCATGTCTCACACAGAAGGGAATTGTACTTGCTGCGTGTAGTGCAATGCAAGCAAGTAGATCTGGCTTTAAGGTGCCTTAGTGCAAGAGCTAGGGTTAGGCTAGTGACGGGTAAGGTTACGGTGGGCTAGTGGGTTGCACCTCTGGGTGCCTCTCTGACCCACTAAGAAGACAGTCTGTGACGTATGGGTACAGAGTCAAGGGTTAGGGTTAGGGCTAGGGCAGGTTTTAGGGGGCTTTTTGGCACATCCCAGAAGTCTCCATGGCCAAGTGGCCATGAGACTGGTGGGATGGCTCCAAAAATTTGCATGGTTGTCCACTCCCACATGGCTGGCCACTTGGCCAGCCCATCATTGCGCACTGCACAGGTGTAAATAAAATAAAATAAAATAAAATCAATGGAGGACAGAGGAGGAGAGGAGAGACATTTTGTTGCAAGAAAAAACCCACTGCTACTGTGAAAAATCTGGCAGTTTATAAATTTTCGCGTGTTTCTGTTGTGCTTGTGTGTTTTTGGACCACGATTTCAAAAACAATATTGCGTTCGCCGCCCCATTTTGGATCCCCCGCCCGCACCGCATGGCATGGCGATGGTGACTCGCGAGTCCGGCTGCCCAGGACGGGGGGAGGCGGGACCCCCCCTCCAGAAACCACCCCTCCGGTAGGTGCCCTGCGCCCTTAGTCAAGCAGGCATTTTTCCGCCTGCTTTTTTGGCCCGGGAATGGGTGGGGGGAGAGTTTAAAAGTTTTTTCCTGTGCCGTCCGTGCCGCTTGCTTGCGCTTTAATTGCGGCGGCCGGCGGCGAGACTGGGCTTTTTGCTGGCTGCGAGCCTGCGGCGAGTCCCACCAGAGCAGCCCAGGACGGGGGATGAGGGGGGAGGCCGGGGACCTCCAGAAACAACCCCTCTGGTAGGTGCCCTGAGGCACGGCAGGCATTTTCCCGCCTGCTTTTTGGCCGGGAACCGGGTTTTTTTAACTTTTAAAAACTTTTTTTCTGTGCCGCGTGTGGCATCGCGCGATCGCGCGATGCAAGTAACGAGCACGACAAATCAGACCAAAATTGTTCGTTTGTCGGTTCGAGCTCGAAGTCTGGGGGAGTAATTCCCGTTACCGTTTCCGTAGAGTAACGGAACCGAGTAACGGAAACGGAAACGGGAATACCGCTAAGTCGTGCCCATCTCTAATCATGAGTCCAAAGGAGAATAATATGATGTCCTCTCCACTGCCATTCATCTTCCTAACACCCAACAATTGATTCGCTTCTAGATCTTGGTGCCATCTAAATTATGGTGCTCTGCATGACTTACAACATTTTGTTTAGGATTGTGTTAGTGCCTAAGAGGATTCAAGGCATGGTGGTTGCTGCTCATGTGCTGCTTGGGACTGGAAGCAAAATGCTGCCCTCACCATACAGGGCCATCTTCTCCCCCTCACTGCCTCCTTTCCTCTTTACAATCAGTGAGGAGGAGGAGGAGGAGGAGGAGGAGGAGGAGGAGGAAGGGACAATGCAAAAGGAAGCAAGTAGGATCATAGCAAAATCCATCTGGGTATCAAGGTAAAATAAGTAGTTTTTGTGTTACAGTGATTCCAGGCAACATAAACTTGTCTATTCTACAAGATTATTTATCTACATTGCTTCTATGTTCCATATGCCTAAAATGAAATCCAGAAAGTAACAATTCAAAATGTGTTCAAAATATTCTTATACGATGAGAAAAACTGTAGGCACAAATGTCTAAAACATTATGAAAACTAAACTAAAGTTGCAGGCACATACTTAGGTCAGATTTTAATCCAAAATACAGGAGCATAAAAGGTACAATAAAAATATCAAAGGGAATATGGTGATATTTACATCATAAAATGCAGGCACAATAAAAAAGCAAATAACATATATCTAAATTTAAAATGCTTTAAGCAATCTTTAACTTTAAGCATCCATGAAAATTATTCATCTAAAAGTTCACCCAGCCAACATGGAGGAAAATCCATGTTGTCTTTGCTGCTACTACTACTGCTGCTGCTGCTGCGTGTTATGTGTGGTATGGTACATTGTATGTTGCCTGCATGTATTTCTTGCCTCCCTATATTAATATTCCTCTCAGTTTACAATTTCCTTCAAGTGCAAACAACAGAATTTTGCTGATAAATAAGTTACCAGATGCACAAAATGTTGCAGTAACAGAATGTCAAACTAGGAGGCTTGGGTACAAATTTCCACTGAGCCATGGAACTTAAGTAGGGAAGTGGTCAAACTACTCTGTAAATGGCTGAGAACCTTGCTACCTTGTGATGCTTGTTAGGGTTATCATAAGTTGGGTCCAATATGACAGCACTTAACAAACAATAAAGAGGGCAGGACTACAATATCTGTATTACCACCGTGTTCTTTTCTTTCGCCAGAATCATATATTTGAATTAAATAATTTGCTTTTTTAATGACATGGACAATAAGCACTACGAATATTTTAATATGCAGTACAAACCATTTTTGCTAAGGTCTGTGAAGATTCTCAGTCATCCAGGTGCGTTTATCTGGGAGTTGAGTCATGGCTACTGGACTTCTTTTTTGAGATATAGAAACGTTTCGCTGTTCATCCAAACAGCTTCATCGGTCTGAATACAGCTAGTGCAAGAGACCTTCTTATAGTCAGCTTGACCTCTTGTCCCCTTGTCTGATTGGCTCATAAGATGAACAAAGCCTGAATAGGCTCGTTAGGGAGACATTAGTGTCCATGGCCTTAAGGTAAACAATGGCCTAAGGTGCTGAAACCCATCAAGAATGGGTCGTTAGCTGTCAAGAATGGGTCGTTAGCTGTGACCTGGTGGTGAAGGCTCCTTGATTTGCCTGGGTACTGTGGAAAGTACAGCCTGGTAAGTAGCAGCTAGACTATGCCGGAGCCCCCCACCTCTGTTGAGGGAGGGATTTTCAATGCTGACATGAATGGCTTCCCTTACTCCTCTCTCAAACCACCTCTCTTCTTTGTCTAATATGTGTACATCCTCATCTTTGAAAGAGTGGCCTTTTTCCTTCAAATGGAGGTGTACTGCTGATTCTGGTCCTGAGCTGTTACCTCTCCTATGTTGGGCCATTCTTCTGTTTAATGGCTGTTTAGTTTCTCCAATGTAGAGGTCTGAACACTCTTCACTGCATTGGACTGCATATACTATATTGCTCCTTTTATGGTTTGGTATTGGATCCTTTGGGTGGACAAGTCTCTGCCTTAGTGTGTTCATGGGTTTGAAATAAACAGGGATGTGGTGTTTGCCAAAAATCCTTTTAAGCTTCTCCGACACTCCCGCCATGTAGGGAATGACCAGGTTTTTCCGTCGGGTCTGGGTCTCAGACTGATCCCTTGTTCTTCTGGGATGGCCCACTGCTTTGTTGAAGGCCCACCTTGGATATCCACAGGCCTTAAGTGCTGTCTTCAGGTGCCTGTCTTCCTTCTTCTTGGCTTCTGAGGAGGTGGGGATGCTCTCTGCTCTGTGGCTTAGGGTCCTGATGACTCCTAGTTTGTGTTGTAATGGATGGTGGGAGTCAAACAGTAAGTATTGATCTGTGTGGGTGGGTTTCCTGTAAACTTCTACTCCTAGGCCACGGTCAGGTCTGATGATGACTGCACAATCCAGGAAAGCCAGCCTGTTGTCTTGGGTGTCTTCCCTAGTGAACTTAATATTAGGATCCACTGCGTTGATGTGGTCTGTAAAGGCCTGTACTTCCTGCGTCTTTATTTTAACCCAGGTATCATCTACATACCTGAACCAATGGGATGGTGTTGTCCCTGGGAAGGTGTTGAGTGCCTTCTTCTCCACTTCTTCCATGTATAGGTTTGCTACAATTGGTGACACTGGGGAACCCATGGCACAGCCATGCTTCTGTCTGTAGAAGTCCCCTCTGTACATGAAATATGTGGTGTTCAGACACAGGTCCAGGAGCAGGCCTATCTGGTCTGGGTTGAGGCGGCTTCTGGAGGTGAGGGTGCTGTCTTCTCTTAATCTTCTCTTTACCATTATTAGCGCATCAGTGGTGGGTATGCTGGTAAAGAGTGATGTAACATCAAAGGATACCATGGTTTCCTCTGTATCCAGTTTGAGCTCCCTGACTTTAGAAACAAACTCTTCTGAGTTGTGTATGTGGTGGTTCGTGTGTCCAACCAGTGGGGCTAGGATAGTTGCCAGGTATTTTGCGATGTTATAAGTCACTGAATTTATACTGCTGACAATAGGTCTGAGGGGGATTCCTTGCTTGTGGATCTTGGGAAGTCCATAAAAGCAGGGGACTGTCTCTCCGGGATATAACCGGTGGTAGGTCACCCTGTCAATTGCGTTTTCCTGCTCCAAGAGTTTTAAGCATTCTATTACTTTCTTCTTGTAATTGCTGGTGGGGTCTCTTCTTAGTTTTTCATATGTATGCTGATCATCTAAAAGTGTGATAACCTTCTCGTGGTAGTCCACCGTATTGAGGACGACAGTGCACCTTCCTTTGTCCGCAGGCAGAATTGTGATGCTCTCATCCCTGCTGAGGGATGTCACAGCACTTCTCTCTTGGCTGGTGAGGTTGGATGGTGGTGGTTGAGCACTGGATAATGCAGCAGAGACTTTTATCCTGAGTAGTTCTGCTTCTGCTGCTGGCAGATTGTTGCTGTGGATGGCTGATTCTGTCGCTGTGATGAAATCCACAACAGGAACCTGTTTGGGTGTGATGGCAAAATTTAGGCCTTTGGATAGGACCTCTCTCTCTGTCTGGGTGAGTTCCCTGTTTGAGAGGTTCTTCACCCATTTGTCCTTTACATCTCCTGTCATGGTCCCTTCATCCTTCTTCCTCCTGCCAAGCTCTTTAACTGCCTCTTTCCGGCAGAGGAGAAGATCGAACTTCTTCATTTGCCTCTCTTTGCCTTTGCAATGCTGAGCCAGTTGTGCTTTCTGGACAAATTCTATGACTGCATCCACTGCTGGTTTGGATAGGGTGGAGAGTAGTTCTTGGTGAATGTGGTCTTTTTTGTGTTGCAGTGTGTCTAAGGTAAAGTGGACTTGTCTGATCCTCTCATTGAGAAGTTGTTCTTGAGCTCTCTGGAGGATATTGTTAGCCCGATGGCTTCTTACTGTTGATTGTAGGCGGAGGCTTGTTGGGGTGAGACTTTGTTGTCTGCATCTCAAGTTAAAACGTAAGTGGTTCTTGTAGTCTGCTACTTTTCTTGCTGTTCTTTCATATTCTCGCACCAACTTCAGGGCATCTGCCCCAAATTGCATAGCAATACGTCTGTGAAGATTCTCAGTCATCCAGGTGCGTTTATCTGGGAGTTGAGTCATGGCTACTGGACTTCTTTTTTGAGAGATAGAAACGTTTCGCTGTTCATCCAAACAGCTTCATCGGTCTGAATACAGCTAGTGCAAGAGACCTTCTTATAGTCAGCTTGACCTCTTGTCCCCTTGTCTGATTGGCTCATAAGATGAACAAAGCCTGAATAGGCTCGTTAGGGAGACATTAGTGTCCATGGCCTTAAGGTAAACAATGGCCTAAGGTGCTGAAACCCATCAAGAATGGGTCGTTAGCTGTCAAGAATGGGTCGTTAGCTGTGACCTGGTGGTGAAGGCTCCTTGATTTGCCTGGGTACTGTGGAAAGTACAGCCTGATAAGTAGCAGCTAGACTATGCCGGAGCCCCCCACCTCTGTTGAGGGAGGGATTTTCAATGCTGACATGAATGGCTTCCCTTACTCCTCTCTCAAACCACCTCTCTTCTTTGTCTAATATGTGTACATCCTCATCTTTGAAAGAGTGGCCTTTTTCCTTCAAATGGAGGTGTACTGCTGATTCTGGTCCTGAGCTGTTACCTCTCCTATGTTGGGCCATTCTTCTGTTTAATGGCTGTTTAGTTTCTCCAATGTAGAGGTCTGAACACTCTTCACTGCATTGGACTGCATATACTATATTGCTCCTTTTATGGTTTGGTATCGGATCCTTTGGGTGGACAAGTCTCTGCCTTAGTGTGTTCATGGGTTTGAAATAAACAGGGATGTGGTGTTTGCCAAAAATCCTTTTAAGCTTCTCCGACACTCCCGCCATGTAGGGAATGACCAGGTTTTTCCGTCGGGTCTGGGTCTCAGACTGATCCCTTGTTCTTCTGGGATGGCCCACTGCTTTGTTGAAGGCCCACCTTGGATATCCACAGGCCTTAAGTGCTGTCTTCAGGTGCCTGTCTTCCTTCTTCTTGGCTTCTGAGGAGGTGGGGATGCTCTCTGCTCTGTGGCTTAGGGTCCTGATGACTCCTAGTTTGTGTTGTAATGGATGGTGGGAGTCAAACAGTAAGTATTGATCTGTGTGGGTGGGTTTCCTGTGGGTACAGCCTGATAAATAGCAGCTAGACTATGCCGGAGCCCCCCACCTCTGTTGAGGGAGGGATTTTCAATGCTTCTGTCTGTAGAAGTCCCCTCTGTACATGAATGCTTAAAACTCTTGGAGCAGGAAAACGCAATTGACAGGGTGACCTACTACCGGTTATATCCCGGAGAGACAGTCCCCTGCTTTTATGGACTTCCCAAGATCCACAAGCAAGGAATCCCCCTCAGACCTATTGTCAGCAGTATAAATTCAGTGACTTATAACATCGCAAAATACCTGGCAACTATCCTAGCCCCACTGGTTGGACACACGGACCACCACGTACACAACTCAGAAGAGTTTGTTTCTAAAGTCAGGGAGCTCAAACTGGATACAGAGGAAACCATGGTATCCTTTGATGTTACAGCACTCTTTACCAGCATACCCACCACTGATGCGCTAATAATGGTAAAGAGAAGATTAAGAGAAGACAGCACCCTCACCTCCAGAAGCCGCCTCAACCCAGACCAGATAGGCCTGCTCCTGGACCTGTGTCTGAACACCACATATTTCATGTACAGAGGGGACTTCTACAGACAGAAGCATGGCTGTGCCATGGGTTCCCCAGTGTCACCAATTGTAGCAAACCTATACATGGAAGAAGTGGAGAAGAAGGCACTCAACACCTTCCCAGGGACAACACCATCCCATTGGTTCAGGTATGTAGATGATACCTGGGTTAAAATAAAGACGCAGGAAGTACAGGCCTTTACAGACCACATCAACGCAGTGGATCCTAATATTAAGTTCACTAGGGAAGACACCCAAGACAACAGGCTGGCTTTCCTGGATTGTGCAGTCATCATCAGACCTGACCGTGGCCTAGGAGTAGAAGTTTACAGGAAACCCACCCACACAGATCAATACTTACTGTTTGACTCCCACCATCCATTACAACACAAACTAGGAGTCATCAGGACCCTAAGCCACAGAGCAGAGAGCATCCCCACCTCCTCAGAAGCCAAGAAGAAGGAAGACAGGCACCTGAAGACAGCACTTAAGGCCTGTGGATATCCAAGGTGGGCCTTCAACAAAGCAGTGGGCCATCCCAGAAGAACAAGGGATCAGTCTGAGACCCAGACCCGACGGAAAAACCTGGTCATTCCCTACATGGCGGGAGTGTCGTTGAAGCTTAAAAGGATTTTTGGCAAACACCACATCCCTGTTTATTTCAAACCCATGAACACACTAAGGCAGAGACTTGTCCACCCAAAGGATCCGATACCAAACCATAAAAGGAGCAATATAGTATATGCAGTCCAATGCAGTGAAGAGTGTTCAGACCTCTACATTGGAGAAACTAAACAGCCATTAAACAGAAGAATGGCCCAACATAGGAGAGGTAACAGCTCAGGACCAGAATCAGCAGTACACCTCCATTTGAAGGAAAAAGGCCACTCTTTCAAAGATGAGGATGTACACATATTAGACAAAGAAGAGAGGTGGTTTGAGAGAGGAGTAAGGGAAGCCATTCATGTCAGCATTGAAAATCCCTCCCTCAACAGAGGTGGGGGGCTCCGGCATAGTCTAGCTGCTACTTACCAGGCTGTACTTTCCACAGTACCCAGGCAAATCAAGGAGCCTTCACCACCAGGTCACAGCTAACGACCCATTCTTGACAGCTAACGACCCATTCTTGATGGGTTTCAGCACCTTAGGCCATTGTTTACCTTAAGGCCATGGACACTAATGTCTCCCTAACGAGCCTATTCAGGCTTTGTTCATCTTATGAGCCAATCAGACAAGGGGACAAGAGGTCAAGCTGACTATAAGAAGGTCTCTTGCACTAGCTGTATTCAGACCGATGAAGCTGTTTGGATGAACAGCGAAACGTTTCTATCTCTCAAAAAAGAAGTCCAGTAGCCATGACTCAACTCCCAGATTTTTGCTAAGCTAATTTTGGCCTGATATCTAAATATTGAAATCAAATTGTCCTTTGGGTGTGTTTCCATTTAGCTGAGAATGTACTGATTCCTGAATTTCTTACAGAAGTTTCCTGCTGCCTTTCTAAAGAGGGAACATGACTTTTCTTGAGAAAATTGTACACAATTATTGTTCTATTGATATAAGACAGATCACAACAAAGTTCTAATTTGTACCATGCTGTTTAAAATCAATTTAACAACGGGCATCCCAACAACAGAGGCCTAAAGCAAGATGGTGTCTTGCTTAGTTTCTTTCAGGGTGGTATCATTTTTTTTACTTGCCTTTCTTGTGTTTGTTTGACAGTGCAGTGAGGCCAATAGTGTCCTTTCTCTTCTCAGTCTAGAACTCCTTTGTTTTTTGCTGCTACATCTCCCGTGTTTGCCTTCTCCTTCCTCCTCCCTCTTGCAACTCAGCTTTCAAGGAAAAAAACTCAGCTTCTGTTGCAGCCAGCTACTGTTTCTGCCAGCAGCACTATTTTCTCCTCTTTCTTGTCATCCCCATCGCCTTGCCAGTTATATGGGCAAGGGAAGGATGCATGCAATCGTTAGAAGGAGGGGGCATTGCATGGAGATTAATCATAACCAACTCTAGAGAGGTATGCATAATGGCAAAAAGTATCTGCTTGGGCAGTGATGAGGGGAAGGACTGCAGCACATTTCCTGCCCTAAGTGCCCCACCTGGGGACACCTTCTCACTGCATCGAATGATAGGGCCAGGTCTGAGTATGTCTCTCTGTGAACAATTAGCTGCTTAATGTTTCCATGCAGCCTTGCATCAGTTCAAGGAATCCATTGAGAATGTCCAGCTTAAATTCTAATGATGTTGTATCACTGTGAATGCACTTCTACATTGTTTGTTCAAATCACTGGCAAAAGAAAGTGGTTATCATAGTCAATTTTTATGTTGTTCTTTTACAAAAACTGTTTGGGTTTTTTCCTCCTTGGACACAAATAAACTGAGGATGAGCACTGAGAAAGCATCGAATTAGCTCATCAACACCTCTCTTGTTGCAATCAGGCTTTTTATCCAGAAGAGAGTTACTAAATCTCTTAAAAACAACAGCTGAATTCATAAGTCTACAGTACATGAAAAAAATATTCTTCCACCTCAGACATGGTAAGGCTGGGTTTTTTTAAGTCTTTTTCACCTGTCCCAAAACATATTTGGTTGGCCTAGAGTAGGCACAGATTTGCACAACTTGTCATTCCTGTCCATCTGGATTCTTCTGAATGCATCAGGGTATGATGCAAAGAAAGTTAACATATTTGATTATGGCAAAGAGAGGCAGTGGTGCTCTTAAAGATGGCAATCAGGCAGCATTTTTGCTGGGATGATCCAGCCCACTCCCACAGTGCTTCTGCCTGTACCTTCTGGTCACGGTCAAGGAGCTTCCACATTTTCAATCCAGGTAGGAATTAGAGATGAGCAGAAAATGAAAAATGAAATGCTGTTTTGTCATTTTGTTACCTAATGAATTACTTCGTTTCATTACAAAACAAAATGGTAGAATGCGTTTTGTGACAAAATGAAATGAATCCCCATTTTTGGCTCTAGAAACGAAATGATTCATCCTAGAGGCACAAAGTTTGGTGAATAGCTTCCTTGGACTCTTCCCTTTAAGCCCTCCAAATTTGGAGAGGTTTAGGGTCCCCCATGAAAAAGAGGAAGAGGAAAACTGTGGCATTTTAAACTAAAGCCTCATTCATCCCCCCTGTGCTGTGGAATTTGAAGGAGGGTGGTTGAAGTGAGTGGTGATAGGTGTTGCTTGGAAGGGCTGCTAAGCGATAAAGCAATGTTTCATTTCATTCCAAAATTATTTTTTAAAATTGTTAATAAGGAAAGGAAAGGATCACCGAGAAGAGGACAAAAGGAAGCCCCTCCCTTTCAATTTGCCACTATTAGGGCATGGCTAGAAAGCCACCATGAAATAGGCAAATTAAATGCTCTTCTGCTCCATGGAAGTGTTTAACTTTCAAAGGGAGCACAGAAAGCTGCCTTTGGAAAGCTGAACTCTCCTGTGCATATGTAGATGTGTGCCTGCCTGTATGTGTCTTGGATTGGGTTGGGTTGGCTTTGTAAAAGGGAAAAGGAGAGCAGTGGCAGCAGAAGGTGATGGGCGGTTGTTTGTGTTTTCAATCTCTAAGAGAAGAGCCATCAAAAATCGCCCTCACTGCCCCCTCCTGTCTCTGCCTGCTTCTCACAGTGGGCTGATGGGAACCAGATACAGTCACTAAAGATCTGTATGCCATTTGGATCTGAAGATCACACTGAATGGCATATCAGATATCCTAGTGACCCTATTGGGCTCAAACCCAAATAGTCATTTAGACAAGCAATGGATCACTGTTTTCAAAATGTTTAATGAATGCAGATGTGCAGGTAAGTTTGACTCAACCATCACATTATTCCCACCAGAACTGGGGTGGTGGTGGGGAGATAGGGACAGACAGCCCAGAAATCCACCTGGAGTGCCAGATTGTAGCTGGTGAGGCACAGGGAAGTGCTCCTGTATTAGACCATTTACACAAGAATGTTACAAACAGTTTGGCCTCATGTATAAAACTAACTTTGCCTGCATATATTTTGGTTTGCTTTCTAACTCAGAGCAAATTACCATCTTTTTTGCAATATGAGACATATCTAACCATGAGACGTGCCTTTTTTTTAAAGGAGGAAAACAAGAAAAATGTTTGGGCTAAGTTTTCATGGCAGGGGGATCCTGGCTGCAGATAGGGAGGGCAGAGGCTCCCTAGAGGCTCCGTCTTTGCAAACGAGGTGATTGGAACAATCGAATCCAGGCTGCAGAAGAGGAGGGCAGAGGCTCTGTGGAAGCCTCTTTGCAAACAAGGTGATTCGGACTGGGGAATCCTGGCTGCAGAAGGCGAGGGCGGACGCTCTGTGGAGGAGACCTCTTTGCAAATGAGGTGATTGCAACAGTGGGATCCAGGTTGCAGCAGGGGACGGGAGAGGCTCTGTGCAGGTAACTTCTCTCTAAATGAAAATCTGTGATAGATATGTAGCGGGGACTACTGTATTCGCTCTATACAATGCACAGACATTTCCCCTTATTTTAGAGGGGGGAAGTT
Organism: Phrynocephalus guinanensis; assembly: GCA_037367245.1. NCBI lineage: Eukaryota > Metazoa > Chordata > Lepidosauria > Squamata > Agamidae > Phrynocephalus > Phrynocephalus guinanensis. The sequence goes on from CM074739.1 coordinate 73,654,461, forward strand.
TGTCTTATAAAGTGAAAAATACAGTACAATTAACACCTGTGAAAGGAATGCTGTGGGGGGGGGCAGTTTGCAATGCAAGCTTTCAAAGACTTCTCCTTCCAACAAAATCTAATTATACACAACTTTTGAAAAGTACAAAAACCATCATCTTCCTTAGGTCCAGACACCCTAGTATAATCCTCCAATCTCATAATAGCAATTGTCAAGGTTTGATGGCTTGTCTGTTCAAGATATTATGAGAGGTGCCGAAAATTGCCTTAAAATGCCCTCAAGTCAATCTACAGCATGAAAAAAATGCTTACTAAAAGCCTTTAGAAATAATGAACCAGTCCAGCAAACAAGGTCACTGAAAAGATAACAAACAGTTTTTATAACATAAAATCTGTACAACATAAAAAATTCCAGAGACAGGGGAAATTCGCTTAACAGAATCACCTATGGGGCGAATCCGTACAACATAAAAATGGTTGCGATGAGGGATTACTCCATTTTCAATGCATTCCTATGGGAAATTTGTATAAAGGGAAATTTGTTTAACATAATTTCATTTGGAACAAATTAATTCTTTTATACAAGGTACCACTGTACATTTTGTGGGAACTGCTTGTTTGTTTTGCTTCTCAGTATATAAACAGAGATGTGAAAATAGTAAACACAGGATTGCTGATAACAATTGTTTTGAAAAGAGACATTAAATGTATATATTATCCTGTAGTACCATCTAATGACTTTATAATAAATAGCAAGGAGCGAGTAGCATCCCTAGCAGGTCACAGAGACAGCTGATAAGGGTCACCATTGTTTGTTTGCTTTACAAGATAAGAAAAAGATTGCTCTGGTTTTAGTGAAGAACACAGAGTATAAATATTACACGCTATTGTAGAGGCATGAGCCATTTTATCCAAAAGAGGAAAAGAGAGTGAGAGAGACAGAATGAAATGATGCCAGGTGAACCTTATCAGAGCAGCTGGAAATATAACAATAGGGCACCAGAAAATCAGCAATGGATTTCACATAGACTTTTGATTGTTCAGGCTAAATGAGCACTGTTTAGAACTATTTTTCTGTATATCTCAATGTGACTACAGCTCAATAATACATTCGCTTTATGTAATTTTATTCTTAACTACTAATATTTTAAGAGATGTGGTTTCTGTTTTAGACCGTATTAGAAGCATTCTCATTGCCCTTTTTTCTCCAGAAGAGTTTTTACTTTTAAAAGATATTATACTTCTATATTTTAGACACAACAGTATACTAAAAGTATGTGCTTACAGGTTTTTAACTGTAAGGATGATTTTTTTTTTGCAAGTGGAAATGACATACCTGTGACTTTGTTTTAATACTCTTTGATTTCATGTTATGCTTATCGAATAATAGAAGCTATGTAGAAATAAAAGGCTTGTAGAAATTTAATGAGCTTTGGAACTACCTAGAATTATTGCAGCAAAGGAAATATTTATATTTAGCTAACCAGATAAACTTTGAAAGGTGTGTCACTGATTGTCTAATTTCATTCTGAGATAATCCTTTACTGGGATAATGTTAGTGATGATGAACCAGGAGGCCTAAACATTTCTACAGCACTTCTGGGGAGCCAGGTGTCTAGTCAGGATATGACCCAGTGACTTCAGACTAAGAAGGAGGCAGGGCAGGAGAATTTTGGACAACTCCAGGTCCAAAGTTCAGTGGTACTAAAAAGAGTTTTGTTCCATGAAACAAGCAGGGATGTGAGGATTTGTCAGTTTCTCTGTCAATGCATTTCCCAGAATCCTATTATTTATGAGTATTTTCTTGCTCCACATTTTCACAAATCACGTCAATTTGCTTACATGTACTTGGATGGGAGACCACCAGGGAATACCAGGTACTGTAGGCACCTGGAGTAGGAACTGGCGAGCCACTCCAGTACTCCTGCCAAGAAAACTCCATGGACATGGGGTCACGAAGAGTCGGTCACGACTGTAACAACACACACACACACACACACACACACACACACACACACACACACACACACACACACACACACACACACACACACTTCTGTGATGAAAGGTCTGGTGTTTGTGATTTCTTTCTGATGAGGAGGAGCCAGGGAGATTCACATCTGATTTCATTAATTGTCTCAAAGATTAGAAATGATACATTTTTGTAAAACCTAAATTTAAATTTTTGAAAAGCCTAAAATTAAATTTTATTTTTCTCTTGTGCAATCTATGTGGATAGGCTGAAACATGCACCAAACATAGGTAGATTATTGGACTGTCATTGAAATGCATTTGGCAGGTGCTTAGAAAGACAGCATGCACATTTCATGACCAAAATTATGTTTCTTAGAGTAGTTGATTGTGTTAGGATAAGCCAATAGAATCAGTGAGGATTTACTGAGTCAGTTCCTTCATGCGTTCCATTAATTCAAATGGGCTGACTCTAACTGTGACTGACTATACCAGTGATGGCAAACTGTTTAGAGACCGAGTGCCCAAACTGTGATTCAAAATCCACTATTTTTTTGCTAAGTGCCAATACAGTGATTTAATCTGAATACAGGTGGCTGTGAAGGGGCGATGTCACGTGCCCACAAAAAGTGCTCTGAGTGCCACCTTTGGTACCCATGCCATAGGTTCACCAACACTGAACTATACTGAGTAAGTGAGTGTGTGAAACAATTCTATTTAAAGTCTACTTTTATGATGTGAGAACATTATTCACTGAAACCAATTTTCTGTGTATACACAAATCAGCATTAAAGCCCACAAAGCCTTTACATCTTTTAAACTGCATGTCTGCTGTCATCAAGTAGCTTAATTTTCACTTTGAGTATCTCAGTGTGTAGCTTTATGTACTGTCATGTAGTAAATCTTTGTCTGATCCAGGGATAAGCAGAAAGTGCCATTTACAGTTCTGTCAGGTTTTAGTGTTGCTTGGGAATGATGATCTATTGTTCAAGGCTACAATGGCTTCTCAAAAACTCAAATGCCAAAGCTACACAACTGCCTCCCTTCTATTTACCAGAGTCATTTTCTGACCCTTAGTGTGGAATGAATTGTCTTCTTTTCTTCTTGCTCAGATCATAGCTCAAACAAATGCTGTACCTCCTTGCTAAACTTGCCACACAAAATTGAACATACAAGCCTTTCGTAGTCCAGTTGGCATCTGAACACCCCAAAACCGGTTCCTGCAATCAGCAAGTACAAAGTAGCAAGTGGAACTAAGTGGGAGTATTTTTCTGAGGAAAACATTAGGACAAGATTTTTGTAGGCTGGATAAAAATGGCATTTGGTGTTCAAATAACAGAGCGTAGACGCTACAGCTGTAAAGTACCAAGTAACAAAGGATGAGTCCTTTAAATCCAGAGTGGACAAAACATTTGTCCTTAGATTTTGTTGACTGCTATTCCTATATTCTTAACATTGGCTTTGTTGGCCAAGTCATTTGGGAGTCGAAGTCTAACAATGCTCTACATTCCTGACCCTTGCTTTGAAGAACAAATGACCCTCCTTTGCCAAGAAAAGAAAAGAAAAGTGCAGCAGCCACCCATATGGTTTTGGCTTTCCTTGAGCAATATGGAGCCAGACTCCATCTTAGGATTAGGAGAGAAAAGACTAAGGACTCCTTGAGCCTTTCATTGTAATGATTTCATGACCTGAAATATCCCCCACCCCAATTCACTTATTCTTAAAAAAAATGTGCATAAACATTCATACACTGCTAAACTATAATTGATTGGATCAGGACCAAAGGCTCCCTTTTGTGAAAAGAGGGGATTTCTTCTTACAGAGCAGCCATTCTCAACCTTTTTGGGGCAGGGGCATGACTATTAACATGATATAAAATATAGGCTGAAATAGGATTGCATAAATCATATAACAAGCCTTATAAGGTGATGAGTGAAGAATTGTTCGCAGTCTGTGGCACCCTTCAAATGTACCTGGGGCCCAGCTGAGAATTGTTGAGGATCCTCTGCTCTCATCATTACTTCTCCTCTCATTGCGTATCTCCTCATGATTCCATATCGTCTCCCAACCCTTAAGAGTTGTTTCTAAGAGATGTTAGAATGGAGGGCCAGGAAGCCCCAAGTACATGATAAGAATTCATGTTTTTCTGGATCCAACTCCGTTATTACTGATTTCTAAACTAAAAGTAAAAAAGCATTATTAAGACCAAGAGAAATTGATGCTTTAAATTTTTGTACAAGAGAGTACAAACAGGCAGCAATAACTGTGCAGCAGAGGAGCATCTGAAGGAATTATTATCAAATTATAATATTCTATTCTGTTCTCAAACATTCATACACAAGAACTATATTTTAGTCTGTGACAGAAATTTAATTACAGAACATTGTAATCTATTTTATTCTGCTTTATTGATCTAAGGAGCTGTAGATGTGTTTATTTTAATTTAAAAAAACAATTGTACAAAAGTCTTCAGCTGCATGAAGAAATAAACAAGCGTACATTTAGATTTACATTGCTCCTGAATAATCCAACATAACATCGGCCACAGTAAGTAAATTATGACTTCAGTCCAAGCCCTCATATATTAGGCTGTTTTCAGCTGTTGGAGAGGAATTACTTACCCACTTTCCAAATACTGTAGTGCAGGGCTGTTCAACTTTGAACAGGCCAAGGCCTACTTTTTCTGGCCCAAAGTGCCTGAGGGCTACTACGCTAAAAATCTCTACTTATGAATTTTATCTGTTCCGAGCATGTGCTCATAACAAAAAAAAATTGTAAGTAGAGCAGCGGTTTCCCATAGGAATGCATTGAAAACCAATTAATCTGTTCTGGGGGGAACAGATTTCAATGCACCATGGCCCTTGAACTTCCCCACTCGGCTGAGACAGTGGGCTGGCAGACCCAGAATTTTGCGGGGGCAGTGGTGGTCCTCGGGATGGGGAGGGAGGGGTGGAGCCTCGTTGCGCAGTGGTTAAATGCCTGTACTGCAGGTAAAACTGTGCTCACGACCTGGGTTCAATCCCTGGTAGCAGGCTCAAGGTTCACTCAGCCTTCCATCCTTCCGCGGTCGGTAAAATGAGTACCCAGCTTGCTGGGGGGGGCAATGTGTAGCCTGCACACTGTAATTAAAAATTGTAAACCGCCCAGAGACTACTTGTAGTGGTATGGGGCGGTATATAAGCAGAACACACTTTTTGCTTTATCCCCTCACTTTTTTATTGGTGGCCAGTAGGCTCCTTTTGAACCCTGTTGGGCAGGCCTGCTGTAGTGTGTTATCACTCATTGAAGTAGCACAGTTACCTCCTTAACTAATTATCTCGTGAAGTCCAAACATAGCACCCTTGTCAGGAAGCACTTTCTGGCTTCTATCTATGCTGCTCTAAACAGCCTGGAAAGGCAACTTCTGAGTAGGACAACTCATAACCTACACAAAATCAGGAGAAAGTGATGCAAGAAGCCCCAAAATATCTGCGGAAACCAAGTTCCAGCAACCACTCCATTCAGAACACCCCTGTTCCAGGGGGGAGAGCATGGAACAGCAACATTTATGTATGACAAATCAATAAAATCCATCCTCATCAAATGAGGGAATTTCACTAAGCTGCCCTATTCAGAAACTGCCACTCCAGGCTGTTTTGCACAATATACAGTTTCTACAGGGGACAGTAGTTCCTAGAGATGTTACATGGTTTGCAATATCATCTAGTCATATGTGTATTGTGAATTTAATTGGTTTATCCTATGAAGAAAGCTGGTGTTCCAGGCCATTCTTGTTCTGTGGCATTCGAGTGTTAATGGAAGAGCACTGTGTGATATGTTTGATGTCTAAAACATTGAATTCTGACAGGATGGGGATCCTGTTGATGGGAGGGGAACCCTGGTCATTTAGGTGCCCGTTTATCTGGTCTTGATGGGGTTAGCCTCTCCTTGAAGGATCAGGTGTGAAACCTGGGTGAGCTTCTGGATCCAACTGTTTAGATAGAAAATCAGATTTCAGCCATAGCCAGATTTGCCTTTTACCATCTAGGGCAGATTGCATATCTCGTCCCCTACCTTGACCAGAGGTCTCTAACAACACTAGTCCATGTGCTCGAAATCTTGAGAATAGACTACTGCAGTGCACTTTACATTGGGCTGCCTTTGAAGGCAGTTCAGATGTTGCCATAGAATCTTCCACTTGAAGTGGGCCTTATCAGTGCTCCATCACTTTGGAACTCATCCCCCCCTGCAATATGGTTAGCCCTTCCCCTCCTTGGTTTCAGGAGGCAAGTCAAGACTTTGCTTCTTTCACAAGCCTAGTGTGGCCTTATCACAGAATAATATTGCCAATTGAAGGGTTCCCTCTCCCCCTCTCCATTATGTCTTTGTCTTGTCTTACAGCTTTATTGTATTGAATTGCACTGTACTTGTTCTTTTAAATATCTTAATTTGTATATTTTATCAGGAAATCTGTCAGATGGTATTTTATCTCCTTGTAAGATTCTATTGAAGAGTATTTTTAATCTTGGAACTAAAACTGATTTAAACAATTTATAAAAATCTGAATCTAGTCCATCACAACCCGGGATTTTACCATTTTTTAGCTTATCAATAATTGCTCCAATCTCTTCCTCTTGAATTGGTTTTTCTAGTTCCCTCATGTCTGTCTCTAGTATCTTTTCTTTAACAATTTCTTTAACATACTCTTCTATGTCTGCTTTTGAGACATTACCTCCCTTATATAAATCTTCATAAAATTCTTGAAATATTTGCAATTTTTCTTTCATCAGGCTACACTTCTTTCCTGATTTATCTCTAATCACACCTATTGCGTTTTTTGCTCTTCTAGCTTGACATAACAGTGCCAAAAATCTAGAGTTTTTATTACTAAATTCAAAATAATTTCTCTTCATATACATTAAATCTGTCTGAACTTTATCTAATTCTATGCTATTTAATTCTTTTCTTTTAGCTTGAAGTTCTAAAAACGTTCTATTATCTCTATTTACAAGATACTTATGCTCCAGGTTTTTAATTACATGTTCTAATTTCTTAATATTCTCCTCTTTCGATCTTTTAAATTTACACATTTCCTTTATAATTAATCCCCTCATAACTGACTTCATAGTGTCCCATATCAATCCCATTTCACTTCCAGCTGCTTCATTTATAGACCATATTTCTAGCCATTCATTTTTTACCCTGTCAATTACATCTACATTTTGAAAAATACTAGAGTTCATTCTCCATCTTCTTGCCTCTTTATAATCTTTTTTAACCTTCATTTCCATTTCCATTAGAGCATGGTCCGTTACTTTTATAGTATTAATTTCTGTTTCAATTATTTTAGAAAGCAAATTATGGGATACAAATATAAAGTCTATTCTAGAATAACTTTTATAGACCGAAGAATAATATGTATATCTTCTCTCATCACCCTTTAATTCTCTCCAAATATCCTTTAGACCTGCAGTTTTCATTACTTTATTCAAAATAGTAGTTCTATTAATCATATCATCCCTTTTAATATCAGATTTATCCTTTACTTTGTCCAGTACCATATTAAAGTCTCCTGCCATAATAACATACCCTTTTCTCACCTTCTCCAATTTTTTTAGAACAGATTCATAGAAAACTTCTTGCTGTACATTAGGTGCATAAACATTTACTAGAGTATAGTCTTCTTCTCCCAACAAACCCTGAATTATTAAATATCTACCATTGTCATCCTTTATTACTTCTTGTACTACAAATTCACAATATTTTGAAATTAAAATTGCAACTCCTTTAGATTTTGAAGTCCCATACTCTTTCTCGTAAATGTTGATATTCTGTAGCTTGAGTTCATTGGTCCCATCTCTTGATTGATGCGTCTCTTGTAGGAAAATAATGTCCACTTTACTCTTATTCGATAGAGCTTCTATTCTTCTTCTTCTCTTTATAACAGATCCTAGGCCTTTCACATTTAAAGTAGCTACTTTTATGTTAGTCCCCATGCCCCCTTTAAATCACATGTTTGTTTTGATCCTGTTATGTTACATGTAACAAAAAAGCTCAATAAAAAACACAATGAAAAAACAATAATATAAAGTAACCCAAACCTATCCCCAACCATACCCAACCACCCTACAATTATCAATCTTATCTCCCCCTCCTTTATCCACGCTGCATTGTACTCCAGCGCAACTCTAAGGGGAAGGGGGGCGCCATTCCCAGCAACTTGAGTCACAGCTAGGTCTCCCACATCCTCACAATCTAAAGTAATTTACCCTCTTGTTTTCCCCCTTATACATTTATCAATTCTACTAGATTCTGCAATGTTCACTTCACTCTCCCGCTACCCATTTCCCCTACTGTCGAAAGGAAGGAAGAAAGAAAAAAGAGAAAGAAAAAGAAAGGGGGAAAAACATGGGAGGTTGGGAGGGGGGAAGGGATGAGGGAGACTGGAAAGGAAGGGGGGAGAACAATGACTAAAATTCCAAAAGGAAATAGAGGGAAAATGAAAATATAAAAATGGAAAATAGGAAATGGAAAAATAAAAAAAATAAAAAATGAACCCCCCCCCCCAAAAAAATACCCCAAAAGACAAAAGGAGAAATATGTAAAAATTTAATACAGGAATCCACTTTCTTCCCATGTGGTTTCTTCACTTAACCACTCGATGTTGCTGCTCCTGGATCTTCCTGTGAGAGGCCCCATGCAGCTAGTAAGTGCTTTCCTTCTTCTGGGGAATAAATTTTATGAAGGATCCCATCCTTCCAAATCTTGATGAAACATTCATTAACAATTCTCATTCCAAAACCTAACAAGGATATGATGGACCCTAGTTCATATAGACCTATCTCATTAATAAATCAAGATGCTAAGATTTTTACCGCAATATTAGCGAATAGAATGAATGGGTTTATTACAAAATATATCAAGGAAGATCAAAATGGGTTTCTAAAGGGAAGACAAATGCCTAATTTAACTAGAAGAGTGCTGAATATTATATATGATACAGAAATGAATAAACAGAAGGCTGGTATTCTATCATTGGATATATTTAAGGCTTTTGATTGTGTGGAATGGCCAACACTAAAAACAGTGATTGAAAATTGGGGGTTTGGAATGAAATTTAGAGGGGTGTTAGATCAATTATATTTTGAAAATACATCTGAGATAATAATTAATGATGGGATTTCAGATCGGATATCTCTAGGCCGAGGTACTAGACAAGGTTGCCCCCTCTCCCCAGTTCTATTTTGTTTAATGATTGAAATGTTTGCGGATAAAATAAGGAATGATGAGTTAATTAGCGGATTAGGTACTGATAATAAAGTAAAGATTAATTTATTTGCAGATGATTCCTTATTGACAATTAAAAACCCACTAGAGAGTATGGATAGAATTAAATATCATTTGGAGAAATTTGGGTCAATATCTGGATTGAGGGTTAACTGGCAGAAATCTCAGGTGATGTTGTTTAATCATAACAAGGAAGAACAAGAGTGTTTACCCATAACTACGGATGTAAGATAAGTAACTCAATTAAGTATTTAGATATAGAATTAGTAAAGGACACATGGAAACTAAAGGAATTTAATTATAGTAAACTGAAGAAAGAAATTAAGAATAAAATGTTAGAATATTCAAGTCTAAAACTTTCTTGGTTTGGGAAGATTGCATTGATGAAAATGAAAATTTTACCAAAGTTAATTTTTTTCTTTATGATGCTCCCAATACAGTTAAATAAGGATGACCTTAAATTTTGGCAAGATTTAATTAATAACTATTGTAACAGTGGTAAAAAGGCTAGAATAAACAAAAAATATTGGTATATGGCCCAAAATAAAGGTGGTATAGGTTTACCGAATGCTAAAAATTATTATTTAGCAAATCAAATAAGGTTTATTGGGGATGTTGTGTTTAGTCCAGAAAGATTAATATGGTGGAAAATGGAATCATCGGAAATAAAGGAGGATACTGAAAAATACTTATTCGGCACTATTAAGAAAACAAAGTTAAATGAGATTAATAACCCCTTTCTTAGATCTATGTTAAATGCATGGTATTTACATAAGAAAAAATTATGTCCCTCGGACTCACCATTCACTGTAACTGAAATGGAGAATTTCCCTATAAATTTGAAAGTTTTCAAAAAAGTATTTAGGGATAAACAAGTTATTAGATTGAAAGACTGGATAGGCAAGATGAGAGGGAAAGTACAAATGAAGGAAATTCTCCAAGGTAGGGATATATCTTGGTTTAATTTTATACAATTAAAGAAATGGACTGATACTTGGATAAAGAAAAACAATAAATGCAGAGAGTACACAAAATATGAACAACTCTTATTGTTGTATGAGGATACTCAGAAGGAAATAGTAGTAAAAGGTATTGTTAGCAAACTATATAAAATTATTTCGGATTTAAATGAAAATAGGGGAAATTCTGGATTGAAATTATTGTGGGAACAAGATTTTAAAAAATAAATAAGAGAAGACTGGGCTAAAATGTGGAGAATGAGAATACTTAGATCTATGTCTGTTAGAATAAAGGAAAATTTCTTTAAAATAAGTTTAAGATGGTATTTGACACCAGTGAAATTGAATAAAATGAATGCAAAATTTTCTAAGCTTTGCTGGAAATGTGATAATGAAATTGGTACCTTTTATCATTTGTGGTGGGAATGTAAAAAGATACAGAAATTTTGGAAAAGTATTTTTAAAGAACTAAGTGACATACTAGAATTGACTATAGCACCCAAATCTGATATTGCTTTGTTCACATTATTTGTGGATCATAGTTATGATGTTAAAACTAAAGAGTTGATTACAAATTTGTTGACAGCAGCTAGATTAATAATTGCTAGAAAATTGGAAATCTAAATATGAACTATGTCTAGAAGAGTGGTATAATGAAGTATGGAATATTGCTTTAAATGATAAATTGACTTGTATGGGGTAGATTTATTGAATATGTGCTTGTACGGGATAAGGGTAAGGTTTCCGCGCAACAATCGATTTTGTTCTGGAGGGAAGGATGATGAATGTAAATATGAAGAGTGATCCTGTTGGTGAAGGGGTGCACTGTTGCTGATGTTTGTCTTTTTTATGTAATTTGTATGTTTTTTAAATAAAAATATATTTTTTTTTTAAAGGAAATCTGTCAGATATTTTTATGTGTTATTCTGATCTGTGTGCCACCTTGAGTCCTGAGTAGTGGCTCTGCCATTACTTATTGGGCATGATAAAAATAAAAATAAATAAAAAGATTAATTAATTATTTGATGTGTGGCCATCACATCCTGCTACCTCTGGCATTATTTTTTATCTAACAAATGTCCATCCTGATCCAATCCATTCCATTTTATTGTCTTCCAACTCTTATCTAGTTTGGCAATGTCACTTAAATTTCTGAGGAACTGTTTTGGTGACAGCAGGCAAGTTTAGAATTCCAGATGGACACTGTGGATTTTATTTATTACTTCAGAAAAAAAACCAATAATGGTTCTCTGCAAATAATATCAGTAGTTTATCCTTAGTCAGCAGGTACGAAAAGCAATTAAAACCTTACTGCTTTAATTAGTCACTTGCTACCTAGTCACAGTTGATAGAACACAAAAGCAATCACTACTGGCGATTCTGCCTGATGCTGATCGGCTAACAATCTAGGATATGAATAAATTTCTGATGCTGTAGTTAATGATTTAATTAAAAGGAACTGTTCATACAATGAGCTCCAGACAAAAGGAAACAACACTGAAATCTGAAATACAAGGGGAAACAATTGCACTAGAGCCATGTAATTTCAAAATGCTATGTGAGAAGAAAACACTGCATATTACTATAGTCTTTCAAAAGGAAGACACACTCTTCTTCTATTCAACCAGTTGAGAAAACATAACACAATTCAAGGTCAAGTGACAACGTTTTCCAGCCTGGTATCCTCCAGGTGTTTGAGGGTAGAACTGCCCCTAGGCACGACAAATAGCCATGCTATTAAGAGGCTGATCAGAATTGTAACACCTCCAACGGTAAGGTTAACAAAAGCTTTATTATCTAAACAGAATGCTGTACACTTCTTGCAGCCACGTCCTCCTGTATTTCACCAAAGTAAAAAGGTAAAGATAAAGGTGCCCCCACACGTGTGCTACAGTAACACAATAGTAAAAATAACATCCATGTTTCCCATGCTAGTTTTCCCCTTTTCGTTTTTTTACAAAGTGCCCACATGAAAGGCTGAAAAAGGTTCAAAACAAATGTTAGGTCTCTTATAAATTATGAGATTTTGATAAAAGCCTGAAACTAAGTTTAAGCCAGGCTTTATGGGCCCTATTAAGGTGGTGTTTACATTATTGTAATAAGTAGAGTGAAATTGCTTTCTCATGAAGATTGAGAAGAATTTTGTCCTAAACAGTATAGAAGTTAAGAGCCATGTTAAACCACATGAAGAGTCTGCATGGAAGAAACATGCTTCCAGGCATAATGGAGACAGTGATGGAGCTGTTGTCACTGGCTGCAATGTCTCATTAAATGTGCATGATGCACAAGCCTTCTAGCTACCTTTTCTGAATCACAGAAAATATAAATCAAACATAAAAGGTTTTATTTGGCATAAATATGTATAGTCTACATCTCACTTTATCAGGTACATGGCTCATCTGATAAAACAGGCTGTAATACTTAAAACCCTATGCCAAAGAAAATATTTGATTCTCGTCTCTACAAGTACTAGTTAATTATCATCATTCTTCAGTGTGTTAGAGAGGTATTTGTGCCCCATCTTCTATTATTTGAATCATCACTGTAATATCTACATATGAAGTAATTAACTTGATCAGTAACCTGCCCCTGGAGACAGCTAGGAACGTGATAAATACATTTTGTCTGCCAGTTAATAAAGAGATTTTCTAAAAATCAAGTTTATTCAAAATGTGCCAATCCTTCAACAAATGGATAGAAATAGAAAGCACCCGTATCAAGAGTTCACTACTATTTATTTAGATGATACCAGAAAACAGTCCTGAGTTCTTGACATTATAATGAAAAATAATGATTGAATTCTGAGATCTGAGGAGATTTTACGCTTAGATGTGAAGCAATTGTTTTCCTTCCCAGAAACAAGGAAAAGTTATTATTTAAGATCACATCTCCCAGAATCCTCTAGCAAGATTAACCACTTTCCAAAGAAAGAAAGAAAGAAGAAAAAGAAAGAAAGAAAGAAAGAAAAAAGAAAGAAAGAAAGAAAGAAAGAAAGAAAGAAAGAAAGAAAGAAAGAAAGAAATCTCTGATACAAATATTAATAAAACAGGAAATTGGATTGAGGATGGAGAAATAGTAGGCTCCTATTCTAAATTATAACACGTGTTGCAGTGTTACTTTCTTTTCCAAATAAGTCTGGGAGCAAAATCAGCTTCCAAGTGTCAAACCAGTAACATACCCAGTGTCACTCTGATTTCTCAATATTTTGGGAAGACATGTAACTTGACTTCCAGTTAGCCCAGAGAACTGCTGGATAGCTCCGTGGAGCTATTCTAGCTGTGGGGCCTGAAGTTGGCAGTTCAGTTCCCCACTGTGCCTCCTGGACTCAATGATCCATAGGGTCCCTTGCAACTCTGCAACTCTAAGACTACTTTTAATATATTATTTTCCCACCTTTATTTTTAGCCTTCTTGAAGATGACATTGAAATCAAGCTGATATTTGAACTTTACAAGGAAAACCATGTTCTGGGCACATTATTTCATACCATGGAGATAAAATACAAGCTGTTATGCAAAGGCCTCAACTACAGTATTTTTTATGTATAAGACTATAGTTTTGTCTAAAATTGTTATACTAAACATTGTGGGCCGTCTTATACATGGAAGTAAGCCAAACAGAAAAGCATTCAGTTGCAAACCTGTAAATTTGGGTTGGGAAAGCGGGGTTGTATACATGGGAGCGTCTTATAGACTGAAAAATAAGGTAATTAAAAAGCAAAATCTACACTCCCTTTACAATAAACATCAACAAAAATTAGATTTAAAAATAGTGCTTTACTTCTAGTTCCCTCCTGAAGAAAATCCATATGGAATGGGCTTTCTTAATATTTCAGTGGTTTGGGTAACTGCTGCAGAGCCAGAGGTGCTCAGTTTCCCAACCGTGCATTTTAAGGCATAGCGCTAAGCCTATTTAGCCTTGGGCAAGCTGCACACTTCCAGGATTCCCCAGAAGAAGGGAATGGTAAACAACTTCTGAGTATGCTGTACTTGGAAAACCCTGGAAAGGATTGCTGTAAGTCTGAATTGACTTCATGGCATGCAATTAGTATCATTATTTTACAGTTAAGGAACAGCAGGGAGGGCAACACATAACTTTGGAGGGAATTGTTTACACTGGAATTGTCCCCGAAGAGGCTTTCAACATTGATGTTGCACTCCAGGGAAATCCAACCAATGCACGAATCCTGCACTCCAGGGAAATCCAACCAATGCACGAATCTTGCACTCCAGGGAAATCCAACCAATGCACGAATCTTGCACTGAAACTGTTATGGAAAGCTCATAACAGATATGCAGCATCTCTTCAATGCTGCATTGCGGATGGTGTTGTTTTGACCCAGGTTGTGGTGGTGGGGAAAGGAATGCCTTTCAAGCTGGAGAAAGGGCAGAGGGTTAAGATTTCCTAATGCTCCAGGCTGCTGGCACTGATGTTACTGTTGTCTGGCTGCAGGTGTAAAGAAATAAAGAAGACATAATCACCCAATGATGCTCCCAGAGAAGAAAGAGGGGAAATCAATACTAACTTCCTCTGTAACCTTTGTCCTTTACTTGTGTGGAGGGACAGGCGCTACAACCCATCAGAAGCTGTAATGCCAGCATAACGTATTACTGAGTAAGGTCTTAAAAGAGCAAAGAAGAATTTTCTCATGGCTGTTTTTCTCTACACTTCCTCTTCACCCCATTAATCCTACACATTCACCAGTGGTGGGCTGACAGGCTTCAGTGTGAGCTGCTAATGATGGTCTTTGCACAAACACAATACTACTGGGTGGGAAATCCTTTCAAAACAAAGCCCAGCAACACAGCTTCCCACCAAACCTTTTTTTGAAGACTCTCCCTGGACTGGAACAAACCTTTTATTCCCCCTGCCCCCAAGCCAGAGGGCTAGAGCAAATCAATAGAGAAAGTAACATTAATTAGCACAATCTTTGACACAATTGGAGAAGCATACTTTATAACAGGCCTGCACAACAGGTCGACAGTGGGCTACCTGTAGCCCGTGAAGGGTTCAAAAGTACCCTGTGATGTCTCCCCTCTTCCTTCCCCACCCCCATGGGTCCCTCTCTCCCACCCTTCTTCCCTCCTCCTCCAACCCCCACGGCTGCCTCACAGAGACACTGCTCCTCCTGCTCCCCTTCCAAGCCATTCCCTCCTCCTTGCCATTCCCCTTCACTCCTGCCACGGCAATGTGATTGCTGCACTGCTGGCTCAGTCTGCCCCAGCTGCACGGCAAACATGGTGGAGGTGAGTGAGAGCCGCAGGCGGCAGCAGCAGTGGCAGTGTGGGGTCTGGAAGGGAGAAGGGGGGAAGGAGGAGGCTGTAGGAGAAGGAGAATTAAGTAGAGCCCCGGGTGGGTTGTTGGGAAAGCACATGTTTTTTTAAAAGGTCTTCCAGCAGCCCAGGCAATTGGTGGTGGCAGATCCACCACCACCGCTTGCCCAGGCTGCTCGCAAGCATGCATGTGCCTCCCTTGCACCTGCCCATGCTTGCTCAAGCAGGTGCAAGGGAGGCGTGTGCATGGCCACTCAGGTCGCCCCGGTGGTGGAAGAGGAGGGGGCCGGGGGGGGGGAGTCACCCCATGGAATGTGCGACCATGCATATGCCTCCCTTGCACCTGCCCTTGCCAGCTCAAGCAGGTGAAAAGGGGGCATCTGCAGGCCTGCACAGGTCACCCCTTAGAATGGGCAATCTGTGTGACCATGCATGTACCTCACTTGCACCCGCCTGCGCTGGGTCAAGCAGGTACAAGGGAAGCGTGTGCATGTTCACAGAGGTTGCCCTTTGAAAGAGGTGATCTCTGCAAGCATGCACACACCTTCCTTGTACCCGCCTGCACCTGCTCGGAGTGGGTGCACAGGAAGCATGTGCATGGACAACATTCTGGTAGGAATGCATTGAAATCCATTCCCTCCAGAACAGATTAATTGATTTTAATGCATTCCTATGGGAAACCGCTGCTCTATCACTTCTCTCATTTTTCTACTTACGAGCATGCACTTGGAACGGATTAAAATCATAAGTAGAGGTATTAATGTAGTAGCCCTCATGCACTTTGGGCCAGAAATGTAGATTTTGGCCTGTTCAATGTTGGACAACCCTTCTTTATAGGATTGCAAAGCTATATATTTCCATCACTCAGTAGTCACTATATCTTGCTGAGGTGTCCCCCCCCCCCCCCCGAACTTTTAACCATTAAGTGGAAGTTTACTATACATTAGAGAAGACTCATGGCCTAAATGTAGTCCTGGGAGCAAATTTGTCTGGTACCAATGGCTGTTGATTTGATGAAGGTGTGAGGGTGGGGTGGGGGGGAGAGAGTTGTGTTTACAATGTTACTTTAAAAATATGTCTGTCAATTGCTATCTCATTAGCTTGCTCACAAATATGGACCTATAGGTTTCTACAACTCCCTTTAGAAAAATCAGTTTTGATCATGTCAACAAGTCCCTCTTGCTTTAAGTGAGGCCATGAGTCATTTTTATGTCAAAACTGTTGAGACACAATCACCTGTATTCTTCCAACCTCACTCTAATAGTAATCACCTAAGGTTGTGATTACTTTCACTGTTAACATGTCCATAAAACTCAGATAAGTCTTGTGCCCATTGCAAAGTGTTGCATTTGCTTTTTTTATGTGCCCACAAAATAAGGACATTTGAAGCTCCTCCTGGTCTAACTCTGAGATTTTTAGCACTGTAGCAAGAGCATGAGAAGCAATGTTTTAACAGGTTACTCAAAGAAAAACAATTATGTACCTCTGAATCCTCTCAAAATGCTGTCTGTGCACACACCAGTCACACAACAGGACAAATAATATCAGATAGACCATGGAAGGAGTGCCATAGATTAAGCATGGGCCCAGTACACCTTAGCAGAAGCAGAAGCAGAACTGATCAGAGCCATAAAATGGCATATGGCAGTCCCAATACACTGTTTATGGCAAAGATAAACTCAGAAACTCACGACTGACTTACTGTGTCCTCGAACAACCTGTGTTCAAACTTCCCTTTTACAAAAGGATTTCTTAATATTTTTGAACATTTAAATGTTGCAAAGGAAAAGAACTCTGAAAAGCTGCATAGTGTTTTAAAACAAACCTTTTAAAAATGACCCCTATTGAAGCAAAACCAAGATAATTTTATGTACCAAAGAAGGTCCACAGTGGGTTCATTTGTATGCCTTTTAAATAGCTGTTTTCTTCCATGCTCACATTATTTAAACTTCTGTTTCTTGTCCTATTTCACTGCCTCTTTGTCTTGCTGATCTTTTATTTTCTCACGCCTCCTTTGGGAATGAAAAACCAACAACAAATCTCAGGGCAGATTTATAGCTAGCTACCAGGACGATGCGTAGGGTTCTAAATGTCATCCCAAAATATCAATTTATTATGCCATTTTTGGAACATACATTAGTTACTGTAAGCTTTAAAAAACACTGTTTTTCTAGGAACGTACTAGTGAAATGAGGATATGGTCATATCAGGGTTGTCTGAAGATGCTTTGCTGCTTCATGTGAAGGAGACAAAAGAACTCCTCCCTCATTCCACAAACAGAAATGAAACAGGCAGGAAAAATCTACTTCCACAATAGTGACGGAATGTTATCTTCCATGGTCACTAAAGGCCATGGGCAGGAGGTGCAGGAAGACACAAGCCTGTCCTCCAGTGAGAAATATATGACGAACTCAGGATGAATGGCCAGTTTAACTCCAGCACTTTCTGATGGCCCCAGTCACTTCACTCTGCCTGAGCTCGTTCATATACTGTATATGAATTCATTTGATAGCAAGTCCAGTTGCAGTACAGTGTGCTTTACTTATGAACCAACGCTTTTGTGAACCAATGTAAACACACACACACAAATCTGGAAAAAAATATTTTGAAAGGTTGACTGGCCACACCTATTTTGCGCATAAAAGCAATGAGTGATTGTTGTCACTAATGTTATAAAGTTGATCTGTTTGAAAAGAGGTGATGAGGAACATAGGATGATGCACCCCACTTTGCTCATCTTCGTGACTCCTTGTAAGCCCCTAACATTTGTCCATCTGTCTGCTTATATATCGATGATAAGTGGGTTCTGTCACTCTTGACACATGATCAGGTTGAAGGGAATTGAAGCAAGAAAATTCTGATAAACTCACCTGCAAGCAAAGGCTGCCATAATCATAGCTGTTTGACTTGTCTAAAAGTTACACATTCCTCACTCCCCATTCTCAAATGGACGGTGATGGAAGTTCAGGACAAGCATGCATTTATGTGGTGTGTGAGCCTTTTCAAAGTTAATTGGTGAGTCAATTGGCCACAAAACAGATGATTAATCAGTGTGTGTGTTTTTAAAAAAACTCACTTCAGTTGACAGATCTATTAATAGAGTCCAGTCTCACTTTACTATTCAATGTTTTTATTTTATTTTTCCTGTTACACAAAAAACTTAGTCACACAGCAGAAAGCTTATTGCTTGGATGGCTCATCAGATGTTG
Organism: Phrynocephalus guinanensis; assembly: GCA_037367245.1. Classification (NCBI taxonomy): domain Eukaryota; kingdom Metazoa; phylum Chordata; class Lepidosauria; order Squamata; family Agamidae; genus Phrynocephalus; species Phrynocephalus guinanensis. Next base: position 73,673,128 of record CM074739.1, read on the forward strand.
CTTCTATTGGATTCTGCAGTGGAAGTGAGAACAGATTAATTTCCTAGTTCATCATCACAGATTATTTTTGTTCCTGTTTTTCATTTCTCTTTTTCTCTGACAGCAACCCAGACATATTTAATAAAAAGAAAATGCACCTCGTATTATAAAATAGAGTCATCTTCCTCCAACATAAGGGACCCAGATTTTTAGTGGGTAGGGTCAAATTCCAGATGTAGTCTAAAGGATTTTGCTGACTGAATCAGCATACAAGATGGTGCCTCCCCTCTCTGCAATTCCATGCACAAAAGCCAGTGAGACAGGCAATACACTCTTACTTCAATACCAGTGACAAGGCTATTTGTCTTCACTAAAAGGTTACCTGGGGACTTCTGTGACATATGCAGGCCAGACCATGTCATGCCACTTACCATATGTAACCCAAGATACATACCTCAGACCTCACTCTGCCTAGTATACCTAGTCAGGTATTTTCTTGTGGGCATACATTTGATATTTCCAGCAGTTATAGAGAAGAACATTATTTGTTCCTTCTGCTTTTGCAGTGATTTGCTGCATGAAGGATTAAACAAGGAGATATAATTGAATAACTTGGAAACTATGCAACCATTTTGCAACAGACTATTGCAGAATTAGATGTCTCCTCAAAGTTTTATCCCTCCAGGCATGCAGTTCCTTCGGAGCACTATCAAACTATCAAATCAAGTCCATGTTTATATGCTAGTGATGATCAATGACAGAACAAAAGCAAATTGATCAACAAAAATGCTGTGTGAGGCGTCATAGGAAAATCAGCCATCTTTTATTACATCAATGCACTCTCCTTCTAATGATGTGATATTGTTGGGTTTTCTTCCCAGAACGGAAGGTCAAGCACTTACAGTAAGTGTTTTTTTAATGCCCAGAATTGCATCACCATCTGTAAAAGCTTCATATAGCTACAGAACAATTAGGAATTCTTAGAGCAATCAGTTACTAGTTCACCTATGTTCAGGACGTACATTCATTACAAAATGGGAGATGTAATTTGAATCACTGATTTAAACTAGTTCTTTACCCTTTTGATTTATATAAATCCATCCAGGCAAGAAGGCTTAGTTCCGGGGACACATTAAAAGTGTACACATGACTAAGAGACTTACCAAAGCGTGTCAGGAAAGTCAAATATGAATTGTGGATCCGAATAAAAGCTATAAAGCTCCGTAGCATAAAACCATAAATCTATATGTAACTTCAGCCAGTTGCAAAATATTTTATTTCCCTTATGCTTCAGACCCAGATGGTCATAACTGCCCATCAACCAGTGGGGACACTGCTTCACTATTTCACAAACAACTTTTTTTGAGCTGAGTGGCATCAAATTGCATGTGGGTAGATCATTCAGCAGAAGTCACAGGCTCCACTTCAAGAAATTATTATATTGGGGGAAAGAAAAGCTGACAATTGTTGGAAGTGTAAAAATATAAAGTGCAGCATACAGTGGGATGCAGCAGTTACCTAGGACAGTGGGACTATAGGGCATTGTTTGGTGCCAGCTGCTAGGCACCACTGCCATCCCATTGCACATGTTACCATGATTCCATGCTTGGCTAGCAAACATACAGGTTCTGCGCCAGAATGCAACAGCTTCACTGCTGCTGGAAAATATAATAAGCTTTTCAGTCAAGAAGAAGAAGAAGAAGAAGAAGAAGAAGAAGAAGAAGAAGAAGAAGAAGAAGAAGAAGAAGAAGAAGAAGAAGAAGAAGACCACCACCACCACCACCACCACCACCACCTGGTCCAAGATAAGAAAGGGAAGCTCAATAGTAGAATAAGTGTTCTGCCCCAAAACAATTCAGTATCAATCCAGCTAAGGCTGTGGAAAAACTCTTTGTCAGAAACATCAGAAACCTACTACTACCAGTGAACTGAGAGCACTGAGCTAGAAGGACCATTGGCCAGACACACCTTTGGTCTTGTAAGAGACAATGACATAGAGAGATAACGATAGTCCCTCTTTGGTTACATGGAGTGGAAGGCTATCAAAATCATTTTCTTCTCTCTAGCAATTATATATACAGGTCCTTCAAAAGCACATTAATGCTTTGAGTTGAATCTCAAGTGTCCATTAAGAAAATGAAAGGGTTTCTTCCAACTATGAAGGTATACTAAGCTCCAACAGGGCTTCTTACTGAGAGAAGACGATTTCCCTGCCTGGGGAATTCTTGGAGAATTCTGGGCCCTAGAATCTGAAATGAACCAAATGGCACATCTCTACATGCAGGCATCCATACATGATATAACCATCCTGAGATCAAAGGCTATAGGACAGAATGTACATGTATCAGATAAACAAGCATCCTTTCCCAAATGTTTCTGTTTGGTGTTTCCTTCTGCAAGACAAAAACATCATACTGAAGGGCAGAAAGCCAATCCGTGGCCCCTCTAATTACCAAATGATCAGCTAAGTCGGTAGGTTTCAACTTCATGCCCCAATGCAACATTATTGCCATTCAGTCCCACAAGGACAGACATTCCCCCATTGACATGGTAAACTGTGCTTGCTTCAGTTTCATGCATAGTTTGCTTATTTATTCAGAAGCAGTATGTGATTTAGAAAGAAAAACAAAAATATGGAATCAATAATTAATACACAAGAAAAGAATTTAAAGGAAAGCCCCTCCTTTGTCTTTTGTCATAATGTACAATAGGATCAACATTCCCTCTGATTTCCCACAAGCACTGAATGGAAACCCCACCTCTCACATGCAAAGTTCCAGCCACAACCAAATGAGCGACACAATTTAACTTCATTTGCATCACACCAATGCTGCTCTGTGCAGCCATGCATCCATACAGCTTAGAGGGAATATTGTGTAGGACCCTCCCATATCCCAACTTGAGATTTCTCAAACACTATTTTAATGACAAACACTATGCATAGCATGTTCTCTGTCTCCTTCTGGTGGCTAGTTCTGGTAACTTTAACTTTAGAAATACAGTACTGTAGTACCTGCGAGATCAGTATCCACTAGTTCATGTAGCCAGAGTCTGAAAACATTTTAAAAATACAAATAAAAATCCTATAAATATATATAACATTCACTCTTAAAATAGTGTTCACTGTAATCCACATTTTTCAGTATCCACAGGGAGGCTTGGAGCCAATCCCGCATGGATAAGGGGGTCCTGCTGTATGTATTTCCAGGATTTTTCTTTTAATATGTTTAATAATTTTAGACCTTGGATAAATGAATCAGCAGGTATTACTCCCGTGGATAAGGGGGTCCTCCTATACAGCGGTCAGTGGTGGAACACAGAGGAGGCCATTCCAGCAGGTCTTAATGATCAACCTGGAACAAACAGGAAGAGGAATTCCATCAACTATCTGTCGGTCCACAGAGTTCAGTCTTGCCTACACCGACTAACAGAAGCTTCTCAGGAGTCTTCCTCAGGCAGGAAAATACAAATCATTTAATTGGGGATGCTTTGCAAAGCATGTGCTCTACCGCGTCGGTATGGGGGAAATAAAGAAAAATAAAGTTTGGAAAGCAATGGTTTAATAACAAGTAGGGAAGCTATATGCACATTTTTGGCACTTTAAATGCAGCTGCAGGGAAAGCACGCACATTATGATCTTCATGGCATAAATCACAGTGTCAGTGATTTGGTCGTTTTTCATTTTGTGGCATAATAATTCCCCAATGACATGGCAGGGGAGGAAAAAATGATTCCTAGGGTGGTCTAACAAGTGATAGAAATTTGGAAAGGTTCAGCTTTTGAATGCAGCTTTGTACCTTTGTGTGGTCCTAGACAACCCTGTAGTTTCAATAGCTGGGTTTCTCATTATGGACAAGTTCTTCTTCTCCATTTGGACTTCCCTTCCATGCCTTTGCCAATATGCCCGTTTTATAATCCACTGTATTTTAGCTTCACCTGTCTTTGCAGACAATATTTTCACATCTCACAGTTACATTGTATACTTGTTATTCATAAACCCTGATGAAGGCTGGGTTTTTAAAAAAGGGGTTTGATAGAAAATAATACTACAGTTGACTTTTGTGTCCAGTTTCATGGCATCCGCGTGCACACTCATAAATGTGAGTCAATTCCAAATAAATATATACCTGTCTTTATTCACTGCTATAATGCAAAGGGACCAGTGTGGAAGGCATATCAATACAAAATTAACTTTACCACACATCAACACACTTTCATTGGCTCTTCCCTGCTAACATTTCTAGGCAGCTTTCAGATTTATTATGCGAGATAATGCACCCTCAACTATCTCTCCCCCCCCCCTCACACACACACACACATGCACAAACAGGGCAGTGGGGAGAATGGCAAACCCCAGTCCTCAGACACAAATTACAGCAACAGTCATTCTCATGTGCCAAAACAATTCACACTAAATTGATTTTTGCAAGGAAGTTAAATTGAACAACCCGCTTCACAGCCAGTAAAATACCTTCCTTTCAGACCAAAACATTTCCTGGGTTGGGGAGAATCTGAGCTTCCTTTTATGGTGCATAGTTACCTTTTAAAATGATTAAAAATATGATAAACCCAAATGAGACGTGATAACTCGTGATAGACTCGTGGGTCTGGCAAGTTGTGCAGCAAGCACACAGAGTGAAATGAGATTGAGTGATTTTGGGGGGGGGGGTTGGGGGGGAGGGAGGGAGGCTCAGCCAATTTCACTGTATACTGGTTGTACATTGACAATAAAGGTTATTATTATTATTATTAATTCAAAACCTGTCTCTTTTGGTCATGGGACCAGTTCTGAATGTGATTTTACCAGTTGCACACTGCCCTCAAGTGAGTTTCCATTGCCAAGCAGGAATTCAGATCTAGGTGTCTTGAGTCCTACTGCATCACTGCATCAACTACACCACACTAGGTCAAAAGGTCAAATTTTAGATTTAAAAAAATACATATTGGGGAGGCTTAAACCTCCCAGGCTAGTATCTTGCCAATGGCAAGGGTTCATTCAGATTTAGAAGACAATAGTAGCTCAATGAAGAGAAAAGATGGCAAAACTTGATTAAATGGAAAGAAAGAGGGAGAAATAAAATTCATAGGGAAAAGAACAGTCACAAGTAAAAATCACTATCTCTAGTATAAAAAGATGGAGGCAGAAACATAACCTACACCCCATTCAGCCTCCAGGAGCCCCTGAAACAGAGACAGGCTTGCACCATCTGCTGTCCTCCACTGCAGGATCTATTACTTTGTGGACTACACATCACCTTCCAGACTGGCCTATTTTGAAGCTCAACAAATGTTGGCTCCTTTATATCATTAGTTAGCATTTGCCCCTTGGCTAGGATCACAATATTCCTTCTTTTTTATATTTAAAGGTTTTATTAGTTTTAAGGGGAAAGGAAGGGGGAAAGAACAAATAAAGAAAAAAAACCATGAAAGGTTACATTGAGTCTATCAAGTCAAAGATCATACATAGCAGAATATAATAACACATCAGTTAACTATTAATTTTACTACTTCTTGCCATCTTCTTTTGGTGGTCTCTTCATAATCTCCTTTCAGATATCAGATATCCTTCTTAATAGGTGAAAAGTTTGAAAGGTAAGTGTCTAATTGGTATATTAATTAGGAGACCAAATGGATAACACATTAAGCTCCCAGGTTGAAGTGTTCAATATCACTGACCTTGCCCAGCATAGTTGTGATAAACACTTTTCACAGATCAGCACATATCTTTACAAAAAAACACATACTTTCCCCAGACAATTATCAACCACCTATTAAGCTTAGACGTTACAAGCTTGTACAAAGCTGGGAGTGTATGCATACAAGCCTATACCTACATTCAAGTAAACTTGAACATAGAGGAAAATTGGGACACATCAGCACAGAACCATTTTTAAACCTACCAAAGCCCCCCTAGGCCACCTAGTGACCAAATTAAAAAAGGTAAAGGTAAAGTCCCCCCCCCCGCACATGCATGCTATTCATGTCTGACTCTAGGGGGGGTGCTCATCTCTGTATTCAAGCCAAAGAGCCAGTGTTGTGCAAGTCCGTGGCCATGTGGCCGGTGTGGCTGCAAGGAAACACTGTTCTACCTTCCCGCTTTTTACGGTGGGATGGGCATGAATTTAAAAACCATGAATTCATCAGCTCATATTGTATGCATCAATAAACCCTGGCAAATACAAACAGATGAATTTTAAGGATTTTTTGATTCCAGCAATTCATTGGGCTATAAAATGGCCCTCCCAACTTCCAGGTGTTTCAAGATGCCTGGGGAAAACTTTCCTGAGGGAGGGCTGTTTGTGGATACATAACATGGACTTCAGAAACCCAATCTTCACCAAAGCTGCAGGGTAGACATGGGCACGACCAGAAAAAATGATGTTTCAAGTTTTCGTTTGTCGGAACGGGTCCATTTGGGGTCGTTTCCATTTGTTGCAAAAATTTTCAAAAATTTGTCATTTTGTTTGTCATTTGTCATTTGTCATTTCCACCGCGATTTAGCGCGATTTGACTTCCCAGAGCATAGGGGAGTCCCACAATCAGGGCCGGTGCTAGGTGTTTTTGCGCCCTAGGCAGAGGGTGGGGCGGGGGGCGGGGGCGGGGGGAGGTGCGGGCGGGCGGCGGGGGCGGGGGGCCATGGGCAGGCGGCAGCCACGGGTGGGCGAGTGGGCAGGCGGCGGCACGGGCCGCAGGCGGGTGGCGGCGCAGGCGGACGGGAAAATAGAAAATAAATGGTAGTATATAATATATTTTTAAAATAAATCCACACCTCCCACTCCCAGTCGAACCTCCCCCTTTATCCAATATCAGAAAAAAATCCTCACAAACTGCCAGAGAAGAAATAAAGAATAAACTGCTATTCCCTTCAGCAGACAAAGCTGCAGGGAATCAAAGAAATTATTTTCTAAATTCAATTCCCTCCCTGCCTGCCTAACTTAAATCCTAAAGCCTCCAGCCTCCCTCCTCAATCTCGATCAGATCACACCAGCACCAGCAGCCAGCCCTCCTCCCTCAACCACATCCATACACCCGACTGCGATTTCTGGAAGGTGCCTCGGCTTTTTATGCCCTCCGAGACATCCAGAAGTGTCAGTCAAAAACCTGGCGATGCCATTGGTGGAATGGTTCAAAAAATTTGCATGGTCCCATCCCATGCCCAGCCCAAATGGGCAGGTCTAAAAAAATAAAAAATAAAATAAAATCAATACGACGTTTTATTGCATTAAAAAACCCACTGCTGCTACTATAAAAATTCAGGCATTTAAAATAAATAAATTTCACATATTTCTGTGGTGATTTGGTGTGTTTTTTTACCATGATTTCAAAAGAAAAATTGCGGTCGCCATTTTGGATCCCCACCCCACCGCATGGCATGGCGAGACGACGAGGATGAACCCCCCCAACCTGGTACAAGCAGCCCAGGACAGGAAAAGAGGGGGGGAAAGGCCGGGGACCCCCCCAGAAACCACCCCTCTGTTAGGTGGCAAAGCCTCAGGCAGGCATATTTTTGCCTGCTTTTTTGGACGGGAGTCAGGGTTTTTAAAAAAAATTTAAAAAACTTTTTCTGTGCTTCGCATTGCACGATCGCCGTGATGCCACAAACGGAAATGAAAAACCCGACCAAATTTTTCTTTTTTCGATTCGAGTTTGAGTTCTGACGGCTTAATTATCGTTACCGTTTCCGTTACGTAACGGAAACGATAACTGAAAACGGAAACGACAATTTCGCCGAGTCATGCCCATGTCTACTGCAGGGTTTGTGGAGGACAGTCAGAGGAAATATACTTGCAACGGTGGCATCTCTAGATGCCTTGGGGGGCAATTTTATAGAGTTTCAAATTCAGATTTGAATTGACACATGGATGAATTGATTTGTAAGAAAAAAAACCATACATTTGTTTTTCGTGATTCATCAAACTTGACAAATCATGAAAATAAATGAATCACCATTTTTCTGATTTGTTCCCACTTCTAGATATCGTGCCTAGCTAAAGGGTATTATTTTTCCTAGGATTATATTTAAAGAGACAAATCAACTGTCCAGGTGTAAATTCCTATGCAGAGCACAAGCATGTGATTATTAGCCCAAGAATAACATCGAACACTTTTTCACTGGAACCTATTCATGCTTTAAAAGAGCGGCAGGCAAATTCCTAACCCACCAACCACACAGTGGATTCTGCCTTGCTGCTCTTTAAAAACCAGCCGGTCCACAGTACTGCAACTGCCACCTAGTGACAACTGCTCTCCATGCTGAAGCTAGTCTCCTATCTTCAGCATGGAATACTTCTAAAAAAGAATGGAGCCAACAGCCTTTTGGTCCGGTGCTGCCTAATTTCAGAAGCATGCTCCAACTAGTAACAGTAATCTAGGTCTTCAAGGTTTACAATAATAGCCAGGGGTGTGGGCTGAGCACATGGGCAAACCTGTTCTATGCACCTCTGATTTAATCCAACAAACAGAAGAAATAGTAATTTTGTATTAATATAGCACAGTTGCAACAAACATCTCTAAAATCTTTAAAGTTCCAGAAGGGAGGGAAAAGTACAAAGCGTTTCTAGAAAGAAATGTGTTGGGGTTTTTGTTTGTAAAAAAGGAGTAAAATAAAAAATAAAAATTATTTTTACATTATACTGTGATAACACTGGTTTCTAAGTTGGGAAGGTTACCAGTGAAGGTGTGTAGGATGTCTGTGTGCAGATGTAATTTATTCCTCTTCCTCCTTTTCAGATCTCTGCCAGAAACTCAGGTGTGGCGTCATTTGCTGTGTGTAAAAAAGGTGCTGCTCCCTGGCTACCCTCTGCAAAAGCATCCCGAGTCTTGAGAATGATGTGGCAACATGACGGGTAAGCAAAATCAAACAATAACAGAGAGCCTGCCAAACTTATGCACAGAACAGAACAGGCTCTTCCATTCTCCCCAGAGAGCTGTCTTGCATAGCAAAGAGCATGAATTCCTGCCAGAGGGGAATATAAAGTTGCAAATATCTGCCATGATGAACAGTTCCTTTAATAGGAACCACAAAATCCCCACAGGAACTAATGTTCAAATTCACAATTGACAAAAAGGTGTTTTGCAAATAAAAACACTAAAGGAAGAAGAATGAATCAGGCTGGTGGCTTGTTGCAGTATTTTGAATCTTTCCCTAAACCTGCAAATGAAGAAAAAGAGAAAGGTAGCTAATTCCCTTGCATGCAATTCATATAAAATAGTAAGAGTGATGAAACCCCCAATTCATAAATCAAGGAAGAAATAATAGAGATATACAATTCTTTCCCACTTTCACATCTCCTGGGTACCCAGTGTGGTGTAGTGGATAGAGTAATGGACTAGGACTCAGAAAACCTGGGCTCAATTTCTCAGCTTTGCTATGGTGGGGTTGGAAGTGGTAAAGCTCCCATTGCACAGTGGTTGAATGTCTGTATTGCAGGTAAAACTGTGCTCACGACCTGGGGTTCAGTCCCAGGTAGCAGGCTCATGGTTGACTCAGCCTTCCATCCTTCCGAGGTTGGTAAAATGAATACCCAGCTTGCTGAGGGGGCAATGTGTAACCTGCACACTGTAATTTAAAAAAAATGTAAACTGCCCAGAGACTACTTTAAGTGGTATGGGGCGGTATATAATCAGAACACTTTGCTTTTTTAAATACCTCACGTACCTTGAAAAGCATTTAAGGGTCAATATAAGTCTGTTCTGACTTAATGGCACATAACAACAAGTAGTTAACATTTCCAATGTTGTTGTTAACATCCTCTTCCTCCTCCTGTTTCTTTCTTGGCTGCTCTGAAGTTCTTATTTGTGGTGTGGTGCTTGTAGATGGACCCCATGACATGCCAGTAGCATGCCTCCGCCACAGCTCTTCCATAGCTTCCCAGAGCCAGGTCTATACTGGAGGTTATGCACAGATACTCCATTTACCTGAATATCTGTAGTAATCAGTCCACACACACACCTATGCCAGTACACATTCTGCAGGGAACATTTCTAACCATGTGTCCGACTACCATCTCATCTCTGTCCACTTTGCTATATGGTCTTCCCAGTAAAAAGGAATAAAAAATTCATCAGTCTGGAGCCATCTTGCAAGGTTCTTTATCAAATATCAAATATTTGATATAATTATCAAATAGCAAGATTACATAGCAAATATAACATTCCATTACCTGGTTCAAGGACAAATGGCCATCTAACAAGTTTATTCCCATTCCCTCAACTTCCAGTCCATTCTCTGTAACATCCTAAACTTGTCCATATGTATGTGGAGTGTGGAACCTTCACCAGCAGGAGCTCATGAACTTATGCATGCAAAAACACCCAACAAATGGGATATACAGTCTACTCAGTCATGCCTTGGGTTGATACTCACTACCCATATAAGGGCCATATTCCCACATTATTTGCTGCACAGGAACAAATATGCTGCCACAGAGGGATGTGGAGTCTCCTTCTTTCGAGGTTTTTAAGCAGGGGCTGGATGGCTATCTGTTAAGAGCACTGTGGTGGGGGTTCCTGCATGGCAGGGGGTTGGACTAGATGGCCCTCAAGGTCTCTTCCAACTCTATGATTCTATGATTCTATGATTCCCCTGCTCACAAATCTTGATATGTAGGTGATTCCCATAATTCCAGCAGCTGAAATGTTTTGCTTCAATAAATCTATTTCTAAATCATTCTTACAAAGAGTGTACTGTATATATTTTGATACATCTGCCTAGCAGATCCAGAAATCTTTGAAGTATTGTTTAGTTTAAATCATCATTTCTCATTGACTGTTTTTAAGCAATATGTTTTAGTTTCTGCCTTTGTCAGTTTCTCTAGTAAAAGTGCTGTTCAGTTCCCATTGATCTGTATGTGCATGCACACATCAACCTGTATATATTTAAGTATGTGGAATCAACATAGCATAATTATACATGGGTCATGAAATGAATGAGACCTGGTCTTCTGCTCATTTTATTGGGTTGGGCAAGAAGACTGTGTTTAATAATTTCTAATGGAGAATTTACTTCTAGTGGGAAGGCCAAATCCTAGAGACATCATAAAGAAACCGCACAACCAATTTCTAAACCATTGAGAATCCATTAGAGTTTCCCTCCTATTAAATATTACATTGGTAAAGTAGAAAGCAGGGAAGAAATGGGAATGAATTTCAAGGAAGCTGTTTTGACTCTAGATCAGTGCTTAGCTTCGGCAATGAACTGGATGAGGAGGAACAAACTGAAACTAAACCCAAACAAATCAGTCAAAAAGGAGATGAAGGGATATGGATGCAACCTCTACTGGATGGGATTACCCTCCAAATTGAAAAAAGAGGTGTGTAGCTTGGGGGGGGTGTGCTCCTGGATTCATCCCTGAACCTAGATGCCCAGGTCACAGCTGTGATCAGGAGTGCATTTGCACAATTAAGGCTAGGATACAAGTTGTGCCCCTTTTTTGAGAAATCTGCTCTGGCCAATGTGACACATGCCCTAGTGACATCTCGGCTGGACTACTGTAATACACTCTATGTGGGGCTGCTGATAGAAGGTTCAGGAAACTTCAACGGGTCCAAAATGCAGCAGCCAGATTGCTGACTGGGGTGGGTTATAGAGATCACATTACACCCCTACTAAAGTACCTCCACTGGCTGCCAATCAGCTATCAGGCACAATTCAAAGTGCTAACCTTAACCTACAAAGCACAAAATGGCCTGGGTCGAAGCTACCTCAAAGATCAAATCTCACAGTACGAACCAGTTCAGTGCTAAGGTCAACAGGAGAGGCCTTTCTATCCATCCCGTCTCCTTCACAGGTGCATCTCATAAGAACACATGAAAGAGCCTTCTCTGTTGCCTCTCCCAGACTGTGGAACTCCCTCTTGCTGGACGCCAGGAATGCCCCATCTCTGCTCTCTTTCTGGAAGCAGGCAAAGATCATCCTTTTCAGGCAAGCTTTCCCTGAATGACGGACTACCTATTATGTGACTTTTAGATAGATTACCATGCATGATTGCATTGACTGGTTCCCTATTCTTAACTTGAATATGTTTTGAATGTTCTGGGCTGTATATTGTCCCTTATTATTTTAAGCCACCTTGGGTCCTTTTCCAAGGAGCAAGGTGGGGTAAAATATTTAAAATAAATACGAGGGTTTTCGTTTCTATGCTTTTTTCCTCTTCCTCTCTCTTTAGATTTGCACATCAAATGCTAACACCAATATCGAGCTGGCTCACAGACGGATGGAAAGAAGGTTGTATTAAAAGCTGGGAGTTCTGAGCACTTGTGACTTGACCAGTTCTTCTAAATCCAATGCAATCCTATTCATATTTATTCAAAATATGTTGTCCAAGTTATATGGGATTTTACTGCCTTGAGAGTGCACGGAAGATAGTATCATTCTCCTGTGAACCCATGTACATCAACCTTTTGCAGGGCACAGTCCATCAAGGGACATAATGAAGAAGAAGGAAACATTAAGTATGATGAGCTAGACATAAAGTTACATCTCAGGTGCTTTCAAGTATTAAATCAACGGGACTACTTGAAGTTCCCTACTTACCTTACTGACTTCTGACCCACTTTGTCATTATAGTTATTCCTGTGCTTCAATTGAAACATTATATGCTCCAGTTCAAACATCAAAAGGCAGCTAAACAAACCATACCAATATCTGCCAAAAATTACTTTGGAATATTGAATCAATTATTTGAACTACATTTGCATATAGCATTAACAAGTTTTTTTTAAGAAAAAATCAAATATCTTATTCTACATGAAACCCTAAGCTTTTGAACTTCAAATCAGAGCACAGCAGATTACTCTGAATACCTGAAGCCAAAATAAAGCTTTAAAAATACCCAAAATATGTCATGGATCTTTTACAGTTGCCATTAATTCCCAGCGATTCAACAGAAATTTAAAATAGTTTTTACACACTTCATTAGCAATATATTCACTTCATAAAGTCCTCATATTTTTCATCCAAGGTGCACATCACTATAGATGTATCTTTCCTTCGTAGCTTTTTCTGTAGAGTTAGGAACAGTCTTTAAATATATTGTTGTTTTGACTTATATACCACCCCATAGTGTTTTGTTTTGTTTTACTTATAAACCACTCCATAGTGCTGAAGCGCTTGAGTTTGCAGCACCCAGGGACAAAGTTTTTGTGCCCTCTCCTCCCCCCAATCATGTCTCACCCACCCATAAAGGGGGGCCAGGTGGAGCAGCCTTAGCCTGTAGGTCGGTGGGCTGGCTGGCTGGGGGTCACCTCAGTGGGGCAGGAGGGCAGTGCCTCCCTCCCTTGCCCTTCTTTGCCAACCTCAAGTATGGAATGGGGCTTTGGGGTGGGGGGAGGAGAAGTTGCCCAGGCTGGCGCTGAGTGTGAAGCCACCCTGGAAGGGACAGCAGAAGAAGAAGAGCTCGAAGGTGGCCAGCTCACGGTGCCACCCGCTCCACCAGTAGCCGTAGGCCACGGTGAACTGGTAGACGTCATTGAACAGCACTGGTGGTGGGGCCCAATCTGGGCTCCCCATGCCCCCTGCGATCTCACATGCTCACTTGCGTACTCTCCAGGGGCCAAGGGCACACACCGGGCTCCCCAGTGGGACAAATGCTGCCTTTGCTCCACCCATGGTGGGAGAAGTGCACCAGGCAGGCAGGCAGGCGGGTGGATGGAGGAGCAGTGGTCCTGGATGCCACACCCAGGAAGGCCCCAGTCACCGAGGGACAGCCCGCCAGGGCCACCCACAGGCAGTGATCACCATGCGTTTCTCCACCGAAATCAGGCACCGGGTCCCAGTTCGATGGCACACACCACTGCCAGCCCCCGAGAAGATTTGCCTTCCTGCCTGCTGTCCCCCCCCCCAAGCCCTGGCCCAGGGGCGTGCTCCCACTGGATAGCGCCAAGTAGGTGGTTTTTTTTCCAAGCGGCACCTCCATCATGCACTTCACCTCTTCCTTTCCCCTGACTAAGGATCACCAAGCCTTAGCCAGGGGAAAGGAGGACTACTGGCAAGAGAGCACAGTGCTTCCTCCTCCTCATATCAGACAAGTTGAGATAAAATTTAATTTACAAACCAGATACACCATTTGCAGTGAAATGACAAGGACACCATCTTCCAACCAAACTGTAATACTTTTAATTTGCAATTGAGGAAGGCTGCCATTAACCAGTGTCAAACATCAATTGGTTTACATTCACATTTATCAGTTAAGTCTGAAAAGCTCTCCTGAAACCATATCCCCATGCTTCACATGGATAGTTCTGTCTACAAGTCCACCAAGATTTCAGTAATACGCTATGATGAAGAACCTTCTGACACCACAAGAAGTTTCTGAAATGAAATAAGACTTTTAAAAATAGATAAAGTCCCACTTGACTATATATTGAGTGGTTTTTCACTGCTTTTGTTAGAAAAAGAACAGGAACACACAGAGCCAATTGGATAGAATTATGCTGATTACTATAAAACTCACATCCATCTTTTTATGGAAATGGATACAAACCTCTTCCCACTTTGCACTTTATCAGGCTCTTTATTGCTCACCTGGGGACACATTTTCATTATCCTGCCTATTGTGGTTGGAAACTAAACTGACCATAAATCACTGCCCATTATTTGTAAGAACTATTCACCTAATTCATATCTCAGCTGGTGGTATCCATTTATTTTTAGCACACACACACACACACCCAAAAAACACCCCACAACAAATGGAATTAGTTCCATCCGACATCTATAAAACATGTCAGTTGGAAGAAAAAATCGTTTTTAATCAGGTGTATCCAACAGAGAAGCCTGAATGAGAAATATGAGTCCCTAACAATCCTCTTTTACTAGGAAATCAGCATGCCATTTAGAGGTATGGCATAGCATGGAAGATACATCAGGGTTAAAAACAGTGTTTTCTAATGTACGCAGTATAAATTACATATAAATATAAACCAATATTTTGGGATGCCACACCAAGAGAGGCAAAGAAGATGGTCATGAGAAATGGCACCTTCTCAGTGTTAGCCCGTTCCTTTTGGAATAGACTCCTAAAAGAAGTACACAAGGTCTCCTCTCCACCATCTTTTAAGATTATATTGAAGATGGTCCTCTTTCTAGAGGGACTCGGGGATATCCTCAGACCAATGGTTTCTTGTGGATGAGGAGCCTCGTGGCACAGTGGTTAAATGCCTGGACTGCAGCTAAAACGTGTGCTCACGACCTATGGTTCAATCCCAGGTAGCAGACTCATGGTTGACTCAGCCTTCCATCCTTCCAAGGTCAGTAAAATAAGTACCCAGATTGCTGGGGGGGGGGTATGCATAGCCTGCATACTGTAATTAAACTGTAAACCACCC